>OY757012.1:112818476-113440206 GCA_963580285.1 Lucinisca nassula | reverse complement strand
CACCCAGTTACGCAGACCTTCGGTCCCTCTTGGCCAGAGATCACATATTAAAGTCTTTGAGGACTTCCTCAGAAAAGTCAGGTGAGCGATTCAGGACCAATGGTCCTCTGGTTTTAATAAAGTGGCAAGACAGACCTTGAAATTCATATAACATGATCATGTACGGTTGGAAGCAGCCTATGCTAGATTGAAAAACACCACAACCTCTTTATAACACAGTTGAGTGTTCATTATAAAATGGATATATCATGGTGGAAAGATAGATCCCGAAAATGTATATTTTTTTATTTGAGGTTTAACGTCCCCGTCAACACTGTAAAGGTCATCTTGGAGAAATTGCTTCCAATTTTGTGGGACTTTTAACCGACATTGAGATGAAATGACATCTCAAGCCCTGTCGCCCAATGAAACCAATAGGGTTTATAAGCATGGACGGGCCGACTCACACCGCATTGCCTGGGCAGGCTTTGTTCCTTTAAGCGGTTTACAAGTACTTGTGTGCAGTCGGTTTCAGCTCTGCGTGGAAGCATCATGCAGCCCATCTATTTCTTCAAGCCCAGATGGGCGGGGCCACCGAAAAGGAATATATTATATATAAAAATGACCATATAATGATCATTTTTCTATATAATCTATACATATTTGTTTGGATATATGGTAACACGTTTGTCAACCTAACATGGTTTTGCTTTTGACCAGAACAATGATGTTATAAAGAGGTTGGGGAATAAGCCAAATTAAAGAGTTTGGCATATCCTCAGATAAGAGGGAATATCCACATATTACATTTATTATTTCTGCACAAAAACAGTTGTGGGTACTTGTCGAGGTGCTTCTAGTGAGTACCCACAATATTACGTTTTTATGCAGAAATAAAAAAAAATATCAGTAGTTTTTAGATGAAAACAGCACTTTATCTGGAGCTGTGGTTGGGGTATAAAGTATATCGAAAAATGACCGTTAATTTTCTGTATTGCAAAATGAAAGAGAAAGGTGGAGAGGATGATGGGGGGAGTAGGGGTAGGTTGAAGAGTTGGGAATGTTCATAAAAGATACATTGGTTTCTGTCTAGGACTTTCTTCAAGATCAACACCAACATGAATAAGTTAATGAAACGAACCCCCCCCCCCCCCCCCCCCCCCAAACCCCACTTAAATAGAGAAAACTAGGGTTTACGTGGGGCATACAATATTTTACTTATTTCTGCTCCAAGATAAAGGATGTGGGTACTTGCTAGAACCGCCTCAATGAGGCGGTTCTAACGAGCACCAACAACCTATGTTTGCTGTATAATGATGAAGAAAAATATCACTGATTTTCATCAGAAAAGTAGCCAGGAGGCGTGTAAAAATGCACTTTGTCGCATGGGTGTGTTATCGTAATGCTAGATTACAGCATGTTTATGACCAATTTATGACAATTGCGACGAGAGTTGACTCAATGACTTAGAGGTTACAGTACTAGACTTGCACCTGAGCAGACCAGTTTCTAATCCCCATGGCTTTAGCACTCTCCCCAGTGTACCAGGAAGTGACATGAAATAAACAGGCACTGCCCTATCATACTTAGTCTCACCATTAAGGTACATGTAGGATGGCAGAACTGAACAGGTTTTCAACACTGCTTGAGATGTCATTTCATCTCAGTCCCACAAAATTGGAAGCAACCTTTCCAAAATGACCTATACAGTGTTGACGGGGGCATTAAATCTCAAATCAAACAAACAAAACAAACACAGCAATCTTGTTTCTGAGTCCAGAGCAAGTAGCTTACATAGGTTGTGGGTGCTCGTTAGAACCGCCTAAAGCTCAAGGGTTGAGTTTTTAAGGTACTACTTTCTGGAGATAAGATGGAGCTACAGCAGATGGCATTTTCAAATATCATTTTCTTATCTTTAAGGGGAAAAAGGCTTGATATTATAAGTGATTCATATTAAATGTCAAACCTGATTTTCTCGGAAAAACAAAAGTGTCTTTTGCTGGGAATAGTTCCATATTTGGCCATCTGCCTTGGCAGTGTATCTTTCTATCTTACTTGTGCGTGCTGTGAATAAAAAAAAAAAAATGCATGTAAAAATATGCAAGCATGCAAATAGGACAATAACACTTTATCATTCATATGTATATACAATTGCAAGGTTAATTGTAATGGGTTATCATAAAAATTTATCATAATTTGTATATCTTTATGAGTTTTTAATTTACACCGACACAGTAGTCTGAAATGGCCTTGAATAATCCTTTTTTTGATGATTTGTTTCTCAGTCAACCCAAAGTCACTAATATAAAGGCTCAAGAAAATTCCCAGCAATTGTTCTTGTAACTTTCGCTGACATGTACAAAATCCAAGTAATGGTTATTATGTCTCCCCCCCCGAAAATTTTTTTTTCGGACAGACATATTGTTTTTCCCTCGGGCGTCTGTCTGTCCGTCTGTCCATCTGTCACACATTCGTGTCCGCTCTATAACTTGAAAAGCGTTCAATCTATCTTCACGAAACTTCATATAAATATTAATCAGCATTAGACGACGTGCAGTGCGCAAGAACTATAACTCGCGCATTTATACTTTTTGAATTATCTCCCTTGGAAGATTGTTGGTATGTATATATGTATGGGCAAATCGTGTCCGGTCAATAACTTTCTTATTTTCCGATGGATTTTAAAATTACTTGGCAGAAATATTAACAACCATAAGACGATGTGTGGTGCGCATGAGGCAGGAAGGTACCTCAAAGGTCAAGGTCATACTTAGAGGTCAAAGGTCAAAAAGGGGGCCTTTTTTCGTATTTGGTCAATAACTTTCTTATTTTGAGATGGATTTTAAAATTACTTGGCATAATTATTAACAACCATGAGACGATGTGTGGTGCGCATGAGGCAGGTCGGTACCTCAAAGGTCAAGGTCATACTTAGAGGTCAAAGGTCAAAAAGGGGCCTTTTTTTCGTATTTGGTCAATAACTTTCTTATTTTGAGATGGATTTTAAAATTACTTGGCATAATTATTAACAACCATGAGACGATGTGTTGTGCCGCATGAGGCAGGTCGGTACCTCAAAGGTCAAGGTCATACTTAGAGGTCAAAGGTCAAAAAAGGGGCCTTTTTTTCGTATTTGGTCAATAACTTTCTTATTTTGAGATGGATTTTAAAATTACTTGGCATAATTATTAACAACCATGTGACGATGTGTGGTGCGCATGAGGCAGGTCGGTACCTCAAAGTTCAAGGTCATACTTAGAGGTCAAAGGTAAAAAAAGCGTCCTTTTTTTCGTATTTGGTCAATAACTTTCTTAATTTGAGATGGATTTTGAAGTCACTTGGCAGAAATGTTAACCAATATAAGACGATGTGTTGCGTGCATGACCCAGGTTGGTACCTCAAAGGTCAAGGTCATACTCAGAGGTCAAAGGTAAAAAAAGGGGCCTATTTTCGGGATTTGTCAATAACTTGCTTTTTTTTAGATAGAATTTGAAGTTACTTGGCAAACATGTTAACTATCATGAGACAATGTGCTGCATGCATGATTCAGTTTGATACCTAAAATGTCAAGGTCATACATAGAGGTCAAAGGTAAAAAAGGGGCCTTTTTTCGTGTTTGGTCAATAACTTTTTTAATTTTTGATGGATTTTGAAATTGCTTGGCAGAAATGTTAACCACCATGAGATGATGTGTTGCACGCATGACCCAGTTTGGTACCTGAAAGGTCAAGGTTATACATAGAGGTTAAAAGTAAATACACCTGTGGACACAAAAGCGTTCAAACTCCTATGAAATAACTTTCAATGAATCTCTTTGCATCAAGTTAGTTTGACAAGCAAATGTCATTCATCAAAGAATTCTAAAACTAGATCAAGCAATTGATTGGTCTCATTTTGAAAAATAATAGCTGATTGAAATTTGAGATGTATTTTGATTGGACAGTGCAGGAGTCAGTAATGAAATGTACTCCACCTTGTGTTTTGAATTTATTTCTGTTGATAGGATGTTAGGATATATTGAATGATGTTTCAAGTCAGAATGAAATGAAGCTCATCAAAGTTTGAACGCTTTTGTGTCCACAGGTGTAAAGGGGCCTTTTTTGTGTTCTGTCAATAACTTTCTTATTTTTAGATGGATTTTGAAATTACTTGGCAGAAATGTTAACCACCATGAGACGATGTGTTGTGTGCATGACCCAAGTTGGTACCTCAAATGTCAAGGACAAAAGGTCAAAGGACAAGAGGTCAAAGGACAAAAAGGGCCTTTTATTAGTGTTCAGTCAATAACTTTCTTCTTCCTGGATAGATTGTGAAATTACTGTTAACCATCATGAGACGATGTGGGGCACGCTAGACCCAGGTCGGTACCTCCAAGATCAAGGTCATACTAAGAGGTCAGAGGTAAAAAAGTTTTTTTTTTTTTTTGTGTCCAATCATTAACTTTTTTATTTCTGGATGGACTTTATAAAGTAACCATGCAGAAATGTTCACCGTCATTAGACCATGAGTCATGTGCAAGACCAAGGTCCATACCTCCAATGTCAAGGTCACACCTAGAGGTCAAAGGTAAAAAAAGGGACAGTCAATAACTTCCTTATTCTTTGATGATATATGAAATTACTTGGCAGAAATGTTAACCATCATGAGACGATGTGTTGTACCTCAAAGGTCAAGGCCATACTTAGAGGTCAAAGGTAAAAAGTGCTTTTTTTGTTTACGGCCAATAACTTTTTTATTTTTCTATGAACATTTTCAAAGTTACTTTGGAGAAATGTTCATCTTCATTAGATGATGTGTTGCACACAAGACCCAGCTCAATACCTCCAATGTCAAGGTTATACTTAGCAGTCAAAAACAGGGGAGACATCTGTGTTTTTGTAGAAAAACAAATTCTAGTGTAACCCATATATGCCTCGCAGCCCTTTTTTGGGACATTGGCAGTGTGCTTCTCCAGACTTTCGGATGAGTCTTTAAACCGAGGTCCAGTCTCCGTATGACCTTAGCTGTTGGTGGGACATAAAGCTCAAACACTCACTCACTGTACATTTTTTGTAAAACTTACTACACAGGAAACAAACCTGACAACCCCATAATTGGAAATGGACCACTCCAAATAAGGTGGAATATTCCCTTGTCATGTATGGGTTAAAGTGACACTATTCTTGTTGCTGTGATGTCAAAGAGCACAGAATGTGGCTTTTGGTGAGTTCTGGACCGTCTTTACCTCTGTTTTTTTTTTTTTCAAAGAAAAAATTTTGAGCTGTTGTCATCACTTCGGCATCTGCATTGTTGTTCTTGCAGTCATTGTCGTTCTGAAAAAACTTAACCTAGGCTATAATTCAAGCCTCATGGAACTTCATACACATCTTCACCATCACAAGAGCTACATTTGGACCAAGGGCCATAACTGTATTGTTTAGTTTGGCTGAATTATCTCCCCTTTTCTATTGTTTTTTTCTGATACACATTTTTTCTCTTATTTCAATATTATTTATTACAGAGCCTTAAATCTTCACACAGATGTTCCTTGGGACAAGACCTTTCCATTAATGCCAAACTTTTGACCTGTGACCTTGACCTTTGAAATTTGACCTATTTTCCCAAAATTTAACCAAAAACTGGACCATATTTCCAATAGTATTTGGCCTACCTTCATGAAACTTCACACACACATAAATAGGCAACGTTACAAGAGCTACATTCTATCAATTTACATAAATGTCCCCTTTTCTCTCAGCATTTAAAAAAAAAAAAAAAAAAAAAAAAACAACGTTTTTGTCACTCATTTTAATAACAATAACAATACAGCCTTCAAACTTCACATGGTTGTTCCTTGGGACAAGACCTTTCCATTGATACCAAGCTTTTTTACTTGTGACCTTGACTTTTGAACTTTGACCTATTTTTCGAAAATGTAATTATTTTAAAGAATGATTGGCAAACAGTGGTGCTGATCGGCCTGCTGATCAGCACCTTAGTATTGAACTAGAATTTGTTTTTCTACAAAAACACAGATGTCTCCCCCGTTTTTGACTGCTAAGTATAACCTTGACATTGGAGGTATTGAGCTGGGTCTTGTGTGCAACACATCATCTAATGAAGATGAACATTTCTGCATAGTAACTTTAAAAATGTTCATAGAAAAATAAAAAAGTTATTGGCCGTAAACAAAAAAAGCACTTTTTTACCTTTGACCTCTAAGTATGGCCTTGACCTTTGCGGTACAACACATCGTCTCATGATGGTAAACATTTCTGCCAAGTAATTTCATAATCCATCAAAGAATAAGGAAGTTATTGACTGTCCTTTTTTTTACCTTTGACCTCTAGGTATGACCTTGACATTGGAGGTATGGACCTTGGTCTTGCACATGACTCATGGTCCAACTTTCAAGCCTCTAGCTCCAACAGTTTTTGAGATATCTTGCTGACAAGATTTTATTAAAAAAAAATTCAAAGGGCAATAACTCTTGAAAGGGGCATAATCCTGACGAGAAATAAAATACGCGTCAGCTTATTTTCCATCAGAAATGCATATATGAAATTTCAAAATTATAGCATACACTGTTCTAAAGTTATGCTATGCATCACTTTTAGCATACATTACAATGGGCACAAATTACCAAAATGACAAAGGGCCATAACTCCAAAGTATTTTTCGGAATTCTGTCATAAGTTAATCAGTTCATCTACTCATCACCAACAATCTATTCACCAACTTTCAAGGCTCTAGCTCCAATAGTTTTTGAGATATCTTGCTGACAAGATTTTATTAAAAAAAAAATCAACGGGCAATAACTCTTGAAAGGGGCATAATCCTGACGAGAAAAAAAATACGTGTCAGCTTATTTTTCATGAGGAACCCATATATGAAATTTCAAAACCCTAGCATACACGGTTCTAAAGTTATGCTAAGCATCACTTTTAACATACATTACAATGGGCACAAATTACCAAAATGACAAAGGGCCATAACTCACAAAGTATTTTTTGGAATTTTGTCAAAAGTTAATCAGTTCATCTACTCATCACCACCAATATATTCACCAACTTTCAAGCCTCTAGCTCAAATAGTTTTTGAGATATCTTGCTGACAAGATTTTATTAAAAAAAAAAATCAAAGGGCAATAACTCTTGAAAGGGGCATAATCCTGACGAGAAAAAAAATACGCATCAGCTTATTTTCCATCAGAAATGCATATATGAAATTTCAAAATTATAGCATACACCGTTCTAAAGTTATGCTATGCATCACTTTTAGCATACATTACAATGGGCACAAATTACCAAAATGACAAAGGGCCATAACTCACAAAGTATTTTTCGGAATTTTGTCATAAGTTAATCAGTTCATCTACTCATCACCAACAATCTATTCACCAACTTTCAAGGCTCTAGCTCCAATAGGTTTTGAGATATCTTGCTGACAAGATTTTATTAAAAAATTTCAAAGGGCAATAACTCTTGAAAGGGGCATATTCCGGACGAGAAAAAAAATATGCGTCAGCTAATTTTCCATGAGGAATCCATATATGAAATTTCAAAACCCTAGCATACATGGTTCTTAAGTTATGCTATGAATCACTTTTAGCATACATTACAATGGGCACAAATTACCAAAATGACAAAGGGCCATAACTCACAAAGTATTTTTCGGAATTTTGTCAAAAGTTAATCAGTTCATCTACTCATCACCATCAATATAATCACCAACTTTCAAGGCTCTAGCTCCAATAGTTTTTGAGATATCATGCTGACAAGATTTTATTAAAAAAAAAAATTCAAAGGGCAATAAGTCTTGAAGGGGGCATAATCCGGACGAGAAAAAAAATACGCGTCAGCTAATTATCCATGAGGAATCCATATATGAAATTTCAAAACCCTAGCATACACGGTTCTTTAGTTATGCTATGCATCAAAAGCGTAATGGACGGAAGAACGGACGAACGAACCAGAACCAATATGCCCCTCAAACTTTTTCAAAGTTGGGGGCATAATAAGAAAGTTATTGACAGAACACAAAAAAGGCCCTTTTTTTACCTTTAACCTCTATGTATGACCTTGACCTTTCAGGTATTAAACTGGGTCATGCGTGCAACACATCATCTCATGGTGGTTAACATTTCTGCCTAGCAATTTCAAAATCCATCTAAAAATAAGAAAGTTATTGACCAAACACGAAAAAAGGCCCCTTTTTTACCTTTGACCTCTATGTATGACCTTGACATTTTAGGTACCAAACTGAATCATGCATGCAACACATCGTCCCATGATAGTTAACATGTTTGCCAAGTAACTTCAAATTCTATTTAAAAATAGGCAAGTTATTGACAAAACCCGAAAAAAGGCCCCTTTTTTTACCTTTGACCTCTAAGTATGACCTTGACCTTTGAGGTACCAACCTGGGTCATGCGCGCAACACATCGCCTTATATTGGTTCACATTTCTGCCATGTGATTTCAAAATCCATCTCAAAATAAGAAAGTTATTGACCAAATACGAAAAAAAAGCCCACTTTTTGACCTTTGACCTCTAAGTATGACCTTGACCTTTGAGGTACCGACCTGCCCCATGTGCATCACACATCGTCTCATGATTGTTAATAATTATGCCAAGTAATTTTAAAATCCATCTCAAAATTAGAAAGTTATTGACCAAATACGAAAAAAAGGCCCCTTTTTTGACCTTTGACCTCTAAGTATGACCTTGACCTTTGAGGAACCGACCTGCCTCATGCGCACCACACATCGTCTTATGGTTGTTAATAATTATGCCAAGTAATTTTAAAATCCATCTCAAAATAAGAAAGTTATTGACCAAATACGAAAAAAAGGCCCCTTTTTTGACCTTTGACCTCTAAGTATGACCTTGACCTTTGAGGTACCGACCTGTCTCATGCGCACCACACATCGTCTTATGGTTGTTAATAATTATGCCAAGTAATTTTAAAATCCATCTCAAAATAAGAAAGTTATTGACCAAATACGAAAAAAAGGCCCCTTTTTTGACCTTTGACCTCTAAGTATGACCTTGACCTTTGAGGTACCGACCTGCCTCATGCGCACCACACATCGTCTTATGGTTGTTAATATTTCTGCCGAGTAATTTTAAAATCCATCAAAAAATAAGAAAGTTATTGACCGGACACGATTTGCCCATACATATATACATACCAACAAACTTCCAAGGGAGATAATTCAAAAAGTATAAATGCGAGAGTTATGGTTCTTGCGCACTGCACGTCGTCTAATGCTGATTAATATTTATACGAAGTTTCATGACGATAGCTCTAACGGTTTTCAAGTTACAGAGCGGACACGAAAGTGTGACAGACGGACAGACGGACAGACGGACAGACAGACAGACGGACAGACAGACGCCCGGGGGAAAAACAATATGTCTCTCCGAAAAAAATTTTTTCGGGGGAGACATAATGATTATAAGTATTGGGACAGACAGGTCTAAGCAAATAGTGCAGACCCAGATCAGACGACTCCTAAAGGAGAGTCTGATCAGGGTCTACACTGTTTGCCATTCTGTCTGCACCTTCTGGACTCCTTGCTGGAATGTGAAACAAAGTTGTTAAAATGTTTGGAGAATTACAAAAGTTCTCAATGCGTCCGAACTTTTAGGACTTTACGGGGTGTGTGTGAATTCTGGTTTAACGTCGCTTTCAACAATTTTTCAGTCATATCACGACGGTGTCTGGTTGCGACAGGGAGCTCAATGCTCACTTTTATAGTGCTGCCTCACTGAAGTATCATGTCCCAGACACATTACATGATACCACACCCAGTCACATTATCCTGACACTGGGTTGACCAGTCCTAGCTCTACCCCGTAAATCTTAGTGCCAAGCTAAGAGCAGCAAGTACCATTTTTAACGACTTTGGTATGTCTCGGCCCGGGATCGAACCGGTGACCTCCTGTTCCCCAGAGCGGACACTCTACCAACTGAGCTATCGGGGCCGGTAGGACTTTACGGTACTCACTGCTCGAATAAATTCTACATGTATATAAAATTTCAAGACTCTTGCTAATCTGTGCAGCTGAGCAGGCTGGTTTACTGTATAAAAGTGGGGTTCAAGGGAGTCAAAATTATATAGGTGTGTTTTTGTGATGTTTGTGTCTTACCTGGTTGCAATTTATCGTTGTGGGGGTCATATGATAAACAAGTCGGTGACAATGAGACCTCTCTCATGAAGATATCTCCCACATACTAAGAGAAAATTTATAAGAATACTAGAATAGAAAGAAGACTGATTGAAAACTTGATTGTTGTAGATAGGTACGAGTATACTCAAACCAAAAGTAACTTTACAGTTTTTAATTGTTAATATTGTCAGACAGGCTGGTTGTGCCAATCTGCCATCACAACTATTTTATCTATGGACACAAAACTGTACAAACTCCTGTGAGGTACATTTCAATGAATCTCTTTGCATCAAGAGTTGATAGTTTAAACCCCTGTCACACCAGGGCTGCGTTCTCACGGCATCCAAGAAAAATGCAGAACGCCGAGGTGTGCGCAGTACGATCGCAAACATCGCCGTAGCAACGCAGTGGCGTCGCCAGTAGACGCGTTGGGATCGCATAGAACGCCAAGCAACGGCGCGCATTTTGAGCATGCTCAAAACAAACGCCGTCGCTCGGCATTCTGATCAGAGCGCAGTGAGGTCGCCGTAAGGTTGCCATAGCAGCGCAGTAAGGTCTCCTACAACGCTACAGGAGCTCGGCAGGGGCGCACAGAGGTCTCCCACAACACCATATAAGCTCCGCTTGTATAATTGATTAACTGATTGATTTGATATTTAACGGCCCGGTCAAAACTGTATAGGTCATTTTGGAGACGTTGCTTCCAATTTTATGGGACTTTTACCCGACTTTGAGATGAAATGACATCTCAAGCCCTGTCGCCCTATGAAACTAATAGAGTTTACACGTATAAGCATGTTTACACCAATAGAGTTTACACGTATCTCGCACCGCTTTGCCTGGGCAGACTTAGATCCTCTAAGCGGTTTACCATTACTCGTGTGAGGTCAGGTTCAGCTCTGCGTGGAAGCATCATGCAGCCCATCTATTTCTTCCAGTCCCGATGGGAGGGGGCCGCCCGCTTGTATAAACAGTGGCTAGAGTAGAGTTTGATTGCGGCGTTCTGAAAAATTAAACAACGCCGTCCCATCGCAGTGAAAACGCTGCATAGTGTGACAGGGGCTTTAACAAGCAATTTTCCACCATTCTTAGAATGGCGGGGCATAAAAATGGATCATGTTATGTACATTGATTGGACTTATTTTGGGGAACACTTCGTTCCATTTTTAGGTCTGATTGACATGATTGGGCAGGTCAGGAGACTGCAATCAAATGTACATTACTTTGTGTTTTGAATTTATATTCGGCTGGCAGTTGACTAACGGGTTGTTAGAATATGAATATATTGAATGATTGAAATGATGTCCATCAAAGTTTGATCAGTTTTGTGTCCACAAGTATACCTGTAGATTTATGCATACAAAATGCTTTATTTTGCACATATGCTTATCGGAATAGACAAATTTAATGAACACCCAAGCATCCCTGTATTTTCATGGAATTGCAATGGGAAGGTATTCTTTTGTAAACCAAAATAGTCAAAGGCCATTTGCAGCCATGCTCATCTATATGTTCAAGGCAGGCTATTCAGTCTTTGAAGTGTTTTTTTTTAAAGCTTTAATAGAAAATCTTGGAAAGCAATCATGACAACAGGTGCTTTTTATTGACAAAAGCAAATTGCTGGCAGTAACAGGCAAGTCTACAGACGTAGGAATGGAAGGTCATTCAGCGCTGCAGGAGGCCATTACTGTCTTGACTTTGTCTTGATTTTCTTGATTTTTCTACACACTGTTTACCTATTAGGACCGGAAATAGAAGTGGTCACGTGTCTTCCATATATGGAAATCACGTGATAAACAGGGAACCGTTTAAGACACTCATCACAAAAACATGCCTATATAATTTTGATCCCCTTGAACCCCACTTTTATATAGTAAAACAGGGGTTTGCAGGGTAAACCTTATTTTTCTTATTTCTGCTCTAAAATATTGATTGTGGGTACTCGTTAGAACCGCCTCAATGAGGCGGTTCTAATGAGTACCCACAATCTATATTTTGAGCAAAAATAAGAAAAATATCACAATTTTTCAACTGAAAATTGTCATTTTTCAGGCGGTAAAATTTACAATGTATTTGTATAGGCATGTTTTCCTAATGTGAAAAAAGGATTCAGGAGATCAGTGATCATTGTATCTAGTAATGAAAAGAAGTGGTGACATACGTAGGTTTCTCTCTTGTTTCTTCATCTTTCTCACTGGAAATGATTTTGGTGAAAAGGGTCTGTTTTCTAGAAAATCGCTATGAAATTAGCAAGTGAAGTCAAATCCTTGGGTGGGGCTTGAAGAAATATATGGGCTGCATGATGCTTAAATTCCACGCAGAGCTGAATCCGGCCCGCACACTAGTACTGGTAAACCGCTTAGAGGATCTAAGCCTGTCCAGGAACCGCGGTGCGAGGCGGACCATCCATGCTAATAAACCCTATTGGTTTCATTGGGTGACAGGGCTCGAGATGTCATTTCATCTCAATGTCGGGTAAAAGTCCCACAGAATTGGAAGCAACGTCTCCAAAATGACCTTTACATCGAAATTTAGGGGTGGCAGGTTGTGTATTTTGTAAAGTTTATTCGGAAAATAGCTGAACTTTTTGCTAATAGTGTTGGCCCTTCTCAGACGCCGCATTCTTTGGCAGCTGATCTGGGCCTGCACTTTTTGCCAGGGTACCCATTTTGGGGTTTCTGGTATGCAATGGGTTAATTGGCTAGTTGGACAGTCTCCGCTTTTCAATTTCTTTGTATAACTAATAAATGCAGACTTTAAGTGTTCTTGTAAAGTCAGTGACATAGTCAAACTGATATTAATTTCTCACTGTATTGCATATAGATTAAAATCATTCTGTAGTGAATTGAATGTCTTGAAATTAACGTATTTTAATTTTTGATGAATTGGTCTTTTCCTATAATGAAGTTGTGACTTATATTGTGCAATGTAAAAGATATACAAGAAAGAAAAGTATTGTAAAATTTCAAGCTTATTATACAGTATTATAATTCATACTTTTATTTATTGATGAATCAGCCGTCATATTTTACAAGTAGTAATTTGAGCATTGTGTGTAGCAATAAATCATTGTGAAGTTGCCGATGGTTGACAGCTTATTTTATAAACATATTTAAATGCTGCTTGTTGATTGCATGTCACTGTTAAAAGATTTATACCTAAAAAAATTGAAATGCTGATAATAAACACATATGACTACTGTATTTACAGACCATAATACCGGTATGTATTTACAGACCATAATACCAGTACGCTAATCGATACTCGCAGTCAGTGCAGGCCCTGATGAGTGCCTTCAATATTTGCAAAAAGTTCAGCTATTTTCCGCAGGCCCCACCCATCGGGGCTTGAAGAAATAGATGGGCTGCATGATGCTTCCTCGCAGAGCTGAAAACGACCCGCACACGAGTACTGGTAAATCGTTTAGATGATCTAAGCCTGCCCGGGCAAAGCGGTGCGAGTCTGACAGTCCATGCTTATGAACCCTATTGGTTTCATTGGGCGACAGGGCTTGAGATGTCATTTCATCTCAGTGTCGGGTAAAACTCCCACAAAATTGGAAGCAACATCTCCAGTCTGACCTATACAGTGTTGATGGGGACGTTAAACCTTAATTCAAACAAACAAATCAGCTATTTTCCACATAAATTTCTAAAAGCACAGTAAAATTATTTTATCAAGACCTCCTTTGGAACCTTTGGAACCAGAGGTGGTCCCTGACCAGCGGACTCTGCAGAAAACACAAAGGAAGAATGTCTGCACACCTTTGAATAACCTTTAAAAAGCACAATTAGCCACTGTCTGTTTTTAGGTGGTCTTAATAGTGGAATTTTACTGTAATTGAGAGGTTGTAGATGATGTCACAGACCTACAGTTATCTTTCTTGCTGGAGACACCCAGGCTCATTTCCAACAGGATTTTAATGTACTTTCCTTGTAAATAACTTTCTTGTCCCTTGGAAAATTATGACTTTAGCCTTGATTATTTTATTCTTATGATCTTTAAGAACAATCACAGACACACTATTACCCCCTTCAGTGTTTTTATCACTATGGGATAATTGGTCAAAAATGAATAAATTTGTACACAAAATCCTGCCTGGTGTCTCCAATATGGCGGATCAAGTAAGAATAATCTTATAAAAATGCTGTGCATGCAACCTCTCAATTAACCCTTATCTTGCTGAATATTCATTTAAGCCGCACCCATTTCTGTCTATCAACCAATCAAATTACTTGATGTAATTTATTGCTGCAAATTCATAAACTGAATGTCAAACAGTGTAGATCCTGATCAGATGGCTTCTTCAGAAGCCATCTGATCTGGATCTACACTGTTTCCAAAGATATGGGTTGTCGTGAACAGCAAGATAAGAGTTAACTCAACCTAACACTCCTAGATTGCGAAATGGATTCCTGCAAATATAAGACAGGAGATTCCATTCTGTAAAAAAGAAATCAATCCATCAGGTGACTGCATTTTCACTGTACTCATTATTTTGAAGACACATCAGCTTTTGTTGGTCATTTTCCATCATCTCCAAGGAAAGGGAGTAAAGAGATAGATGAGAAGATGAAAGATGGAAAGGGAGAGATACAAGACAGGGAGCTTGTACAGCTTGGCAACTCAGTACAGTAGCAAACATTGTATCTAAGACAAGCCTAAGAGGCCTATTATATTCTCAAGTACCCGTAAATTTCCATCATAATTTTTACATAACCATACTCTAAGATCTTAAAGTTTTGACACTTTAATATCTGGTAAAGATGGTATGTGTATGCATGCAGTTTTTGCATAACAGGGATTAGATAGTCCGATACACTTGACATATTTTCACCCATTTTTACAAGGGAGACAACTATAGGGGCATTTTTTTGTTTTGGTTGTACAGCCCTTTCAAGTTTATTTCACTTATTTTGAGACAATCGTTTACCAGAGGTGGGTGAAACCTGGAGTGCCGAGAGAAAAAGAAACACCTGACCTTCTGTTGCAGAACTTGGCGTCTCACATGTGGTCCTGTAGGAGCTTGCCGTTGTTGGCTTTCCTGTACTCTAAGACCCTCTGAAAAAGGGGTCCACTCTTAAAGGAAAGAATTTGCTCCTCTGGAGCAAATTCTTTCCTTTAAGAGTTGACCCTTATTTACAAGGAACAAAAATATTTTTGATAGAGTTGCCTCCCCTGAAGATTCTTCTATCCTTTTCCCTCTAAGTCGCATTAAGATTGTTTTGCCACTTTAATATCCTGGTGAAGACTGAGTGTGTATGCATTAAGTTTTGGCATTAAGTGTTTTGTTTGCATAATGCAGCAATTTTTTCCGGAGATAATTATGCATAAGAAGTTTCACAAAAAGAAAGTGCTTGTACTTTAACCCTTAAGATGCCGAGAAAAACTACATCTGAAAATGTTGTCTGCTTATGTCGTCTGCTCAATTGTTTGGCAAATTTTTAAGAAGTATATTTGCATACATGCAAAGAGTGTGGGCCCAAATCAGACGTCTGATTTGGGTCGATACTGTTTGCAAATAGGCGACAGGGCTTGAGATGTCATTTCATCTCAATGTCGGGTAAAAGACCCACAAAATTGGAAGCAACGTCTCCAAAATGACCTTTACAGTGTTGACGGGGACGTTAAACCTCAAATCAAATAAACAAAAAACTGTTTGCAAAAATGACTTTTAAAGTAACCTGCAGACCACAAAGCAGACGGCACTTGTCGTGATTGGTATTTTATGGGTTGTTGGAACCTTTTATATTATTTAACCTTTAAGTTGCCAGTGAAAACAATTGTTGTCTGCTTTGTTGTCTGCTGGTTGCTTTAAGAGTCATTGTTTCAAACATTGTGGACCCTGGTAAGATTGCTCCTCTAGGAACAGTCTAAACAGAGCTCACACTGTTTGCCTGCACCATTGAGCCCTAGGCCCGCTTTTAACATGAATGGCGCACTAGAAGTCATTCAATGGGCCCATTTGGCGCAACAGAAGAATTTCGTGACTTTCAGTCTAGTGTTCGTTTTTGTGACTTTCTCATGATTTTCGTCATAAACCGTATGTTGTACAATCGAAATTACTAAAGATGAATCTGGCAACTAAATATAGTATAATCTAAGGGTCCCCTAAATTTCCAAATGGCCCCCCTTCTCCCAGATGTTTGGGCCCAAGGGCCCCCTGATTGAACCTTGCATAACTATGAAAATACAAACAAATCAGGCAATTTTCCTGCTCATGTCATTTATCCTGCTCAGAAATTATAAAATGTTGGCATTTTTAAAATTTATGATGTTCAAGTGAGATGAGCAGGAAAAATATAACCTTGGGGCGTGGTTTCAGACCTAATCTGGTTGCACACCATGAAGACAGGTTTTCATGCAATCCAGCTCATATTGTTCCCGTTATCTTTAGGTTGTTTTTGTAGATAAAAGGTTCAAAAGCTGTTTGACAAATTGGTAATTTTGTCAACAAAGTAGTGCATTATGGGTGCATTTTTGGTTTGCCGAGGATTAAGATGCCATTTAGCTGAGCGTTAATCCTTTGCATCGGGGAAACCCAAAAGAGGTATCTTGGCAAAAAGTGCAGGCCCAGATCAGACGCCGCAAAACGCGGTGTCTGATCTGGGCCTACACTATTTGCTAAAAGAATTTTCCATCAAAACTAGAATAAAAACGAAAAAATTGGCCTGACACCCCTGATATGACAAATGGACTTGTCCAACATATAGCAATGGAAGAGTCCACCAGTATACAATGGGTTAAGATGCCAAATTTGTCATGACAAGCTGGCCAACACAAAGCCCCAGATAGTGAGGACTAAGAGGGTAACCCAGGGATAATTGTTAGAGTTGCCTCATGGAGACACGGATAAGACTGCATCATTAGGCTAGACTGTTTACCGAGGGTAATCTTGTCTATTTGATTGATGTTACATACAGTTTGCTATTAAAGGGAAATCCCAAAACAAGACATTGGCTAAAAGTGTAGATGTGGCTTCTGATTTGGCCCTTCAATGATTTCAAAGCCATTTTGTACATTTTTATGCCCCCGCCATTCGAAGAATGGTGGAAGGGCATAAAGCTTTGCCCCTGTTCGGTCATCCATCCATCCATCCATCAGTCCATATCGTTCGTCCATCCATCCGAAACTTTAATGCAGTCAATAACTTTCTTATTTCAGGATGGATGTAGAAATGTTACCCATCATGAGACGATGTGTCACGCACAAAACCCAGGTCCGTACCTCCAAGGCCAAGGTGGCACTTAGAGGTCAAAGGTAAAAAAAAGGGTCCAAAACTTAAACACACTCAATAACTTTATTTCTGGATGGATTTTGAAATTACTAGGCAGAAATGTTAACCATCCTGAGATGATGTGTCACACACAAAACCCAGATCTGTACCTCCAAGTTCAAGGTCGTACTTAGAGGTCAAAGGTAAAAAAAAGTGTCCATACCTTAAACACAGTCAATAACTTTCTTATTTCTGGATGGATTTTGAAATTACTTGGCAGAAATGTTAGCCATCATGAGACAGTCTGTCTCACACAAAACCAATGTCTGTACCTTCAAGGTCAAGGTCGATCTTAGAGGTCAAAGGTTAAAAAAGGGTTAGAATCTAAAACACAGTCAATAATATAGGGATCAACCATGGTTTTTCATGCATTAATATTCACCGGATCCAGAGGAAGCTGTTTGAACATGAGGCCGCTTATAAAGCCCTATTGGTTTCACTGGGCGTCAGGGCTTGAGATGTCATTTCATCTCAGTGTCCGGTAAAAGTCCCACAAAATTGGAAGCAATGTCTCCAAAATGACCTATACAGTGTTGATGGGGACGTTAAACCTCAAATCAAACAAACAAAAAGCATATAAGGCAGAAGATTCCATTCAGTACAAAATGGGTTGATAGAGATATTGAGAGCTTAAAGTTTAGAAATTAAATAGACTTTATAATCAGTTAAACCTTTTTCTCAGCATTTTAAAAGCTTCAGAAAGCAGGATATTAAGGTGGTATTGTCCGCTTTGACCCAAATATTGGGATACCTTTTAGAAGGTTATTTCTCACTTATCTAGACTTAATCCTGTTATCAAACATGGCTTTATAAGTGTGCATGTGAAAAGAAAAATATTTTAACGTCAAGAAACGGCTAAAAAATGCTCTGACATAGTGTGACAGCCAGAGGGTTAGCTCTAGATTTTGGAGAAGTAATGCAGATATTCCAGGCATAATTTTCTTCATTTCTTGTTGGAACATAATCAGGCTGTCAAGTGTTCCTATTTTTCCTATTTTTTCCTATATTTTCAGGTTTCCTATTTTTTTCCTATATTTTAACCCCATTTCCTATATTTTTACCAAATTCCTATATTTTTTAAAATGCTGCATGATTCAGTTTTTCTTGGAAACATAAAAGAGCACTTTTAGATGTAAGAAAGTACTTCAATACTGGAACCTGTTTTCTATTTTTCCATTTGATAATGGAAGATTTGGGCTGTTTACATCCTGAACATAGACATAAGCCCAGTAGCAGTTCAGCAATAGAAAGGGTAGCAAGAAGGTTACCTTTTGCAGAAAATGTGGCATTGCTTACTGATGAGTGGAAGGTATACCAATGGGAGGAAACTGATGAGAAACTTTGGAAAACAGAGAAAGATGATGAAGTTGAGTTGAGAATGATTGATCATTACTAGAGACATTCTGAAATTGAAAACTGGTTGTGGCAAAGATAAGTAACATAGGCTTGCAAAAGTAGTATAAGGTGTGCTGGTATTGCCACATAGTAATGCTGATATTAGAAAATAAGAAAATGTTGGGAAAAGATAGGGTAAAGCTGTCATCAGAATCAGTTATAGGGAACAGACTTTCTAAACAGGCTGTGAAAATCCATGACCCTAAATATATTCAGCCGGAATGTGTACCTCTTACCAAGGACCTAATAAGTTATGTCAAAGGTAGTCATAGAGTTTTCAATGAGAGGTTAGACAAGGAAAAGCAAAATAGAGAAAAGGAGGAGAAGAACAGAGAGCAAAAGAAAGAAGAGCGTGCACAGGTTTAAAAACAAAAACAAGAACCAACAAAAGAAAAAGTCTTTGAACGAAACAATGAAAAAGTTGAATGTTAAAGAAAAGAACTCTAAAGAAGTATATCATGCTACTGAAAAACTGCTTGAAGGAAATGAAAACTAGATGGAGCATTAACATGATAAAAAAGAGAAATTTTTCTAGTGCATCGCAGTGAGTCAGTCATTGATTGACACTGCTCAGAAAAAGATTAAAGAATCAACAGAGCGTCTAGACAGAGTAAGAGATGAACAGAAATCAGTGGAAAGTAGGAAAAGGAAGAACCTGGAGAAAATTGCTCATGGGGATTCAAATAAATAAGTTCCTTTGGAAGCAAGGAATACACCAAATAAAGCTAAGAAATGAGGTAAACTTAGCAAAAAAAAAAAAAAAAAAAATTCTGGAGATAGTGACTTGTATGCCAGATTATTATTTTTTTTCTCAGTTTTGATAGTGTAATAATATGGTCACATATCATTTTTAAAGCAAAAGAATTCATAGTACAAGAAGTACAATGTCTAAGCTTGATAAATCATATTTTCAACTTCAGAATATGATTAAGAGAATTCATAGTACAAGTAGAACAATGGCTAAACTAGGCAAAATTATTTGTCAGTTTCTTAAAGTTCCATTACTTTCCGTGTTGATACTTTGCTATGACCATCCCAAGATACCCATGGTAAATGCACAACGACAGTTATGTATAATTTGATGGTTTCTTTAAAACTTCATTTTTTTCAGGATGTTACATGAGCTACTCATTAAACAGAGTAACTTAGTCAGTAACTCATGTATCTTGTATTTATTGCAACACAACCTATCTTGAATTGGTCTAACACATATGATGTCATGTTGACTGAAAGCAATAAAGATGATTATGAATTATTTTTTATTGCCACTAATATAAAACCTTTGATGACATTTAAGATGGTGATTGAGAGCTGGCTGAAAGAGGAGGTGGAGGTCAGGGCCATATCAAAACTATTAAAATTTCAGAGTGGCTAACAGAAGTTTGAATCCTTTTACCACAACTTTTTTTTTTTTGTTTGTTTTTCTCTTCATTAAACCGTCTGTTTAAATTTAGCATACCTGCATTTTTGGCAATTTTTTATTATGATAATAATGCCTTTTTTGTTGCTAAACCTTGATAATTATCCTATAAATTTCCTATTTTTTTCCTATATTTTTTCCATAAATTTCCTATTTTTTTTAAGCCCAGAATATATATTTTGCACCAAAATACACTTGACAGCCTGCATAATTATTAACCCTTGTCCTGCTGAATATTTAAATATATCACACCCACTGCTGATTATCAGCCAATCAGATTACTTGATGCAAATTATTGCAACAAATTCAAAAACTGGATGGGAAACAATGAAGATCCAGATCAGATGGCTTCTTCAGAAGCCATCTGATCTGGATCTACATTGTTTCAAAGATAAGGCATATCCGGGCTCAGCAGGACAAGGGTTATGTTGTTGTCGTCTCATCAAGGCACATTACGAAAACACGCCTATTCAGATATATTGATTTGTTTGTTTGATTTGAGGTTTAACGTCCCCGTCAACACTGTATAGGTCATTTTGGAGATGTTGCTTCCAATTTTGTGGGACTCTTCCCCAACATTGAGATGAAATGTAATTTATTGCCACAAATTCATAAACTGAATGCCAAACAGTGTAGATCCTGATCAGATGGCTTCTTCAGAAGCCATCTGATCTGGATCTACACTGTTTGCAAAGATAGGGGTTGTCGTGCACAGCAAGATAAGGGTTAAATTAAGATATGTCATGTGTACTCACTCATTAGAATTGCCTCAATGAGGTGATTGTAAGGAGTACACACAGCATAGATTTTCAAGATAAATAAATAAAAAAAAATCATGCCAGATACCGTATTCAACCTATTTACTGCACAATGCGCTTAGTTTTTAGCTTACCTGAGCAAAGCTCAGGGTGATCTATTGTTATCACCCTGTGTCCGTCGTCGTCCATCATCTGTCGTCAACAATTAGTTTTTTAACACTCTAGAGGTCACAGTTTTGACCCAATCTTAATTTCACTTCTATGAAATCTAGGTCAAGTTTGATACTGGGTCACTTGGGATCAAAACCTTGGTCAACAGGTCAAATCAAAGGAAAATCATGTTAACACTCTAGAAGTAACAGTTTTGACCCAATTTTGATTAAACTTGCTCAGAATGTTTGCCTCTTTGAAATCTAGGTCACGTTTGATACTGGGTCACTTGGGATCAAAAACTAGGTCACTAGGTCAAATTAAAGGAAAACATTGTTAACACTCTAGAGGTCACAGTTTTGACCCAATTTTTATGAAACTTGCTCAGAATGCTAGCAAATATAGATCATATTTCAAACTGGGTCACTTGGGATCAAAAACTAGGTCACCAAGTCAAATCAAATGACAACATTGTTAACACTAGAGGTCACAGTTTTCACCCAATATTGATGAATCTTGCTCAGAATGTTTGCCTCTATGCAATCTAGGTCAAACTTGAAATTAGGTCATCAGGTCAAATCAAAGGAAAACCTTGTTAACACTAGAGGTCACAGTTTTGACCCAATTTTTATGAAACTTGCTCAGAATGCTAGCAAATATAGATCAGATTTGAAATTGGGTCACTTGGGATCAAAAACTAGGTCACCAAGTCAAATCAAATGACAACATTGTTAACACTAGAGGTCACAGTTTTGACCCAATATTGATGAATCTTGCTCAGAATGTTTGCCTCTATGCAATCTAGGTCAAACTTGAAACTAGGTCATCAGGTCAAATCAAAGGAAAACCTTCTTAACACTAGTGGTCACAGTTTTGACCCAATTTTAATGGAACTTGCTCAGAATGTTTGCCTCCATGAAATCTAGGTCAAGTTTGTTACTGGGTCACTTGGAGTCAAAAACGAGGTCACCAGGTCAAATCTTATGAAAACCCTGTTAACACTCTAGAGGTCACAATTTGGACCCAATTTTGATTAAACTTGCTCAGAATGTTTGCCTCTATGCATTCTAGGTCAGGCTTGATACTGGGTCACTTGGGGTCAAAAACAAGGTCATCAGGTCAAATTAAAAACAGGTTGTTAACACTAGAGGTCACAGTTTTGACCCAATTTTGATAAAACTTGCTCAGAATGTTTGCCTCCATGAAATCTAGGTCAGGTTTCATACTTGGTCACTTGGGGTCAGCAGGTCGAATGAAAACTTCGCTAACACTTTAGGTCACATTTAAGTAATCATTTTCAGTTTTGCTCTAGATGTTTGTCTTGATGATTTCTAGTTTGAAACTGGTTCATTTGGTCTAAAATTAGGTCACTGGACCTAATTAAAGGAAAACCTTACTAACACACTAGAAGTCACATTAATGAAGTTATCATGATGAATATTGCATGCTCAAAATGTTTGCCTTGATGATTTCTAGTTCAAGTTCGAAACTGGGTCTTTCTTGTTTCAAAATTGTATCAAAAAATTGTGTTGAAAAATCTACCAAATAAGCGCACACTCGATACGAATAAATAGCCAGGATACATTTCAGAGCGAGTTGAATTTCAGCAGAGTGGTGCATCACATATACATAATATGATTGTCTGGGTCAAAATTCACCAAAACTCAATATGAAATTGTGGGGAGGTTACTGTAAATTGTGAGCTTATGCATTTTTCTTCCAAAAACAGCTTGGGTGTGTGCTTTTAGGAGCAAGCCAATGCGGTAAATAGAGCAAATACGGTATTTCAATATCTGCAGTGGTCAGATTTTTTCGTAGGGACATGAGAAAGAGTTCGAAACAGGCATGGTATATGAGCCATCGGCATTCGTGCCATCGTACTTACCTCTGCTTTGGAGGATTTAACCCCTTTAGAAATATTTAGAATATTTGAAAATCAAATATTTGGGTGTATGTCAACTTCCATAGCTTAAAATATTGAGGTAGTTAGAAAGTCATGAAAACATTCTAAATGCAGCTTTAGTGTATTTGAATAAAACTTATTTGAACTGTATATGCTAATCGCTCTAGGGTTATTAAATGTCATGACCCCCTTTCATTTTCCAGCCTAATCCAATTTTCTACATATAAAATCTGGTATTTAATTTGAAAGCACTGGGTCATATGAATAAAAATTATTGTTGGACAAAAACGATGGAAACAAGTGCAATATTCGTATAAAAGAAAAACTGAAATTTAATTTGGGGTTGTGGTTTTGTTTGATTTGAGGTGGTGGGAGGGGTGGGGAAGACCAGTTGTTCGAAGCATTATTAGCTTGATGAACTCATATGTAACCAAAACATTTATTGGTCTAGCAAGAACAATATCTACTACTCATATTTTTTTGCTGAAAAATATGTGAGAAGCTTCTACTCATTTTTTCACCCAAAATGTTAGCACATTTTGAATATTTAATTACTGTAATGATCCTAAGTATTGGGACAAACAGGCCTAAGCAAACAGTGCAGACCCAGATCAGACAGGGTCTACACGGTTTGCCATTCTGTCTCCACCTTTTGGACCCCTTGCTGGATCGCAAAACTAACTTGTTACAATTTTTGGAGAATTACTGCAAGTCATAAAGGTGTCCGAATTTTTAGGATTTTTACGGTATGAAAGTTTTAATAATACCTAATGGCATCATTAGGTTTGGTCATCTATGCCCAATTGTTTACAAACAAAACATTAAATATGTCTATAATATGAACAAACCAACAAATATGAAATGTACGGCTTTTACTCTATGTATTCGGACAGACAGGCCTGTCTGTTTGTTTGAATTGAGGTTTTACATTCCTGTTAACACTATTTATGTCATTTTGGAGACCTTGCTTCTAATTTTGTGGGAGTTTTACAGAGCGCCATTATCTCAGGATCTACCTCCCAAACAAACCAATAGGGATTATATGCAGGGACGGTCCCACTTGCACCACTTTGCCTGAGCAAGTTTGCTCATTCTAAGTGGTTTACAAGTACTCCCGCCTTTGGAGAAATAGATTGGGCTGCAAGATGCTTCCACATAGAGCTGAAGCTGATGGCACATGAGTACTGGCAAACTGCTTAGAAGGTCTAAGCCTGCCCAGGCAAACTGGTGCCAGTTAGACTGTCCATGCATATAAACCCTATTGGTTTCATTGGGCGACACTGGCTTAAATTGTCATTTCATCTCAATATCGGGTAAAAGTTCCACAAAATAGGAAACAACATCTCTAAAATTACCTAAATAGTGTTGATGGGATGTTAAACCTCATTTCAAACAAACAGTTACCGGTTGTGTTAATAATTAACTTGAGTTTGGTGGGTTTTAGGTCTGCGCAGAAAAACACCATGGAGCCCAATCTATTTCTCCAAGCCCAGGTGGGTGGGGGGCACTACATAGTATTTAAATATGTGGCTACAGGGATGTCGACAGGCCTCCATGGCCTAGTGGGTAAGAGTGCTGACTCTTAATCATTCGGTCTCACACCAGTGTGGGTTCGAGTCTGGCTAGGGTCGCATGTGAGATGCCAAGTTCTGCAACGTATGTCATGTGGTTTTTCTCTGGGTACTCTGGTTTTTGCCCATCTCTAATAAGGGAGCTGATCGAAATAAGTGAAACAAACTTGAAAGGCCCTAACACCAAAACCAAAAAAAATCCACAGGGATGAAATCATTGGGAAAGAAAATTGGATTATGGTTTCGATATAAAAGATTTACCTCATCATCAGCGAGGGTAAATAGAACATAACTAAGATGCAAGATATATGATAAGAACATTGTCAATGGCGTGTGTCAAAAAATCATGAGGCTACATAGCGGATATTATCCAGACGACTACATCTGAACTGTAACCAATGAAATGTATACGATAAATTTGCATTACCTATTGAACAGGTTGACATATACAGCTGTGTTGCAGAGACCTGGATCGGCCACAGTTTCGCTGTTTTTCTTTTTCAATTTTTTTATATATTTTTTTTCCTTACTTTATCTTTAACACATGTTGTTGGTGGTACTCATTAGAATTGCCTCCTTGAGGAAATTCTAATGAGTACCCTCAACATATGTTCTGTTTGAAAACAGAATTTTTCATTTTCAAAATATTGTCATGATCTGGCCTTCAATAATGTGATACTATGATTGATGAATTGCTTTGAAGTATTTTTTGTGTTGTTATAAATAAAATACAGGCTTATCTTCCCTTTTTATAATTGAATATTTGTGTTACATATTGAATTAAAGGGTTTTTAACTGTCTGAAGAGGGGACTAGACAACAAATATTGCCTTGTTGATTTTCCTTTTGACAACCATTAACAGACGGATGTGGTTTTTTCCACAATGCTTTTTATGAGCTGTCTGGAATTTGTCAACTAAGGGAAAAAGTAAAGATGGTCTAGTCTTGACTCAGACTGTTTATGTCTGGTAGAAGAATTTATTTTGACTGTATTGGTGTTGAGAATGTCAGAGTGTGGCATGCTGCATTTTTCTCAAATGATATGCAGCATGCTTCATTGACAATAATAATTATAATATTCGACTTTAGACACATTTAGTTGCCCCCGCCCATAGGGGCTTGAAGAAGTATATGGGCTGCATGATGCTTCCACGCAGAGCTGAATCCGGCCCGCACACTTGTACTGGTTAACCGCTTAGAGGATCTAAGCCTGTCCAGGAACCACGGTGCGAGGCGGACCGTTCATGGTAATAAACCCTATTGGTTTCATTGGACGACAGGGCTTGAGATGTCATTTCATCTTAATGTCGGGTAAAAGTCCCACAAAATTGGAAGCAACGTCTCCAAAATGACCTTTACAGTGTTGACGGGGACGTTAAACCTCAAATCAACCAAAAAAAGACACATTTAGTACAGACTAATTTTCTATATGGCCCTCTCAAAGCAAATCGACCTACAAACAGACATTTCATTCCTGGAAACCCCTCTAAAGCTACTGAGGCAAAGTTCTTGGTTGCTTGGTCAGTTAGGAGTTTAATGGTCCAGTCAACACTTATTGAGATCATGTTATGCCAGTCAGTTTATCCTTACGGAATTGCAGTATACGCCGGAACTGAAGCATATGCTGCTATTCTGCTGCATTCATACTGCATATGTACTGCATTCTGTACTCCTATGGCTGCAGCATATCTGCAGTACAGGTTAAAATCATCCTGCAGTGCAGCATAATATGCTCTGCAAGCATACTGCAAAGGTATGCTGGCAATCTGCTGCAATGACACTAATAATGTATCTCATCAGGTCCCCCCCCCCCCATGAAACATTGCATTATGGACATTTGTCCCCCCAGTTGAAAATGCAACCAGGACATATGCCCCCAGAGCTTATTTTTGGTATGGACATCTGCCCCCAATGCTTATTTTGCTGATGGACATTTGCCCCCCAGCACTTATTTCAATACAAAATGATGATCAAAGGATTTTACATTGTAATTATCCCCACGCTTTTCGAAGAAAAAGTGGGGATATTGTAATTGTCTCCCTCGTCCGTACGTCCATACGTCCGTCCGTCCGTCTTACCGGACAACTCCTCCCACACTTTTACAGCTAGAATCTTAAAACTTTGGGAACTGTTAGGTCTTTGGTCTGAGGAGTGCATGACACTTTCGGAATTTTGATCCTACCCCTAGGGGCCAGGCCAGGGGGTGGGGTGCCACGGGGGTAAAAAATCAAAGTTTGCAGAACCTGGTCGTGTGACATATCAAATCGAACGGCATAATGAGTAGAATACATAACAATCAAAATTTGACCCCTAGGGTCAGGTTGAGGTCACCAGAGGTCAAAAACTTGGATTTTCACCCCCATAACCCCCTTTTTAACGATTACCGGATAACTCCTCCTACGCCGTTTCAGATAGAAACATGAAACTTTGGGAACTGATAGGTCTTTGGTCTGAGGAGTGCATGACACTTTCGGAATTTTGATCCTACTCCTAGGGGCCAGGCCAGGGGGTGGGGTGCCCCAGGGGTAAAAAATCAGTGTTATCAGAACCTGGTCGTGTGACATATCAAATCGAACGGCATGATGAGTAGACTACATAACAATCAAAATTTGACCCCTAGGGTCAGGTTTGAGGTCACCAGAGTGAGTGAGTGAGTTTTAGTTTAACGTCCCACCAACAGCTAAGGTCATACGGAGACGGGCCTCGGTTTAAAGACTCATCCGAAAGTCTGGAGAAGCCCGGGATCGATCCTGCGATCCCTGGTTTACAAGGCGAGTAGCGTAACCACTGCACCACGGAGGCTTCTATTGAGGTCACCAGAGGTCAAAAACTTGGATTTTCACCCCCATAACCCCATTTTTAACGATTACCGGATAACTCCTCCTACGCCGTTTCAGATAGAAACATGAAACTTTGGGAACTGATAGGTCTTTGGTCTGAGGAGTGCATGACACTTTCGGAATTTTGATCCTACCCCTAGGGGCCAGGCCAGGGGTTGGGGTGCCCCAGGGGTAAAAAATCAAAGTTTTCAGAACCTGGTCGTGTGAGATATCAAATCGAACGGCATAATGAGTAGAATACATAACAATCAAAATTTGACCCCTAGGGTCAGGTTTGAGGTCACCAGAGGACAAAAACTTGGATTTTCACCCCAATAACCCCCTTTTAACGATTACGGGATAACTCCTTCTACACCGTTTCAGATAGAAACATGAAACTTTGGGAACTGATAGGTCTTTGGTCTGAGGAGTGCATGACACTTTCGGAATTTGATCTTAAGATTGGATGGGAGTTGCAATTGAGAACTTATATAGTGGCGTATCTTTAAAAAAGCGTGGGGATATGCGATGGCGTGCCATCGACTGCGCAATTCTAGTTAATATGATTAAGAATAACAAACAAGTACTTATTTAATCTTACTATTTTCCTAATCACACTTTCATTCTTTTCCATTCATTGTAGGATAAGTGTGTTTGGCATTTTTATGCCCCCGGAATCTAAGAGATTCGGGGGCATATAGTTTTTGGTCTGTCCGTCTGTTTGTCCGTTTGTCCGTTTGTCCGTCTGCAAAAACTTTAACATTGGGCATAACTTTTGAATGGTAGTAGATAGAGCTTTCATATTTCACATGTGTATACCTTATCACAAGACCTTTCCAGTGGTACCATAATTTTTGATCTCGTGACCTTGAACTTGACCTTTGACCTATTTTTTTCAAAATTTTTAAAAACATTAACATTGGCGCTGTCCGGGGGCATCAGTGTTTCACAAACACATCTTGTTTAAAAATGACAATGACATTAATATGTTTGTGCCTGAATAATTTAACTTTGACTTGACTTGTTTGTTTGATTTGAGGTTTAACGTCCCCGTCAACACTGTAAAGGTCATTTTGGAGACGTTGCTTCCAATTTTGTGGGACTTTTACCCAACATTGAGATAAAATGACAGCTCAAGCCCTGTCACCCAATGTTCATTCTCCTCACTTGTGACATTTGTTGCCCAATGTAGGTCAAGCCTGTGGCATGATAGCTCAGTTTGTAAAGTGCTTACATGGCATGTGAGAGGCCATGGGCTTGAGTGTCCTTCTTTTCTCAAATATTACATATGATGGGCAGTATGGGTCAAATGTATGGCTCGATGATAGTTTGTAAATTGTGTGCATGGTTGCGAGAGGTCCTGAGTTTGAGTCCCGGTCAGAATATGTTCTTTTTGCTCACCACTAATTAGGGTGATTAGGGTAATTATGCTAATACATGTACATGTATTTTCATTATATTGTTCAGTTTGGCATTAAAGCAGTTGATAACTATCTACTGCATGTTCTATTGTTTTAGGCATATTCATACCTCATTAACATATGAGCCGCTCAATTGCCAGAAAACCTGAGACCAGGTAAACACAAATCAGCCTGTTCAGCTACACAGAATAGCTAGAGTTTTATAATTTTAGATACAGAAACTCGAGGTATTGTACTACCAAAGTAATCAACACTAAGATGCTGCTGATCAGACCGTGAGGATCCATAGGCTGAGCTGCAAACGACAAAAACGGTTTTCTCATGAAGTGGCTCTTAGTCCATATTTTCAAACAATATTAATTTTATTAGCTGCAATTAAATGATATATAAGTAATATATTAGGTAATCAAGCAATTCATTGATGACTTTAGTGGTTTGTTTATTGCAGCTCTTAAAGCACCAAGTCAGAATATGAGCAGATGACATTTTAATATATTCTACTATAATATAAGGTTTGACATTTCATGTGAATCATCCTCCAGCAGATGATTCACATACAATGTCAAATTTGTTCTAGAAAGGGTTATCCTTTGGAAGCAAGGAAAACACTACAGAGCCTTATTTTTTTGAGAAAAAAAGTCGAAAATGTCATCTGCTTAAGATGTAACACATGCTTTGAAGGTAAACATAAAACTGATCATGTTTATCATTTCATTGATGTAAACATTTGTGGCATTGATTATGGCTTAATCATGTAACATTAAAATTTATTATTGGTAGATAGATTGATTTTTAAGGCCCATTATGATGCAAAAACTGGGTGGTCAAAAATCTTAAAATTTAAATAGCTTCAATCCACTGAATGTACGGAATTGAATCTCATACCATCACAAAAACACGCCTATAATTTACCCCTTTTCTATAGAAAAACAGGGTTTTACAGGGGTATACATTAGTTTTCTTATTTCTGCTCGAAAACAGATTGTGGGTACTCGTTAGAACCACCTCGCCTAGGCGGTTCTAACGAGTTCCCACAATATATGGCTCTCTGCCGGAACAGTACACTTCATGATGAATTTTAGCAGGGTTAACACAAAACGACAATTTAACTTTTATATTTACCCAGTAACAAGGATATGTTATCCATTATCCAACTGCATAAATTAAATTAGCCACATCCATTTACATCTCAACCAATCAAATTACTTGATGCGATTTATTCATTCAAATTCACAAACTGAATATCAAACGGTGCAGATTTAGATCAGATCTGGTTCTGCACTGTTTGAAAATGTAGGGATAATATCATGAACAGCTCAATGTCGGGTAAAAAGCCCACAAGTCCCACAAAATTGGAAGCAACGTCTCCAAAATGACCTATACAGTGTTGACGGGGACATTAAACCTCAAATCAAACAAACAAAACAACTATTTTTAACATAATGTTGAGTGTACTTGGTAAACCCCTGTCACACATTGGCGTAACAGGCTTGCGTATGCAGGGGTATACATCTTCTTTATGGTTTTTAAAGAGAAAAGATACAGCTGACTGTCAGATAGAAGATTTTTTTGTTTGTTTGATTTGAGGTTTAACGTCCCTGTCAACACTGTAAAGGTCATTTTGGAGACGTTGCTTCCAATTTGTGGGACTTTTACCGGACATTGAGATGAAATGACATCTCAAGCCCTGTCTCCCAATGAAACCAATAGGGTTTATAAGCATGGACGGGCCGACTTGTACCGCTTTGCCTGGGCAGGCTTAGATCCTCTAAGCGGTTTACAAATACTCATGTGCGGGTCGGTTTCAGCTCTGCGTGGAAGCATCATGCAGCCCATATATTTCTTCAAGCCCCGATGGGCGGGGGCTGCAGATAGAAGAGTTAAAAGTCACTGCTATCATTAAAAAGTTTAAATAGAAGCTAAAATTTCAGTTTGCTCTAATGGTATCATGCTAAAAGAAAATGGACCCCTCATCCAAGCGTTGTGTGCAGGATGAGGGGCATTATTGGAATAATGGCCGGAGGCCGAGCTTCTCTCTATATAGCAATTTACCCCTGCGGTGTAAACCCGATCGCACTTTTAAGCACGTACTGTATAAAAACAAAATCGATATACCACGTGACCCGCCTTACCATATCGGAAGATAGACAGAGTCACCTCAGGTTTTAAAGATGTTAATTTGCCATTTTGTTGAAACATCAAAAATCGGGAGGGATACAAACCAAAAACCCAACAAGTGGTGGGAAGGCAGAAGCTCGGCCTCCGGCCATTATTCCAATAATGCCCCTCATCCTGCACACAACGCTTGGATGAGGGGTCCATTATTTTCATAATGGCCTTTGGCCTTCGCTTCTCTCTATATAGCATCTTTAAAGACCAACAAAATGGCAAAAATAGTAAGTTAAACCATAGCATTAAACCATAACACATTTATTAATGATGACCACTCAAGACAGCTTCAGCAAAACCAATATTCTTATCAGGCTGTGCATTACGTAAGTAAAATTTATAGAAATTCCTGACAGATGACCAATCACCAGTCTTGAGAATTTGCTGAACAGAACATCCTTTACAAAAAGCAGCCGAAGCAACTGCTCCTCTAAAGGAATGCGCTTTAAACATGGAAACGTCAATGCCTGCTAAATGCAGAACACATTTCAACCATCTAGCAATTGTACTAGTACTGACAGCCCTATAAGAACAGAAGGAGACAAATAGTTTATTAGATTTCCGTAAACTTCTTGTCTTTTCTATATAGAATAAAACAGTGTGCATAACACATAACTGTTCCTCTTCAAAATGCTGTAATTCTAGATCAAAAGACCTACCTGGTCTAGAAGTCTTAAGCAAACATTCAAACGCAAAAACAATCTTATTGTCATAAATTTTTAACAAATCTAAATCTAATGACACAAGAGTCTGAGCTCGAGGGGCCACTGCTAATGCCACCAAAGTAACTGTTTTAAGCGTTAGCATTTTTAAGCTTAAACTATTCAATGGGTATAAAGTGCGAAGGAACTGAATCACTGTATCAACACTCCAAACAACACGGTAACGTGGAACAGGGGGAATTTTATTAAAAATTCCCTTCATAAATCTTTTCACGAAAGAAGGGTTATCACACCAACTATTATCTAACAATTTAAGGGTTTGAATAATCATTGATTTATGTGAGTTTATAACAGAATAAGACTTACCCCCTTCTAAGAGAAAAAGAAGATAAGACAATACCGTTACTTCAGACGCTTGAAATGGATTTCCTTCCCTCTGAATACACCAAAGACACCACTTTTTCCATGCTGCACTGTATTGTTTCTCTGTCCCCGTTCGCCATGACGCACAGATAGTCTGGACAACTCCTTTTGGAAAACCTCTATTTTTGAAGTGTCTCCTGAGACAACAACTCCAACTAGGCACAACGAAGTTCCCATTGGGTGAAATTGACCATTGTGTGGCAGGGTCAGAAGATCTCTGTGTCTTGGCAACCTGATCGGAAAATCAGACAAAAGAGATAGAAGTAAAGGGAACCAAGTCTGGCTAGGCCAGTTTGGTACAACTAACAAAGCCTTGAAAACTTTATCTTCAACAATCTTGTTCAAGACCTTCCCGATAATGTTAAACGGTGCAAAAATATAAGGCGAATAGCCTGACCAACAGAAAGAAAAGGCATCAGTCTTAAAAGCGCCGGGTTGTGGAAACCAGGTAACAAATTTCTGCACCTGAAAATTTAGACGGGAAGCAAACAAGTCAATATCTGGTATAAAACATTGATGGCGGAGTCTGAGAAAGATATCTCTTTTCAGCCGCCACTCCGTGGCATCTGAAAAATATCGCGAACAGTAATCGGCGTGAGAATTCCAGATCCCTGGGATAAAAGAAGCCGAAACAAAAATATCTCTCTCTAAACACCAATGCCATATTTCTTTGGATAAAACATCCATATCGCTGGATGCCATTCCTCCCATATCATTAACATATGCAATGGCACAAGTATTGTCTGACTGAATACTGATATGAACAGATCTATACTCAGAACAAAAAACCTGTAAGGCATAAAATATAGCTAACAGCTCGAGGAAATTTATATGATGCTGACTTTCAGCTTCAGACCACCTACCACCCGCTGACTTATTCGAGCCTGCATCAAAGGCTCCCCATCCTAGGCATGAAGCATCTGACTGGAGAAAGACAGTAGGTTTTGGAGGTCTTATTGCTTTCCCATTTTTTAACTTAACGTTAACGATCCACCACCTTAGATCAGACAGGCTATCAGCAGATAACTTGACGGACCTATCAAAATCGTAACTGTTGTCAAGGCCTCTAACCTTGTCTTTTTCCAGAGCCCTATAGTGCAAAGGAGCTTCAAGTACAGCATAAAAAGCATGGACAAGCAAACCAATTAATGATGCTAGATTGCGAATAACAACAGTGGATTTTCGTAGCAAACTTTTAGCTAGCTCAATGATTTTTTCCAGTTTATCCTCAGGTAAAAATACCTTAAATAAGACAGAATCCAATATGAAGCCAAAAAATACAATTCTCTGTGTAGGTAAAAAGATAGACTTTTCTTTATTAATTGTAAAACCCAATGATTTTAAGGTGTCTGCCATAATGATCACATTTTTCCTACAAACAATTTCCTCACTGCTCATATTCAGAGAATCGTCAATGTAGTACGAACAGCGAAAACCCTGCTGTCTAAACCATTTATAAATGGGCTTTAACACCTTTGTATAAACCCGGGGCGCACAGCTTAACCCGAATGGCAAGCAAACAAATTTGAACAGCTGTCCCTGCCAGAAAAACTTCAAAAATCGTTGAAACAATGGGTGGATAGCTATGCTAAAATAAGCATCTGATAAGTCCAACTTCGTGAAAAAATCATTTTTCTGGACCATGTCTAAAACAACTGTAAAAGTTTCTTGTTTAAAGTGCTCATAGGTAACAAAATAATTGAGCTCTCTTAGATTAATAACAGGACGAAACTTCCCATTGGGTTTAGGGACAATAAATATATTGGAAATAAACTGACCGCTTTCCTCATTAGATGGAACAATAGCTCCTTTTTCCAATAAACATTGTATTTCTTTTGAAACTAAACCTTTTTGGCTCTCAGAAAATGGTATTTCTTTCGGAACAGACCACTGTACTGGACAAGAGTCAAACTCTATATGATAACCTGCAACTGTTTGCAAAATCCATGGGTCATTAGTGTAAAGTTTCCAAGTACCAATATGAAACCTGATCTTACCCGTAATGCCACTCACCTTACTTATGATGCCATGTCCTCCGGACTGGTCACTGTGGCCGTTTTCCTGGACTTTTTTGGAAACTGATACTGAGCAGGGAAACGATACTGAGAAAAATGCTGTTGCGGTCTACCATATGGCTGATAACGATTGTAACCTCTAGTAGCGTTAAAGTTGCCATAACCATATCCATAACCTCTATGCGAGGAAGTTCTACCCCTGACACGTCCTCTCATACGTTGAGGGCCGAAGAAACTATACTGTTCCTTTGCAACAGACATACTGGTATCACATTTCTTTATTTCCTTTTGAACATCATCTCCAAACAAGAAAGTTGAAATGGGTGTATTAATATTACACAAATTGGCATACTTTTTCTTTAAATAAGGGCGTATCATATATCTACATCTCAAAGAAAGGTTGAACTGAGCTTGTCCAAGCAAAGTAATAGAGTCAGAAATTAATGTTCTTGCCTTTGAATTTGCTTCAATTTGACTCTTAAGAACACTGAGCAGCTCCAAAATTGGAGAAACCCCAGATGCAATGAGAGATTGGATATCTCTAAAAGCCTTATCGTAAGTCTGGGCTTTTTTGTGAATTTCACTCCAAATTTCACCATTTACTAATGGAGGTGCTAACTTGTCACAATTTGACGGCAATTTATATTTATTAATAATGTCCTCAGTTTCACACTGTGAGGTACATGCAACGTTAATGAGAGACGCCAATGATGACGAAATAGGCTGACCTTTCTGAGGTATCTTCAATTTTGGTAACTGCCATGTAAAACCGTCTTCACCAGTCACAACTTCGTTGTGAACAACCGTAGAGCTCTGGGTACTCCCAGACTCAAACAATGCACTATTGATCTCATTTTCAATGGCTCTCAAAGGCCGTTTAGGGCATGGCCTAGGGGGAATATTTTCTAAAGTTGAAAAAACCTCAACATCACTGTCGGGCCCATCGTTCTCAAATTCTACGTGCACTTCAGGCAAATTATTCAGGGAATCCCCAAAAACATACTGAATGTCTTCCTCATCCGCCATTTCATGGCTACTCTCAAGACCGATAATCTGTCTCAACTTCATAATGTCATTATGAGATAAATTGTCTAAGTCAAGCATATTTTGCTTATTTTTTGGAGGGGGGGTAACTTTTGACGACTTTTTGTTAACAGTTTGTTTTGCTTTGGCCGAACCTGCCGGGGCCGAACGTGAAAACTTCACACTCTTATTCAAAGACGACACTGCCGGAGATCTGCTGTTTTTCAAACAAGCCTTCCCTTTCTTTTTAACTAGTTTATTGGGTTCGACTGTCCCGACTACGTCGGAATTATTTGATGTACCCACTTTCGGTACCGTGTCGCCATTTTGTAAGGGTTCAAAACCAGAAAAGTCAGATTCTTCCTCCGAATCTAATGACAGGACGTCGTCCTTGTCCAAATTTTCTTCAGCCATGAATAGAACTGAATTAAGAATAACCCCCGTTGTTGAAATGAATTTCAAAATGTCACAAATACCTGCGCTCAGGCGCTGACACGTCTACACGACACGTCTACATAAGAACACCGCAAAAGTAAAACTGAGGTGACTCTGTCTATCTTCCGATATGGTAAGGCGGGTCACGTGGTATATCGATTTTGTTTTTATACAGTACGTGCTTAAAAGTGCGATCGGGTTTACAAGGCAGGGGTAAATTGCTATATAGAGAGAAGCGAAGGCCAAAGGCCATTATGAAAATAATACATGTTTTGTGTTTCATGTACTGGCGACACAGTGAAAGACAAGAAACAAGGGTATCTTCTGCTTTTGTTTACTGTAAATAAAGTCTAGACCGGGGATTAAACTTAATCAAATATGACTGAATCTCACAACATAGAGATATTAAGCCAAATATGATACATGTTTTATTTATAAATGTTAACCCATAACATGCTAATCACGACAATTGTCGTCTGCTTTGCTGTCTTGAGGTTACCTTAAGTCATTTTTGGAGCGTAGCTGTTGCAGCGTAGCTCCAGTGAGATGAGAAGTGATTTCGGCACTACTTTCAGTGTTACTGAATATGACCCAATCACCATTGAGAACATAGTACCCCGTGTTAACGTAGTAGATTATTACGCCATGCGGTATCTTCTTATAGACTGCTTCACAGACCACTATTCCAAACGGAAAAGATGAATATTTTTAATAGATGAAGTGTGTAGCAGTCTAATCTTTTTATAGTTCAGTTCACAACCCATTTGTACCATAAAATCCCAAACCTGGCAACTTGCAAACAGAACAAGCCCAGATCAGATACCAAAGAACGCGGAGTCTCATTATGACCTTCACTGCATACTTACAAAAAGGTTCAGCCATTTTTGCCAAATATTTCGTGGAACCGACAACCTGACATCCCTGATTTTAAAATGAACTCATTCCATACTGATATAAGGTGTTGATCATTCCATTCGTTTAAAATGGGTTAAGTACGCAGTGTGGGTCGATAATGTATTACCAAAATAAGACAGTTGGAATGAGTTTGGACAGGCCAGGTCTCGCCACTTGTTGTAGCGTCTGATCTGGATCTGCTATGTTTGTCCCTAAAAAGGCTGCTAGACATATACTCTGAGTATGTGTTAATGTGTGTGTGTGTGGGGGGGGGGGACAATGTTACTTTTTTAAAGCGACCTGTCTGCGTCCTAAGCATATGACCATAAATAAAGCAAATTATCAGCTCAGACACAAGTTCGATACCTGCCGGGTTCGGCAACATTCTTTCCAGGAGATTGATCGTGAAATCTGTTCCACGGTGATTCTATCCCTTTCGCTGATTCAAGAAGGGCAGTTGTTGGTTTCTGGTAAAAGACTGTGCACTGTGCTGTATTGACAATATCTAACCAAAGAAATTGCCTTAATGCCAAATTATTTCATAAATGGCATCGTCGAGGCAATTTATTTTATATAATAATAACGGAGTATAATGTCTAAACCTCTTCAAATATTCCTATGGATTGATACTGACAATAACTAACCCAAGAAACTGTCGTATGCAAGATCACTTCATAAATGGCCTCACCGATACAATATATATTTAGAAAAATGTTAACAGAGTATAACGTTCAAACCTCTCTGAATATTCCGATCATTTTTGGCATTCGGATTGATATTGACAATACCTAACCCATGAGGCTGTTTTATGCAAGATTACTTTATGAATGGCCTCGCTGAGGCAAAATAATATAAAAAATGAATACGGAGTATAACATTTAAACCCGGCTTTGATCATTTTCGGCATACAGGTTGATATTGACAATAATCAACCCGCAAAATTACCTTATGCCAAATTACTTTACAAACGGTCTCGTCTAGGCAAACCGAAAAATTATTTCGAAGTGTAACTTCTTATCTACTTGGAATATTTTTGACAACTGTTAGCACACAGATAGATAATGTACCGATTTAACCAACGCGATTCCTGAATGTCAAATTTCTTTATTTTAGCCTCGGCAAGGTAAAAAATTCACCCATTGACACGGTCGTATAACTTTCAAACCGACGGGTATATTTTTTATAATGTTTTGCATGCAGATGTAAATTGACAAGGTCAAGCTAATGATATTGTCTAATGCCAGATAGCTTTATAAACAGCCTCACCGAGGTAATTTTAAAGACTGATTACGGATGTATAACTTATAAACTGCTGGGAAAATTATGATAATTTTTCACATGAAGATAAACATCATCAAGGCGTAACCAAGGAAAATGTCTAATGCAAGATAAATAACCTCCCCAAGGTAATTTTTCAAAAACTGATTACATAAAATAACTTTAAAGCCGCAAAACAATTGCGCAAGCGGCAGTTACTGCACGAACTATAGCTCAGCAGAAATCTTCAAGTAAACTGTAGAACTGCATGGTTGCTGTATTGCTCAAAAACATTGATTGTGGGTACTTCATAAAACTGCCTCGTCAAGGCGGTTCAATGAATTCCCCGCAATCAATGTTTTGAGCAGAGATAAGAAAATATCATAATTTTGTATCTTAGAATTTCCATTTTTTTGCCAAAAATTTGACAATGTATTTGTACAGGCGTGTTTTCGTGATGGTTGTTACGGGGTCTACACCTTAGCGTGAGTTAATTTCAATATAGGTATTGTTGCTTTAACACGACTTCTGGTCCAGAATAGCTTCAAACAGCTATGTTCATTGGATCAATATGAACCTGAATTAAAATACCAATCAGACGTTAAATCAAATTATCAAAGCTATGCTCCATCAGCACTCTCAGTGCTTTGATTTGCAAACAGTGTGGACCAAGTTCAGACTGCTCCTGTAGGAGCAGTCTGATCTGGGCCCACACTGTTTGCCTGTGTCCAAAAATACTTTTAAAAGTTTGCAAAAAAATTCAGCAGATGACATATATTAAGCAGATGACATTTTCAGATGTAGTTTTTCTCGGTGTTTTTAACCTTGTCCTGCTGAGCCCGGATATGTCTTATCTTTCAAACAATGTAGATCCAGATCAGATGTCTTCTGAAGAAGCCATTTCAGAAGCCATCTGATCAGGATCTTCATTGTTTGTCATTCAGTCTATGAACTTGTTGCAATGATTTGCATCAAGAAATCTGATTGGTTGATAAGCATCAAGGGTTAAATAGCAGCAGTTTATAGCACTTTTCAAGGCATATTTCTAAAGGCAAGTATTGATTAACTCCCTTGGACTGTAGGAGTCTGTATCACTAGCACGACCACTGTGGACGTTATTTCCAAATACTACTTGTATATGAAAATCAGGCTTGACATTTCATTTGCACCATCACAAGGGTAGATTTCTACATTTTTTTTTTATTTTTTTTTAGATGGGAAGTGCAAACCTGCCCAGGAAAAATGTTTTCCTGACCTCAAAATCACAAAGCGTGTTTTCCTGACCCCAAAATCACAAATCAAAATACATACATGTATTGTAACTATATTAAGAAACATTTTTGTTTGGCTGGTTCACATTTTGGATCTGCTTTTCAGTAAGTGGCCATTCATTTGTTTGTGACAACTATAGTGTGGTCCATTTGTGTTAATGGTCAAGTTAGATTTGAACCCCCCCCCCCCCCCCCCCAATGTCCACAAATTTAAGAATGTTGCTGTCTCCAGCAGGTTTCAAACCAGCGACCTGGTCACCATGCAGTTAGATGTGCATCCAACTGAGCTAACTGAGGTTAACTTTGTTCATTGAAAGGAATAATTTTGTAGCTGAGCAACTTGAAAACTGTGTGACATGTTTTCAGTAAAATTCCGCTATTGAGACCACCTAAAATTTAGACTAAATCTGCTTTTTAAAGCTTAGTGAGAAGGTCTTTGTGTTTTCTACAGGCAGTGTATCCTGATAAAAGACCACCTCACAAAAAGCGGTGTGAGTCGGGCCGACTCGCACCGCTTTGCCTGGGAAGGCTTAGATCCTCTAAGCGGTTTACCAGTATTTGTGTGCGGGTAGGTTTCAGCACTGTGTGGAAGCATCATGCAGCCCATATATTTCTTCAAGCCCCGATGGGTGGGGGCCGACAGCAGAAGTCAATTTCGAAATTTTGGGCTGTCTGAGTTATATCCAGCAATCAGTCTTGAAAATGGCTGACCATTTTGGAAACAGTGAAGGACGTGATCAGACCCCGCATTCTGCGGCATCTGATATGGGCCTGCACTGTTTATGTATCTTGCTTTTGGGTTCCGTCTGAAATGGGTTAGCAGTAAAAGCAACAGGCAAAATTAAGAAGCAGATGACATACTAATATTTTTTTTGCAGTTTTGATGGAAGGGCATAATTGCTTCTGGGGTATTGTACAGTCATTCGTTACCGGCCCCGATAGCTCAGTTGGTAGAGTGTCCGCTCCGGGGAACGGGAGGTCACGGGTACGATCCCGGGCAGCCACATACCAGTCGTTAACAATGGTACTAGCTGCTCAGATTTACGGGGTAGAGCTAGGACTGGTCGACCCAGTGTCAGGATAATGTGACTGGGTGTGGTATCATGTAATTTGTCTGGGACATGATACTTCAGTGAGGCAGCACTATAAAAGTGAGCATTGCGCTCCCTGTCGCAACCAGACACCGTCGTGATATGACTGAAAAATTGTTGAAAGCGACATTAAACCCGAATTTACACACACACACACACACAGTCATCCGTCGGCCCCCGCCCATCGGGGCTTGAAGAAATAGATGAGCTGCATGATGCTTCCACGCAGAGCTGAAACAGACCCGCACACGAGTACTGGTAAACCGCTTAGAGGATCTAAGCCTGCCCAGGCAAAGCGGGGCGAGTCGGCCCCCGTCCATGCTAATAAACCCTATTGGTTTCATTGGGCGGCAGGGCTTGAGATGTCATGTGTAAAAGTCCCACAAAATTGGAGCAACATCTCCAAAATGACCTTGCCAGTGTTGATGGGAACCTTAAACCTCAAATCAAACAAACAAACTTACATTCGTCCAGTTGCCCGTTCATCAGTTTGTTACACTTTTTGATGCATAGCATAGTTATAGGACAAATTTATGCTAGGGTTTTGAAATTTCATATATGAATTCCTCATGAAAACATAGCTGACATATTTTTTTCTCATTGGGATTATGCCCCTTTCCTGAGTTTTGGCTCTTTGAAAAAAAAAAATGGATTAAATCTTGTCAGCAGGATATCTTCTATCTATACTATTGAAGCTAGAGCCTTGAAAGTTGATGAATGGATTGGTGAGTGATGAGTATCAGAATCAGAATTGTTTACAGAATTGTGTGACACTTCCTTAGACAATCCTTCACCAGGAGTAGATGACCTGATTTACTTATGAATAAATTCTGAAAAATACTTCATGAGTTACGGCCCTTTGTAAATTTGGGCATTAGTACATGCATTGCATGCATTGTGATGCATAGCATAACTTAAGAACCATTTTGAAATTCATATATGGTTTCCTCATGAAAAAAATAGCTGATACATTTTTTTTCTCATTGGGATTATGCCCCTTTCCTGAGTTATTGCCCTTTAAAAAATCTTGTTGGCAAACTATCTAAAGACTTTTAAAAGCTACTAATGAATAGATGACCTATCTATCTTCATATACTGAGTCGGTCAAACTTGGCCATTACCTCAGTTGGGTGGTGCGCTAAATTTAGAATTTAGCAAAAAAAAAGAAAAAACACACCCACTGGATGAGTTCTTAAAACTATTTACAATCTGCTTTCAGAGGTGTACTAAAACGCACACCTCTGGATCCCAATCTACACCAAGTGGGCTTTGAACTCCTCTGCAGTTTTGGCATTTACCACAGAGGAGGGAAGACTATTCCACTGAGGAATAGTTTTAGGGAAGAAAGAATTCTTCAGGGCATCACTATAGGCCTGCATGGTACCTACGATATTGACTGTTGTTTAATTTTGATGCCCTTGTTTGAGTTGAAGTAGTCACAGGGGTCAAGTATTTATCTTTATTAAGAGACACTGTGTCGGAGTGTATCTTATAAAAGAAGGTTAAAGAGGACTGCTCGCGACGGGCCTCCAACGATGGCCACTCCAGCTCATCGAGCATTTCACCAATTTCTGTTCCGCCATCCCCTGCAGGTCCATCGGGCAGCCGTCCTCTGAACCTTCTCAATTTGTTGAACCTGAGTTTTAACATGGGGATGCCAAACAGGTGATGCATACTCTAATTGAGGTCTAACCAAGGTTTTGTATGCAACATCCTTTGTCTGCCTAGGTGCAAAAGCCAAATTACGTCTAAGAAACCTTAATGTCCTAGTTGCTTTAGAGGTAATCTCAGAAATATGTTGACCCCAATCAAGATTATCAGTAATGGTGATACCAAGATATTTTGCGGATTGGACATGTTCCAAAGTATGCTGATGTAATGAGTAGTTGAATTTAATCTGCTTGTCTGGAGGGTGCCGTGACACCCTCATTGAATGACATTTGGCCACATTGAACTTCATTTGCCAATCGGCCTCCCAACGTGCTAGGCTATCCAGGTCATCTTGTAAGATAAGACAGTCAGAAGTAGTATATATATTCCTATACAAAACACAATCATCAGCAAACAAGCGAACAGATGACCTGATATTATCAGGAAGATCGTTAATAAATATCAAGAAAAGGACCGGTCCAAGTACCGAACCTTGTGGGACACCGGACAAAACAGGGACTGGATCCGACGCTTGGCCGTCAAGTACAACTTGTTGTGTGCATCCAGAGAGCCATGAGCTAACCCACTTAAGTGTGGATCCTGTAATCCCATAATGATCCAGTTTGTACAATAGCCTCCTGTGAGGTACCTTGTCGAAGGCCTTGGCAAAATCCATGATAATCAGGTCAGTCTGTTTGTGGCCACGATTAATGGCCCCATCCAGATTGCTCACTATGTCATGGTAGAACTGAACTAATTGAGTTTCACAAGACCTTCGACTTCGGAAACCATGTTGACAGTCAGCAAGAATGCTTTCAGAGGCTAGGTGCTTGTTAATGTTGCTAACTAATATATGCTCCAGGGTTTTGCAACAGGTGCATGTGAGCGACACCGGTCTGTAATTCGCAGCATCATATTTTCTCCTTTCTTAAAGACCGGGGTTACGTTTGCTTGTCGCCAGTCATCTGGTACAGTGCCCCGAGCAAGTGATTCATTGAAAATATAGGCCAGCAGGGGAGATATTTCAGCACTACATTCCTTAATTAAGCACCCTGGCATGCAGACCGTCAGGTCCAGATGCCTTATGTATGTTGAGCTTGTCCAACAGTTTTGCAACCCCTTTGGGGTCAACTGTTATGTCCCCCATAGAGGGGAACGGACTTGTACCTTTTGATGGTAGCTCACCGTCAGCTTCACATGTAAACGCCGATTGAAACTGCTTATTACATATATTTGCCTTATCGCGCATTTCAGTTTTCAAAATTCCATTTTCCCTAAGTGAAGTGATCCAAAATGATTCTTTTTTCAGGGACTTTACAAATGACCAAAATTTCTTAACTTTTCCATTCTTCTGGGGGCCCTCGGGATCAATATTTTCATCATCAAAGGTAAAGATGCTGGAAACATGCTTCCAATATGCATCTCTAATTACCTTTTGTACATGTGCTCTGAACCTTTTGTAATGGTTCTTCACGTCGGGATTGCTAGACTTACGAGCACGAAAGTACATTCTGTCACGTCTTCTAATTAGGTGTTTGATCGTGTTATCGATCCATGGTACACTATGCTTTGTTTTGGTCATTTTTATTGGTATGTACCTTTCCATGGCCGTCGTAAGTTCGGTCTTAAAACTGACCCACAAGTCATTTACTGACATGAGAGAGAGGTCAGAGGAAAGGAAGGAATCCTTAAATCGCGCCATATGGTCTCGCAGACCATCCATATCTGCACGCTTATATAAATATATTTTACGCGGGACCTGTCGGATTCGCTTTGCTTTTATGTCATACTCAATATAAACTATATCATGATCGGCCTTGCCGATCTGGGGCATCCCTTTGACACGACTAACGGGGGATGGAGAGTTTGTAAATAGCAAATCTAGGGTTTTTTCTTGCCGGGTGGGTATATTTACGACTTGAGAGAGGCAATGTTCTTTTACTATATCCAAAAGTTGTTGTTGTGTTTGCCTTTTTGACACCCCATGGGGTACCTGCTGGTTGCTCCATTCAATATCACCACAATTGAAGTCCCCTCCTACCAATATGTGGGCATTTCCATTTGACATTATCCTAGCCAAGGATGTATTGAAAGCCTCAAGATAATCTGGGTCAATCTGATCTGGTGGACGATAAAAGGATCCAAGGTACAGAGTCCTACACCCAATAATTTTCAACTTACACCAAACTATTTCACAGTCGGTGTCCAACTCCGTAGTTTCAGTGCAGAGCAGGTCTCTTTTAAATGCCACGAAGACACCACCATGGGCATCTCCAACTCTGTCTTTCCGGATGGCCTCAAATGAATCTGGGAAAATCTCCGAGTTTTTGATATCTGGGTTTAACCAAGACTCATTCCCCAAAATGATGTCTGGTTTAGCCGAGTCGATAATTGTGTGAATTTCAGCCCTTTTATTAGCTCACCGTCACGTAGTGACGAGGTGAGCTTTTGGGATCACTTTTTGTCCGTCGTCCGTCGTGCGTCCGTGCGTCCGTCCGTGCGTCCGTGCGTGCGTGCGTAAACAATTTCTTCAAACGACATCTCCTCCTAAACCACTGAGCAGATTTTGACCAAACTTCACAGGAATGATCCTTAGGTGGTCCCCTTTCAAAGTTGTTCAAATGGTTCCGGTCCATTGCACATATAGGTCACAGGAGCCAAAAATAGATTTTTTTCACCGAAAACTTAAAAAATCTTCTTCTCTGAAACTGCAAGGCCCAGGTCTTTGATATTTGGTATGAAGCTTCATCTAGTGGACCCCTACCAAGATTGTTCAAATTATTGTGCTGGGGCCAAAAATGCCCCCGCCCCGGGGCCCTTTGGTTTTACATGGGCTTATATAGGGAAAATCTTTAAAAATCTTCTTCTCCGAAACTGCAAGGCCCAGGTCTTTGATATTTGGTATGAATCTTCATCTGTTGGACCCCTACCAAGATTGTTCAAATTATAGTGCTGGGGCCAAAGATGCCCCCGCCCGGGGGCCCTTTGGTTTTACATAGGCTTATATAGGGGAAATATTTAAAAATCTTCTTCTCTGAAACCACAAGGCCCAGGTCTTTGATATTTGGTATGAAGCTACATCTAGTGGACCCCTACCAAGATTGTTCAAATTATAGTGCTGGGGCCAAAAATGCCCACGCCACGGGGCCCTTTGGTTTTACATGGGCTTATATAGGGAAAATCTTTAAAAATCTTCTTCTCTGAAACTGCAAGGCCCAGGTCTTTGATATTTGGTATGAATCTTCATCATATGGACCCCTACCAAGATTGTTCAAATTATAGTACTGGGTCCAAAAATGCCCCCCCCCCCCCCCCCCCCCCCCCCGCCCCCCCCCCCCCCCCCCCCCGGGGCCTTTGGTTTTACATAGGCTTATATATGGAAAACCTTTAAAAATCTTCTTCTATGAAACCGCAAGGCCCAGGTCTTTGATATTTGGTATGAAGCTTCATCTAGTGGACCCCTCGCAAGATTGTTCAAATTATAGTGCTTGGGCCAAAAATGCCCCCGCTCCGGGGCCCTTTGGTTTTACATGGGCTTTGACTGGGAAAATCTTTAAAAAATCTTCTCTGAAACTGCATGGCCCAGGTCTTTGCTATTTGGTATGAAGCTTCATCTAGTGGACCCCTACCAAGACTGTTCAAATTATAGTGCTGGGTCCAAAAATGCCCCCGCCCCGGGGCCCTTTGGTTTTACATAGGCTTATATAGGGAAAATCTTTAAAAATATTTTTTTCTGAAACTGCAAGGCCCAGGTCTTTGATATTTGGTATGAAGCTTCATCTTGTGGACCTCTATCAAGATTGTTCAAATTATAGCCCTGAGGCCAAAATTGCCCCCGCTCCTGAGCCCTTTGGTTTTTCATAGACTTATATAGGGAAAATCTTGAAAAATCTTCTACTCTGAAACCACAAGGCCTAGGTCTTTGACATTTGGTATGAAGCTTCAGCTAGTGGACCTCTACCAAGATTGTTCAAATTATAGCCCTGGGACCACAATGCCCCCACCCCAGGGCCCTTTGGTTTTACATAGACTTATAATAGAGATAATCTTTGAAAATCTTCTTCTCTGAAACAACAAGGCCCAGGTCTTTGATATTTGGAGTGAAGCTTTATGTAGTGGACCTCTATCAAGATTGTTTAAATTATAGTCCCGAGGCCAAAAATGACCCTACCCCGGGGCCATTTGGTTTTACATAGGCTTATGTAAGGAATATCTTTAAAAAAATCTTCTTCTCTGAAACCGCAAGGCCCAGGTCTTTGATATTTGTTGTGTAGCTTCATCTAGTGGACCTTTGCCAAGATTGTTCAAATTATAGCCTTTTGTTGATATTTGGTATGAAGCTTCACCTTTTTAGAACTCCCTCAACATTATGCACATTATAACCCTGGGGTCAATAATGGCCCTCCCTGGGACCCACTTGTTACTCTATGGATCAGGTGAGCGATCCAGGGCCATCATGGTCCTCTTGTGTTTTATATTAGGATCACTTTTTGTCTGTCATCTGTGCGTAAACAATTTCTTCAAACGACATCTCCTCCTGAACCACTGATCTGATTTTGACCAAACTTCACAGGAATGATCCTTAGAGGGTCCCCTTTCAAAGTTGTTCAAATGGTTCCGGTCTGTTGCACATATAGGTCACAGGAGCCAAAAATAGATTTTTTCACCGAAAATTAAAAAATCTTCTTCTGTGAAACCGTAAGGCCCAGGTCTTTGATATTTGGTATGAAGCTTCATCTAGTGGACCCCTACCAAGATTGTTCAAATTATAGTGCTGGAGCCCAAAATGCCCCTGCTCTGGGGCCCTTTGGTTTTACATGGGCTTATATTGGGAAAATCTTTAAAAATCTTCTTCTCTGAAACCGCAAGGCCCAGGTCTTTGATATTTGGTATGGAGCTTCATCTAGTGGACCCCTACCAAGGTTGTTCAAATTATAGTGCTGGGACCAAAAATGCCCCCGCCCTGGGCCCTTTGGTTTTACATGGGCTTATATAGGGAAAATCTTAAAAAATCTTCTTCTCTGAAACCACAAGGCCCAGGTCTTTGATTTTTGGTATGAAGCTTCATCTAGTGGACCCCTACCAAGATTGTTAAAATTATAGTGCTCGGGCCAAAAATGCCCCCGCCCCGGGGCCCTTTGGTTTTACATGGGCTTATATAGGGAAAATCTGTAGAAATCTTCTTATCTGAAACCACAAGGCCCAGGTCTTTGCTATTTGGTATGAAGCTTTATCTAGTGGACCCCTACGAAGATTGTTCAAATTATAGTGCTGGGGCCAAAAATGCCCCTGCCCCGGGGCCCTTTGGTTTTACATAGACTTATATAGGGAAAATCTTTAAAAATCTTCTTCTCTGAAACTGCAAGGCCCAGGTCTTTGCTATTTGGTATGAAGCTTCATCTGGTGGACCTCTACTAAGATTATTCAAATCATAGCCCTGGGCCCAAAAATGCCCCTGCCTTGGGGCCCTTTGGTTTTACATAGACGTATATAGGGAAAATCTTTAAAAATCCACCCCCCCCCCCTCCCCCCAGCTAGTCGACCTCTACCAAGATTGTTCAAATTATAGCCCTGAGGCCAAAAATGCCCCTGCCTTGGGGCCCTTTGGTTTTACATAGACGTATATAGGGAAAATCTTTAAAAAAATTTCTTCTGTGAAACCACAAGGCCTAGGTCTTTGATATTTGGTATGGAGCTTCATCTAGTGGACAATTATAGCATTTGTTGATATTTTATATGAAGCTTCACCTTTTTAGACCTCCCTCAATATTATGCACATTATAACCTTGGGGTCAATAATGGCCCTCCCCGGGGCCCACTTGTTACTGTATGGATCAGGTGAGCGATCCAGGGCCATCATGGCCCTCTTGTTCTTAATTGACTGACAATTCATAATCAAAATTCTGAGGGGGTGGTTGAGGACCGCTTTTTTGGTCCTCGGTTTAGCTCCTCTTGGTTGCTGCACAATGGGTGAAGAAGCTGCAGTAGGTGGGCCAATATTGTCTGGTATCGGACTATCAGGCTCGGACAGGGATGATAATGGATCAAATCTATTATGAGTATCTAAAGTTGCTGAATCACCAAATAGTTAACCTGGTTAACTTTTGAAAAAATTCCAAAAAATATTTCATTAGTTATGGCCCTTTGTAACTTTGGAATTTGTACATTGCATAGCATCACTTTAGAACCATGTATGCTAGGGTTGAAATTTCATTTATGTATTCCTCATGAAAAAACAGCTGACACATTTTTTTTTTCTCGTCAGAATTATGCCCCTTTCCTGAGTTATGGCCCTTTGAAAAAAATTGGATATAATCTTGTCAGCAAAATATCTCAAAAACTTGAAAGTTGATGAATGGATTTGATTGTGATAAGATGATACCTGATTAGCTTTAGAATAAATTCAGAAAAAAATTGAATGAAATCTTGTTCTTCAGTTATGGCCCTTTGAAAATTTTGGCATTTAGGGGCAAGCATATGGTTGGGGGTATAGTGTTTTACAAGAACCATTAAAAATGTTCTAGTCAGGTTTTCCATCAGTGCATATTTGCATTCAAAATTTATGTACGTCCATCTGTACGAATGTGTGTATGTTAGACTCAGGTTAAGGCATTTCCTGAAGTTTTAACAGCTCATTTTCCAGACCATCTCATGGATTTGGTTCATATTTGGTATGATGATAGATAAAGGTCCAAAGTTTTATTCAGCAATGCTCACACCCATGCACATGACCTCAAGGTCAAGGTCACAGACAAAAAAATTTTAAATTTAAAGTATGTTAAGAGCTCATATTTTCCAAACCATACAATGGATTTGCTTCATGTTTGGTATGATGATACTCATAGGTCCAAAGTTCTATTCAGCTATACCCACACCCCTGACCTCAAGGTCAAAGGTCACAGACTTAGAAATTTTTGATGTTAAAGTTTTTTAGAGCTCATATTTTCCCAACCATATGATGGATTTGCTTCATATTTGGAATGATGATAGTTGCAGGCAGTTGGTGCAGGCCCAGATCAGATGCCGCAGAACACACCACCTTATCAGGGCCTTCACTGTCTGCAGAAACTCCAGCCATATTAAAATCAGTTTCTAAAATCTCCCAAAATTTCAACATGTACAGGGTGGATTCCATTCAATATAAAATGGGTTAAGCAGAAGTACAGTGAAACCTGTGTTAAGTGAAAACCTGTGTTAAGTGAAAACCTGTTAGGAACAGCCAAAAAGTGGTTGCTTTATACAGGCTCAATTTTACAATACAACCTGTCATACTGGGCACCTCTGTTTAGCAGGCAACCCTGCATTTAGGTCAAGAAAAAAGTAAATGCATTTATCTGTATTATTAAGTAAGCACCCTGCATTTATTTCCAGAAAAAGATAAATGCGTTAATGTAAGCAAGCAATGCTGCATTTAGTTCCAGAAAAAAGGTAAATGCATTAAAACTCACCTGTATTAAGCAACCAACCTTGCATTTAGTTGCAGAGAAAGGTATAATTATGCAATAAAAGATACCTGTATTAAGCAAGCACCTGCCTTTAGCGAGCACATTTTGATTATCTCTTAGGTGCTTGCTTAATACAGGTTGCAAAAAATCTGGCCTTATTATATTGGGGATTGGTGGGTGTCTGGTTGGTGTTTAATAGAGGTGGCCATTTAGACTATGTTTGACTGTACTGAAATAATTTTTCTTAATGAGCGGACATTAATGCATGTGAGGTAGTGTGACATTCCGGAACCTGATACTTGCCATTATTCTTCTCCTGTCATCTTAACCTGATATTTTAACCACATCACGAACATCTCTCCTTTTCTCCATATTAAAAAAAGTGAAGACTCAGATCAGCCTGTGCTAACGCACAGGCTGATCCGAGTCTTCACTTTTTTCACAGCAATCTGTGGACTGGGGATTGGACGTTGGTATGTATCTCAAGGATTTAGTAAACTATGAAAATATGCAGGCTGATCCCATCCGTGCATACACATGTAGCAAAACAAGGTTTTGCATGCGACGTGACTCTTGAGTCTTCACTTTATCTAGGGTATCTATTTAAGGAATGATGCAAAACTGACAAAACATAACCTTAAAGAAGAAAGGAGTTTTCATAGGATTGTAATGTAAGACTGAGCTACTGGTAGTTAAACATGTTCAAAAAAGAGGGTTTGACTTGGACTAAGGTGTACAATGAGATATAATAGAGCTAAGCATAAGGTAAGTTATTTTGGACGTCATTTGGAGTTCAGTGGCCAATTCAACAGTATTAAAGTCATGTTGAGCCAGTCAGTTATATATGATCTTACTACACTGTTCATGAGAATTTAGCCTTATTCATTAGAATTTACCGGAACACATTCTTTTGCTAGAAACAGTTAGCTGTCTTTCGGGAGTCAGTCAATGGCTGCAGAAAAATATTTCTTGATCAAACTTTTTCCTTTTTTTTTTCAACCTGTTTGCTTTATTATCAACAAATCGTTACAACATGTGATACACATGTTTTATCTTGCTCCCCCCCCCTCCCATCAGGCCGTGGAGAAACAAATTGGGCTGGATGCTTCCACACAGAGCTGAAACCGACCGCACATGATTTCTGGTAAACTGCTTAGAGGATCTAAGCCTGCCCAGGCAAAGCGGTGTGAGTCGGACCATCCATGTTTATAAATCCTTTTGGTTTCATTGGGTGACAGGGCTTGAGATGTCATTTCATCTCAATGTCTGCTAAAAGTCCCACAAAATTAGAAACGTCTCCAAAATGACCTATACAGTGTTGACTGGGACGTTAAACCTAAAATCAAACAAACAATTGAACTGGCCAGAGCCAAAGCTCCAAGGAAGCTTACAGTATAGACAGTGGCCCATTGTCCATCATCAGCTGTGTCGTCAACATTTTCAAACAACTTTTCTGAAACTACTAGGCCAGCTGAAATCAAATTTCCAAGGGGAAGGGGGGGGGGGGGGTGGGGGGGGAGGGGTGGGGGGGGGTGGGGGGGGGTGGGGGGGGGGGGCAAAAATTTGTTCTCGTAAGTATCTGGTCTCATCACCAAGAGAGTGGTCATTCCCGTATATGGTAAAAATCTCCAAAAATCTCCTCAGGAACCAAATGGACAATGACCTTGAAATGTGGTATGCAGCACTGGGGACTCAAGCCCTTTTGGTGACCTTTACCAGTTATACTCCAAGGTCAGATTTGGTCCCTCAGGCATTTGTATGAGGAAAAGGCAAAATAGTGGATTTTTCTGATTCTGTTGTAGCCTGTGGCCTTGGAACAAAAAATCCAATAACCTTGAAACTTGTTAGGTAGCATTAGGGACTCAGGCCCTACCAAGTTTAATCGAATGGTGACCTTAACCCTTCTCTTACTGAATATTCAGCCACACCCATTTCTGACTTTGAGAACCAGTCAGATTACTTGATGTAATATATTCCTACAAATTCATAAACTGAATGTCAAACAGTGTAGATCCTGGTCAGATGGCTCCTTCGTCTGATCTGGATCTACACTGTTTGCAAAGATAGGGGTTGTCGTGAACAGCAAGATAACGGTTAATGTTTGAAAAAAATGGAAAATTGCAAAGTAGTGGATTTTTATGAAGCACATGAATGTTAATCATGCAATCAGCTAAATGAAATTTTGTAAATATTAAAAGTCAAAGTCGTTTACTGACCTTTGTCCAGCATCCCAGAGATTCAGTATTCACAACTTCAATATTGAATCTGCTGAGCAGATCAAAACCAAACTTAATAAAGATGGGATTCGGAACATTGGGTCACATAACAAAGATGCTTAATAATGGCTCTCATTCACATATATTACAAAAAAGATTTTAAAATCTTTGATTCAGGAACAGAAGGCACATGACCTTGAAACTTGGTATGCAATTTTGGCCCTACCAAGTTTGTTCAAATAATGACCTATTTATGTCAAATTCCGTCATTTTAGCTTTTGCACAGGAGCAAAACAGTGGATTTTTTCTGATTCGGAAAATGCTCAGAATAATGTTCCATTCAAATTTGCATTTACAAACAGTAAATCATTGATAGTTTATACAAATTTATTTTGGAAGCTTCAAGCTTATTTAATCGCTCTCGAACACTCATTCCAGATATTTTCATGCGCACGCGAGAGAGGCATTGACTATTACCCCACTGCTACCAATTTACACCTGGGTGGAGTGAGGCAGTGTCATTGCATGTTTTGCCCAAGGACACACCTCAATACCGGGTGCCAGATTCGAACGCACAACCTCTCGATCATTAGTCGAACGCGCTAACAACTGCGCTATAGAGGCTGACGCTGTATCATTGATGGCTTCCTCAGAATCAATCTGATCTTGATTTTCACTGTTTGCAAAGGTAGGGGTTGTCATGTGAAGCGGGATAAGGGTTAGCAGTAAGAATTTTGTTACATCATCTAGCTACTATTTTGATGAGTAGAGAAGACAAAATTTTCAAATTGGGGGAAAAATAAGGCTTAACGTTTCTGGAAAACAATTCACTTGAAATGCCAAGCTTATTTTCTCTGAAAAATATGAAAACAATTGTATGTTGTTTGTTGTATTTGCTTAGTGCTTTAACCCTTTTTATACGCCTGTTTGAAAAACGGTCTTATTATGTTATGCCCCCCGGAATCCGTCCATCTGTCAGAACATCAGTCCATCTGTCAGAACATCAGTCCATCTGTCCATCCCTCTCTATACTTTTAGTTTCTGGATAACTCCTCCTACAATTTACATCCGATCAAGCTGAAACTCCATACATAGTTAGACCATGGGCAGTGCATAGAATCTTTGATTTGGGGGGCATATAGTATTTGCCCTGTCTGTTTGCTTGTTTGTTTGTCTGTCTCTCTGTCTGTCTGTCTGTCTGTCTGTCCGTCACAAAAACTTTAACCTTGATCATAACTTCAAAAGTATTTGACCTTGCCCCATGAAACTTCACACACTTATTCACCATCACATGGGCTACATTCTGACCAAGGGCCATAACTCTGTTGTCATTTTTGGCTGAATTATCTCCCCTTGAAATTTTGCAAAAACTCAGAAATAGGCTCCCACAGGGGGGCATTAGTCACCTATAGTGACAGCTCTTGTTTGTAAACTTTTCGTTTCCGGATAACTCATCCTACAGTTTACATCCTATCAAGCTGAAACTTCATACATAGTTAGACCATGATGTATTGCAGTGCATATTGTTTCAAGGTTAAGGTCCACCAAATAATTATAGAGTTATGCCCCTTTGAAATTTTTTGTAAAATTTTCGTTTCCGGATAACTCCTCCTACAGTTTACATCTGATCAAGCTGAAACTTCATACATAGTTAGACCATGATGTGGGGCAGCGCATATTGTTTTGAGGTTACGGTCCACCAGATAATAATAGAGTTATGCCCCTTTGACATTTTTTTTTGTAAAACTTTTGTTTCTGGATAACTCCTCCTACAGTTTACATCCGATCAAGCTGAAACTACATAGTTAGACAGTGTTGTGGGGCAGCGCATATTGTTTCGAGGTTCGGTCTGCCAAATATTACCAGAGTTATACCCCTTTCACTGATTTTTCTAAACATTCCGTTTCTTGATAACTCCACTTACATTAATCATCTGATGAAGCTGAAACTTTACAATCATATAGTAAGACCATGATGTGGAACAGTTCATATCCTTTTGAGGTTACAGTCTGCCAAATACTTCCAGAGTTATTCCCCTTTCACATATTTTTCTAAACATATTTTGTTTTCATATAATGCCTCCCACATTTTACATCTGATGAAGCTGAAACTTTACGTATAGTTAGACTGTTGTGGAGCAGCGCATATTATTTCAGGGTACCACTTTTTGCCAGAGTTATGCCTATATTAATTTGAGGTTATGGTCCACCAAATATTACCGACCATGACAATTTGTTGGAGACAGGTACCGGTAGTTTGAGTCATTGAGTGTTATTGATAGTGCTAAGTAATTATATATGGAGCACATATTGTTCCTTGGTTACATTCCACAAACCCAAACTTGTAGAACAGTCAGTATGTATATGCTCCATCTTACTAATTGCCAAGGGCGTATAATGCCCCACTTGCGGAGCTCTTGTTGTACCAAATGGAATCTTCCTCCTTATATATAGCAGGAATTCATTTAAAAATTTAGAGGTGTCAGGTTGTGTTTTCATCAAAATTTATTTGGAAAATGACTGAACTTTTAGCAAACAGTGGAGGCCCCGATCTAGGCCTGCACTGTTTGCCAGAGTACCTGTTTTGGGGTTTCTGGTATTAAATGGGTTAATTTGACATCACTGATGATATTTGTTACCTCAGACAAGCAAAAAAGTTTTTGTGGTATTGTATCATCCTTTTTTTGTAATTTAATGCATAAGGGGTTGGCCGCTGGTTTGTTTAGACACATTTTTAATTTTCTTTTGACACTTTTAGAAGGGTATTGCCTTACATTGTGCAGATGTGTGCGCGACTGTAATTTTGCTGTTATTTTATACTTTATTAATTTTTTTTCTGGATTTCAACATTTTAATCCGACATAATATGTGTAGTTATGAACCTAAGGTCTGATTGAAATATTTCTGGTTTGACTTAATCATATCAAATTGTTTGGGTTTTGATGGCACTTTTAAGAATACAAGTAGTACACCACAACCTCATTATAACACGGTTCATTATAACATGGTTTAGGGTATAACACGGTTTCAAGATGGACCCCCAAAATGTATAGACTATATAGAAAAATGACCATAAATGGTCATTTTTCTGTATAATCTATACATTTATGTTTGGATATAACACGGTTGTTTAACTAACACGGTTTCTGCTTTGGACCCCAAGAATAGTGTTATAAAAGAGGTTGGGGTGTATTTCACTTACCAAAATCACCATTATACGCGTACATGCTTTGATAAGCGCACACCAATACATGTACTTTATCAAGAGGTACAGTCGACCTAGAGTGCTAGATTTTACATCGGTCTGAAGTTGTAAAAGTGCTATGTGTGTGTGTGTGTATGTGAATTCGGGTTTAACGTCGCTTTCAACAATTTTTCAGTCATATCACGACGGTGTCTGGTTGCGACAGGGAGCTCAATGCTCACTTTTATAGTGCTGCCTCACTGAAGTATCATGTCCCAGACACATTACATGATACCACACCCAGTCACCTTATCCTGACACTGGGTCGACCAGTCCTAGCTCTACCCCCTAAATCTGAGTGCCAAGCGAGGAGCAGCTAGTACCATTTTTAACTACTTTGGCATGTCGCAGCCCGGGATCGAACCCGTAACCTCCCGTTCCCCGGAGCGACGTAAAAGTGCTAAAGGATCACTGTAACTCATCAATAATCATGGTTTTGTGATTTATTAACCTTTTCGTACCAAATGGACTCTACCTCCTTGAGTCCATTTCAAAATTTAGGGGTGTCAGGTTGTGTTTTCTTCAGAATTGATTTGGAAAATGGTTGAACTTTTAGCAAACAGTGGAGGCCCTGATCAGACTCTGCATGCTGCGGCGTCTGATCTGGGCCTGCACTGTTTGCAAGGGTACCCATTTTGGGCTTTCCGGTACTAAATGGGTAAACGACCTTATTGCTCCTTGAACCAACTTTTGATGAAGTCGGCATATTTGGTGCTTACAGTGAGTGTTGCATCTGTCCATGCACTTAATGGACTTGTTTTTATGGTTTGAATGAAATGCCCACTATTACCATATTAACACGGTATATGGGTTGATAGTTAAGTGGAGAGAGTGAAAACTTAAATATTCAGGAAAAATAGAATCTAACGATATGCAAGTCCTAACCTGAGGGTTGTTTGTTTTGAGGTTTAACGTCCCCATCAACACTGTAAAGGTCATTTTGGAGACGTTGCTTCCAATTTTGTGGGACTTTTACCCGACATTGAGATGAAATGACATCTCAAGCCCTGTCGCCCAATGAAACCAATATGGTTTATTAGCATGGACGGTCCGCCACGCACTGCGGTTCCTGGACAGGCTTAGATCCTCTAAGCGGTTAACCAGTACTAGTGTGCGGGCCGGATTCAGCTCTGCGTGGAAGCATCATGCAGCCCATATATTTCTTCAAGCCCCTATGGGCAGGGGCGGAACCTGAGGGTTGACTAAGAAAAGTAAGAAACGAGGTTTTACCGAGTTTCCGACTATATTTGTTAACCCATGGGTTAAGACTTCTCAGTCTGCATTGGAGATGGATGCTTGATTATTTTTCTTACCCACATATATAAAAATCCTAAAAATTCGGGCACTTGGAGTACCAATGCTGTAATTCTCCTAAAATTGTAAGAAATTTGTTTCATGCTCCAGCAAGGAGTCCAGAAGGTGCAGATCTAATGCACTGTTTACGAAGGCATATCTGTCCCAATACTTAGGATCATTTCTTTAACCCTTGTCCTGCTGAACCCGGATATGTCTTAGCTTTCAAACAATGTAGATCCAGATCAGATGGCTTCTGAAGAAGCCATCTGATCAGGATCTTCATTGTTTATCATTCAGTTTATGAATTTGTTGCAATGATTTGCATGAAGAAATCTGATTGGTTGATAATCAGTGGTGGGTGTGGCATATTTAAATATTCAGCAGGTCAAGGGATATGATCATTTGTTTCTCTTGTATTTTAAATATTGGAACAACCCCCTGTTTTACATGGAGGTGCATAAATTAAAGTGACATCACTTATGAAAGTACATCACAAAAGCAAACCTGTATTATTTTGACCTCCTTTAACCCCACTTTTATATAGTAAATCTGGGGTTTACAGGGGTACACATTATTTTCTTTTTTTTTCTCCAAAAACATAGATAGTGGGTACATTTTAGAACCCCCTCATCAAGGCAGTTCTAATGAGCTACCACAATCTAGGTTTTGAGCAGAAATATGAAAAATATCAGAATATTTTATCTATGGTAAGAAAAAACAACAGCAAAACACACATTATTGTTCATGGCAGAACTTGTCCTTTCATTACAGTTAATCTGGGTGAGGCTCATACCCGCAAAAGTAAGAGACCTGAAGATTCAATCAAATATCAGTGGCCTTAGCCACTATAAGGCCACTAGGAAACCTGCTTAGTATGGACCCTGATCAGATGTCACATTCCATTGCATCTGATTCTTGGTTTAAACTGTTTTATAGTATGCTCAAGACATTTTAACAGAATGGGGAATTGGCCAGTGCATTGAAGTACAGTTTTCCAGAGCATTGAAATACAGTTTGTCAGAACATTCAAGTGAAATATAGTTTGTCAGAACATTTAAGTAAACTTTGCCAGGGCATTGAAGTACACTTTGCCAGAGCATTGATCAATGAACACTGTGCCAGAGCTTTTTAAGTTTTTCTTGTCGGATATGGGATTTGCCGCAGCACTGAAATACAGTTTGCCGGAACAGTGAAGTAGTTCACCAGAGCATTCAAGTACATTGAGTACAAAGCATTGAAATACATTTTGCCAGAGCATTGAATCACAGTTTGCCAGAGCATTCAAGTTCACTTTACCAGAGCATTGAAATGCACTTTAACAGAGCATTGAAGTGCACTTTACCAGAGCATTGAAGTATACTTTGCGAGAGTATTGAAGTACAGTTTGCCAGTTAGTAGTTATTTAAGGGACATAATTCACAAAGCACTGTATCATAATAAGAGCTGAAATTACCTCACATATATTGAATCCTTAGGAGAAAAACAAATCTGAAAATGTCGTCTGCTTATGTCGCCTGCTGAATCTTCTAGCAAACGTTTTTAAAAATATTTTTGCATACAGGCAAACAGTGTGGGCCCAGATCAGACTGCTCCTACAGGAGCAGTCTGATTTGGGTCCATACTGTTTGCAAAAAAGGACTTTTAAAGTAACTGGCAGACAACAAAGCAGACGACAATTGTCATGATTGGCATCTTACAGGTTAAGTGAAGGTCTTTTGTGTTTTCAGCCTTCAGTGACCTCCAGTAGGACACAACCTCATCAAACGAATACAGAGATAAAACATTGAGGACTCCACAGCATGGAATAACTAAAATGCTGGATTTGGTTTGATTTGAGGTTTAAAGTCCCCATCAACACTACACGTCATTTTGGAGATGTTGCTTCCAATTTTGTGGGACTTTTACCCGACATTGAGATGAAATAACATCTCAAGCCCTGCTGCCCAATGAAACCAATAAGGTTTATAAGTATGGTAAGACTCGCCCCGCTTTGCCTGGGCAGGCTTAGATCCTCTAAGCAGTTTACCAGTAATTGTGTGCGTGCCAGTTTCAGCTCTGTGTGAAAGCATCATGCAGACCATCTATTTCTTCTAGCCCCGATGGGCAGGGGCGGCTGAAATGCTGGAGCAAAAGAAAACCAACAGTTGGCCTCTAGTGTGCCTGACCAGAGACAGAGCATCAGGCACCAAGCCTTATTTTCACTGAAAAAGTAAGAAAAATACACTTGAAACGCCATCTGCCAGTCGTGACTGGGAGCCAAAGGGTTAAGCTCCACCAACGGTGATCATCACATTATGAAGGTTAAAAACAATTTGCATGGTTACGGAGAGTTAACTTTTGTTAGCTCCTGAGACCAGAAGGAACAAGCAAAGGCCCAGGAGAGCCTGCTTGTCCCTTGTGCAATAAGTACGCTTATGCATGTGTCAGCTCATACATGCTCATAAATGGGATATTTACATAATTTATGAGGGAGGGGTGTACATTTACAGTTGCAGCATGCAGTTGTAAACAAGTAATATACTAAGTGCCAAAAGAAAGGACCACATATTCAGCTTCTGGACACCCATGTTCAGAGCTAGCATTTACATAACTTTAAACTTTAATCATTTAATACAGTCAATTTAATAAGCTAATACAATGTAATTATGCTGAAAATATGTGATTATGTCATTAGGGCCCCACACTGAAAGTGTGGGTGCCCTATAGTAATCACTGTCTGTCTCTCTGTCCATCCGTCTGTCCGTCCACAAATTTCTGATAGCGCTGCCGGGGCCCTAGTCAGTTTCACTGACAGCTCTATGCACAGTAGCACCAACTACGGCACTTAACCCATTGTATGCTAGTGGACTATTCCATTGCTATATGTTGGACAAGTCCATTTGTCATATAAGGGGTGTCAGGCCTATTTTTTCATTTTTATTCTATTTTTGACAGAAAATTCTGTTAGCAAATAGTGCAGGCCCCGATCAGACGCCGCGTTATGCGGCGTCTGATCTGGGCCTGCACTGTTTGCCAAGGTACCCCTTTAGGGGTTTCCTGCATACAGTGGGTTAAAGGGTTAAGCTAGTGATAAGTGGGGCCTGATTTTAATACCCATAGCATAGACTAGTTGCATTGCAAAATTGTACTGCCTTGTGGTTAGATGGATTTTATGGTCATATAAATTGTTTGTTTTGAGTTTAATGGGCCATTCAACACTATTTAGGTCACATCAAGCTGCTCAGTTTACCAAATCGCAGCTTATACATAAGCAGTTAACTTAAGCATAGTCATTGCACATTCCTACATCAGAAACAGACAACTGCATGCCCATCTTAGTTTATACTAATTTATTGTAGTTCGATTGCGCTGGAAGCTTCAAGCTTATTTAATAAATCTCGAACACTTGTTACTGATGTTTTCACTCGCGTGAGAGAGAGGCAGTGACTATTACGCCACTGCTACCCATTTGCACCTGGGTGGAGTGAGGCAGTGCCATTACGTGTCTTGCCCAAGGACTCACCTCGATACTGGGTGCCGGATTCGAACGCACAACCTCTCAATCATGAGTTGAACGTGTTAACCACTGCGCTATTGAGGCTCACAACTGCCCATCTTGAATCAGCTGAAGAGAGAGAATGGTTGCAGAAAAGATTTCAAGATCATTCTTCACCAAAGAATGTTGCCGATGTTGCTGGTATCGAACATGTATTCTCCTGATCAACAGTCAGACACACATCTGACCGAGCTATAGAGGTGTGCTAGTCATATAGAAGAGTGTTAGGTTGTCAGACAGGATGACCCGGTTCAGTTGTTGGCTGGGCCAAGTCTACATTTTTCTGCCTTCTATATTTGGCTAGGTTAACCCTTTTTGTACCGGAAACCCCAAAATGGGTAGTTGGCAAACAGTGCAGGCCCAGATCAGATGCTGCAGAACGCGGCATCTGATCTGGCCCTACACTGTTTGCAAGCAGTTCAGCCATTTTACTAACAATTTTGAAGAAAACACAACCTGACACCTCTAAATTTTGAAATGAACTCCTGCTATATATAAGGAGGAAAATTCCATTTGGTACAAAAAGGGTTAAGCCGGCCTCGTAGCTCAGTCGGATGCGCGTCTGACTGGTGATCAGGAGGACGCAGGTTTGAGCAACAGTCTTTCCTGGAGATTTGTCATGAAATCTTTTCTACGGTCATTCTTTCCCTTCTGCTGATTCAAGAAGGGCAGTTGTCAGTTTCTGGCGAAAGAATGTGCACTGTACTGGTTAATCGCTTGCATATAAGTCTGCCCAGGAAAAGTGTGGATAGGTAAACTGACTGACTCAAAAATATCCTAAATAGTGTTGACTGGGCCATTAAACTTCAAAACAAACAAAAAAACAAACAAAAAGGGTTAAATAGTGAAACTAAAAACGAAGGAAGAAAGTCCATTGTGGATGAGGAGAGTGTCAAATGGTATGGTTCTTCAACACACTTACTTGTACTTTGCAGAAAGTGTGGTTGGTTTCTTGTTTATATTTTAAACAAAAATGGTTTAGCTACACATTACAAAAACACACCTATTCAAATACAGTAAAATTCCTATATTAAGACCACCTTCGACTGTTCAAAAGTGGTCTTTAAGACCACTTTTGAACAGTCCCAAAGGTGGTCCCTGATCAGAGGACATTGTATGCAGAATTCACGAAGAAAGAATAACTGCACCCCTCAAAATAAGCTTTTTAAAACAGAAGTAGTCTTAAGTTTTGGTGGTCTTAATAGCGGAATTTCTCTGTATATTGAATATTTATCACCCAAAAAAAAAAGATGAAAATTTTCAGATAAAAATTCTGATATTTTTTCATATTTAGGCTAAAAAATTGATTGTGAGAACTTGTTGGAACCACCTCAGCGAGGCAGTTCCAATGAGCACCAACAGTCTATATTTTTGAGCAGAAATAAGAAAAATAATGTATACCCCTGTAAACCCCAGTTTTAATATATGAAAATGGGGTTAAAGGTGGTCAAAATTATATAGGCATTTTTTCGTGATGTTCGGCCAACCCTTGCAAGAACATTGAAAGTGACATAAAATTTAAATCAATCACATGGCGATCGTTTTAAATGAAGTTTTATTGAGAGCATTTCTTTTTCTGTGAAGTATAGTATATAGATTGGGTTCATGTTGGGTTTATGTAAACTACAGAAAAAAGTAAAGATCCTTCTGCTTGAAGTAAGATTACTCTGGAGTTTCTATTTTATAAAATTAATTTACCTTTTATATAAGTTTGTGTCAATAAAGTGTCCTGAATATTTAAACCGGTTTTTTATTATCTATGTTTAAAAGTAGCTCTTAATATGTTTAAGTAACCAAAGCCGGCTCATACAAAATGGGTATGCATTTCATAAGCAAACAGTGAAGGTTTTTGGCGAGACTGCGCTGCAGCGCAGTCTCACCAAAACCTTCACTGTTTGCTATTATTTAATGTGGGCCATGAGAAAAAGCCGAAAACCGAATCCGATTAAGTGGTTGCTCATGTGGGTTTAAATTGTCACTGATTGCACAAAACTTACATCAGGTTTCTTGTGCGATGGTGAAAATGTTCACTGATGGGAACAGTTATTCATGGACTCAGTTATGTCCCTACGCTCATTAACTTTGATAGTTACTTTTCACCTTCTGATATTTATCTAATTGAAAAAATGAGATGAAAACAACTTAAAGGGTAGAGTTTAAAGTCATTCCCAGGGTTTCGAAAGGAAAAATATAGTATTGCTGTTACTTACAAACCGAAAAGTACATAAATATGAAATAAAATAAAAGGGTATTGTGCACTTTGGATTAATAAAAAGAAAAAGGAAAAGCCAATTGAAAAATTCTGTTTGTGTATATATGACAATTAATTTTATGTTAATATATATGAAAAGTGTAAAAAGTGAAAGTGTAAAAATGTGAAGTGTGAAATGTAATCAAATATTTACTGTTTCATTGAAAATTACTTTTGTGTAAAAATGTGAAACAGCTATCTTAAAAATGTGAAAATAAAGAACAAATTTATATACAGTAAAATTCTGCTATTAAGACCACCTAAAATTAAGATTAAATCTGTTCTTGAAAGCTTATTAAGAAGGTTTCAGTTATTCTTTCTTTGTGTTTTCTACATACAGTGTCTCCAACTAAGAGACCACCTTTGGGTCTTAATATAGGAATTTTACTTTAAATGTATCTCAAAGAAATATATGCTGATTGGCATTTCTCAATCTGATATTTTGAACAGTTGGATGTTACTGTAACCGTATCGGCCTGACTTAGATTACTCAGGTCTGGACATATTTAACTCCCCTTACAAAGGGGAGTTACTGTTAAGAAAAGAATTTCCTTCCGCTACTCTTAGAGAAACAAATTTGTCCCAAGCCTCCTCCATTCTTTCCTTTCAAGTGAAGAGTAGCTTCCCTTTGATTAGAGATTTGTTCAAGAGAAGCTAGCCTATGCAAATTTTTAAAAAGAAGCTGCACTTTTAGAATATATACTTTTTCCATATATATATATTTTAATAGGCGTGTTTTCATAATGAGAAAGTCCTTTTATTAACCCATTGCATGCGGAAACCCCTAAAGGGGTACCTTGGCAAACAGTGCAGGCCAAGATCAGATGCTGCAGAATGCAGCATCTGAACAGGACCTACACTGTTTGCTAACAGAATTTTCCTTCAAAAATAGAATGAAAACGAAAAATTGGCCTGGCACTCCTTATATTGCAAATGGACTGACCAAATCTTATTGAAAAGTTATCTGAAAAACAAGATGTGTTTGTGAAACACCGATGCCCCCGGACAGCGCCTGTGCAATATGAAAGCCCCATCACTAAATTATGTCATGGTTGAGGCCACAAGGTCACGAGGTAAAAAATTATGGTACCACTGGAAAGGTCTTGTGAGAAAGAATACACATGTGAAATATGAAAGCTCTATCACTTACCAATCAAAAGTTATGGACTATATTAAAGTTTTTAAAAAGTAGGTCAAACATCAAGGTCAAAGTCACAAGGTCAAAAATTATAGTACCACTAGAAAGGTCTTGTGACAAGGAATGCACATGTGAAATATGAAAGCCCTACCATTTACCAATCAAAAGTTATGGCCAATGTTAAAGTTTTTAAAAAGTAGGTCAAACATCAAGGTCAAGGTCATGAGGTCAAAAATTATGGTACCATTAGAAAGGTCTTGTGACAAGGAATGCACATGTGAAATATGAAAGCTCTACCATTTACCAATCAAACGTTACGGCCAATGTTAAAGTTTTTAAAAAGTAGGTCAAATGCCAAGGTCAAGGTCATGAGGTCAAAAATTATAGTACCAATAGAAAGGTCTTGTGACAAGGAATGCACATGTGAAATATGAAAGCTCTACCATTTACCAATCAAACGTTACGGCCAATGTTAAAGTTTTTAAAAAGTAGGTCAAATGCCAAGGTCAAGGTCATGAGGTCAAAAATTATAGTACCAATAGAAAGGTCTTGTGACAAGGAATGCACATGTGAAATATGAAAGCTCTATCACTTACCAATCAAAAGTTATGGCCAATGTTAAAGTTTTTAAAAAAGTAGGTCATATGCCAAGGTCAAGGTCATGAGGTCAAAAATTATAGTACCAATAGAAAGGTCTTGTGACAAGGAATGCACATGTGAAATATGAAAGCTCTATCACTTACCAATCAAAAGTTATGGCCAATGTTAAAGTTTTTAAAAATGAGGCCAAAAGTAGGTCAAATCTCAAGGTGAAGGTCACGAGGTCAAAATTTATGGTACCTCTTGAAAGGTCTTGTGACAAGGAATGCACATGTGAAGTATGAAAGCTGTATCACTTACCATTCAAAAGTTATGCCCAATGTTAAAGTTTTTGCAGACGGAGAAACGGACAAACAGACAAACGGACAAACAGACAAACAGACGGACAGACCAAAAACTATATGCCCCCCAGAATCTTAGATTCCGGGGGCATAATAAGAACAAAGTACTTTGAAAATGGGGTCTACTGGTTGTGATAAGTGCTTAATGGCAATATTACTGGATCATGATGAAGGGCATAGTGATCTAACCGAAAAGAATTTTAATACCTTTATTGACACTTATAGATATAATTTTTAATTAATTTTATGCCGACAGTTTTTGAAGTTAATTGAAACCTGTATTAGGAATGGTCATTATAAGTAAATTTTAAAAAGTTACTGTTGGCCGACCGTGAACACATCATACCACAAAATTTTATGTCATCAAATACTTTTATGGTTTAATTCTAATTTTAGTTGAACCTGTTCAGGGGTTTTGTTTGTTTGTGTTGAGGTTTTACATCCCCCTCAGCACTATTTAGGTCATTTTGGGGATGCTGATTCTGATTTTGTCAGACTTTTATCTGTAGATGAGACATTGTTTTTTGAATTTATATGTTTATCCATCCATTAATTATACCCCTGCAAACGAAGTTTGAAGGGGGTATATAGGAGTCAGCTTGTCGTCGTCTGTCGTCGGTCCGTTACAAAGTCCGTTACAAAAAACTTTAACATTGCTCATAACTTCCTTATTCTTTGACCGATTTCTTTAATATTCACACACCACACACCTTGCCACTAGTACTTAAGATTGATATACACAAACCTGACCTTGACCTTTACGTTGACCTTCCTCAAGGTCAAATACTTGTAAAAATTTGTCGTCGGTCCGTTACAAAGTCCGTTACAAAAAACTTTAACATTGCTCATAACTTCCTTATTCTTTGACCGATTTCTTTAATATTCACACACCACACACCTTGCCACTAGTACTTAAGATTGATATACACAAACCTGACCTTGACCTTTACCTTGACCTTCCTCAAGGTCAAATACTTGTAAAAATTTGTCGGTAGCGGGGGTATAATTGGCGCCCGTTAGGCGGCAGCTCTAGTTTATATTTGTGTTGATTGTTTAAGGGTTACCCCTTATCCTGCAGTTCACGACAACCCCTACCTTTGCAAACAGTGTAAGTCTAGATCAGATGGCTTCTGAAGAAGCCATCTGATGAGGACCTACACTGTTTGACATTTGGTTTGTGAATATACGGGAATAAATTACATCAAGTAATCTGATTGGTTCAGAGTCAGAAATGTGTGTGGCTAAAGTAATTATTCAGCGGGATAGGGGTTAAAGGAAACAGTCTAAGTCGCTGTTGCGGACCATTTTTTTTCCAGCAGAAACTCATTTGACTCAACAGTGCTGTCAGTGCTTTGGTCATTTCTGCATGCTGATGCTGGGTCTCAAGTCCTGACGAATTTCATCAAAATCATGATCTCCCTACCATTTTATAACTTAAGGTAATCTCGGGTACACCCAAATCACTGTGACCGTTTTTGTGAAATGAAAAGCAAAGTTACTGTGACTTGTTTGCATGGTAGCTCAGTCAGATGCACTGTACTGCATGGTGAGCAGTACATCGCAGTCTTGAGGCCCTCCGCCCATCAGGGCTTGAAGAAATTGATGGGCTTCATGATGCTTCCAGGCAGAGCTGAAACCGACCCGCACACGAGTACTGGTAAACTGCTTAGAGGATCTAAGCCTGCCCAAGTGGTGTGAGTCGGACCATCCATGCTTATAAACCCATTTGGTTTCATTGGGCGGCAGGGCTTGAGATGTCATTTCATCTCAGTGTTGGGTAAAAGTCCCACAAAATTGGAAGCAACATGACCTTTACAGTGTTGACGGGGACATTAAACCTCAAATCAAACAAACAAACAAAGGTCACAGTCTTGATACCCTCTGTCTCAGCAATGATTCATTGAGAGTGATCTTGAAATCTTTTCTAAGGTAATTCTCTCCCTTTCACTGATTCAAGAAGGGCATTTGTCATTTTTAGCTCGTCTGTTTTTTGAAAAAAAACTTTCGAGCTATTGTCATCACTCCGGCGTCTGCGTAGTCGTCCTGCGTCGTCCTGTGTCGTCCTGTGTCGTCCTGCGTTGTTCCAAAAAAACTTAACCTTGGCTATAACTTAAAAAGTATTAGACCTAGCCTCATGAAACTTCATACACACACTCATCATCACAAGAGCTACATTTTGACCAAGGACCATAACAACATTGTTGATTTTGGCTGAATTATCTCCCCTTTTCCAATTTTTTTCTGAAACACATTTTTTGCTCTCATTTTAATACTATTCACAACAGAGCCTTCAAACTTCACATGAATGTTCCTTGGGACAAGACCTTTTCAGTGATACCACACTTTTTGATCTGTGACCTTGACCTTTGAACTTTGACCTATTTTTCGAAAATTTAACCGAAAACCTTAACCTTGACCATATTTCCAAAAGTATTTGGCCTACCTTCATGAAACTTCATACACATACTCACCATCACAAGAGCTACATTCCCTACAAGTTTTATAACTCCATCTTGCAATTTGATTTGACTTAGAACTTTTGTTTTCTAAAAGAAACTGCAGACGAGCGTTGGCACCTGCTTGCGGTGCTCTTGTCTGCACTCTACTGGTTAACCACTTACATATAAGCCTGCCCATAAAAAATGTGGTTTGGTTAACCAGACCTAAATAGTGATAACCCATAAAATGCCAATCATGACATTTGTCATCTGCTTTGTTTTCTACCAAGTACTTTAAAATTAGTTTTGCAAATAGTGTGGACCCAGATCAGTAGCAGTCTGATCTTGGTCTATACTGTTTGCCTATATGAAAAAATACTTTAAAAAATTTGTTACAAGATTCAGCAGACGACATTTTCAGATGTTTTTTTTTTTTCGGTCCACTCCACTCCAAACAGACAAACTGTGGAATACATTAATTTTGCCACACTTTTTTTGACTATCAACAAATCAAATTGCTTGAAGCCAGTCAAATTACTTGATGTAATTTATTCCTATTCACCAAATGAATGACAAACAATGGAGATTGCCCCACCCATTAGGGCTTGGAGAAATGGATTGGGCTGCATGATGCTTCCACAACAGAGCTGAAACCAACTGCACACCAGTTCTGGTAAACCGCTTAGAAGGTCTAAGCCTGCCCAGACAAAGTGGTGCGAGTCGGCCCGTCCATGCATATGAACCCAATTGGTTTCATTGGGTGACAGGTATTGAGAAGTCATGGGTAAAAGTCCCACAAAATTGGAAGCAATGTCTCCAAAATGACCTAAATTATATATAGTGTTGACAGGGACGTTAAACCTTAAATCAAACAAACAAACAAACAAATAGTGAAGATCCAGATCAGATGGCTTCTTCAGAAGCCATCTGATCTGGATTTACACTGTTTGCAAAGATAGAGCATTATCCTTGTTCAGCAGTACAAGGAGTGAGACAACCCAATATTTGAGGTCCTTAGAATAACAGTTAATGGGCGGCCAAGATATCACTCACAAATACTTCTTGTCGGACATACACGGGGATTATATTTAATGTCCACTGTCTACCTGAAGTATCCTAACTTTGAACAAATATACCTGCAAGCTTAAAAGCAATTAAGCTTTGCCAAAGTATTTTGGAATGGAGTGTTCAAATTCTCCTCTGTTATTTTTTATCCGAAATTCTGTGATTCAAGTTTACTTTCTTTTGGAACTGGAAAATTTGCAATATATGTGTCAATTAAACTTTGTGCAGTGTCATTGAAAAAACTAAATAATTTCAGTTTTTCCCTTGAACACTTAATTAGAACTGAGAACTAGTTTGAACTTTCAGTGAACCATAGATTTTGTTTGTTTGTATTGGAGTTTAATGGCCCAGTCAACACTATTTAGGTCATTTTTGAGCCAGTCAGTTTACCTATCCACACTTTTCCTGGGCAGGCTTATACATAAGCGGTGCATATTCTTTCACCAGAAACTAAAAAAACTGCCCTTCTTGAATCAGCGTGAGGGAGAGAATGACCAGTCTCCTCGAAAGAATGTTGCCGACCCCGGTAGGTATCAAACTCACGTCCTCCTGATCACCAGTCAGGCGCGCATCCGACTGAGCTACCTAGGCCGGCGTGGATCATAGATACACACAGACTCTTCTTTGTAAGCTTACAACATGTGTGTAGTGTCATAAGTCTTTTATGGGTGTGCATCAGGGGCATTCCATGGATATACTATAGAGAACCTTAACACAAGTGGATATTTCATATGAAATTAATAAAAGGAGCCAATGGCAAGTATCATAAGTTTCATATGAAATGACCATGAGTGTAAGATTCTGTTTGCCATATACACCTGTGGACACAAAAGCGTTCAAACTCCCATGAAGTACCTTTCAATGAATCTCATTGCATCAAGTTAGTTTGACAAGCAAATGTCATTCATCAAAGTAGTCTAAAACTGGATCAAGCAATATACATACATTGATTGGTCTTATTGTGGCAAGCACTTTTTTCCATTTTTAGATCTGATTGGCATTCCAGATGTATTCTGATTGGACACTGCAGTGTCTGCAATGATATATACAACACTTTGTGTTTGAATTTATTCCTGTCTTGCAGTTGACTGACAGGATGTAAGGAAATATTGAGTTAAACATCAGATCAGAATAAATGAAGCTCATCAAAGTTTGAACGGATTCGTGTCCACAGGTATAACAATTTTAAATCAAATTTTATTGCTGAAGAAGTTGAGAAGAATTTCAGTAGAAAAAATAAGGTTTTCATGGATGGCATTATGTTTGTTTGTTTGATTTGGGGTTTAACGTCCCCGTCAACAATATTAAGGTCATTTTGGAGACGTTGCTTCCAATTTTGTGGGACTTTTACCCGACATTGAGATGAAATGACATCTCAAGCCCTGCTGTCCAATGAAACCAAAAGGGTTTATGTGCATGGACGGTCAGACATGCACCACTTTACCTGGGTAGGCTTGGACCTTCTAAGCGGTTTACTAGTACTCATGTGTGCAGTCTGTTTCAGCTCTTCGTGGAAGCACCGTGCAGTCCATTCTATTTCTTCAAGCCTCGATGGGCAAGGGCTAGGATGGCGTGATGAATTTTTGTTTAACTCGCCCGAGTAACCATGTATTATTACAAGTTTAGTCCCATGCCATAGCCCCAGCTCCAGATATTATTATTTTTTATTTCTGCATGAAAACTTATGTAGTGGGTACTCATTAGAAGCACCTCGCTGAAGCGCTTCTATTGAGTGCCCACAACATACGTTTTCATGCAGAAATAAGAAAAATCGCGCTTCTAATGAGTAACCACAACATACGTTTTAATGCAGAAATAAGAAAAATATCGGTACTTTTCGGATGAAAAAAGCAATGCATGACATTATACACTAAATAAAAGCATGATTATATGATAAATCTTGATGCAAAGCTTGCAAACTTGTGTCCTTCGATATTCCAATGGGGGACAATATTCGACAATATCAGTGTAATATAACCCTTTTGTTACCTTAGCTATAAATATTTTGTGTCAGTTATCAGTAGTTTTAGCATCAAAACATGTGTTTATAAGAATATGTACAAATGCATAGCAAATGTTTTATTTGACACCATTGCCGTAAGACATCATCAAATGCAAATTGCTGCGGTAAAATTCAAAGGCATCCAAGTCAAGTAAGAATGCCGTTATTGAAAAAAAGTCAAAAGGAAGTTCTTCAGCAGATTTTGTCGCCCATTTCATTTATAACTAAATAATACACCACAACCTTATTATAGCACGGTTCATTATAACTGAATTTTGGATATAATATATAATGGTTGGAAGGTGGAGCGCCAAAATGTGTAGATTATATAGAAGAATGACCTTAAATGGTCATTTTTCTATGTAATCCATACATTTTGATTTGGTTTGGCTATTAACACAGTTAACAGACCAGTTACTACTTTAGACTCGGCCCTTGCCCATCGGGGCTTGAAGAAATATATGGGCTGTATGATGCTTCAATCCGACCCGCACACAAGTACTGGTAAACCGCTTAGCGGCAAAGCGGTGGGCACGAGTCGGACCCTCCATGCTTGTAAATCCTATTGGTTTCATTGGGCGACAGGGCTTGAGATGTCATTTCATCTCAATGTCGGGTAAAAGTCCAACAAAATTGGAAGCAACGTCTCCAAAATGACCTTTACAGTGTTGATGGGGACGTCAAACCTCAAATCAAACAAAATACTACTTTGGACCCCAAATAAAGCGGTTGGGATGTACATGTGTTTCCATCACCACCAAGGAAGGTGAGATAATGCGGTATGACAAAGTGGTGACCTCTTCACCACACAGTGGACAATGACTAGTGCTGTCAGTCTGATGTCTTCATCCCATTATACTCATTTTCCCTACAGGATGTTGGTCACAGTTTTTTTACTTGCCCAGATGCAGAAGTAATGTTACAAAATGACAGATTCAGTGAACAAAGACTTGGATTATATCTGGGGCAAGATAACTCCAATAAGGATAAACAAAAATAAATAAGGGATAAATAACATTTCTTGTATATATTGTGGGTATGTGTTAGAATCACCTCATCGGGGCAATCTAACAAGTATTACAATAAATGAACCCTTATCCTGCTGAATAAATTTATTGTGCCACACCCATTTCTGATTGTCAACCAATCAAAATACTTGTGAAAATTCAAATTTGCAAACTTATTGACAAGCAGTGAAGATCCTGATCAGATGGCTTTTGAAGAAGCCATCTGATCTGGATCTAGACTGTTAGCAAAGGTAGGATTTTTTGTGTTCATCGGGATACTGGGTTAACATTGGAATTGGAGTATTGTGCTTAGTCTAAGTCAGGAATACTATAAACATTGGAATTGGAGTAAATTAAACTTTAGTCAGGAACACTATAAACATTGGAATTGGAGTAAATTAAACTTTAGTCAGGAACACTATAAACATTGGAATTGGAGTAAATTAAACTTTAGTCAGGAATACTATAAACATTGGAATTGGAGTAAATTAAACTTTAGTCAGGAACACTATAAACATTGGAATTGGAGTAAATTAAACTTTAGTCAGGAACACTATAAACATTGGAATTGGAGTAAATTAAACTTTAGTCAGGAACACTATAAATATTAGAATTGGAGTAAAACTTTAGTAAACATTGGAATTGGAGTAAAACTTTAGTCAGGAATACTATATTTTATTGTAATACACAATGGAATTGATGTAAATTAAACTTTAGTCAGGAATACTATAAACATTGGAATTGGAGTAAAACTTCAGTCAGGAATACTACTATAAACATTGGAATTGTCATGAACACTATAAACATTAGAAATGGAGGTAAACGTTAGTCAGGAATTCTATAAACATTGGAATTTATGTAAAACTTTTATCAGGAATAAACATGTTTTACCATAGTCCAAGAGTTCAGGGATCAAAATGGATTTGATTTACTGAAAAGATTAATTCCGATGTGAAGGAAAATTAGAAGGAAATAAAGTAGTGGTATTTTAGAAGATCAAAAAGTTATAACAAAGTTTACTTGATGACTTTTGAGTGTTTGACCAGTATATTTAATATCCAGCCACATATAATATATATTTGAATAAAGCATTAATTTATGTTTACCATGAAAATGACAGGGAAATAAAATGGCACTGCAAAGAATACTTGCACACAATTAATAAAGCAAATAATTTTAGAAAAGAGAAGTTTATCTGCATTGACCTTTTTTTCTGTGGTCATAGATGAAGTGGGAAGCCAACTTAATACTCCTAAGTTTTGGGACAGATTGGCCAAAGCAAACAGGGGTAGTCTGTTCATAGACTACACTGTTTGCCATTCTGTCCAACCTTTTGGACTCCTTGCTGGCTTAGGAAAGAAATTGTCAAATATTTAGGAGAATTACAGCAAGTCTTTCAGGTGTCCTAATTTTTCAGATTTTTATGGTATTAAAAAAGGATAGGCCCAAAAAGATAATATTAGATGTAATTGTGAGAATTGTTGTGGGTACATGTTATTGCTGAAATTCTAACAAACACCAACATAAGTACTGTATTTTCAATTTGACCCACTTAAACCCAACTTTTATACAGTAAAACTGGGGTTTACAGGGGTATACATTTTTTTTTATTTCTGCTCATAAACATAGATTGTGAGTTCTCGTTATTGCTGCTCATAAACATAGATTGTGAGTACTTGTTATTGCTGCTCATAACATAGATTGTGAGTACTCATTATTGCTGCTCATAAACATAGATTGTGAGTCCACATTATTGCTGCTCATAAACATAGATTGTGAGTACTTGTTATTGCTGCTTATAAACATTGATTGTGAGTACTTGTTATTGCTGCTCATAAACATAGATTGTGAGTACTTGTTATTGCTTCTTATAAACATAGATTGTGAGTACTCGTTATTGCTGCTCATAAACATTGATTGTGAGTACTCATTATTGCTGCTCATAAACATAGATTGTGAGTACTCATTATTGCTGCTCATAAACATAGATTGTGAGTACTTGTTATTGCTGCTCATAAACATAGATTGTGAGTACTTGTTATTGCTGCTCATAAACATAGATTGTGAGTTCTTGTTATTTCTGCTCATGAACATAGATTGTGAGACTTGTTATTGCTGCTTATAAACATTGATTGTGAGTACTTGTTATTGCTGCTCATAAACATAGATTGTGAGTACTTGTTATTGCTGCTTATAAACATTGATTGTGAGTACTTGTTATTGCTGCTTATAAACATTGATTGTGAGTACTTGTTATTGCTGCTCATAAACATTGATTGTGAGTTCTTGTTATTGCTGCTCATAAACATAGATTGTGAGTACTTGTTATTGCTGCTTATAAACATTGATTGTGAGTACTCGTTATTGCTGCTCACAAACATAGATTATGGTTACTGCTCATAAACATAGATTGTGAGTACCCACAATCTATGTTTTGAGCAGAAATATGAAAAATATTGGATTTTTTTTATCTGAATTTTTTTTTTAATTTTCAATATATTTGAGTAGGTACGTTTTCATAATGTCAAGAGAAAGGATATATATGGGTTCAGCTTGTTGGGGGGTTTTAAACGATCAAGAGCTAAGGAAAGTTTTAGAGCAGAAATGACAGTCTAATTATTTTTACTTATTTTACGGAGAAAAAATTCAAAATGTCGTCTGCTGATGTGATTCTAGAGCTTGAGGGGTTAACATCAGGATCTATTTGAAACAATTAAGATAAGCTAATTAAATAAGTGTATTAGACTGTTAAAGATTTTTGTAAAAACTGGCAGTATTTTTCAGCTGAGAAAGAATTTTTAATGGATTTTATTGGATTTATACATAACATAGACAGAATTGAGCCTATGGGCATAAAACGATATTTGATAATTTTGTGCAGGGTTATGATTTTGTATTTCCGTCTTAAAATAATAAGATTACAGGTGGTAATGGTTCAGTAAAGTTTTTTTATTTTTGATTTCAGTCTAATTCTCCTTCGACTGCTAATCCCAACTAGCAGAAGACATTTTTCAAAGCATATTTTTGTTATTTTTCAGTGAAAATAAGGTTGGCCCTTGCAAGTGAATGGTCTGCTCAGCAGACGATTCAGATGTTTTACTTGGAAAAATATTTTTAAAAAATCTGATTGTCGTCTGCTCCAGGAATTTATGTAGCAGTTGAAGGTTTAACCCATTTAATACCAGAAACCCCAAAACGGCTAGCCTGGCAAACAGTGCCGGCCCAGATCAGATCAGGGCCTCCACTGTTTGCAAAAAGCTTAGCCATTTTCCAAATAAATTTTGAAGAAAACACAACCTGACACCCCTAAATTTTGGATATATAAGGAGGAAGATTCCATTTGGTACAAAAAGGGATTAAGCTGTATGTACCAGCCTACCCTGATTTTATCGAGAGCCTGTGAACATTTAAACAGCAAAATCAAATGCATTTGTAAATTGTGGTGATAAAAAAAATTATTGGATAAATCATATTTTCTCATTTGTTTTTGGATTATGTGGATGATTTGAATTTCCGTGGAGATATCGTTAGCTTATAAAAGATTCATTGTGATTCGGAATTCCACGGAAAAAAAGAGAAAAAAAGATACACCTCAGGTTAACAAGTTCATGTAATGAACAACCGCTGTAAACCCCACTCAATAAAGAGAAAAGTGGGTTTTTGTTTATTTGATTTGAGGTTTGACGTCCCCGTCAACACTGTAAAGGTCATTTTGGAGATGTTGCTTCCAATTTAGTGGGACTTTTACCCCACATTGAGATGAAATTCATCTCAAGCCCTGCCGCCTAATTAAACCAATAAGGTTTTTAAGCATGGACGGTCCAACTCGCGCTGCATTGCCTGGGCAGGCTTAGATCCTCTAAGCGGTTTACCAGTAGTTGTTGTAGCAAGTATAATATCGTAAATTTTGGTATTTTTGCTGACAAAATGTGAGCAGCTTTTGCAGCTGCTCACATTTTTTCTGCAAAAATATTAGCATATTTTCCATAATAAATTATCAAAGTTTTAACGATACGTTAACTAACAACGTCGTTAGTTTTGAACAACTGGCCCCAGATGTGTAGAATAATATTGTTTTAACCCTTGTCCTGCTGAGCCTGGATATGTCTTAACTTTCAAACAATGAAGAAGCCATCTGATCAGGATCTCATTGTTTGTCATTCAGCTCATGAATTTGTTGCTATAATTTGCATCAAGTACAGTAATCTGATTGGTTGATAATCAGTAGTGGGTGTGGCATATATAAATATTCAGCAGGTCGAGGGTTAAAATAATTACATGACATTTTTTCTCTGATACAGATGGAGATCAACCAGAAACACACTCATGTTAGATAATTATATCTTTCATGTCTCTAAAAAAGAATTTAGTGATCTCTTTATTATTCCTTAAACCCCTGTCACACCAGGGCCGCGTTTTCACGGCAATCCCACGGCGTCCAAGAAAAATGCAGAACGCCGAGGTGCATGCAGTACGATCGCAAACATCGCCGTAGCAATGCAATGGCAATGCCAGTATGCGTGTTGGGATCGCATAGAAAGCCAAGCAACGGCGCTCATTTTGAGCATGCTCAAAACAAATGCGGTCGCTTGGCTTTCTGATCAGAGCGCAGTGAGGTCGCCGTAAGGTTGCCATAGCAGTGCAGTAAGGTCTCCTACAACGCTACAGGAGCTCGGCAGGGGCGCACAGAGGTCTCCTACAACGCCATATAAACTCCCCTTGTATAATTTATTATTTGATTGATTGATTTGCGGTTTAACGTCCCTGTCAACACTGTATAGGTCATTTTGGAGATGTTGCTTCCAATTTTGTGGGACTTTTACCCGACATTGAGATGAAATGACATCTCAAGCCCTGTCGCCAAATGAAACCAATAGAGTTTACATGTAAAAGCATGGACGGTCCGTCTCGCACCGCTTTGCCTGGGCAGGCTTAGATCCTCTAAGCGGTTTACCAGTGCTCGTGTGAAGTCGGTTTCTGGGTGGAAGCATCATGCAGCCCAGTCCCAATGGTCGGGGGTCGCCCACTAGTATAAACAGTGGCTAGAGTAGACTGTGGGACTTTGAGTTTGATTGAGTACTGTCTCGAAAAACCTTCTTCTGAGGTGACTAATCCCGGGGTGAATAAGGTAATGGCGGTGGACTTGCTTCTGCTTGCGGTGATGGCGGTGGACTTGCTTCCAACGGCACACTAGTACTGGTAAACCGCTGAGGGGATCTAAGCTTGCCCAGGCAAAGGAGCACTAGTTGGACCATCCATGCTTATAAACCCTATTGGTTTCATTGGGCTACAGGGATTGAGATGTCATTTCATCTCAATGTAGGGTAAAAGTCCTCAAAATTGGAAGCAACGTCTCCAAAATGACCTATACTGTGTTGATGGGGACGTTAAACCCCAAATCAAACAAAATCAAACAAAACTGTTCGACTGATGAAGATGTCTGTTTACACTTTGCTTTATAGTTCAAAAGAACGTCTTCAACATGTGAGCGCCGTATAGGCACAGTGCACGCATTGTGAGCGCCGTTAAAGTGCAGTGCTTGCAGTGTTAGTGCCGTGTAGGCACAGAGGAAGCGCCGGGAGAGCGCATACAGTCGCCATCAAGAACGCCGCAGATCGCCATGTAAGCTCTGTAGCTATAAGGACACAATAACAGGTCCATGTTCACAAAAAAATTCCCATATTTCTTGCGATCTCGCGGCGTTCTGGAAAATTAAACCACGCTGTTCCATCACAGTGGAAACGCGGCATAGTGTGACAGGGCCTTAACCTGCTACAAATACAGATTGTTGGTAACTCATTGGAGTTTGGCCACGCCATTCCATCGCAGTGGAAACGGGGCATAGTGTGACAGGGCCTTAACCTGCTACAAATACAGATTGTTGGTAACTCATTGGAGTTTGGCCACGCTGTTCCATCGCAGTGGAAACGCGGCATAGTGTGACAGGGCCTTAACCTGATACAAATACAGATTGTTGGTAACTCATTGGAGTTTGGCCACGCTGTTCCATCGCAGTGGAAACGCGGCATAGTGTGACAGGGCCTTAACCTGATACAAATACAGATTGTTGGTAACTCATTGGAGTTTGGCCACGCTGTTCCATCGCAGTGGAAACGCGGCATAGTGTGACAGGGCCTTAACCTGATACAAATACAGATTGTTGGTAACTCATTGGAGTTTGGCCACGCTGTTCCATCGCAGTGGAAACGCGGCATAGTGTGACAGGGCCTTAACCTGATACAAATACAGATTGTTGGTAACTCATTGGAGTTTGGCCACGCTGTTCCATCGCAGTGGAAACGCGGCATAGTGTGACAGGGCCTTAACCTGATACAAATACAGATTGTTGGTAACTCATTGGAGTTTGGCCACGCTGATCCATCGCAGTGGAAACGCGGCATAGTGTGACAGGGCCTTAACCTGCTACAAATACAGATTGTTGGTAACTCATTGGAGTTTGGCCACGCTGTTCCATCGCAGTGGAAACGCGGCATAGTGTGACAGGGCCTTAACCTGATACAAATACAGATTGTTGGTAACTCATTGGAGTTTGGCCACGCTGTTCCATCGCAGTGGAAACGCGGCATAGTGTGACAGGGCCTTAACCTGATACAAATACAGATTGTTGGTAACTCATTGGAGTTTGGCCACGCTGTTCCATCGCAGTGGAAACGCGGCATAGTGTGACAGGGCCTTAACCTGATACAAATACAGATTGTTGGTAACTCATTGGAGTTTGGCCACGCTGTTCCATCGCAGTGGAAACGCGGCATAGTGTGACAGGGCCTTAACCTGATACAAATACAGATTGTTGGTAACTCATTGGAGTTTGGCCCCTGACAATTGGGGCTTGGAGAAATAGATCAGGATGCATGGTGCTTCCAAACAGAGCTGAATGAATACTGGTAAACCACTTAGAAGGTCTGATCCTGCCCAGGCAAAGTCCCTGCATGTAAATCCTATTGGTTTGTGAGATAAGGGCTTGAGATGTCATTTCATCTCAATGTCAGGTAAAAGTCCCACCAAATTGGAAGCAACATCACCAAAATGACCTAAATAGCGTTGATTGGGGTGTAAAACCTTAATTCAAAGAAACAAAACTCATTGGAGAACCCACTAGCTTTGTTTTTGAGTGAAATTAGATAAATAATGTTTACCCTTTTAGTTATGATGGCCTCTCTAGCACAGTTGGATGAGCGTCTGACTGGTGATCAGGCTGTGGGTTAGATACCTGCTGGGGTTAGCAACATTCTTTCTTAGAGATTGATCATGAAATCTTTCCTACCTTCCGCCAATTCAAGAAGGGCAGTTGACAGTTTCGGATGAAAGAATGCACACTGTACTGGTTAACTGCTTACGTGTATAAGCCTGCCCAGGAAGTGGGGTTAGGTAAACTGACTGGCTTCCTACACAGGTTTGAGTTGGCTGTAAAACCCCAAAACAAACAAATAATTCAAAATAAAATAAAAAAAAAAAAACAACAACTTTAACTTCATTGTGTAAAGTGTGGATTACAAGGGTTTTCATTTCACAGACTTAATTGTCAGTGCTCTGGACAGTGTTGCAAGAAAAAATATAACTGACAATACTGATGCAGCTGATAAAATTTCATAAATTAACCTTTATAATTGTCACACAACCACTATCTTTGCAAACAGTGTAGATCCTGATCAGATGGCTTCTGGAAGCCATCTGATCAGGATCTACACTGTTTATCATGCAGTTTTTGAATTTAAGGAATATATTATATCAAGTAATTTGATTGGTTCATTGTCAGAAATGGGTTTGGCTAAATTAATTTATTCAACAGGACAAGGGTTAACCAATTAAAACAGATGATCATAGCAGGCCCAAGAATTCATTTATATTAGTTCTCATATTGAAGGAAAATAAATAGTTTAAACTTAAAATTAACAAATGACGTGTGAAATTGTTTTAATGAAATAAGTTTTTGTTTTGTTTTTTTTTGCGGGGTGGAGCTCTATTATGATGGAAACATATTTCACTTAAAAAGGTGTAACTTTGTGGTTATTCAGAAGCCCTGCAGGTCATGTCAGTATTAACATCATCATAAATAATCATATATTTCAGGCGTGAATAATAAGTAAATTTAGCAAAAATTACAGAAATACATGTACCTGATACAGGTGTTATTTTATGTATCAGGAAAGTATCACATGTACAAGTATGCAAGTATTTACGCCTATGTAAACCCCACCTTAACCCATTTGGCACCGGAAACCCCAAAAGGGATATTTGTGGCAAACAGTGCAGGCCCAGATCAGACGCCGCAGAACGCGGCGTCTGATCAAGGCCTACACTGTTTGCAAAAAATTCAGCCATTTTCCAAATAAATTTTGAAGAAAACATAACCGACACCCCTAAATTTTGAAATGGAGTCCTCGGATATTAGTACCAATGATTGAGCATGTGCATAGAAAAAATTGACAGTGACCAGCAAAGACGAAATGATGAAAAATTGTCCTGAAAAGGTCCACGATTTATATTGCACGCCTACGGAACGATAGAATGCGTAACCATTGGTTAAGAACGTGAAGCAATTAGAGCGACATCCGGTTAGGAATTATATCGCTAAAAAAGGTAAAGAAACTGTGCAGTTTCTGTGTTTCGTAAGTTATATAATTTTTACGAGTAAGTTATTTAAAAAACGGGGAATTACATTCAGGAGCCCATTGATATCGGCATCTTTGGAGTAAATACCAAATCCCGTACTTCACACATTTTGGCTAAATTTAGTTTCTCCTGCTGAAGGTGAACTCAAGCCTTAGAAAACGAGTGGTTTTTCGAGGTGTTTGTTGCCTTTTATTTATTACTGCGCTTTGCTACAAGTTCAGCGTATTAACATGCACACACAATAAACATATATGGTTAAATGTGTTGTGGATATTTTGCTTGTCAATGCAGCACTAGCGAGAAATCACCACGGAAAATGTCGAAAATGGTTGGTTACGCATTAGATCTATAGAAATGATAACAAAACTTGCATCTATAAAGCGGATCTGTTTTCATCTCCACGGCCCCAGAATCACCCGCACCTTGTTCTACGGAACCATTTTTAGCCAACCTGATAAGCAGTGCGCTATTGATTCGATAATGACATAGTATTTTATGGAAACATTTTCAGTCTCCAGAATCATAGTACCGAATGATTTTCACTGACTTTTACGCTGTGTTTGTTTTATCAATGGTCCGGTAATTGCCTGAAATGAAATTAAACAGGTTTTGGAGTTTTAATTTCTGCGAAGAACTCCTCATCTGCCAAAATTTGCTGGTTAAGCATTAGATCGTCTGGTTAAGCATTCGATAGCCAGAGAGGAGAAAATCTCACCAGTTGCTGCCTAAGTAAATGCCAGCAGCTTACTACAATAAAAGGTGGTCTACATATGATTTCTAAATTATGTTAAAATCACCAGAGAAAGAAAGCCGTGATGAAAAATACTTTTCTGGACAAGACCATTAAATGTCTGGGAATCATGCTTATCTGACCGAATGACGCACATATTCATAAATAAGAGGTCATTACTTGCTTTTGTAGAAAACAAAATGGCCAGCTTACGCTTTTTAATGGCGATTAAATCTATATCGTGTTTCTATGGTCAAGCATTAGAGAGCCAGGTTGAGCATAAGACACCCATGATTATAAACTTGGTGCTTATAAAAAATAGAAGTAAAGCAATGATCAGGAATCAATACCAGCTGGCTATCCAAAATGCGATACATACAATCAGTGACAAACAATAACATAAATAAACCGCCAAAGAAGAACCGCCTTGTAACAGTCAGTGAAAAGAATTCCACTGGGAATTGTTTGTCAATCGACCCAAAGGTGCTCAGAAGAAAATCTGTTCTATGCTTAAGTGCACGTGAATATCACTGACTTGTCGGGAAAACTATTAGAATGAAAATAGTCGCAGTGAGGCCAGACTGTTGTGAAAAACTAAAGATGGTTATCTTGGAAACATAGGATGGGATTGGCAAAGAGTGTAGACCCTGATCAGACCCTGCAGAATCCGGCGTCTGGTGAAGATGTACACTATTTGATTGGACACTGGAATTTAAGAGATTAATGAAACAGTTTAAGACTATTTCTCCTACCTATACTCGGAGGCAATAGACCCACCAGTCCTTTGTTGTTGTTTTTTTTTAAATCACATTATATTTTGTGCAGAAATGAGGAAAATATCACAATTTTTCATCTTAAAATTTTCGTTTGTTGGCGATAAAGGTTACATTGTATTTGTATAGGCGTGTTTTCGTAATGATTATTCAAAGCAACAAAATGATGTGGAGAAAACAAATGTGTACTAAATACAATATTATCAATAGTCGGTCGATAGTGAACAAAAAACTGGACTTTTGGCTTAATGTAAACTGCCTAATCACTGCCTAGATACATCCGTGAGAAAATATTGCTCCATATTCAAAACGGTTTCAAAAGTTCCTCATATCTAAACATGATACTGCAGATGGAAGAAAATATTATAACTTGTATGTTCTATCAATTTATTATATCTATATTTTTTTCCTCATATCTAAAAATGACACTGCCGATGAAACAAAATGTTATAGCGTGTATGTTTAATTAAGAAGGAAGATTAGATCATGGAAGATTAGCTGAGGGCCTCGTGGAAGATTAGCTATTACATGTATTTTTGTATGTGCTAAATGTTGCTACCCTCACTAAATAAAGTCCTTACTTACTTACTTACTGACTGACTGACTTACTTACTTACTTACTTACTTCTCTCAATTTATTTAATGAACGCACCTGTCCTCCTGTTTACTCAAAATTTATAAATTTTACAAATGGATTCTAGTTCGTCTTGATTAAAATGATTAAGAATACATGGTGTGTCATTCTTGTGCTGTTTGTATTAATAAGAAGTTGGTTTTAGACAATATCTTTATCTTATCGTTTTGACAGTTAGCATAGAACTCACGGGATCTCCGATCTGGGTTATCGATCATGATACAGACATATATTTTGGGGGCATGCGCAGTCCCAGGAGTAGGATATTCCGGCTACCTATTTGCTTTGCAGAGGCGAGCTAAAACAAATACGCCTTCCTTTTGCGTTACTATGCCTTTTTTCGCATTACTACGCCTTTTGATTCGCGTAAAAACGCCTTTGATTCGCATCACTGCGCCTTTCTTTTGCGTTACTACGTCTTTCTTTTGCATTAGTATGCACTTTTTCGCGTTACTACGCCTTGTTTTTGCGTTACTACGCCTTTTTTTGCGTAGCTTCGCCTTCTGATTGGCGTTACTGCGTCTTTTGTTTTGCGTTTCTACGCCTTTGTTGCGTTATTACGTCTTTTGTGTCGCGTTACTACGCCTTTACGGTATTTTATTTTCTCCTACATAAGCCAAATAGGCTTTCGTATCTGCAGTGTTAACGATCTTACCCTTGGCCTTTCACGCCTGAGTTTCTTAAACGGGTTCTCTCCATTTTTTTTTATTTTGGGCAATTCCTGTTAATAGGGGATTTAGTCAAATTCATTTACAGGATGGCGAACAGCTTTGATTCTCGGATGAGACGGTTCATTAATGGCCGTCCCATCCGGATATAGATTTAATCGCCATTACAAAGCGTAAGCTGGCCATTTTGTTTTCTACAAAAGCAAGTAATGACCTCTTATTTATGAATTGGCGCGTCATTCGGTCAGATAAGCATGATACCCAGACATTTAATGGTCTTGTCCAGAAAAGTATTTTTCATCACAGCTTTCTTTCTCTGGTGATTTTAACACAATTCAGAAATCATATGTAGACCACCTTTTTATTGTAGTAAGCTGCTGGCATTTACTTAGGCAGCAACTGGTTTGATTTTCTCCTCTGGTTATCGAATGCTCAACCGGATGATCTAATGCTTAACCAGCAAATTTTGGCAGATGAGGAGTTCTTCGCAGAAATTAAAACTCCAAAACCTGTTTTATTTCATTTCAGTTAATTACCGGACCATTGATAAAACAAACACAGCGTAAAAGCCCGTGAAAATCATTCGGTACTATGATTCTGGAGACTGAAAATGCTTCCATAAAATACTATGTCATTATCGAATCAATAGCGCACTGCTTATCAGGTTGGCTAAAAATGGTTCCGTAGAACAAGGTGCGGGTGATTCTGGGGCCGTGGAGATGAAAACAGATCCGCTTTATAGTTGCAAGTTCTGTTATCATTTCTATAGATCTAATGCGTAACCAACCATTTTCGACCTTTTCTGTGGTGATTTCTCGCTAGTGCTGCATTGACAAGCAAAATATCCACAACACATTTAACCATATATGTTTATTGTGTGTGCATGTTAATACGCTGAACTTGTAGCAAAGCGCAGTAATAAATAAAAGGCAACAAACACCTCGAAAAACCACTCGTTTTCTAAGGCTTGAGTTCACCTTCAGCAGGAGAAACTAAATTTAGCCAAAATGTGTGAAGTACGGGATTTGGTATTTACTCCAAAGATGCCGATATCAATGGGCTCCTGAATGTAATTCCCCGTTTTTTAAATAACTTCCTCGTAAAAATTATATAACTTATGAAACACAGAAACTGCACAGTTTCTTTACCTTTTTTAGCGATCTAATTCCTAACCGGATGTCGCTCTAATTGCTTCACGTTCCTAACCAATGGTTACGCATTCTATCGTTCCGTAGGCGTGTATTGGTGTGTTATTGTGATATTATTTCATATCAATGGATGAGATAAATATAAAAAAGCGATTGTTAAGGTCACCTAAATTTTGTTGGTAATTTGTTGTTTTCCTGTGCAGAAAGTTACGTTGTCAGAATACGGCTGAACATGTGAAGGATTTGAGCACATGGACTGCACCATTTTCTAGTTTGGTATGCATTTAATTGCAGTCAGTCTCAGTTACATGTTAGAATAATGAACCCTTGCAAAAACCACTTTATACACCAGTCGAGAAAAGTTAGGATACGGGCACCTATGGCCTGGTGGGCTTTTACTAAAAGCGCTGACTCTTAATCATTAGGTCTCGGCCCTCACTGCTGTGGGTTCAAGCCTGGCTCGGGTCGTATGCGAGACTCTCAAGCTCTGCAACGGAAGGTCAGATGGTTTTTCTCTGGGGTAACGCCCCTGATAAACAATCAGCTCGATATAAGTGAAATAATTTTGAAAGGGCTGTAAAAATAGAATAAAAATAAAGTTGGGGTTTACAGAAGGTACACAGAACTTTTCATAAATGTTCTGTTCAAAAATAATTTTTTATTGTGGGTGCTTATGCAACATTTGGGGTACATGAGCCAGCTTTTGGCATCAAAGTCGGGCAGACCATGTTCAATCCTCCCCCAGGATGACTGGATTTTCTGAAAATGTTACATTCATAGGAGAAAAGTATGACAAGGCTTTGTTGAAAATTTTCCTTATGTTATTTTGAAACTTGGTACAAATTAGCTTGACTGAATTCTTTTGAAGCCCTATAGTGTTTCTAAAACTGATGTATTAATTGATCTTAATCAGACCAGGCCTACATATTTAAGGGTATGTATCTTAAGCATATATTGCTAAATGAACTACTTTTTAAGTCAAAACAAAATAACCAAATGAAATTAAAAAAAAAAAGAAAAAAAAGAATGAAACATATAATTATTGAAACTCAGTTTATTATAGTAACAAAGATGACAGAATTTGCAGTTATTAAAATAATAACCTGAGGTTACCTGACCGCAAAAAATTAAACAAACAATTCCATCTAGGTCAATAGATACATTCAAGGGAGGACTACTCTTTTGGAAATATTTGTCTCCCTCATACTAATTATACCCTTAAAGGAAAGAATTTGCTCTGTGGAGCAAATTCTTTCCTTTATGGGTAGAGCCTATTTTCCGAGGGACACAGTGTAAAACAATAAACAGTCAAAGCAAATTCTTTTCATTAACCCATTTTGTGAGTGAGTGAGTGTTTGAGTTTTACGTCCCACCAACCGCTAAGGTCATAATGGAGACTGGACCTCGGTTTAAAGACTCATCCGAAAGTCTGGAGAAGCCCGGGATCGATCCTGCGATCCCTGGTTTACAAGGCGAGTAGCGTAACCACTACACCACGAAGGCTTCTAAACCCATTTTGTACCAGAAACCCCAAAACGGGTATTTGGCAAACAGTGCAGGCCAAGATCAGACGCCGCAGAACGTGGCGTCTGATCAGGACCCACACTGTTTCCAAAAAGTTAAGCCATTTTCCAAATAAATTTTGAAGAACACACAACCTGACACCCCTTAATTTTGAAATGGACTTCTGGTATATATAAGGAGGAAGATTCCATTTTGTACAAAAAGGGTTAAGGATATGTCCCATTTTCTGAGGGTCAGAAACAGTGCAAAAAACAACAACAACCCAAAAAAACATCAGGAAGTCACAAAAGTTGCTCTCTTGTAGAGAATGGTGGAAAATATGTCAGGTGTGCCCATTCCCCTTAAATTTGACCCCATATTACTACACCACAACACGAGCCTGGTAAGAGCACCAACTCTTAATCATTATGTCTCTCACTGATGTAGTTCGAGGCCAGGTCGGGGCACATGTGAGATGCCAAGTTCTGCAATGGAAGGAAGGGTGGTTTTTTCTCCGAATACTCAGGTTTTCACCCACCTGATTAGCAATTGACTCAAAATAAGTGAAATATTCTTGAAAGGGCCATACCCCCCCCCCCCCCCCCAAAAAAAAACACAAAAAAAAACACTACTCCATAACCTCTTTGCAGGACTGTTGTTGGGTTTAAAGCAGAAACTATGTCATTAAATTAAACATCAGGGTTTTCCCTCAAAGTTTTTATTTGGGGGACTTTTGTCCCTTAAATTTCATTTTAGGGGACAAATGAAAATTTTGGGGGACATGTGAGAAATTTTTATCCCTTCTCCTATTTTGATGTAAACCGTTTATTGAATTTTGCTTGGAGTGTTCCAATTCCATTTTTAATTCCATGTTGTTTTCTGTTGATGAGCCAATGCAAAACCAACCTGATTATACACAACATGACAAAGATAGCAGCGAGGGAGCCTTAAAATTTGCTAAGGATTCACTGTTAATCACATATGTCATCCTGCACAACATACATGACATGTCATCCCGCACAATTTATCATCCCAACAAAGCCAGGAGTACAAATCTAACCAATTGTCAGAAAACATCCCTGATTTTTAGCTCACCTGTCACGTAGTGACAAGGTGAGCTTTTGTGATCATTTTTTGTCCGTCGTCCGTCCGTGCGTGCGTCCGTAAACAATTTCAAATAAGTATATCTCTAATACCCCATGGTCAATCATGATCAAATTTCATGGGAAGCATCATCAGGTAGGGGGAAAGGCTGCATAAGGTTTTTGGGCTGATCAGATTGGAATCCTGGTTGCCATGGCAACATATAGCTCCCATAGACTATCAATGGGAAAAAATTAAAATATCTTCTTCTCTGAAACCACAGGGCCCAGAGCTTAGATATTCAGCATGTATTAACGGCCAGTGGTCACCTACATAATTCCTGCCAATCATGCCCCTGGGGTCCAAATTGGCCACAGCCCGGGGCCCCTTTGCTCCCATAGACTCATAATGGAACAAAAAGCTTCAAAAATCTTCTTCTCAGAAACCACAGGGCCCAGAGCTTAGATATTTAGCATGTAGCAACAGCAATTGGTCACTTTTATAATTCCTGCCAATCATGCCCCTGGGATCAAAATGGGCCACGCCCCGGGGCCCTTTAGCTCCTATAGACTCATAATGGAAAAAAGCTCTTCTCTTCTCTGAAACCACAGGGCCCAGAGCTGAGATATTAGGCATGTAGCAACGGCAAGTGGTCACCTACATAATTCCTGCCAATCATGCCACTGGGTCCAAATTGGCCACACCCCGGGGCCCCTTAGCTCCCATAGACTCATAATGGAAAAAAAGCTTAAAAAATCTTCTTCTCTGAAACCACAGGGCCCAGAGCTTAGATATTTAGAATGTAGCAACGGCCAGTGGTCACCTACATAATTCCTGCCAATCATGCCCCTGGGTTCCAAATGGGCCACGCCCCAGGGCCCCTTTGCTCCCATAGACTCATAATGGAACAAAAAGCTTCAAAAATCTTCTTCTCGGAAACCACAGGGCCCAGAGCTTAGATATTTAGCATGTAGCAACGGCAAGTGGTCACCTACATAATTCCTGCCAATCATGCCCCTGGGGTCCAAACGGGCAACGCCCCGGGGCCCTTTAGCTCCTATAGACTCATAATGGAAAAAAAGCTTAAAAAATCTTCTTCTCTGAAACCACAGGGCCCAGAGCTTAGATATTTAGCATGAAGCAATGGCAAGTGGTCACCTACATAAATCCTGCCAATCATGCCCGTGGGGTCCAAATGGGCCACGCCCCGGGGCCCCTTAGCTCCCATAGACTCATAATGGAAAAAAGATTAAAAAATCTTCTTCTCTGAAACCACAGGGCCCAGAGTTTAGATATTCAGCATGTAGCAACGGCCAGTGGTCACCTACATAATTCATGCCAATCATGCCCCTGGGGTCCAAATGGGCCATGCGCCGGGGCCCCTTAGCTCCCATAGACTCGTAATGGAAAAAAGCTTCAAAAATCTTCTTCTCTGAAACACAGGGCCCAGAGTTTAGATATTTAGCATGTAAGCAATTGGTCACTTACTTAATTCCTGCCAATCATGCCCCTGGGTTCCGAATGGGCCATGTACCGGGGCCCCTTTGTTCCCAAAGACTCGATCATAATGGAAAAAAACTTAAAAAATCTTCTTCTCTGAAACCACAGGGCCCAGAGCTTAGATATTTAGTACGTAGCAACGGCAAGTGGTCACCTATATAATTCCTGCCAATCATGCCCCTAGGGTCCAAAAGGGCCACGCCCCGGGGCCCCTTAGCTCCCATAGACTCAGAATGGAAAAAAGCTTAAAAAATCTTCTTCTCTGAAACCACAGGGCCCAGAGCTTAGATAATTAGCATGTAGCAACGACAAGTGGTCACCTGCATAATTCCTGCCAATCATGCCCCAGGGTTCCAAACGGGCCACGCCCCAGGGCCCTTTAGCTCCTATAGACTCATCATGGAAAAAAGCTTAAAAAATCTTCTTCTCTGAAATCACAGCGCCCAGAGCTTAGATATATAGTACGTAGCAACGGCAAGTGGTCACCTATATAATTCCTGCCAATCATGCCCCTGGGGTCCAAAAGGGCCACGCCCCGGGGCCCCTTAGCTCCTATAGACACATAATGGAAAAAAAAGCTTCAAAAATCTTCTTCTCTGAAACCACAGGGCCCAGAGCTTAGATATTTAGCATGTAGCAGTGGCAAGTGGTCACCTACAGAAATCCTGCCAATCATGCCTGAGGGGTCCAAATGGGCCACGCCCCGGGGCCCCTTAGCTCCCATAGACTCATAATGGAAAAAAGATTAAAAAATCTTCTTCTTTGAAACCACAGGGCCCAGAGCTTAGATATTTGGCATGTAGCGACGGCAAGTGGTCACCTACTTAAATCCTGCCAATCATGCACCTGGGGTCCAAACAGGTGAGCGATATAGGGCCATTGGGCCCTCTTGTTTACTAGAGGAGACCGCTTCTGCGCTCGTTGAAGGCTCATTCTGTAAAAGACTTTGTCCCATTTCTTCCTCTGCGGAAGATGCAGATGATTTTCCGTGCGAAGACGCCGAATCTCCCCCAGAGGAAGAATCGTTTTTGGGCAGCCATTTTCTGTCAACAAGTATTGGTTCCGTGCACACCACCAGTATCAAAACCGGCAAAGTTATGAGTCGGGAACCATATAAATTGATCAGTATTGCTCAGACGATTGGAGGTGCGTCTGTTATCTATTAAGCGAATTTGGAATTGAACCGAATCACACTCAGAAGCGTCAGATTGCGCCCATTGGGGCGCACTACAAAGCAAAATGAGGGACATGTGCATCGAAAATGCGGCAAAACGCAGAAATTGGTGCGCCGGGGAAAACCCTGAAACATAAAAATGCTATATCCAGTTATAATGAACAGTGTTATAAAGAGGTTGTGTTGTTTTCATTATGACAGGAATTTAACAGAAAAATAATATTTTGCTTAACCAATAATATTTGAAGTTAAATTGAACCATTTTTAAAAGTTTTAAAATTTTTCGTAGACATGGGCTATCAATAGTTGAATGTTCTGTTTTCATAAAAGCATAATAAATTTTAAATAAACAACGTTAAATGGAGCATATTGTATTGATGGCCATTTATTGATGACTTTTGTAAAGAAATACAGCATACAGGGTTTATAATTACATCATTGAAATCATTTATTACGCCTAAAATGGATGTTGTTTGGGGAAGAAAAATATTTATCATCTTATTGTAGTCATGCATGTCTTGGATTCATTTTTCATTCATTGTGGTATTGTGAAAACCTGTTTAAAAAGGATTCAGTGTCCCCTTGTGTAATGGTTGAGTCATTGGTGACATTTTGAACTTTTTATTCTTCACTAATAATTATCTCCCTTGGTGGCAAGTTTTGGAGGGAAAACTGATCTAATAAGGCTTCAGACATTTTCAAGATAGGAGAATTTCATATGTGCGCAAATCAAATTTAAGAAATTGGTTTTAGTGAGTGAGATAAGAAAAATAAACAACTTATGAGTTTGTGGAAATTATTAATTGATTATCTGCAGTTTTTAGCTGCATTATTAAAGGGGAGTAACTTTACCATCACGTGAACAAGTCCGTGAAATGAAGACCCCCCCCCCCCTATACCCTTCTTTATATAGTGAAAACTGGGGTTTATGGGGGTAAATATTATTTTCTTTATTTTTGATCCAAGGCATAGGTTGTGGGTACTCGTTAGAACCGCCTCACTGAGGCGGTTCTAACGAGCACCCAAAACCCATGTTTGGAGTATAAATAAGAAAAATAGCACAAATTTGCACCAGCTAAAAATGCTCTTTTTGAGGTTTGAAAAATTTACTATATCACAAGGATGTGTTACCGTAATGCTTACAAACTTGTATGTAATGTAGAAGAGCCATAAACTTTCATCCCTGGGTTTCTGAAGTGGACTCATCTGACTCTTGGACTCATCCATTCAGGGGGTTTAGTGAAACATCACGAAAACACCCCTATACAAATACATTGTAAATTTTTTCACTGATAAAATGAAAGGGTTAACAAATTTTCGGAACCTGCATAAAAGGGCTGATCAGGCTACTTGAATATGCATGCTGATGAGTGTTTTACATGATTTTCGTGGATTTTTCAACAAGCTCACTTATGGGATTCAACATTTAATCTCCATATGATTGGACCACGCTTACTGAAACTTGCTGCCCCATTCATTGCCGATGAAGTTACTTTTATCTGCAATCACAGCATAAACAGCTCTTTATTTCCGAGCAGATGGAAAGAGGCAAAAGTTACTCCTCTACATAAAAATGGCCCACATGAAGAAGTGAATAATTACCGCCCCATTTCAATTTTACCGGTCATGTCAAAATTACTTGAAAAACATGTACATGACAGTCTTGCAGATTATCTGCATCATTTCAAACTATTACATAAAACACAGTCAGGTTTTAGAACTCAACACTCATGTGAAACAGCCCTCGTAAATATGATAGACACTTGGCTTCAGGCTATTGACAATAGTAAAATGATTGGTGTATAAAGTCTTTACTTACTTACTTACTTACTTACTTACTCCAGGATGTTTAGATTCTGAAAATTCCTACCTTTGCAAACAGTGTAGATCCAGATCAGACTGCACGATCTGAAGGAACAGCCTGATCAGGGTCTAAAGGTCTGCACCTTTTTTGAACCTGTTGTCATGCAGTTTGTGAATTGAATGGAAACATAATATGAAGAAATTTGATTGGTTGATACTCAGAAATGGGTGTGGCTAAATTTATCTATTCAACAGGATTAGTACACTGTGCTAAAAACTCCTGTTTTGTTTTGTTTGTTTGATTTGAGGTTTAACATCCCCGTCAACACTGTAAAGGTCATTTTGGAGACGTTGCTTCCAATTTTGTGGGACTTTTACCCGACGTTGAAATGAAATGACATCTCAAGCCCTGTCGCCCAATGAAACCAATAGGGTTTATAAGGATGGACAGTCCGACTCGCATCGCATTACCTGCGCAGGCTTAGATCCTCTAAGCGGTTTACCAGTAGTCGTGTGCGGGTCGGTTTCAGCTCTGCGTGGAAGCATCATGCAGCCCATCTATTTCTTCAAGCCCCGATGGGCGGGGGCTATAAAAAAAAAAAATCCTGTAAAATTAATTAACCAATTTTGTACCGGAAACCACAAAAGGGGTAGTTGGTAAACAGTGCAGACCCAGATCAGATGCCGCTGAACGCGGCGTCTGATCAGGGCCTACACTGTAAAACATTCTGTCAGTTTCCAAATAGATATTGAAGAAAACACAACCTGACACCCCTAAATTTTGAAATGGACTCCTGCTATATATAAGGAGGAAGATTCCATTTGGTACAAAAAGGGTTAATCATTTTGAAGGCGCGAAGGTAACTAATGGGGTATTATGGTCAAATACGGTTGAGGAAACTGGAATAGCTGAAGAAAACCATGAGTCCACTGTCCTGCCACATGTCAACACTGGAAATGCAAGTGATCTTGGGCTGATTCAATTTAGAGCAACTTCTGGCAAAAGAATTGGCGCTCTTCTTGTTAGCCATTTAATTTGTACAAGCTTGCACAGGAAAAGTGTGGATAGGTAAACTGACTGGCTCAACATGACCTTAATAGTGTTGACCCGGCTGTAAGACTCCAAACTGCAGTACAGTCAACTCTCTTTATACCGACATTGAAGTTATAATTTCAAAACTTGTTAGGAACGGCAATTTGAATGGAATGACTACTTAGCTAGAGGCTTAGCCTCGGTTCCGATGGGCATGAGCTTTCTTTGGGTTGGAATTGCACAAATCGAGTCCATAGTCATGAAAGAGTCTTATAATCTAATACTCCAAGAAACAAATGTTATAGATATTTGTTAGAATCGCCTCACCGAGGCGATTCTAACAAATGTCTATAACATTTGTTTCTTGGAGTAATAATGGGGAAACAGCCTTTTATTACTTATCATACTCCTAACTGGGATTCTTTATAATGGCAAATTCTTTTTAACTGCACAATGATAGGGAACAAAGTCTGCCCTTATATCGAGGGTCATCTGTAATTAATAATTCAAGGGAAAATACCTGTTGGTAAACATTGACTCAACATTGTTGCTGTTGCAAACCAGGCTTGCTACAGAGTCTGATGGAGCCATAGATAATATATTAGTTTTTATTGCTGTCTTTTCAATTAGATAAGGAATCACAATGTAATTATCCCACAGAGATTTACATGCCATTTTTTCTTGGTACATTTTTCTTCATTTTGCTACCTAATAATAATTGTCTGTTGTATACAACATTGGGGAAGAATTTGGAATATAAGAATCTTTTATATGTATGGAATCAATATAGGCGTTTTTAGCCCAAGGGATGCCTGAATTGATCCCAACCTAGGCATCCGAAAGGTTGGAAACAACAATATCAGATCCATATAAATAAAAAACAAAAGTATAGATAAAAGAGATTACAAAATGCAAACTTTTTTAATTTTTTGTGATTTTAATACATTTTGCATTTAGCAAACATGCCATTGCATTGCAGTTTGGCCATCGCTTTCTGCCATCGCTTTCTGCCATCGCTTACCTTGTGTAAATGTCAGATATTCTTATCTGGTATGCAAGAAAATTGTTTGTCACACCTTGTGATAATTTTGTAACAAGGGAGACAACTATAGTGACTTCCATTTAAGATCCCTATTGACAGAATTGGTAGGCCCTTGGATTTGTACTTTAGAGAAGACATTGTCATGCAGGGTGAGTGGGGTGGGGGTGGAGTTTATAACGGAACAAAATAGCTGTATAAAAAATTTTGGGATAAGTTCCATTTAAATTGTTTTAGGGGACATTTGAAATATAACGGGGTCAAAGCTGGTATATATATTTTGGATGCAGGGACAGAAATAAATTTTAAAAAGAGTTATTTCCCTGGAAGGTCACACCATTCACATAAAAAGTGTGTCACTTGCTAAACGGGTGATGTTTTTGATGGAGTTATTCATTTTTTATATTGGAAAATATCAAATGGATTTACAGGTATTATCACAATGGAAATGGAAAATAAATTGTGTAATTGATCTTATAGATGAGTTTCTTCAAACATATTTTGCTCTAGATTCATATTCTACAGCCGTAATTTTCTTTAGATTTAAATTTTGTATAAAGACAGTAAATGTGAAAACTTGATTGCATTGATGCAATCATGGGATATATAAATTCTATGATAGGGAACTTCGTTTGTTGACCATTGACTTCAAAACTCGAGACAAATGTTCCGAAATGGACACCAAAGGTCAAAACAATGGCTAAATGGTAGGTCTCGACCACCTGTTTGGAGTTTTATTTCTCATGAATATGTTCGGAAAGAATGAAGTGGTGTCGAAGGCATTGAGCTTGATTCAGAAACTACAACATAAGTATGGATTTAAGCCAAAGTTTTATGACATATCCCCTGATACCGTTGATACTGTTGAAACAGACACACCGGAGTGTAACTCGCCTGAAATATACACCCCGGAACCTATAGAAAGGGAGACGTTACTACCTACAATAGATGAAGAGGTAGAAGAGATAGATGATGTTGATAAGGTGGGTATCTTGGGTATATAGCAAAACCTCTTTATAACACTATTGTTGAGTTCCAAAGTGGAAACCAATTAATAGTTAGATACAGTAGAACTTCGATGGCTCGAACACCGATGGCTCGTTTACCATGGATGTGTAGAACCCATTCTTGAGCCCCTAGCGAAATCCTCTACATAAGAAATAGTGGGTGATAATTAAGGGGACTTTAGTCTTTTATCTTGCAAATCTATGCTGTGTGTACTTATTAGAATTGCCTCAATGAGGCGATTCTAATGAGTACACACAGCATACATTTTCATTATAGAATACCGAAAAGATGTCTAAAAATATCTCATTATGCCGCCAGACAGTAACCTCAGTGATTCGAACTACCCCTGTCTCGAACAGATTTTCGAGGTCCCAAAGGTGTTCGAGCCATTGAAGTTCGACTGTACTTCACTAATGCATTGTATGAAAAATGTACCATAATGATCTTAAGTATTGGGACAGACGGGCCAAAGTAAACAGTGAAGACCCAGATCAGACTGCTCCTGAAGGAGCAGTCTGATCAGGGTCTACACTGTTTGCCATTCCATCTGCACTTTTTGGACTCCTTGCTGGATCGTGAAACAAATTTGTTAAAAATTTTTAAGAAGAATTACAGCAAGTCCTCAAGGTGTCAAAATTTTAGGATTAATACGGTATATATTATATAGAAAAATAAATGACCATTTTTCTATGTAATTTATACTTTTTTTTGACTCATCTTTATAGTATGTTATATCCAAATCTGTTTTAATGAATGGTGGTATGAAGAGGTGAACAGTGTATGTGTACTTGTATTGAAATATTTAACAACACTAAAAGTGTCTTTAGATGTCATTTTCAGATGTTTTTACTTATTCTTCAGGGAAAATATGGCTTGACATTTCATGTGAATTGTCTGCGTGGCAGAAACAAGGCTTGACATGTCATGTGAATTGTCTTGAATCGTCTACCTGGCAGATGACTCACATGTCAAGCTTTATTTTCTTTGATAGATAAGAAAATATTTGGAAATATTTGAAAGTATCATCTGCTACACCATTGATTTGTGCTTTAATAAATGTATGTATGATTTGAGGTTTAACACCCCCATCAACACTATTAAGGTCATTTTGGAGATGTTGTTTCCAATTTTGTGGGCGTTTTACATGACATTGAGATGAAATGACATCTCAATCGCTGCTGCCAAATGAAACCAATAGGGTTTATAAGCAAGGATGGTCCGACTTGCACCAGGTCTATGCATTGTCACATGTTTTACTGATCAGCTCAGCATGACCTAATGTTGATTGAGCTGTAAAAACTTACAAAACATACATGAAAACACACCATAACCATATTGTTTGGTTCTTTGTTTGGAGTTTGACAGCCCAGTCAACACTGTGAAAGTCATGTCAAGCTGGCCCTTTAACCTATCTACATGTTTCCAGGGCAGTCTGAGTGTTTTTAAAATGTAAATCATTGAGTGAGCTGAGTAGTTAACCCATTGCATGCGGGAAACCCTTAAAGGGGTACCTTGGCATACAGCGCAGGCCCAGATCAGACGCCGCAGAACGCGGCATTGACCAGGGCCTGCACTATTTGCTAACAGAATTTTCCTTCAAAATTAGAATAAAAATGAAACAATAGGCCTGTATAAAAAATGGACTTGCCCAATATATAGCAATGGAAGAGTCCACTAGTATAATTACCATGGGTTAAACAGTATAGTGCACATGGCAGTGACTGACAACTGTCCTTCTTGAATCCGCAGAATGGATGACCTGGTTACTTCACAGTAATATCAATGATATTCCTTGTTGTAATATGTGATATTGGTTCTCCATAACTCACAGCCAGCATCAGTGCATGTTTATGTTGATTTCATTGATCACTCTATTGACTAGCATGTTACAATATCGTATGACTCATCACCCTCTTCCAGGGAATAATTCCTGAAGGTCTCCTGTCTCTGTTTTAGGTCTTCCTCGGAAATTTTATTGGAATCTGTCAGTTAAATCATGGTAAGGATGCAGGGCTCCACTTAAAGGGAATAGTTTTAGGATTGTGTTTAAAGGGATTGTTTTGATTTCGATTGTGTGTGTTTATTAATTCATTGAAATGTACATTGTGGGTCCTCATTAGAATTGCCTCTGTGAGGCAATTCTAATGGGGACCCACTATGTATATTTCATGGAGATCGAAGAAAATTTTTATGTTAATATCCCAGAGTTTGACGTAATCTGGAACTGTATGTGAGCATGTTGTCCATTATATGCCTTATACCATTAGTTCAAATTCTGGCAAATTGATTATGGAGGTTGGAACCATGTGCGTGTTTTAGCATATATGCAAGTAGATGTGAGAATGGGTTTGCAGTTTGCAAAGCCAGATTGGGATTTTGACGTTCCTGTGACTGCATTTAGAGGATGTAGGCCTCCTGTGGTATGTTGCTGTTTCACATTACAACATATTTTTGGACAGTAACACAAGTACAGATTTTCATGTAAATTTTCTTATCAAGGAGAATGGGAACACCTGCAACATTTTTGGCCATTTATTTTCAAGGGAAATAACTTTCAGGGCTCCTATTAACCAGAACATTTTGAAAAAGGGGTCTACTCTTAAAGGAGTAGACCCATATTGAAAAAGGTGACAAAAATCGCTTTCAAAGAGTTGCCTCCCCTGAAAGTCAATGTATTTACCTTAAACTATTAAATTATTCTATTCATCTGTAAAACAGAAATTTTATGCAGTTCATGGGACATTTTAATACAAAAAATCATGAGACATTTTGGTTGAATTTCTTCCAAGCAACTATATTTGCATTTATGTATATTATTTGAGCTGTTGTGTGACAAGCAAACACAGCTCGCTCATCTGCACAGTTTGATAAGAGGGCTGGTCTCGGCAGTTGAGTTGGATGCTTGTCTGAGTGGTGATCAGGCGGTCACACGTTTGATACTTGCTTTTTGGCAACATCATTTTGTGCAGATTGATCATGAAATCTTTTCTGTGGTCGTTTTTTCCCTTCTGCTGATTTTAGCGAAAGGTTAACTGCTTACGTAATACTATAAGCCTTGTTAGGTATACAGACTGGCTTGATGTGACCTAAATAGTGTTGACTGGGCTGTTAACCCATTTTCTACCTGAAACCTCAAAATGGGAACCCTGGCAAACAGTGCAGGCCCAGATCAGATGCCCCAGAAAGCAGTGTCTGATCAGGGCCTACATCATTTGCAAAAAGTTCAGCCATTTTCCAGATTGTTTGTATTGGAGATTGAATGGCACAGTCAACACTCTTTAGGTCATTTTTGGGCTGGTCAGTTTACCTAACCGCACTTTACCTGGGCAGGCTTATACATAAAGGCCCTGTCACACTATGCCGCGTTTCCACTACGATGGCACAGCATGATTTAATTTTCCAGAGCGCCGTAAGATAGCAAGAACTAGCTGATATTTTTCCTGAACATGGACCTGTCACTGCCTCCTTACAGCGACCAAACACGTTGCTACGGAGCTCACATGGCGTTCTAATGCATTCCTACAGAGTTCTTGATGGCGATTCTAGGCGCTCTCACGGTGCTTCCACTGCATGCACAGCGCTTACACGAAACTCACTGTGCATGCACTGCACTATTACGTCGCTCACACTGCGCTGGTGGCATGTTGAAAACGTTCGTTTGCAGTGTATGCAACATCTTTATCAGTTGTATGTTGGTTCTGGAACATTTAAAACAAGTAGAAAGTTGAAGGTATTGAACGAAAATTGCACAAAGCAAGCAGAAGCAAGTCCACCGCCATCACCATAAACAGTATAGCAAGTCCACCTCATTTACCTCATCAACCCCGGAATGAGTCACCTCAGAAGCAAGCTTTTCGGGACAGCACTCAATCAAACTCTTTGTCTCCCAGCCCGACCTAGCTACTGTTGGTATCAACGGAGCTCCTGCGGCATTGTAGGAGATCTCTGTGTGCGCCAGTGGGGCTCCTGTCGCGTTGTGGGAGACCTTACTGGGCTGCTATTGCGACCTTACGGCGACCTCACTGCGCTCTTATCAGAACGCCGAGCAACGGCGTTTGTTTTGTGCATGCTCAAAGTAAGCACTGTTGCTCGGCGTTCTGTGAACCCCAACGTGTCCACTGGCAATGCCACTGCCTTTCTATGGCGATGATTGCGATCGTACTGTGTGCACCTAATGGCGTTCTGCATATTTCTTGGGCGCCGTAGGATTGCCGAGAGAACGCGGCCCTGCTGGTGTGACAGGGGTTTATGCTGTTAACCAGTAAAGGGCACATTCTTTGCCAGAAACTGACAACTGCCCTTCAGGGAGAGAATGACCGTAGAAAAGATTTCATGATCAATCTCCATGAAAGAATGTTGCCGACCGCGGCAGGTATCGAACCCGCGTCCTCCTGATCACCAGTCAGATGTGTATCCGACTGAGCTACCGAGGCCGGCGCCATTTTTCTCATAAAAAATTTGAAGAAAACACAACCTGACATCCCTAAATATAATGGACTCCTGCTATATATAAGGAGGAATATTCCATTTGCTACAAAAAGGGTTAAAAACCAAACAAACAAAATAAACATCTGATCAGTCTTTCCTGTTTGTATGAGCCCTCTATAGCATGATGTTTGACAGCTATCCAAAAAGCAGACCAGTAAAGACAGTTCAGACTGGGTATTCAAGCAGTCAGCAGGGCCTGACAAATCCATTGCCCGGTGGCTCTGGGCATTTAGTCCAAATGTTGGCTGGGTCAGTGATTTTTTATTTCACTCGCCCAGGAAAAAGTATAGAATGATGTATAATAAGGGAATATTGAAATTCAGTGCCATTTGGAAGATGCTTTGCCGGACGACAGGACAAGTGGTTGAAATTTGATTGCCATATTTACCCTAAATATTCAGACACCTAAACTCCTTACCATACTTGTTCCGAAATTTGAACAAGTACAATTATCTCCCTGATTGTCTGAAAATAGCTTTGAGAGTGGCAAACATTGTAGACCCTGATGGGACTCAGCATTCCACTACATATCATCTGGGTCTACACTGTTTGCTCTGGCCTGTCTGTCTGTAAACATGTGTTGACTGGGCTGTTAAACACCAAACAGACCCAAGTCTGATCAGTCTTTGTTTTTTTTCATGAGCCTTCTATAACCTGATCATAGTGATGATTGACCGCTATCCAAAGAGCAGACCAGTAAAGACTGTTCAGACTGGGAATGTAAGCAGTTAGCAGGGCCTGACAAATCCATTGCCCAGTTGCTTGTGCCCAGTTGCTCGGGACAAGTCCAAATGTTGGCTGGGCCAGTGATTTTTGATTTCACTTGCTCAGGAAAAAGTATAGAATGATGTATAGGGAATATTGTAATTCAGTGCCATTTGGAAGATTCTGTGCCGGACGGCAGGGCAAGTGGTTGAAACTTGGATTACTATATTTACTCTAATTATTCGGACACCTAAACTCATTGTCATACTCATTCCAAAATTTGAACAAGTACAAATACCTCCGTGATTTTGTGTCTGAAAATAGCTGGGTAAGTGGCAAACACTGTAGACCCTGATCGGCTGCATGTCATCTGGGTCTATACTGTTTGCTCCTACCTGTCTGAAACATGTGGTAAATACGTTAGTCACTGACCCTGCTTAGCAGGGGCTGGTCACATAGGTCTTCTTGAAGGTTTGGTAATGCTCTGGGCTCCTTTGAGCTGTGTCAAGCAACAATGTATCTTCAGTCATGAAGTTTGACTCAGTTCTTCAGCAAAAATTTCAGAGTATTTAGATATTGTACTTGCTAGAACAGTTAATATTGTGGCCACTGACAATTTCTTTAACCTTTAGCATGCTGAATTAATTTTTTTATCGATACTCCGTCCCACTGAATTGTTTTTATCAAATACTACCATTTTCAGCAACTTTTAACACGCAAAAACCCGTATTTTTCTTGATTTCTCCACCATTCAAAGCATATGGAAAACGAAAGTAGCCTACTGTCACTCAGCTGACTGAGTCGAAAAATCGTTTAAAACACCCTTTCAGAGCGTATTTTGGGCTCGATTAGATCAAGTTCGTCAAAAAGTAGCGATTTCCTCAAAAAATTGCATCCTTACCAGAAAACCCGAAGAAAATCCATCCAAAAACATCGAAAAGTTTTTTTTTTCATCGATGCCCGGATGTTATTTGATACCGAAATGCCAAACCGCGACGAAAAAAGAAAGTTCCTCCTTTTCTATGAGTCGCACCAAGCACACCAGTCAATTTCGGCGCACGATTGCGCCTACAGCCTGGCGCCATTACATTTTCACGGGCGCACGAATGCGCCTACAGCATGCTAAAGGTTAAGCCAATGAGCCTTTGAACTTTTGGGTCCTGTACTTTATTCGAGCACTGTATATGGCCATGCAGGTTTTTGGTGGTTTGGGTGCAAAATTAAAATCACTATGAGAAAGTTTTAGACCTGACCCTCCGCTGTCGAGACAATGTAAAAATCAAAGCACTGACAGCTCTGTTGGATTGAATGTTTCTGACTTGGGAAAGCCCATGGTCCCCAAGCTTAAATTCCTGTACTTTAAGCAAATAGCTTAAACCCACATTCAGCAGCAAATATCCCAGCACATGTGCCGAGTCAGTGTTTCACATTACAACCGTGCAACCAGCAATATGGCACCTATCGTCTGTTCATTAAAGTGCAAACACATCAAAACACAATGACACGCTGAACAAGAATTTTTGTCACAAGTGACATGTTTATCAAGGTACAAAGTAACCGTAATCCATATTTTGCATATTTTTTTTTTAATAACGATAAATTCCGCTTCACACAGGAAGTTGAGACAGAGCTTTGCGATTTCAAAAAATCTATACTACTGCAATCCCGCACTCCATATTGAAAAAGGTTATACCCAATTACTTTAGTTGTCTGAAGGTTTCGGCCAATCAACTGAGATTAAGGACCTGCGACACAATCATTCCGTCCACGTTGTCAATCTGTTTAGAAGCACATGACAGAGCGTCAAAGCTTTCGTTGCATCTTTGATTTTAGTAGCAAACAACATCAAATGTGCGATGGGTAGATGGCTTGTTGCTAAATTGTTGGTTGTGCGGTTGTAAGCTTTCATTTACACAGCACTCTGACGTCACAACAACAATATCAGCACAACTACTTTCTGCAAATATCCGTTACCTGGATTTCTTACAAATCAGTGAAGTAAATTGGACATCAGCACTGACGATTAGGCAAAGTAAAGTAACGCTACATGGACATCAGCACTGACGGTTAGGCAAAACCTACTGGCTCAATCTGACCTGAACAGTGTTGACTGGGCCAATAAACTCCAAAGTAATCAACAACTTAGCTGTTCACAACATGCAACAGCATTGCAGGTCAGTTTAATAGGATGCTTTTAATAATTAAACATTAAGAATGATTGAATAATTCTGAATTTTTCCTGGTGATCAATAAATTCCTGCAACAATGTCGGTATTGTTCACCTGACTGGAAGCAATTGCTGTGATGCTTTCGCTGGCAACAGATGTTGAAAATTACATTCTTTAGTAATGACACACTATCGTCAAGAGAAATTCAAAGCTATATATATTGATATTTGTCATAGCTGATTTTAATTTTTACGGAATTTTTGGAGTCGGTGGAGAAAATTTATTGGCATCCGGAGCCCAGTTGTTCAAAACTAAGGATGTTGTTAGATAATGTACCATTGAAAATTTGATCACAATTATGTTAATATTTTTGCTTAAATATGCTAATATTTTGCTGGAATATGTCAAATATGCAAATATTTTGCTGGAATATGTCAAATATGCTAATATTTTTCTGTAAAAAAGTGAGTAGCTTTTGCATTTGCATAAGCTACCGGTACTCACATTTTTTCCAGCAAAAATACTGGAGTATAGATTGGATATTATACTTGTTAGAACAGTTAACATTTATGTCAAATATGCTAATATTTTTGCTGTAAAAATGTGAGTAGCTTTTGCATTTGCAAAAGCTACTCACATTTTTTCCAGCAAAAATACCAGAGTATTGTTAGAAACATTAACATTCTGAACACTATTGAGCTATACTTAAGCTAATGATGCTGGGCCCAGTTGTTCAAAGCATCGTTAGCTTTAGGAGCTTGTTAGTCATCAAAATCTTAATTGTTAATGCAAGTATATTAATACAGTCGTAGTGCAAAAGCTACTCAGATTTTTTAAGCAAATTTATATTATTGCATATGCCATGTTAAATTATCAAAGTTTTAACGATATGTTAACTATTGTTAGCTTTCGAACAGCTGGGCCAAGAATTATTGATTCTGGGAAGTTAAGAATTATATATAGATATTTTTACAGTTGACAATTTTTATTGCTATTAAAAAAAAGACATTTTTCAGATTGGTTAGATTTTAAGATATGCCATTTTGTAGCTCTTTTGTATAGCTCAGTAGTCAGGGTAACAAAAGGATAATTTGCTTTATTTTTTTGGTAGAAACATATGTTTTGGGTGGTTGTTAGAATGGCTTAATTCAAATAAAAAGAGAAAAAATTTGGGATTTAATTTCGAAAGAAAATGAATTTCTTTGGTAAGAACTTTGCTGTGTTAAACTTTGATTATATTGTTAAGGCGAGGATGAAAGCAACAGTTGTCATGGATAAGACATGGAATCCATGGTGCCAGGTAAAATTTGTTAGTTTGAACCAGGAATTTTATTTTAGACAACTCATTTAACACATAAAATGCCAATCACGACAATTGTCGTCTGCTGGTTTACATGTAGAAGTCATTTTTGCAAACGGTCACAGTGGACCCAAATCAGACTGCTCTTCTAGGAGCAGTCTGATTTGGGTCCTAACTGTTTGTCTGTACGCAAAAAATATTTTTAAAAAGTTTGCAGGGACATAGTATGGCCCTGCCCAATCGGGGCTTGAAGAAATAGATGGGCTGCATGATGCTTCCACGCAGAGTTGAAACCGACCCGCACACGAGTACTGGTAAACCGCTTAGAGGATCTAAGCCTGCCCAGGCAAAGCGGTGCGAGTTGGAACGTCCATGCTTATAAACCCGGTTGGTTTCATTGGGTGGATTTGGGCTTGAGATGTCATTTCATCTCAATGTCGGGTAAAAGTCCCACAAAATTGGAAGCTGCGCATCTTCAAAATGACCTTTACAGTGTTGACAGGGACGTTAAACCTCAAATCAAACAAACAAAACAAAGGGACATAGTACACAGACACCATTTAAGGGTTAAATTTCTGCTTAAGGGGAATGGATACACCTTCAAGGGAGGTAGCTCTTTAAAAATTGTCTCCCTTTTCAATAGGGGTCTACTCTTACAGGAAAGGATTTTCTCCCTTGAGCAAATTCTTTCCATTCAGAGAATACCCCTTTTTCAGAGGGGCCTGTTTCCTTAAAGAGTAATTGTCCCCACCCATAGGGGATTGAAGAAATAGATGGGGCTCTGTGATGGGTCCACCCAGAGCTGGAACTGACCACACACGAGTACTGGTAAACCACTTAGAGGATCTAAGCCTGCTCAGGCAAAGCGGTGTGATGCTTATAATCCCTATTGGTTTCATTGGGCAACAGGGCTTGGGATGTCATTTCATATCAATGTCCGATAAAAGTCCCACAAAATTGGAAGCAACATCTCTAAAATGACCTATACAGTGTTGATGGGGACTCAAACAAAACAAATCCTGAACGAGTAAATCCCCTTATTCAGAGGGGCTTGTAGTATATAAATAGCTGGATTAGTGGATCAGGGTCTACAGGGTCTACACTGTTTTGTTCAGTCCTGTCTGTCTGAATACACACAGTAGACTTGGAATAGGTGACTTAGTAGAATAGTTCAGTGCTCCCATCAGCAGTCAGTTTCCTCTTCTTTAACTCTTATCATGCTGTTCACAACAACCCCTATCTTTGGAAACAGTGTAGTTCCAGATCAGATGGCTTTTGAAGAAGCCATCTGATCAGAATCTACACTGTTTAACATTCAATTTATGAATTTGTGGATCAGGGTCTACAGGGTCTACACTGTTTTGTTCAGGCCTGTCTGTCTGAATACACACAGTAGACTTGGAATATAAGGGGAATTGATACACCTTCAAGGGAGGTAGCTCTTTAAAAATTGTCTCCCTTGTCAATAGGGGTCTACTCTTACAGGAAAGAATTTGCTCCTTTGAGCAAATTCTTTCCTTTCAGAGAATACCTTTTTCAGAGGGGCCTGTTTCCTTAATTGCCCCTGCCCATTGGGGCTTGAAGAAATAAATGGGCCTCTATGATGCTTCCACGCAGAGCTATCAAGTAATCTGATTGGTTCAAAGTCAGAAATGGGTGTGGTTAATCTGAATATTCAGCAAGAGAAGGGTTAATACAGGTACCGTAAAAATCCTAAAAAAATGGACACTTTGAGGATTTGCTGTCATTCTCCTGAAATTTTAACAAATTTGTTTCACAATCCAGCAAGGAGTCCAAAAAGTGCAATGCAATGGCAAACAGTGTAGACCCTGATCAGACTGCTCCTTCAGGAGCAGTCTGATCTGGGTCAGCACTATTTGCTTAGGTCTTTCTATCCCAACACTTAGGATAATTACGGTAGTTGTCAGTTTCTTGTGGAAGAAAGTGCATTGTATGCTTTTTAAAAAAGCCTCTAGCTGTCCATGAAAAGAACATATAGATACATAGTTGACTGGACCACTTACGTATATGTCCTACAAAAGGGTTATCCTTTGGAAGCAAAGAATACACCTCAGAACTTATAAGTTTGAAGTGTACAGTTTTCTGGGCCAGACTAGCTTAAGTTTCGACTAGTTAGGCCTCATCAGTGACAATCAAATATTTTAAGGTTCCACAGTGGAATGTGATGATGGACAGGGAGACTTTTAACGGCCGCCACACATTCCCTTAACACAAGTTGTAGTGACGTTAAATATGTTATATAAATGAGTTATCCTTTGGAAGCAAAGAATACAACACAGAACTTAAAAGTTTTAAGTCGACAGTTTTCTGGGCCACTGACCAGCTAGTTTCGGCCAATTAGGCCTCATCAGTGACCCTAAAATATTTTCAAGGCTCCACAATGGAAGGACAAGAAAATATAAACTACACTACTGCCAAGGAAAAGTGTGGTGGCCTGAATATGACCTATATATTGTTGACTGGGCAGTTAAACTTGAAACAAAGCAGGTTGAAAATGACCTAAATAGTGTTTGAATGGGCCTTTTAACTCGAAACAAACAAAAGTGTACACACAGATGAAATGGCTTGTAATGAGCCATCTCATCTTGATCTACATTTTTTTGGCCAATTATCTAATTTCAGTTTGCAACAATGGGCATGTGGAAGAGTCCACTTTAGAAACTTTAATGTCTAAAGACTGTAATTAAACCATTGGACAATGGGTCTGTATGTTTAACCCGTCTTACACAGGAAACCCCAAAACAGGTCACTAGGAAACAGTGCAGGCCCAGCTCAGATGCAGCAGAATGCGGTATTGATCTGGGCTTTCACTATTTGCAGAAAGTTTAACCAGAACAGAACATAACTTTATTGAAGTTCAACTCAGGCCACACACAGCTGGCGTAAGAGCATACATGTATTATACAAACAGGTGATATGCAATAAACAGACATATTTAATCCTTTTTCCACCAAATGGAATCTTCCTCCTTCAATATACCTGAGGAGTCCATTCCAAAATTAAGGGATGTCAGGTTGTTTTCTCCAAAATTTACTTTGAAAATGGCTTAACCTTTTGCAAACAGTGTAGGCCCTGATCAGACGCCACATTCTTGAGCGTCTGATCTGGGTCTGCACCGTTTGCCGGTACCCATTTTGGGGTTTCTAGTACAAAATAGGTTTCTAAATTAAATTTCTAAAATTGCTTAAACCTGATCAATACCCTGGGCCTGAATTTTGAAATTATAAGGCATAGATTCCATTCAGTACCAAATGATTGCCAGAAAGGAGATATGCCACATATTAATCAGTTTGCTCATGAATATTCAGTAGAAGACAGCCTAAGTGTGGAGTTGGGACAAAAGTAAAATCCTATTGCTGTCACATATAGTAACAAGGTGAGCTTGTGATAACATTTTGTCTGTGGTCCGTTGTCAATGCATCCGTGTGTGCATCCATAAACAATTTCTTCAAACAAAATCTCCCCCTAAACCGCTGATCGGATTTTGACCAAACTTCACAGGAATGATCCTTAGTTGGTTCTCTTTCAAAATCGTTCAAATGGTTCCACTCTGTTGCATATCTAGGTCACAGGAGACAAAGATAGATTTTTTTAACTGAAAAATGAAAAACTCTTCTTCTCTGCAACCACAAGGCCAAGGTCTTTCATATTTGGTATGAAGCTTCATCTAGTGGACATCTGCTTCATCTAGTGGACATCTATCAAGATTGTTCAAATTATAGCCTTGGGGCCAAAAATGGCCCGTGTGGGATACAAATCTTTTACATTGTTGCATTGACATTGATGTGATGTCATATATACATCAAGTGTGAAATTGGGATGTCCAATGTCTGAATATAAATATTACCAGTGTCTGTATTCTGTATTTCAGGAGCCCGACCCAGATGAAAGGGAGGAGGGGGAGTGGTGCCTGGTAAGCCCTGAGGGCTACAACTTCACCCTACCAAAGACCATGATCTTCCTGGGGAGGGAGGAGTGTGATGTTGAAGTCCAGGTAAAATCTTAACTTACTCTCAACTACCGCAACTACGCAACAAAAAAAACACACACACACAAAAAACGTTTCACAATCAGTGATAGTTCTTGTCAAAGGTATTATTATCTTTCTGTACACACGATTGTTGTCAGCCAGTTAAGGGATTAAAGGATGTATTCCACTGTTTCCCACTTATGAACCTGGAAAAAAAAAGTAAATATTAAGGGGTTTTGTTTGATTTGTTTGATTTGAGGTTTAACGTCCCCGTCAACACTGTAAAGGTCATTTTGGAGACGTTGCTTCCAATTTTGTGGGACTTTTACCCGACATTGAGATGAAATGACTTCTCAAGCCCTGTCGCCCAATGAAACCAATAGGGTTTATTAGCATGGACGGTTGCTGAACATTTTGGAAAAACTAAACATGACAAATGCTTGTCAGTTATTGTTAACACTAAAAAAGGACCACTTTTCTTGAGTGATGTCACATGACCTTACTTTGAAAGACAATGTAAAAAATGAAACTATTGATTCTGCCTGGTGTCGGCTTTTACCCTCTCATAAAATGTAGCTTCTCTTTGACTGGATTTTACTGCAAAAACAATGTGGCAATCAGGTATTCATTTATATATACATGTACAAGTAATATTCTGAATTATCAACTGTTCCTTGGCAGGACATTGTGCCTCGAGTTGAGAATAATCTCCGTAATTAGCCTATCCGACAAAAATTATCAAAATAGTCCGAGTGGTTTAAAAGTAACACTGATTTTCACAAACTGACGATGGACGGACTGACAGACGGACAGACTCACAGTGCGATTATAGTGCACAGAGGTCTTACTGCTTGTGTGACTTCAGGGCTGATAGGCACAAGCAAACAGGGTAAACCTCATTGAGATGCTGCATAAGTGGTGAGGACCCTGGCCAGGCTAGCTTGATGTTTAGACTGAAATGAGTCTTTGCTGGTCCCATAGTGAAATATATTTGAAATGGTTGAAGTTTTTGATATAAAGTTAACTATAGACTTTGTTAACTTTGAACAACTGGACCATGGATTTGAATTTCGCAATAATTTTTCATTATCTGTTGGATTGTACACTTCATACATAGAATGACACAACATGCGCATAACTGATTCTGATGTGACCCTGGACAGTCAGTGAGGTGATTCTAACAAGTACCCACATGTCATGGAGAAATCAAACTGAAATCTCAAGGTAAAGCACTAAACACCACAAAACAAACCACAAAATAGCACAAAACGCTAGAAAACACATCATAAACCATAATAGGCCACCACAAAAACACCAAAAAAGCTAAAGTCACAATTAAAATTTTAACTTTAAGGACAAGAGATCCTTTTGTTCTACATTGCTCACTTGAGAATTCCTCCTGGACTTGTGTATACTTTTATGCCATTAACGTGCACTATTACCCCACAACCTCATTATAACATGGTTCATTATAACACGGTTATGGGTATAATGTGGTTTCAAGATGGATCCCCAAAATATATAGATAATATAGAAAAATGACCATCTACCGGTATATAATCTATACATTTTTGTTTGGATATAAAACGGTCGTTTAACTAACACGGTTTCTGCTTTGGTCCCCATTAATAGTTAATAGTGTTATTAAGAGGTTGTGGTGTACTTTTACGCACAAATGAATCTTATTATGTTTCCATATGGGAACACAATTTAAATACATTTCAAATTTAAGTTTTTGTCAATATTTATCATTTAAAAGCTGTGATGGTTGCAAACTTCCTGATGCTGATGTTTTTCCTAACAAGTGGCAATCTGGTTTCATAAAATGGCCTTTTTTTACACCAACTTACACCAGTCTAAAGGATTTTACATCCCAGCCAACTGTGAAATGTTGATGGACGTGCAACTCAAGTGACCTTGGACCAAGGTTGCAAAATAACTTTTACTTTTAGCATTAGTAGACATTCATTTTGCACCTACTAAGAAACAGATGGAGTGCATGATGCTTCCATGCAGAGCTGCAACCAACCTCACATGAGTACTGGTATGCAGCTTAGAAGGTCTAAGCCTGCCCGGGCAAAGTGGTGTGAGTCGGACCGTCCATGCACATAAACCCTATTGGATTGGTTTCAATGGATGGCAGGGCTTGAGAGGGCATTTTATCTCAATGTCAGGTAAAAGTCCCACAGAATTGGAAGCAACATCTCCAAAATGACTTATACAGTGTTGACAGGGACTTTAAACAAACAAAAACTCTCATGTCATATTCTGACCTCAGTTGTTTTTGAAAAATGCATTTTTTCCCCATTGAAAAGCCTGACCTTGTCGTAAAATACCTTGTTAACATTCTAGAGGCGACAGTTTTGGTCCAATCATCATCAAACTTGCTCAGGATGATCATCTTGATAATATCTCGGTCAAATCCAATCCAATCATCCTGAAACTTTCTCAGAATGATCATCCTGACAATATCTTGGTCAAGTTCGAATATGGGTCATGTCGGGTCAGAAAGTAGGTCAGCCGGTCAAATTATAGAAAAACCTTGTTTACACTCTAGAGGCCACAGTTTTGGTCCAATCATTCTGAAACTTGCTCAGAATGATTATCCTGACAATATCTCAGACAAGTGGGTCATATGGGATCAAAAAGTAGGTCAAATCATAGAAAACATTGTTAAGACTCTAGAGGCCATAGTTTTGGCCCAATCATCCTCAAATTTGCTCAGAATGATCATCCTGACAATATCTCGGTCAAGTTCGAATATGGGTCATGTCGGGTCAAAAAATAAGTCAGTACGTCAAATCGTAGAAAAACCTTGGTAATACTTTAGAGGCCACAGTTTTGGTCCAATCATCCTGAAACTTGCTCAGAATGATCATCCTGACAATATCTCGGTCAGGTTCGAATATGGGTCATGTCGACCCATAGGTCAGCAGATCAAATCATAGAAAAACCTTGTTAATGCTCTAGAGGCCACAGTTTTGGTCCAATCATCCTCAAATTTGCTCAGAATGATCATCCTGACAATATCTCGGTCAAGTTCAAATATGGGTCATATGGGATCAAAAAAGAGGTCAGTAGGTCAAATCATAGAAAAACATTGTTAAGACTAAGGCCACATTTTTGGCCAAATCATTCTCAAATTTGCTCAGAATGATCATCCTGACAATATCTCGATCAAGTTCAAATACGTGTCAGTTCGGGTCAAAAAGTAGGTCAGTAGGTCAAATCATACAAAAACTTTGTTAAGACTCTAAGAGGCCACAGTTTTGGTCCAATCTTCCTCAAACTTCCTCCAATCTTCCTCAATATCTTGGTCATGTACGAATATGGGTCATGTCGGGTCAAAAAGTAGGTCAGTAGGTCAAATCATAGAAAAACCTTGTTAACACTCTAGAGGCCACAGTTTTGGTCCAATCATCCTTAAACTTGATCAGGATGATCAGCTTGATAATATCTCGATCAAGTTCGAATATGGGTCATGTCAGGTCAAAAAGTAGGTCAGTAGGTCAAACTGCAGAAAAACCTTGTTAGTACTCTAGAGGCCGTAGTTTTGGTCCATTCATCCTCAAACTTGCTCAGAATCAGCATCCTGACAATATCTAGGTCAAGTTCGAATATAGGTCATGTTGGGTCAAACAGTAGGTCAGAAGATCAAATCATAGAAAGACCTTGTTAACACTCTAGGGGCGACAGTTTTGGTCCAATCATCCTCAAACATGCTCAGAATGTTCATTCTGGCAATATCTCGGTCAAGTTTGAATATGGGTCATTTCGGGTCAAAAAGTAAGTTAGTAGGTCAGATCATAGAAAAACCTTGTTAACACTCTAGAGGCCACAGTTTTGTTCCAGTCTTCCTCAAACCTGCTCAGAATGATCATCCTGACAATATCTCGGTCAAGTTTGAATATGGGTTATGTCGGGTAAAAAAGTAGGTCAGTAGATCAAACCACAGAAAAACCTTGTTAGCACTCTTGAGGCCTCAGTTTTGGTCCATTCATCCTTAAACTTGCTCAGAATGATCATCCTGACAATATCTAGGTCAAGTTCGATTATGGATCATGTCGGGTCAAAAAGGTCAGTAGGTCAAATCATAGAAAAACCTTGTTAACACTCTAGAGGCCACAGCTTTGGTCCAATCATCCTCAAATTTGCTCAAAATGTTCATCTTGACAATATCTTGGTCAATTTTAATATGGGTCATGTCGGATCAAAATGTAGGTCAGTAGGTCAAACCACAGAAAAACCTTGTTATCACTCTTGAAGCCACAGTTTTGGTCCAATCATCCTCAAACTTGCTCAGAATGATCATCCTGACAATATCTAGGTCAAGTTCGAATATGGGTCATGTCTGGTCAAAAACTAGGTCAGTAGGTTAAACCATAGAAAAACCTTGTTAACACTTGAGAGGCCACAGTTTTGGCCCAATCATCCTCAAACTTGCTCAGGACGATCATCTTGATAATATCTCAGTCACTTTCGAATATGGGTCATGTTGGTCCAAAAAGTAGGTCAGTAGGTCAAACCACGGAAAAACCTTGTTAGCACTCTAGAGGAGCACTCTAGAGGCCACAGTTTTGGTCCAACCATCCTCAAACTTACTCAGATTGTTCATCCTGACAATGTCTCGTTAAAGTTCGAATATGGGTCATGTCAGGACAAAAAGTAGGTCAGTAGGTCAAATCGTAGAAAAACATTATTAACACTCCAGAGGCCACAGTTTTGGTCCAATCATCCTCAAACATGCTCAGAATGTTCATCCTGGCAATATCTCGATCAAGTTTGAATATGGGTCATTTCGGGTCAAAAAGTAGGTCAGTAGGTCAGATCATAGAAAAACCTTGTTAACAATATAGAGGCCACAGTTTTGGGCCAGTCATCCACAAACTTGCTCAGAATGATCATCCTGACAATATCTCGGTCAAGTTCGAATATGGGTCATGTCAAGTTCGAATATGGGTCATGTCGGGTCAAAAAGTAGGTCAGTAGATCAAACCATAGAAAAACCTTGTTAACACTCGAGAGGCCACAGTTTTGGTCCAATCATCTTCAAACTTGCTCAGAGTGATCATCCTGACAATATCTCAGTCAAGTTCAAATACATGCCATGTTGGGTCAAAAAGGAGGTCAGTAGGTCAAATCATAGAAAAACTTGTTAACACTAGAGGCCACAGTTCTGGTCTAATCATTGTCAGACTTGCTCAGAATAATCATCTCTACAATATCTAGGTCAAGTTATAACATTGGTCATTGTGTGGTCAAAAAGTAGGTCAGTAGGTCAAATCATAGAAAAAACTTGTTTACACTCTATAGATGGCAATTTTAGTCTAAATATCATCAAACTTGCTCAGAATGATCATCTTGACAATATCTAGGCCAAGTTCGAATATTGGTCATGTGGGGTCAAAAAGAGGGGAGTAGGTTACATTATAGAAAAACCTTGTTGACACTCTAAGGCCACAGTTTTAGTCCAGTCAACATCAAACTTGCTCAGAATTGACCTCTTTTGGTAATACCTTGGTTAGGAGGGGTATTTTAGGAATATAGTGGTACCTTTTACAAAGGGACATCTCCTTTCCCCCGCCCACACTCCCTTTGTCACCATTGTTTGTTAGACTGAGCTTGTTCATCTCCGTCTGGTGCACTAGGACCTGACCCTCAATGTCCACAAGGTGCCCAGATAGTGACATACAAGTCAGCTCTGTATTGTCAGAGATGGATACCCCCCTCTCCCCCCTTGTCACCACGAGTCATTGCTAGTTAGTTAGACTGAGCCCATTCATCTCTGTCTGGTGCACTAGGACCTGACCCTTAATGTCCACAAGGTGCCCAGATAGTGACATACAAGTCGGCGCTGTATTGTCATTTAAGTTTTTTTTACCATATTTGGGCATAGCCACCATCTTTGTCGTGTGATCCCGACTATTTGAACAAACATATAGTTTGTGATGTGTTTTGTAGTGTTTTGCGGTGTGTTTTGTGGTGTTTTGTAGTGTTTAGTGGCACCCAATCTCAAATATACCCTTGTATCAGTTTGTCCCAAGAACAATAACTCTGACTTGGCTGTCACAACTAATCCTTCTTATTTATCTCCTTTAACAGTATTTGCCTCTATCGATTCTGTTTGTTTGGTCATGTGATCCGCCTGACCTGAAGTCAGGTTTATATTGAAAAAATTTCAATAAACAGATTGTTGTATAGTAACCGAATACAGGATTATTTAACTTAAAAGGGAGCGTGACTGTCAACGCCTTTAATACAGGTATTATAAATATACTATAGATAATTTGTGGTGGGAGTCTCGTTAAACACATGATTAAGGATTTGAATGAATAGCGTGATTATGGTAATTTAATATGTACATGTAAATGTTCTTCGGTGTTTTAACCCTTAACCCTTTTTGTACCAAATGGAATCTTCCTCCTTATATATAGCAGGAGTTCATTGCAAAATTTAGCTGGGTGAGGTTGTGTTTTCATCAAAATTGATTCGGAAAATGACTGAACTTTCAGCAAACAGTGGAGGCCCTGATGAGACGCCGCGTTTTGCGGCGTCTGATCTGGACCGGCACTGTTTGCCCTGGCATCTGTTTTGGGGTTTCCGGTACCAAATGGGTTAAACCACCATTCACCAATGTAGCAGACGTCATTTTCAAAAAAAATTCATATACTCAGAAGAAAATCAGGCTTGAAATTTCATGTGAATTGTCTGCTTGGCAGAGGATTCACATGAAATGTCAAATCAGAATTTCTGAAAAATAAGATTAAAGATTTTTAATGCCGTCTGCCAAGCAATTTTTAGTTATGCTTTATCGGTTAAATATTGTTACTTGTTCAGGTAAGATGGAAGACTTTAAAATGAGTTCCTAACGAGGTGTTGCAGCGTTTTTAAATGGAAATGATGTTTTAAAACGTTTCAAGTTTCGCAAGTAGCGAAATGTAGGTAAAATACTCTTGAATGGTCTGTAAGGAAGGATGATCAGTTAATGCCTAGGAAAACTATATCTGCTTACAAGCAAACATTGCCGACCCTGATCAGACTGCTCCTAGAGGAGCAGTCTGATCAGGGTCCACACTGTTTGCAACAATAATTCTTCAAGTATCCAGCATAAGAGAAAGCAGACAACAGTTGTTGAGAAAAAGATGTAATTTTATGTTCTACTATAGGAATGATGTTTTTAGCTCACCTGTCACGTAGTGACGAGGTGAGCTTTTGGGATCACTTTTTGTCCGTTGTGCGTGTGTGCGTGCGTAAACATTTTCTTCAAATGACATCTCCTCCTAAACCACTGATTGGATTTTAACCAAACTTCACAGGAATGATCCTTAGGTGGCCCCCCTTTCAAAATTGTTTGAATGGTTCCGGTCCATTGCACATCTATGTAAATTGCTTGAACACATAGTCTGCTCAAACATCATGGCCCACTTGGATGAACATAAACTTTTGTCAGACAGACAACATGCATTTAGGAAAAGGCATAGTTGCGAAACTCAGTTGAGCACGGTTATTAATGATTGGGCAAAAATCCTGGACAAAGGGGGGCAGGTGGACACATTTATTCTGGACTTTGAGAAGGCTTTTGACACCCCTCCTCATGAACTACTTAAATCCAAATTATTTGGTTATGGAATTGGTGGGAAGACTCTTAAATGGATAGATTCCTTCCTTTGCTACAGAAAACAGCGTGTTGTTGTTAATGGTGAATCTTCAGTATGGGCGCCAGTTTTGTCTGGAGTCCCACAAGGGACCGTTCTTGGTCCTCTATTGTTCTCCCTGTACATCAATGATATTTCCACTGATATTGACTCAGAAATAAGACTGTTCGCAGATGACTGTGTTTGTTACCGGGAAATTAGAGATACAGATGACTCACTGAAACTTCAGGCTGACATAGATAGATTAGGATGTTGGGCCAGAAAATGGGGCATGAGATTTCAACCAGTTAAATGCAATATTATGCAGATAACAAGGAAGAGATCTAATAAAAGTGAGGCTTCTTACACCTTAGAGGGAACGGTCCTCAAAATTGTGAATTCCATTAAATACCTTGGTGTGACAATCACTCACGATTTGAGATGGAATACACACATTAGCAACATGTGTACAAAGGCGAATAGAACACTTGGTTTCCTGAGGCGAAATCTTCATCAGTGTCCTCAGGATGTGAAAGAAACAGCATACAGGGGACTTGTTCGCCCAATCTTGGAATATGGTAGTTGCATCTGGGACCCAAGCGGAGTGGTCCTAAATGAAGAAATTGAAAAAGTTCAGAATAGAGCTGCTAGATTTGTAACTGGAAATTATTGCTTTGAAACTGGGAGCATGACTGGAATTCTAGGAAAATTAAGATGGGAGTCTCTAAAGAAAAGGAGAAGAGACAGTAGGCTCATACTCTTATACAAAGGTCTAAAGGGTGCTGCCAGCATTCCAACAGATGACCTTGTTCCCCCAGCTAGGCATTGTAGAAAACACCATTCAATGACGTTTCAAACCCTTACTGTAAGAACGGATATTTATAAAGAATCGTTTTTCCCCCGAACGCTTAGAGATTGGAATGCCCTTCCCGATTCTATTATTTTGACGGCTGAAGGTGCTGAGGATTGTGTAGCTAAGTTTACATCTTTGGTTAGAGCTAGGGACTAACTTCCCATATCACAGGTCCTGGTGTATGAATGTCATTTGACGTGTCACCAGTAACAATTCTGATTCTGATCTAGGTCACAGGAGCTAAAAATAGATTTTTAAAATGAAAACTTTAAAAATCTCTTTCTCTTAAACCTCAAGGCCCAGGTCTTCAATATTTGGTATGAAGCTTCATCTAGTGGACCTCTACCAAGATTGTTCAAATTATGGCCCTTGGGCCAGAAATGCCCCTGCCCCGGGGGCCTTTGGGTTTACATAGGCTTATATAGGGAAAAGCTTTAAAAATCTTCTTCTCTAAAACCACAAGGCCCAGGTCTTTGATGTTTGGTGTGAAGCTTCACCTAGTGGACCTCTACCAAGATTGTTCAAATTATAGCCCTAGGGCCAAAAATGTCCCCGCCCCGGGGGCCTTTGGTTTTTCATAGGCTTGTACAGGGAAAATCTTTAAAAATCTTCTTCTCTGAAACCAAAAGGCCCAGGTCTTTGATATTTGGTATGAAACTTAATCTAGTGGGCCTCTTCTAAGATTGTTCAAATTATGGCCCTTGGACCAGAAATGCCCCCGCCCCGGGGGCCTTTGGGTTTACATAGGCTTATATAGGGAAAATCTTGAAAATCTTGAAAAATCTTCTTCTCTGAAACCGCAAGGCTCAGATCTTTGATATTTGGTTTGAAGCTTCATCCTTTGACCTCTACCGAGATTGTTCAAGTTATAGCCCTAGGACCAGAAATTCCCCAGCCCCAGGGGCCTTTGGGTTTACTTAGGCTTATATAGGGTAAATCTTTAAAAGTCTGCTTCTCTGACACCACAAGGCCAAGGTTTTTAGCTCACCAGAGCCGAAGGCTCCGGGGGAGCTTTTAGGATAGGCAGTTGTCCGTCGTCGTCGTCTGCGTCTGCGTCTGCGTCTGCGTCGTCAACACTTTCAAACGACATCTCCTCTGAAACCACTGGGCCGATTGAGTCCAAATTTCATCTGTAGCATCCTTGGGTTGGGGGATTGAAAGTTTGTGTTTTTTATGAAATTCGGCTCATTGGTTTGGTTGCTATGGCAACTTAGAGTTTCCATAGACTTATAATGGGGAAAATTGAAAAATGGCATTTACTGCCAAGCCACTGCAGATATTTTGACAAAACTTTCATAGAAATATTCCTTAGGCAATCTACTATCTGCCATATGATTTTAGGCCTACTGCTCATTTGTATTGGTTGCCATGGAAACCAAAATGAAAAAATAGAAAAAAAAATACTTAAAAAATCATCTCCTCAGAAACCGTATGCTCTATGAGGCTGAAAGTTTATGGAAATATTCACCATATTTGCCTTTACAGGTTTTGTGTTTTTTATGAAATTCGGCTCTTTAGTTTGGTTGCTATGGCAACTTAGATTTTCCATAGACTTATAATGGGGAAAATTGAAAAATGGCATTAACTACAAAGCCTTTGCAGATATTTTGACAAAACTTTCATAGAAATGTTCCTTTAGTAAACTTCTCTCAGCCATATGCTGTTATGTCAACCGGGGGGTCCAGTAGGTTGTGCCGGGGCCATGCCCCGCCCCCAGTACTTCATAAAATGACTTATATCTCAGAAACCTTACAGATCCCCACCCCTAAACCATATATATTCTTGTTCCTATTAATAAGACGCATTCAGTGACACCAACCTGGAGGTCCTCCGGGATGTGCCGAGGCCATGCCCCACCCCCTCCACTTCATAAAAGGCCCAATATCTCGGAAACAATTCAGATCCCCACCCCTGAACCCTATATACTCTTGTTCCTTATGATAAGACGCATTCAGTGACATCAAACTGGGGGTCCCCCGGGATGCGCCGGGGCCATGTCCCGCCCCTCCAGGCCCAATATCTCGGAAACCTTACAGATCCGCACCCTTAAACCATATATATTCTTGCTCCTTATGATAAGACGCATTCATTGACCCCAAATTGGGGGTCTTCCGGGGTGCGCCGGAGCCATGCCCCACCCCTTCACTTCACAAAAGGCCATATATCTCAGAAACTGTTCAGATCCCCACCCCTAAACCATATATGTTCTTGTTCATTATGATGAGACAAATTCAGTGACACCAACCTGGGGGTCCCCAGGGATGTGCTGGGGCCATGCCCCACCCCCTCCATTTCATAATATCACAATATCTCGGAAACCTTACAGATCCCCACCCCTAAACCATATATATTCTTGTTCCTTATGATAAGACACTTTCATTGACACCAACCTGGGGGTCTCCCTGGGCCTTGCCCCACCCCTGCACTTCACAAAAGGCCTTATATCTCAGAAACTGTTCAGAGCCCCACCCCTAAACCATATATATTCATCTTCCTTATGATAAGGCACATTCATTGACACCAGCTTGTGAGTCCCCGGGGCATGCCCGGGCCTTGCTCCACCGCTTGACTTCATTAAAAGCCACATATCTCAGAAATAGTTCAGATCCCCACCCCTAAACCATATATATTCTTGTTCCATATGATAACTCATTCAGTCACACCAACTTGGGGGTCTCTTTGTGCTGAGGCAATGTGCCCCGCCCTTCCATTTCATAAAAGGCCATATATTTCAGAAACCATTCAAATCCCCACCCCATATTCATATATGTTCTTGTTCCTTATTATTAGCACACCTACTGTAGGGGTGTCCGCAGGGGCCATTCCTCTCCTTTATCACTTCATGAAAGGATATCTTGGAAACCGTTCAGATTCCCACCCCTAAACCATATATATACTTGGTCCTTATGATGAGACACATTTAGGGACAACAATCTTGGGCTTTCCTGGGAACGACAGGGCATGCTCCAACCCCTCCACTTTTATCTCCAGCCATGCAGATCCCCACTGCTAAACCATATATATTCTTGTTCTTTGTGATAAGACACATTTAGTGATACCAACCAGGGCTCCATTGGGTCCATGCCCCACCCCCTCTACTTCATAAAAGGCCTAATGTTTCATATACTGAGTCCACATTGATGCTCATTTGGATATGGGGGTTCATTTGGCAGATTAAAATGATACCATGTTAAAATACATGGCTGCAATTTGGCAGTGCCCACCTGAGCTCTGGTGAGCATAGTGGCCCATGGGCCTCTTGTTGATATTTGGTGTGAAGCTTCACCTAGAGGACCTCTAACAAGATTGTTCAAATTATAGCCCAAGGGCCAAAATTGTCCCCGCCCCGGGGGCCTTTGGTTTTACATAGGCTTACATAGGCTTATTGGTTTAGAATCATATTCTAGACAGGTTTTTAATTATTTGGACCCCATTTTGATTTATATCAGTCTTTGAATCGACTGCCTATTCGAAATTCGCAAAATTACAGTATGTTTCCTCTGGCTTTCTTTGCCGGATCATTACAGGGTCACTGATGAGGCTTTATTAGCCGAAACTACGTAGTATGACCCATCTTCTTTCTTATGAATGTTTTCATTGCTCTTAAAGGAACTAATTTTTGATTTTTATTTGCCTTCACTGCAGCTGGTGTTGTGCCGTGTGGCGGCCATATACGTCTCCCCGTACATCAACCATAGTGCAGTTTATATTTTACTTTTGGTCCTTTGAGATCAGCGTGAATATTCTGAGAAATCAGAAATGCATTATTGGTTTAGAATCATATTCTAGACAGGTTTTTAATTATTTGGACCCCATTTTGATTTATATCAGTCTTTGAATCGACTGCCTATTCGAAATTTGCAAAATTGCAGTATGTTTCCTCTGGCTTTCTTTGCCGGATCATTACAGGGTCACTGATGAGGCTTTATTAGCCGAAACTACGTAGTATGACCCATCTTCTTTCTTATGAATGTTTTCATTGCTCTTAAAGGAACTAATTTTTGATTTTTATTTGCCTTCACTGCAGCTGGTGTTGTGCCGTGTGGCGGCCGTAAAACGTCTCCCCGTACATCAACCATAGTGCAGTTTATATTTTACTTTTGGTCCTTTGAGATCAGCATGAATATTCTGAGAAATCAGAAATGCATTATTGGTTTAGAATCATATTCTAGACAGGTTTTTAATTATTTGAACCCCATTTTGATTTATATCAGTCTTTGAATCGACTGCCTATTCGAAATTCGCAAAATTGCAGTATGTTTCCTCTGGCTTTCTTTGCCGGATCATTACAGGGTCACTGATGAGGCTTTATTAGCCGAAACTACGTAGTATGACCCATCTTCTTTCTTATGAATGTTTTCATTGCTCTTAAAGGAACTCATTTTTGATTTTTATTATACAGGGAAAATCTTTAAAAAATCTTCTTCTCTGAAACCGAAAGGCCCAGGTCTTCGATATTTGGTATGAAGCTTCATCTAGTGTACCTCTACCAAGATTGTTCAAATTATGGCCCTTGGGCCAGAAATGCCCCCGCCCGGGGGGCCTTTGGGTTTACATAGGCTTATATAGGGAAAATCTTAAAAAATCTTCTTCTCTAAAACCACAAGGTCCAGGTCTTTGATATTTGGTTTGAAGCTTCACCTAGTGGACCTCTACCAAGATTGTTCAAATTATAGCCCTAGGGCCAAAAATGCCCCCGCCCCGGGGGCCTTTGGTTTTACATAGGCTTATACAGGAAAAATCTTTAAAAACCTTCTTCTCTGAAACCGCAAGGCTCAGATCTTTGATATTTGGTCTGGAGCTTCATCTAGTGGACCTCTACCAAGATTGTTCAAATTATAGACCTGTGGCTAAAAATGCCTCCGCCCCGGGGGCCTTTGGTTTTACATAGGCTTATATAGGGAAAATCTTTTAAATCTTCTTCTCCGAAACTGCAAGGCCCAGGTCTTTGATATATGGTGTGAAGCTTCACCTAGTGGACCTCTACCAAGATTGTTCAAATTATAGCCCTGGGGCCAAAAATGCCCCCGCCCCGGGGGCCTTTGGTTTTACATAGGCTTATACAGGGAAAATCTTTTAAAATCTTCTTCTCTGAGACCGCAAGGCTCAGATCTTTGATATTTGGTGTGAAGCGTCATCTAGTGGACCTCTACCAAGATTGTTCAAATTATAGCCCTGGGGCCAAAAATGCCCCCATCCCCAGGGCCCTTCGGTTTTTCATAGGCTTATATAGGGAAAATATTTAAAAATCTTCATCTCTGAAACAACAAGGCTCTGGTCTTTAATATTTGGTATGAAGCTTCACCTAGTATAGCCCTTGGGCCAAGAATGTACTAGAGACACTGATTCTCAGGTGAGCGATTCAGGGGCCTCTGGGCCCTCTTGTTTAAAAAAATGACAACTATCTAAATAACGCTCTGCATGTTGGGTATTTTCAGCAGACAACATTTTGAAATATTATTCTAATTTTTCTCAGAAAACAGGACTTGAACTCTCATGCAAATTGTCTCCTATGGAGACAGTTTTCATGAGATGTCAAAAGTCCATCTCATGCAAATTGTGTTCTCTGGAGACAATTTGCATGAGATGTCAAATCCTGTTTTCTGGGAAAAATAAGAAAAAATACCAACCATTTGTCATCTGCTGAATTTGCCTAGAGAGAAGGCTGTGGTTTTACAAGAACTATGATAGGCTGTGGTTTTAAAAGAAGTGAAGTCTGCTTTGGTTTTCAAGAAGAAGTTAAGTATTTGACAAGAATGGATGAAGTCTGAGGAAGGAGGCAAAGCAGTGAAGTGTTTCATAAGAATGGAAAAAAGCTGAGGTTTTACAAGAAGTGAAGGAGGCAAGCAGTGAAGTGTTTCATAAGAATGGAAAAAGGCTGAGGTTTTACAAGAAGTGAAAGAGGCAAGCAGTTACGTGTTTCACAAGAATGGAAGAAGACTGAGGTTTTACAAGAAGTGAAAGAGGCAAGCAGTTACGTGTTTCATAAGAATGGAAAAAGGCTGAGGTTTTACAAGAAGTGAAAGAGGCAAGCAGTTACGTGTTTCATAAGAATGGAAAAAGGCTGAGGTTTTACAAGAAGTGAAGAAGCCTGCAATTTTTGAGAAATGAAAAAAGCTGCCATAATTCTAGAAATAAAAAAGCTGTAGTTTTACCAGAAATGAAGAAGGCTGTGATTTTAGAAGTGAAGAAGGCTATGGCTTTACCAGAAGTGAAGAAGGCTGTTGCTTTACAAGAATGAAGAATGTTGTCATTTTAGTTGTGAAGCTGGCTGTGGATTTACAAGAATTACAAGAAGTGAAGAAAGCTGTGGCTTAATGCAGGCGTCACACTGTCCCGAAAATTACACCAGGTGGCCATACGAACATTGAATTTTGAATTTCGCGCGAAGATCTCTCCGAACATGGTCAACAGCCAATCTCTAGCCGAAGCAAGTACGATGCATACAGAAGGTCACACGATGTCATCCGAACCACACACGAAGGCAACACGAAGATGTGAATTTTTATCACGAAGTTTACCCGCAGGCCAAACGAAGGCCACACGACAGCTTCACAACGTCGTATTGAGAGTACGATGCGTTCAAACTAGGTCCCGAAGACGACACGTGACCTCCCGATGTATTAAAGCCTTCGGCCGACCGTTTGAAATTCATTTGATGATCGGAGAGTACATTTCAACTCTCTTAAATTTGATTCAACTTAAAACGAATTTAAAATGCCACCCAAAGAGAAGACCACTTTTTCAGAGAGACTTGGTTTATAGGAAAATAAGATCTGCTCATCTTGTTCTCTTAGGTGCATCAAAAGAAGCAATGCTGCTGCCTTCTTTTTCCTGGTTGTCTCATCATCAAAGTATGCTTTTCCACAGGAAAGGAATTGTGAATAATTTTGACTGAAGCTTTGGGAGTTACACAAGCATATGCTCTGCAGAGTTGCTCGTCAGGAATGACTGAGGAAGATGCTCTGAGGTTGGCCTTTTATATGTCTACGTTACCATTACACATGGGTATCGCTTGAGGTACTCAAATTCAGCTGTCTTCGTAGACACCGTGGTCCAATCTCAATGTCATCGTACTATAATACGATGGCTACACGACGTCATTGCGAGGGTTTCACGTAGTCGCATTGCCTTCCTAAGACAATCGGACGACTTCTTGTTTCCCTCGTATTATCTTCGTGAGGCGTAAAATGCCCGAGAGCACCGATGATCACACGAAGAAAAGACGAAGATAATACGATTTGACAAGATGCCCTCACGATGGCCTTACGAAGGGCAAAGGGCAAGATGGACAAACGAATTCAACACGAAAATGAACCTTCGCAAGGTCTTCCGGCAATTTTTTGGCATGCCAAAGATTTTGCCGCCGCTCACGAAGTTGCTGCCGGAGCCTCAGAAAACCCACCGGCGATCATACGATGGCTTAAGATGTCCTCACGAATGGCCCGATGTGTTCACGATCAGAGCCGAATTAGAACATTTCCTTTATCGTGTTTCCATCTGGTACAAGAAGTGAAGAAGGCTGTGTATTTACAAGAAGTAAAGAGAGCTGTCATTAGTCTATGGATTTACAAGAAGTGAAGAAGGCTGTGGCTTAACAAGAACTGAAGAAAGCTGTCATTTCATAAGTGAAGAAGGCTGTGGCTTAACAAGAAGTGAAGAAGGCTGTCTATTTACTAGAAGTGAAGAAGGCTGTGTATTTACAACAAGTGAAGAAAGCTGTCATTTCATAAATGAAGAAGGCTATGGATTTACATGTAGTTCTTCCATTTTCCGGAAGCGGAACTGAACCTGTATACATGTGTGCCATGTGCAAAAGCACTGTGTACAAGGATCATATGGGAAGCAGTATATGTGTGGGCAACCAGTCACCTATAGTGGGACAGAATAGCAGTATTTTCGTGTTCGGGCAACCATGGCTATAGGTTAAGCTAATGATGCTTTGAAAAACTGGATCCTGTCAAAAGGACCTGGACCAAAGAAGTTCAGCAAGTGTGAAGCAGAACAGATACACCTTAGGGACAGACAATTCTTTAAAAAATAATAAGATTCCCTTGTTAGGATAGGTCAAGTCTCTAAAAGGAAAGAATTTCTTTTAGTAAGAGTTAGACTGACCATTTCAAATGAAATTTATTAAACGCACCAAAAGCTCTTTATTCAGTTTTGCATAAAATAGCCACTCCTGTGAGACCCACCCTGGGAGACCCACTATAATTTGTCCCAGTATTTGGGGGATCTAACCTCATGCAGTTCTATATCAATGAACTTTGGTCTCTTTTAGCTTACACAATACTTCTTTTATAAATAATATTAAGTTTGCACTTTCTCTGTATGACTGTGGTAAGTCATAAAAATAAGGAGCTAAATTTGCAATATGACTAATATCTCATTTGTCATATTGTGAGTGTATATGAGCTTGTGCATGACAAAATCTACAATAACACACGTGAGACCAGCAAAGACTCAGACCAGATGGTGCATCTCACAGCACAGTCCTGTCAGAGTCTTCTCTGATGGCAAGACAAAGACATATAAGACAACCAAAGACTCTTGCATCTGTGCAGTCAGATTAGAGTGTTCTCTGATCACATGGCCTTTCTACATGCAGCCTAAAACCCTGTCAACATAGGGTGGATGCCAAGGCTGATCTTAATCTTTGCTGATTGCAGTTATTGTTGTGCTTTGTAATATTACATGTAGTGTGTATGGTCAAAGACTTTTATGCAGTATGACTGGTCAAAGCTCATATGTTTTGTAATGAAGTAGATGTGCTCAAAGCTGATATGTTTTGTAATAGTATACACTATGTATGGTCAAAGCTGATAATTATGTTTTGTAATGCTATATAGTAAGGTCACAAGCACCAATGTATAGTCAGAAGATATATGCTGTTGGTAAAAGCCTGTCATAGTAGCCACCTCTATTTAAAGCTAGCAGCCTATTTTAAGGCAGCCTCCATTCTGTTCCCATGTGAAAGCGACCCTTTGAAAAATGGGGGAAAATATAGCAGGTATTCCTGTTTGCTTTCCTGTTAGCTAAACACCTCCTGTAAAGGAGGCCTCCTTGTAAAGAAAAGAACTTTTTCCAAAGGAGCAAATTCTTTCCTTTAATCCATTTTGTACCAGAAACTCCAAAATGGGTAGTTGGCAAACAGTGTAAACCCTAATCATACGCCACAAAATGCAGCGTCTAATCAGGGCCTAAACTGTTTGCAAAATTTTCAGCCAATTTCCAAATAGTTTTTGAAGAAAACACAACCTGCCACCCCTAAATTTTGAAATGGACTCCTGCTGTATATAAGCTGGGAGATTCCATTTGGTACAAAAAGGGTTAACCTAATAATAACCGTACATTATACTGCAGTGGGGCCCCCGGCCCATCGGGGCTTGAAGAAATATATGGGCTGCATGATGCTTCCAGGCAGAGCTGAAACCGACCCGCACACGAGAACTGGTAAACCGCTTAGAGGATCTAAGCCTGCCCAGTCAAAGCGGTGCGTGTCGACCTGTCCATGCTTATAAAACCTATTGGTTTCATTGGGCAGCAGGGTTTGAGATGTCATTTAATCTCAATGTCGGGTAAAAGCCCCACAAAATTGGAAGCAACGTCTCCAAAATGACCTTTACAGTGTTGACGGGGACGTTAAATCTCAAATCAAACAAACAAACCATTGCTATTTGTTGGACAAATTCATTTGTCGTTTAAGGGATGTCAGACTTATTTTTTCGTTTTTATTCTATTTTTGATAGAAAATCCGATTAAACTCTGTTCAGAAAATCTGAATCATCGATTTTTTCGTTTCTTGCTGTTAATACTCATTTTAGCCCATACATCACTATGGGAAAGTTTTAGACCTGACCTTCCGCCGATTTCTCCAGCAAGTCGTATGCCTCTGTGGCAACCAGGAAAAGCTGTGATTATTTAGAGAAAATTGCAAAATCAAAATTTCCTTTCACAGACTAAGACATTTTGACAGGTGAGGCACACCCATTTAAACCATATATAGAAGTGGTTACTACTCTTGTAAATTACAAGGGCGTATATGGTTTATTTGCACGATCACTTCATGGAAAGTCGTTAGCTGTGACACCACGTCTGCTATCGGTATAACTCTTTTTGACCACTGTTGACAGTACATCGCATTTTATCCCCGTCGCAAAGCGGAACAGGGATTTTAGGAATAGCCTTCGTCTGTCCATCTGTCCGTCTGTCCATCTGTCCGTCTGTCTGTCCGTAACACTTTCTTGTCCACTCCATATTTCCTGAACCCATTTATGGAGTGTCATTAAACTTTGGTCAACTATTTGTCAGCTTGAGCTGATGTGCAGAACCTATAAATAAACCATGCCAACTCAAGGTCAATGCCACAGGTGAATGTCACGAGTTTGGAACTTGGAATTTTGTGCCCGTTCCAGATCTCATTTACCCATGGAAGAATTTTCATTAAACTTTTGTTTTTGTGAAATATACTCCTCAATGAGCTGATGTGTAGTACACATAAATAAACCATGCACACTCAAGGTCAAGGTTATAATGTTGAGCCCTGATACAAAGTGAGGCGGGGGATTTGGCTGTTCCTCAGACTGCTTTCTTGTATAGTTTTAACTTATAGGACTGCCACAGGCTGGCGTATGATGTGTTTGTTTGTTTGTTTTGAAATTTAAAGTTCCCGTCAACACTGTAAAGGCCATTTTGGAGACATTTCTTCCAATTTTTGGAGACTTTTACCCGACATGGAGATGAAATGACATCTCAAGCCCTGCCGCCCAATGAAACCAATAAGGTTTATAAGCATGGGCGTGCCGACTCGCACAGCTTTGCCTGGGCAGGGTTAGATCCTCTAAGCGGTTCACCAGTACTCGTGTGCGGGTCGGTATCAGCTCTGCGTGGAAACATCATGCAGCCCATCTTTTTCTTCAGGTCCCGATGGACGGGGGCGGAACTGGCGTATGAGCTGCAGAATTTCTATCAAGAGACATATTTATACACCAGTGCAACTTTATTCTAAGATTCAAAGTACACTGTCTTTTTTCGGCCTTGGAATAAATTGCACACGAAAAGCATTTTTGCGAACCCTTTATATTAGTCTCTCTCTCTCTCTCTCTCTCTCTCTCTCTCTCTCTCTCTCTCTCACTCTCTCTCTCTCTCTCTCTCTCTCTCTCTCTCTCTCTCTCTCTCTTCTCTCTATCGCACCCCATCCCCGCCCTGATAAAAACCGGTGGTCAACAGCCGAGCCTAGTAGAGCCGTTCACCTTAAGCCGTCTTCCGAGAAAGGCATATCGAAAGAGAAAAAAGAAACTAGAATTGCGTCCATAGGACACGGATGCCCCGCCATATGACATGTAATTTTAAAAATAATAAGTTATTGATCGAACATGATAAAACACATTTTTTTCCTTTGACTTCTAAGTAGGACCATGACTTTGGAGGTACCGACTTGGGCCATCCGTGTGACACATCGTCTTTTAATGATTATCATTAACGTAATTTGGAAATCCATCCAGACATAAGAAAGTTTTTGTCCGGACACGAAAACGATCACTTTTTAACCTTTGACCTCTAAGAACGAGCCCCACCTTGAAGGAACAGTCCTGGGCCGTACGCGCGACACATCGTCTCGTAACGGTTAATATTTCTGCCAAGTAATTTCCAAATTCATCAAAAGTAAATAAATAAATAAAAAATTAACACTTTTGCTCGAACGCGATACATACATACATACATACATACAGACAGACAGACAGACAGACAGACAGGCAGACAGACAGACAGACAGACAGACAGACAGACAGACAGACATGCATGCATGCATGCCATCGTGGTCATTACACCCGAATGACGGGAGCAAATATCCGTTCCCCCATCCACTAGAGGTCCCGTCGGAACTTGTCTTTCAATCGAATTTTCAAATGACTGACCTATAGACGGAAGGCCGAAATGACTAAGAAAATGTATCAAGAAGAACGGCCTTGCTAGAGGCTCCATGTTCATAGTGAGCCTCTATCTAGCCATTCGAATGTAAAGTGTGTCGTAATTGCATATCTATTTATATAGTGTGTCACATGTATTTGAATATTTATTTTTTCAGCTGACAATCATCGTCAAATGGACTTAGTCTGTGGTCTCATTTCTTTGTTTTGCAATTTTCTCCAAATAATCACAGCCTTTCCTGACTGTCGCAGAGGCATATGACTTGCTGGAGAAGTCGGCGGAGAGTCAGGTCTATAACTTTCCCATAGTGATGTATGGGCTAAAATGAGTATTAAAAGGAAGATTGGTTGGTTGATTTGAGGTTTAACATCCCCGTCAACACTGTAAAGGTCATTTTGGAGACGTTGCTTCCAATTTTGTGGGACTTTTACCCGACATTGAGATGAAATGACATCTCAAGCCCTGTCGCCCAATGAAACCAATAGGGTTTATTAGCATGGACGGTCCGCCTCGCACCGCGGTTCCTGGACAGGCTTAGATCTAAATGAAACCAATAAGGTTTATAAGCATGGGCGTGCCGACTCGCACAGCTTTGCCTGGGCAGGGTTAGATCCTCTATGCGGTTTACCAGTACTAGTGTGCGGGCGGGATTCAGCTCTGCGTGGAAGCATCATGCAGCCCATATATTTCTTCAAGCCCCTATGGGCGGGGGCCTATTAAAAGGAAGATACGAAAAAATCGATGATTCAGATTTTCTGAACTGAGTTTAGCAAACAGTGCAGACCCTGATCAGACACCATCTCCTGCAGCATCTGATCTGGACCTGCACTGTTTGCAAGGGTACCCATTCAGGGCTTTCCTGGGTGATAGGGGTCTGTCAGTAAGGGAGATGAGTATGGTAGTTTTCAACAAGTTATCTTCTCTGAAAGTAAAAGTGCTGGGTGTTGGACAGTCCATGCATAAAAAACCCTATTGGTTTCATTGGGATGTCATTTCATCTCAATGTCGGGTATTAAATGTGCCACAAAATTGGAAGCAACAACTCCAAAATGACCTAAATAGTGTTGACGGGATGTTAAACCCCAAATCAAACAAAGAAAGAAATATCATGACTGGTTTGTTAGTGAGTTTTAAATCCTTTTTTCAACATACATTTGTCTTAAGTTTGTAAATTAAAAATATTTTAAAAGTGGATCAACAAGAAAGTAAATATTGAAATTTACAATACGAGGGTAGGCTGAAAAGTTCTGAGCCTGACCAAGATGCAGGCATCGAACAGTCATGAAATTTTGTATTCATTAAATCCAAACCTTTATTACTTGATTAGAATCAAATGAGTTCAAGTTTACCTGCAATAACATAGAAATTCTAGACTTTGAAAATTGATACTAGCACGTTTTTGAGAAAATGGACAAAATCTGGCATTGTGGTGTCATCAAGTACCTTTATTACTTGATTAGAATCAAATGAGTTCAAGTTTACCTGCAATAACATAGAAATTCTGGACTTTGAAAATTGATACTAGCACGTTTTTGAGAAAATGGACAAAATCTGGCATTGTGGTGTCATCAAGTACCTCCATAAAAAAGGGTTAGCTCCTAAGGACATTCATGCCGATATGGTTGCTACATTAGGAGATGATGCTTCTTCGTATGCAACCGTGAAAAGGTGGGCAGCAAATTTTAAGATGGGCAAGGACAGCCTTGAAGATGATTACCGGTGTGGACGACCCACAACAGCAACAACTGAGGAAACCATCAGCCAAGTGCACAGGGCCTTGATGGATGACAGGTGTTTAACTGTGAATCAGTTAGCTAACACTGTTGGCAACTCCCGTGAACGAGTAGAGAACATTCTACACATTGAATTAGGAATGTCGAAGGTTTCCGCCAGATGGGTACCACGGCTTTTGTCGCCTGACCAGACTGAACCTGTCACAAGCCAACTTGGCTATTTTTGAAGCAGACCAAGATGGTTTTCTTGACCGTTTTGTCACTCAGGATGAGTGTTGGGTTCATCACTTTGAGCCAGAGACCAAAAGACAATCCATGCAATGGAAGCACCCTGGCTCACCCATCCAAAGAAGGCAAAGGTCGTCTCCTTTGCAGGGAAGGTGATGGCATCAGTGTTCTGGAATGCCAAGGGTATAATATTCATAGATTACCTTCAAAAGGGCAGAACAATTAATGGGGAGTATTATGCAGATCTGCTAAAACAATTGCTAAAAGCAATTAAGGCTAAACGACCCGGAAAATTGACAAAAGGGGTCTTGTTCCATCAGGACAATGCGCCTGCTCAGAAATCGGTTGTCGCAATGGCTGCTGTGCATGACTGTGGCTTCACACTTGTCGATCACCCTCCGTATTCACCTGATCTAGCTCCATCAGATTATTTCTGGGCAGCATTATCGGTCAGATGAGGAGGTGATAGCTGCTGTGGAGGAGTTTTTCAGGGACCAAGATGAGACCTTCTATACCACTGGGATTCAAGGACTCCAGCATCGCTGGAGGAAGTGTGTGGACAGGAAGGGAGACTATGTTTAAAAATAAGGCACTTTCAGCATGGACAAACCATTGGATCTTGGTCAGGCTCAGAACTTTTTAGCCTACCCTCGTACAGTGTGGTATTCTCATTGTCATCATGAATATGTATATGCAAGATATAATTTTAACTAATATCATAATTATATAAAATTGAACTCATATTTATCTAGCAATTTAACAAAAACAATGCAACTGTAACATATGAAGATAGTAGAAATCTCCCAAAAAGATAGGGATTGTACATATGTCAGAACAGAAACCATTTAGATGATTGTTACACATACCGGTAAACCTCTTTATATCACTGTTCATTATAACATAGTTCAGAATGTAACACAGTTCAAAAGGGATCACAAAAATGTGTAGATTATGTAGAAAAATGACCATAAATGGTTATTTTTTGTGTTTATAATCCATACATTTTTGTTTGAGTATCATACATACCATGTTTTCTGCTTTTGGACCCCAACTATAGTGTTACAAAGGGGCTGTGGTGTATTCTACAGTTGTCCACAAAATAACAGTGACGTTACCTTATTTACATTAAGTATTCAGACACCTCAATACCCTACTTGTTCTAAAATTTTAATAAGTACAATTTATTAGCCGATGTTTTCTGTAAATATATAGAGGATCTTACATGAGAGTTCATGTATTATTGAATTTATTAAAGGAGTTGAGGAAAAGGGATAAAATGCGAGGCTTTGCCGAGCATTTTATCCCTTTTCCTCAACGAGTTTAATAAATTCAATAATACATGAGCACGAATGCAAGATTCTATTTATCATATGACACTTAAAACGCATTTTGTTCACGATTGTTTACAAAAATATCAATATTCCGCCATTAGTTAACGCCACGTTGTTAAGGACGTCGTACATGTAACGTTACAGGACGTATCTAGCTAATTTGCATATTTAATCCACTAGTGGATTATCGAAAATAATACATGGCGTTATTACACTCTCAGACGCGACGTCATATGATAAAACTTGATCAGTGACAAACAGTCTAGACCCTTGTGAGACACTGCATTCTGTAGCTTCTCATCTGGGTCTGCACTGTTTCATATAATAAATACAGTGTATGATATTAAGGGGAATGGGAACCCTGGTAGATTTTTCTGCCGTTTTTCAAAGGGAGACAACTTTCGCGACTTCTGTTAGCTTTTCTATTAGCCCTGTCCCACTGAAAAGGTGGTCTACACTTTAAAAGGAAAGAATTTGCTCCTCAGGAGCAAATTCTTTCCTTTAAGAGTTGACCCCTATTGACAGCAGAGACAAAAAAAACTTTTGCCCCCATGAAGGTGTGTCCATTCCTCGTTATGTTTTCATGTCATTTTTTATGGAGAATAAAAGATCTCTGGATCACCTAATAATCCACTAATTGGTTCCTCTGGATCATGTACAAGCTTATCCGATTCCATACCTTATTTGTCACGGTTTTCCCACAAGGGAAGTAGATTGTCAGATTGCATGCAGGAAACCCCTAAAGGGGTACCTTAGCACCTAAAGGGGTACGTTGGCAACCAGCGCAGGCCCAGATCAGACGCCGCAGAATGCAGCGTCTGATCAGGGCCTGCACTGTTTGCTAACAGAATTAACCATCAAAAATAGAATAAAAACAAAAAAAATAGGCCCAACACCCCTTATATGACAAATGGACTTGCCCAACTTATAGCAATGGAAGAGTCCACTAGCATACAGTGGGTTAAAGAGACAGGAAAGCTATCCATCTTCATCTGCTGATGATGCTTAATTCAATACTGTTGACAACAGTTCTGCTCTTGTCGTACTGCTATTGATTGTCTGTTGTCCTGCTGAATAAATTAGTTTTCCACAACATGGTTTGTCTGTCAACCAATTAGATTATTTGATATGATGTATTCATTCAAATTCGCAAAATGAATGACAAACAGTGTAGATCCTGATCAGATGGCTTCTTCAGAAGCCATCTGATCAGCATCTACACTGTTTGCAAAGATAGGTGTTGTCATGTTCAGCAGGACAAGGGTTAAACAGTTGATGGTTGGTCAGATCCTGCATGTTTCTTAAACCCTTTCACCACTGATTTTCTGAACTCAACTCTTGGATCTCTAAATTTGGACATGTCCATTCGTGTTGAAAGAGTTCTTGTTTGTATTGGAGTTTAATGGCCCAGTCAACACTATTTTAGGTCATTTCTGAGCCGGTCAGTTTACCTATCAGCACATTTCCTGGGCAGGGTTATATGTAAGCGGTTAACCACGACAGTGCACATACTTTAGCCAGAAACTGACAACTGCCCTTCTTGAATCAGCGGAAGGGTGAGAATGACCGTAGAAAAGATTTCATGATCAATCTCCACAAAAGAATGTTGCCGACCTTGGCAGGTTTCGAACCCGCGTCCTCCTGATCACCAGTCAGATGTGCATCTGACTGCGCTACCGAGGCTTGCAAGAGGTCTTAGTTAAAAAATCATCATTACACTGGAAAATTATGAGGCCGCTCATTATGAGAAGGTTGAAAAGATTAAGCAGTCCAATGGTCAGATCCTGTCTGTATTAACCCTAATCCTTCTGAACACATCAACCAATCTCTTTGCAAACAATGTATATCCAGGTCAGATGGCTTCTGTCTGATCAGGATCTACACTGTTTGTCATTCACTCTGTGAATTGAACAAATACATAATATTTAATATTTTGATTTGTTGATAGTGAGAAATGGATGTTGCTAAATTAATTTATTCAGCTGGATAAGGGTTGAGATAAAGGGATACTGTGACCCCTGACTTATTTTCTGCCATTTTATTTAAGGGAGACACGGCCCCCGCCTATCGGGGCTTGAAGAAATAGATGGGCTGCATGATGCTTCCACGCAGAGCTGAAACCGATGCGCACACGAGTACTGGTAAACCGCTTTGAGGATCTAAGCCTGCCCAGGCATATTGGTGGGAGTTGGACCGTCCATGCTTATAAACCCTATTGGTTTCATTAGGCGGCAAGGCTTGAAATGTCATTTCATCTCAATGTCGGGTAAAAGTCCCACAAAATCGGAAGCAAAATGACCTTTACAGTGTTGACTGGGATGTTAAACCTTAAATCAAACAAAATTTAAGGGAGACAAACCACATATACAATTTGTGAAATATTTCATTTGTTTATTTTTTGTGTGTGTGAATGAACTATTTTATCAACTTTGGAACAGGCTCTATATAGGGTACATTAATCAATTAGTTGAGTAGATATTTTTATTAAGACAATAGTATATCGATAAGCAATTTTCAAGATTTTTATTGCTTCATATACATTCTTTCAATACCTCGGGTTCAAATTGCAAACATTTTATGTTAAATTATTGGGCATGACTCCACACTAGGGTACCCCGATTGTTGCTTTGTCATATATCTGAAGCTTTGTGAAAAAAAAAGTCTATCCTTTTAACCGTTATCCTGCTGAACACCATAAACCCTAACTTGGCAAACAGTGTAGATCCTGATCAGACTGATCAGGAGCTCCATGCAAACAGTGTAGATCCAGCTGATCAGGATCTTCACTGTTTGTCATTCAGTTTGTGATTTTGAACAAATACATTTAACAAGTAACTAAATTGGTTGATAGTCGAAGATGGGTGTGGCAAAATTTATGTATTCAGCAGGATAAGGGTAAAGTGGTGACAGGTGAAAGTGTGTCTGTAGTGTGTGCTTTGTGCAAGAGAAGATACGTGTTGTGTGTTGTGGTTTTACAGCCTAACCAACAGTTAAGGTTATGTTGGGCTGGTCAGTTACCTTCACTGTTCCTGGACAGGCTTAGAAGCCCCTCTAAGCTGTTTACCTGAGTACTTTGTGAGATTGCCTCTCCCCCCACTATGATAGTAACAGTGAAGAAAGCTGGTGGGACAACAGCCAAGTAGGTCCTCACGCAACCATCCATCTCAAGCTTTCTTCCAAGAGATTGGGCAATAAAAAAGAAAAGATAGGATAGAGTTGAAGAAAATAAAAACTAAAAAAAAAATAAATAAATAAATAAATAAATAAAATAAAATAATAATAATAAAAAAAAACAGCCACCCTACTGTACCTGCTGCAAGCACAACAGGCCCTTGCCCTACTGAAACCAAAATGGTAGAATGCCCTGCCAATGAAATAAGCTACACAGCCACTACCACTGACCCACTCCACCCAGTAAATGGGCAGCAGTGATGTAAAAGTCACTGCCTCTCTCTCGCATGCATGACAACTTCTGGAATGAGTGTTCGAGAGTGATTCAAATAAGCTTGAAGCTTCATCTCATTCAAACTCAAATTAAATTATAAACCAAGCTAGACAGCATTTTTGCACAGACCCAGAAGACAAAAGCCCAGTCAGTGATGGTACCTGCCATTATAGCACTGAAAAGCCTGCGGAGCCTCAAAATTATTCCACTGAGCCTCCCAAAGCAAGTCCTCAGTGCTGGCCACTGCTACATATTTATCAAGTGCTTACCAGCAAAATTTGATCATGTCCACTATGACCATAAAGTTCATACCAACACCTTTTGAGTTTCTACTGCTGTTTGTTTACTTTACCTTTTACTCATTTTGTCCAGACTGCCCAAGTTCATGCCGCGTACGACTTTTTTTCATGGATGTAGTGTGCATGTAGCAGAAACTTTGTCTTGTGTGACTGAGGTAAAAACAACCACATTTGTTGAGTTTAACCCTTGTTCTGCTGAATATTCATATATGCCACACCCACCACCGATTATCAACCAATCAGATTATTTGATGCAAATTATTGCAACAAATTCACAATCTGAATGGCAAACAATGTAGATCCTGATCAGATGGCTTCTTCAGAAGCCATCTGATCTGGATCTATATTGTTTCAAAGATAAGGCATATCCGGGATTAGCAGGACAAGGGTTAAGGTATATGTAATGCAAAATTAAAAAAATACTGAAGCAGAGAACATTTATTATGGATAACCTAACCCAGCACGAATATGACGTCTAAGCTAGGTCACATCAATCGTGGATGCAACATTGATGCATGCATTTGTGATGATAAGACGTTGCACACGCGTGTGCCTGCAGGGATTGATTTTGTCATTTTCATGACATAAATGTTAGAAGAAGAGCATTTTTACATATCAGTGCAGAAGTATTGATAATATTGTACGATTTATTTGAATATAGATTGGTTTGTTTATATATGAAGTAAATCCCTGTGGGTTTTATACAGAAATAATGATCAATATAAGTGTGTGATAGAGCGTTAGGTTTGAAGTGCCTTTTTATAACATATTGTGGATAAAAAATATAACTAGATTTCAAGTTGTTACCAAGATTTCAATAGACTTTTGTGGTGAAGAAAGAACTCATTTTTTTCTGGCTTACTTGTATACCTTGGATAGTAATTTACAGTTTTTGTGTGGGTATATTATCATTTTTTTTTCCATGATTGCTTCTTCATTTCTGTTTGGTGAGCAACTGATTGCCACTGATAAATAATGAAAATCAAGGTTAACTCTTGCCATGCTGTTCACGACAACCCCTATCTTTGGAAACATTGTAGATCCAGATCAGATGGCTTCTGAAGTAGCCATCTGATCAGGATCTACACTGTTTGACATTCATTTTATGAATTTGTAGGAATACATAACATCAACTAATCTGATTGGTTCAAAGTCAGAAACTGGTGTGGCTAAACTGAATATTCAGCAAGAAAAGGGTTAATCATACTACAGTCGTTACATCCTCACCCATCAAGGCTTGGAGAAATAGACTGGGCTGTATGGTGCTTCCGCCTAGACTTGAAATTGACCAAACTTTTGAGTACTGGTAAACCACTTACCGTTAGGTGATCTTGCCAGTGGGTGGGACCATCTCTTTAACCATAGCAGTTTCTGTAGGTGATAGGGCTTGAGATGTCATTTCAACTCATTGTCAGGAATAAATAAAGCTGCCTTGCTCTTTTTTCCAATTTTAGAGATGGTGAGCCTGTAGTTTGTAAAATTGTGGAAAAATTGAAGATATAGGCAGACAATTGTGAAAATTGTGATAAAGATACAACCCAGAAATAGCCGGCCTCAGAAGCTTAGTCGGATGCACGCCTGACTGGTGATCAGAAGGCTGCAGGTTCGATATCTGCCAGGGTGGGCAACATTCTTTCATGGAGATTCTCTCCCTTCCGCTGATTCAAGAAGGGCAGTTGTCAGTTTCTGGTGAAAGAATGTGCACTGTACTGGTTAACTGCTTATGTATTAGCCTGCCCAGGAAAAGTGTGGATAGGTAAACTGACCGGCTAAAATGACCTAAATAGTGTTGACTGGGTCATTAAACTCTAATACAAACAAACAACCAAGAAATATTTTTGGGGAAAATAATGTGGACCTGTGATGAAAATGTCAAGCTGTTTAGTACAATTATTGCACAGGTACTATGTATCAGGTTAACCCTTGTCCTGCTGAATATTTTAATCTCCCACACCCACTACCGATTATCAACCAATCAAATTACTTGATGCAAATTATTGCAACAAATTCACAATCTGAATGGCAAACAATGTAGATCCTGATCAGATGGCTTCGTCAGAAGCCATCTGATCTCGATCTACATTGTTTCAAAGATAAGGCATATCCGGGCTCAGCAGGACAAGGGTTAACAAGTCCAGGCAATATAACAGGATAAACCCCTGCCTTTACAAACAGTGTAGAACCAGACAAGATGGCTATCTGATCAGGATCTACACTATTTGTCATAGAGCTTGTGAATTAAATGAACACATTCTTTCAAGCACTTTGATTGGTTGATAGTCAGTAATGGTGTGGCTAAATTAATGTATTCAGCAGGATACAGGTTAACAAGTCCATCGGGGCTTGAAGAAATAGATGGGCTGCACGATGCTTTCATGCAGAGCTGAAACCCACTGCACTCTGGTAAACTGCTTAGAGGATCTAAGCCTGCTCAGGCAAAGCGGTGCAAGTCGGACTGTCCATGCTTAAACCCTATTGGTTTCACTGGGTGACAGGGCTTGAGATGTCATTTCATCTCAATGTTGGGTAAAAGTCCCACAAAATTGGAAGCAACGTCTCCAAAATGACCTATACAGTCTTGACGGGGACGTTAAATCTCAAATCACACAAAACAAATTAACAAGTCCATGCAAAGAACTCCCTTGTCGGTCTCATTTTATAGAGAAAAATGAGGCTTATTAGGGTTGGGGCTGGAAAATTCTTCAAAATTTCACCAAGGGCGTGTAGATGAGGAACTAGGCAGAAATTTTACTCTTCCTCCAGAATAACCCTTTTGGTACCAAATGGAATCTTCCTTCTTATATATAGCAGAGTCATTTCAAAATTTAGGGGTGTCAGATTGTGCTTTCTTCAAAATTTATTCTGAAACTGGCTGAACTGTTTGCAAACAGTGTTGGCTCTGATCAGACGCCACATTCTGCGGCGTCTGATCTGGGCCTACACTATTTGCCAATTACCTGATTTGGGGTTTCCGGTACAAAATGGGTAAAGGCACTCACTGTGGAGATTGAACAAGTGGATTTTTCCAGCCCTGAGGGTACTCAGAATTTCTCATATTTCTGCTTCAGAACAGATTGTGGGTACCTGTTCCAGGCTGTTGTTACAAGCACCCACAATCTATATTTGGAGCATAAATTAAAAAGGTAATGCGTACCCTAATTCCTGTGTTAAAAACATTCTTTATCTGCGTATTTATATATATTTTCAGTGTGAATCTGTGGACAAGCGTCATGCTGTGGTAACCTTTGATCATTATCTACGCAGGTTCAAGGTCAAGGATCTCAGCACCGCTAATGGGGTAAGTGTTATCAGGTGACCAGCCCCTCAACTTCTTTTTATCCCCCAACCGAATAGGTTTGGGGGATATAGCGATCAGCCGTCCGTCAGTAGACGCAACCTTGTGATGGCCATAGCTCCTATACCCTTTGAGATTCATTGATGGTTCTTGGCACACTTGTTCACAAGGCTGAGAAGGCATGTCATGCACAAGAACCAGAACTCTGGATGCCATACTTTTTGAGTTATCTCCCCTTTTAATAAAATAGAATGACTACTTTGTGATGGCCATAACTCCAATACCCTTTGAGATATATTGATGGTACTTGGTACAGTTGTTCACAAGGCTGAGACAGCGTGTCATGCACAAGAACCACAACTCTGGTTGCCATGGTTTTTGAGTTATCCCCCCTTCCAATAAAATAGAGTGGCTACCTTATGCTGGCCATAACTCAAATTCCCTTTAAGATACAGTGAAACCTGTCTTAGTGGCCACCTCTATTAAGCAAGCAACCTGTCTTAAGCAAACAGGCCTTCAGTTCCCCCAAAAGGTGATTGTGTTCAATTTCACCTGTATTAAGCAAGCACCTGTCTTAAGCAAGCACATTTTGGTCATACCTTAGGTGCTTGCTTAATACAGGTTGGACTGTATATTGATGATATCTGGCACAGTTATTCACAAGGCCGAGACCGTGTGTCATGCACAAGAACCACAACTCTGGGTGCCATGGTTTTTGAGTTATCTCCCCTTCCAATAATATAGAATCACTACCTTGTGATGGCCATATCTCCAATACTCTTTGAGATATATTCATGGTACTTGGTACAGTTGTACATGAGGTTAAGCAGATATGTCACGTGCAAGAACCACAACTCTGGGTGCCCCCTGTTTTTAAATTATCTCCCCTGACAATATAACCTTGTGATGGCCATAACTCCAACACCCTTTGAGATATATTGATGGTACTTGCCATAATTGTATACAAGGTTGAGGCGGCACTTCATGCCTACGAACCACAACTCTGGGTGCTATGATATTTGAGTTATCTCCCCTTCCAATAAAACGGTTTGACTACCTTGTGATCTCCCTACTTCCAATACCCTTTGAGACACATTAGTGGTACTTCATGCAGATGTACATGAGGTTAAGCAGGTGTGTCATGCTCAAGAATTACAACTCTGGGTGCTCTGGTTTTTGAGTAATCTCCCCTGACAATATAACCTTGTGCGGCGTCTCATCAGGGTCTGCACAGTTTGCCACTCATCCAGCTATTTTAGGCATACCTTTGGGTAGTAAATTGTACCTATCAAGTAATCGATAAAAAACAAATCCGAAATGATTATCATTTTTGTGGAATTTATCGATTGATTAATCGATTATACGATTAATCGTGTCAGCCCTAGTGCAGACCCAGATCAGACTGCTCTTGAAGAAGCAGTCTGATCTGGGTCTACACTGTTTGCCATTCCATCTGCACTTTTTGGACTCCTTGTTGGCTCATGAAACAAATTTGTAAAAATTTTTGGAGAATTACAGCAAATCCTGAAGGTGTCCGAATTTTTAGGATTTTTACGGTATCCAAAAAATAACATGTAGATTATATATATAGATGACCATTTATCTTTATTTTCTATATAATCTATAATTTTTTTTATCCATCTTAAGGGTTAAACTTTATGATATCCAAAACTGTGTATAATGAACATTGAGCATCTTTCATGAATGGCCATTTCATATGAAAATATGAAATGAGCCCTCGGTGAGTCTCATAAATTTCATGTGAAATGGCCACAAGTGTAAGATTCTGTTTATCATATAGCAATTTTGGATTTGGATTGGATTTTTTTTTGCCAAAGAAATCCAGTAGAAAACACAGGATTGTCCAGTGTTCAGTCTGTCATTTGGGCCTACGGGCCCAAGGCCTTGGAAATGGGGGCTGTTTGGAAATTAAGGGGACCCTTGAATTAAACTATATAAAGTTAAATTTTGGCTGCGTGATTAAAACGAAGCAAAGCAAAGTAGACATTGCAGACAGAATCCATGTTTTGTATGATATTTTGTGTAGAGCAGGTCTTTGAGTTTGATTTGTTTTAAACAAAAATATAATTCGATTAATTAATTTCTAGAAGATAAAAACTCCAGAGTAAATACCCCTGGCTTCGGTATTTTGCGGTATTTTGGTCCGCTCGCCATACACGAATCAAGTATACAAAAAAAAATAAAAAATTGACCACATCTGTGGTAAACAAAACATTTGATATTGGTTTAAAAAAAAATCAGAATTGATACTGATACTACAGAAAAAAACCCCCGATGATTTCCTGCGTTATTTAGATGTGCAAAATACAGTTTGTAATGAACACAATAATATGCAACAGATGGCCAAAAATCATGCGAAAACAAGCTGTTGAATAAACAGTCAATATGGCCCCCGCCCATAGGGGCTTGAAGAAATATATGGGCTGCATGATGCTTCCACGCAGAGCTGAATCCGGCCCACACACTAGTACTGGTAAACCGCTTAGAGGATCTAAGCCTGTCCAGGAACCGCCGTGCGAGGCAGACCGTCCATGCTAATAAACCCTATTGGTTTCATTGGGTGACAGGGCTTGAGATGTCATTTTATCTCAATGTCGGGTAAAAGTCCCACAAAAATGGAAGCAACGTCTCCAAAATGAAAACAGTGTTGAGGGGGACGTTAAACCTCAAATCAAACAAACAAACAAAACAGTCAATAAATTCTACTGTTGTGCCTGATGGGCCCGTGGAATGACTTTTAGTGTGCCACTCATTCAAAAGTGAGCCCATGGAGCAATGGCGCAGACAAGATTGTACATTGGTTGTTACGCAATCACATGTAATGTCAAGCCTTATTTTCTCTGAATAAAAGAAAGTGCCATCTGCTAGTTGTGAGTAGCACTCAAAAGACGCTCAAGACAGCTCACCTTTTTCCCGCTGCATCAATTAATTTCGCCACACCCATTTACATTTCAACCAATCAAATTACTTGATGTAATTTATTCATTCAAATTCGCAAACTGAATGACAAACAGTGTAGATCCTGATCAGATGGCTTCTGAAGAAGCCATCTGATCAGGATCTACACTGTTTGCAAAGGTTCAGTGGGATAAGGGCTAGTAATTGTAAACCCAATAAGGACATGAGAACTGTGGAATATGCCATCCTTGTTTGAAATGAGATAACAAGGTTTGTATTGTGTATCGTATATCGCTGACATGAATATTTAGTGAACAATAATACTGATACGTTGTCAAATTGACCCTATGATTACCGACAGTAAATCTTTTGAGAAATAGCTACATCAGCGAAAGTGTTCTAATGCGTAGCCACAGTTTTTGAGCACTTGAACACACAGAGGCAGCCTCTCACTGGGCGGCTGTTAAGAACATTCTGCCATTAACCCTTTTTGTACCAAATGGAATCTTCCCCCTTTAAATGCCCCCATCATGGAATGTAGTTTCTTATTTTTCCTGGAATCATAGATTGTGATACTCCTTCAAATTATATTGGTTCCAAAAAGTACGCGCATTGTATGTTTTCAGGTAACACACACATGTGACATACTCTGTTCTTTCATGTCTCCATGACTCCAAAAAGACATTTTGTGATATGTTTCTTATTTCTTCTGTAGGCAAAGATTGTTGATGCTTTTTGACTGCCTCATTAAGGCAGTGACTGCCTCATGGTGACAGTCCTAGCAGTAACCACATCCTATGGTTCAATTAAAAATAAGGAAAATAGTGTATAGCCTTGTAAACCCCACCTATCTCTATATAAATTAACATGGTTACATAAAGTTGTGTTTGAAGCTTCCTTGAGCATGCTTATAAATATTGAAGGCTCGTGTGTGCAGTCTCACCAGAGGCTTGCACAGTTTCACTAGAGACTGGCAGTCTCACAAAAGGCTTGCACAGTCTCACTAGAGATTTTCAGCCTCATCTGAGCATAGCACAGTCTCACAACACACTAGAGATTTGCAGTCTGACATGTGGCTTGTAGTCTCACTTGAGATTTGCAGTTTCACCAGCCATTTGCACAGTCTCAATTGAGATTTGCGGTTCCTGCAGAGATTTGCAAAATCATACTAGAGGTTTGCCGTTTTGAAAGAGATTTGCATAGTCCCAAGAGAGATTTGCAGTTTCATCAGAGATTTGCACCATCTCACTAAAGATGTGCAAATTTTCACTAGAGATCAGCAGTCTCACTGAAGATTTGCGCTTTCACCAGGGATTTGCCCAGTCGATCTAGAAATCACAATATTACAAGAGATTTGCTGTTTTACCAGATAGTTGCAAAATCTAACTAGAGATAAGCTGTTTCACCAGATATTTGCACAGTCTCACTATTGATTTGCAGTTTACCATAGCTCTGCCCAGTCTCTCCCCAGGCTTGCACAATCTCACCAGAGATTTGCTGTTTCACCAGAGATTTGCACAGTCTCTCTAGAGACTTACAGTTTCACCAGAGATGCTAGAGATTTGAAGTCTCGCCTGAGGCTTGCACAGTCTCGCTAAAGATTTGCAGTTTCACCAGAGATTTACACAGTCTCTCTAGAGACTTGCAGTTTCACCAGATTTGAAGTCTCACCTGAGGCTTGCACAGTCTCACTAGAGGTTGGCAGTTCCACTAGAGATCTTGTCAGTCTCATTATGAATTTGCAGTCTTACCCAAGGCTTGCACAGTCTCATTAGGAATGTGCAGTTTCACAAGAAATTTGTTTTGTCTGCAGTTTCACCAGAGATTGGCACAGTCTCAGTAGAGATTTGCAGTTTAACTAAGTCATTTGCAGCCTCACTAGAGATTTGCAGCTTTTCAGCAGAGATCTACAGTCTTGCTTGAGATTTGTTCTTTCACCAGAGATTTGCAGTTTCGCTCATGATCACATTTCACTAGAGATTTGCAGTTTCACCAGAGATTCGGTAAATTTCACTAGAGAATTTTGCAGTCTCACCTGAGGCTTGCACTGTCTCACTGGAGATTGGCAGTCTCTTTTGAAACTTGCTTAATCACACTAGATATTTTGCTATTGCACGAAAGATTAGCAAAGTCTCACTGGAGATTTGAAGTTACTCCAGAGATCTGCTCATTCTCACGAAAGATTTGCAGTTTCACCAGAAATTTGTGCAATCTTACTAGAGATTTGCAGTTTCGCCAGTGATTTGCACAGTCTCATGAGAGATTTGCAGTTTCAATAGAGATTTGTTAATTATCACTATAAATTTGCAGTCTCACATGAGGCTTGCACAGTTTCAGTACAGGTTTGCAGTTTCACTAGAATTTTTGCAGTCTCACTAGATATTTGCAGTTTTACCATCTGTTTGCACATTCTCATTTACCATAGATTTGTACAGTCTATTTAGAGATTGCAGTTTGGCCAGTGGTTTGCACAGTCTCATTAGAGATTTGCAGTTTTACCAGTGATTGGCACAGTCTCACTAGAGATTTGCAGTTTCACTTGAGATTTGTACAGTTTACCAGAGATTTGCAGCTTCACCAGAGCTCTTTGCCAGAGCTTTGCTGGCACAATACTGAAAATATGAAATTCCATCGAACAGGAAAAAATTTGAGATTATTACTCCTTCAGTGATTTTAACCCTTATCTTGCTGAATATTCATTTAAGCCACACCCATTTCTGTCTATCAACCAATCAAATTACTTGATGTAATTTATTGCTACAAATTCATAAACTGAATGCCAAACAGTGTAGATCCTGATCAGATGGCTTCTTCAGAAGCCATCTGATCTGGATCTACACTGTTTGCAAAGATAAGGGGTTGTCGTGAACAGCATGATAAGGGTTAAGAAAGCATTTTTATCTAACAGCAAGTATTGGCTTTGATAAGATTATCTGTCTGTCTTCTGACTTTTGTCTTATTGATCAGATAATGAAATTACGAAATCTTAACACACTCTGTAAGATAAAGTGACAGTCAGTCTTCTTAACAAAATATCATGTTATGTTGTTCACACATTCAGTAGAGGAAAAATAACTCAAACCATTATGTTAACATGCCTTTGCAATGTTCTGCTCAGCAGAACATGTTTTGCAGAGGTCTATTGGCATAAGAAAAGAAAATTGGAAAGGAAAATACAGTATTAAGGGCATTGAGAAAAAAAAATTGAAGTGGGAAATCTTCCAAAATGTTCAAGAAATTGCAAACAAGTTCAAGCTTATTTTGAAAACAACACAATTTTGAAATATCACATTACAGTGTATATCCCGGTAATGCCCACTTTTCTTGGCCTAAAGTTGGATTCAGAAGGGTGTAAATGTATCAGCATTAACTCTTATCCTGCTGAATATATTAATTTAGCCACATCCATTGCTAACTATCGACCAATCAAATTACTTGATTTAATGTATTTGTTCAGTTCACAAACTTCATGACAAATAGAGTAGATCCTGATCAGATGGCTTCTTCAGAAGCCATCTGATCTGGATCTACACTGTTTGCAAAGGTAGGAGTTGGCTTGAACAGTGGAATAAGGATTAAGAGCTATTCAGCATTTTACATAGCTAGGTTCAGAAGTAAAAATTGAGATTCATGCCTAATTTGGTTTTATTACCAGATTGGTTATAAAAATGCTTTCGTAACAAAGATATTTCTTATGTCAAATAAATGAAGCAAGAAAGATTCGATGATTATAGTTTATACAGCTTTTGCCATCGGAGCTTGTTATATTTTTCGTGTTGAGTAGATTTTGATGCAGAGACCTGTTTGTTAATATTTAATACAGTTTTGGCTATATTTTTCTTTATGTTCAGTAGATTTTAATTCAGAGACTTGTTCGTTAATTTCAGTCTGTGACATTGTTTTAGTATATCAGGAAGGAGAAAAGGAAAAATGTATATTTTGTTCATTGAGGAAATATAACTTGTTAAAAATCAAATTTTGCTGCCAAGTGTGTTTTAGTACAGCTTTGACAGACATGGGAAATTTAACTTCAAAGGTATATGTGATGGTTATATTCATTTCTTTCTAAAGTAGTTCCTGTTTTGAAATTTGTTTGTTTTAGAGTTTTATGGCGCAGTCAACACTATGAGTGTCACATATCTTGAATTTCTGGCCGGCCTCGGTAGTTCAAGCAGCTGTGCATCTGACTGGTGATCAGGAGGTTGCAGGTTCAATACCTGCCGGGTCATCAACATTATTTAGTGGAGATTGATTATAAAATCGTTTCTGCAGTCATTCTCTCCCTTCCGCTGAATCATTTGTACTGCTGAATAAATTAGTTAATTTTTGATTGTCAGCCAATCAAATTACTTGATGTAATTTCCTATAAATTCACTCACCCATCGGGGTTTGGAGAAATAGATTGGACTGCATGATGCTTCCACACAGAGCTGAAGCTGACTGCACATGAGTAGTGGTAAACCACTTAGAAGGCATAAGCCGTCATGCAAGTCAGACCGTCCATACATATAAACCCTGTTGGTTTGTTTGGGTGGCAGGGCTTGAGATGTCATTTCATCTCAATATTGGGTAAAAGTCCCACAAAATTGGAAGCAACGTCTTCAAAATGACCTAAATAGTGTTGACGGGAAAGTTAAACCTCAGATCAAACAAACAAAGCTAGAGCATAACCTGATTCAGCAGGACAAAGGTAAAGCAGTACTTTGAGATATCAGTTTTAGTGATAAACAGGGACAAACAGTGAAGATCCAGATCAGATGCTTCTCTTGAAGCCATCGGGGGCCAGCTGTTCAAAATTAACAATGTCGTTAGTTAACATATCATTCAAACTTTGATCATTAAATATGGCAAATATGCTAATATTTTTGCTGAAAAAAATGTGAGCAGCTTTTGCAGATGCAAAAGCTGCTCACATTTTTTCAGCAAAAATACCACTGTATTAGACATTGTACATGTACTTACTAGAGCAGTTAACAATTTGACCACTAACGAGCTCGTTAAGCTGAAAGATGCTTTGAACAACTGGGCCCATGGTCTGGATTTACACTGTTTGCAAAGGTAGAGCATTATCCTTGTTCAGGAGGACAGGAGGTTGAAACTTTTATTTATTGTTTCAGACATTTGTGAATGGTACAAGGATCCCAGAGCAGGAATACGTCACACTGGACCATCAAGACGCACTACAACTAGGGCATGATATCCTTTTTCCTAATCAATGGCTGTATTGAAAATGCTAGTAAGAGTATTCAGTTCAACACACCTATAGTAGTCACAACTAAGATTGGCAGGGCTGGGCGGGGCGGAGCTAAAGAATATGTCGGTAGAGTGCCTTTTGCATGATTTTTTTTGCAAGTGGACTAAACAACCATATCTATACCATACCTGAATTCACAGTACCAGGCTCTGCCCTGCCAATCTTAAGTGAAACAACTGCAGTAAAAAATTTGCATATTAAGACCACCTTTGGGACTGTTCAAAAGTGGTATTTTAGACCACTTTTGAACAGTCCCCTAGGCGGTCGCCTAATAGAGCATACTGAGTGTAGAAAACACAAAGAAAATGTGCCTAAAACCTAAATATGCTTTAAAAAGCATAATTTGTATTAATTTTAGGTGGTCTTAATAGCAGAATATCACTGTATATCAGGGTGTTTCTGTATTGAATTCTTGGACTCAGATTTGAATGCACCTGCAAAAGTTACATAATGTCTGATTGGATAATGTCAAAAATCTGTGACCGGTTGTTCGGTGATAAACTGTCGGAAACCATGTATCAACACGTAACATTACTTTTCATTGGTGGACATCAAGTTTTTCGCAGTTCACAGGGCTAATAGTACAGTTAATTTTAACAAAATGTATGAATCAGTCTCACCATTAGAATAAGGATAACTGCATTGAACAATGTGAGATGCCAAGTTCTACGATGGAAGGTCAGGTGGTTTTTCTCTGGGCAATCCGGTTATTCCCACTTCTGATTAACGCTTGGCTCGAAATAAGTGAAGTAATCTTGAAATGGCTGTAAAACCAAAAAGGAAAAAAATAATAATGCATTTAAAAGCATCTTGGGAGTAAATTATCAGTTTGAGGGTTCCTTTTACGCATCACTATAAAAGAAATTTCCAAAATGACCATTTTGAAGAAAGTTATCCCTCGACCCGTTTTTTACTGAATATTACATGTACCTGATTTATATAAAGCACAAGTCCATTTCAAAATTTTGGGGTGTCAGGTTGTTTTTTCTTCCAAATATATTTGGAAAATGACTGAACTTTTTGCAAACAGGGTAGGCCCTGATCAGGCGCCGCGTTCTGCGGCGTCTGATCCGGGCCTATACTGTTTGCCAGTTACCAATTTACCAATGACCCATTTTAGGGTTTCTGGTACTAAATGGGATGAATCATACACCAATTTGGTTAAATTCTCCTTGCAGACCGATGACAATATATATTTTAACTGCTGTGTTGGATGAAATTCATACTTATGATCATAGATTTTAACAGTAAGATGAGCATATTAGATTTATTACCATTATGAGTCATAACTTTTTGACAACTTAGTTGCTTTTTCAGTATGACGAAACAAGTACATTGAATAAGGATACAAAATCATTTTGCCAGTGCTACTGACAGTGGGACAAAATTGTTAATTACTTGAAGGATATTAAATGATTATTTTAATTCTGTGTTCATCACTTTTAAAATACTGGAGAAAAGTTAATAAGTTAGTATGATTACTATTATTTTTAATAAAATGAAGGAAATTTTTTAAAAATGAATGCACTTGACAACCATGTTTGAAAACGAATTTAGTCACTTAGAATATACAAAAGGTTTGAATTGAGGTTTTACATCCCCGTCAGCACTATTTAGGTAATTTTGGAGATGTTGCTTTCCAGTTTTGTGGGACCTTTACCCAACATGGAGATGAAATGACCTCTCAAGCCCTACCGTCCAAACAAACCAATTGGGGTTGTATGGAGGGATGGTCTGACTAAGGCCACTTTGCCTGGGTTGGCTTCGACCTTCTAAGCAGTTTACTAGTACATTGTGTGGTTGGTTTCAGCTCTGCCTGGAAGCACCATACAGCCCAATCTATTTATCCTAACCCCAATGGGTGGGAGCCCCACACAGGTGGTTATCGAAACTTAACATGCAATCTGGATAATTCAAAATCCAAAAGCATTTGAGAGGTTTTATTTGAATTCCATGGATCAAGACTTTGAATTACTGAGGATGAAAATAAAGTTTTAATACAGTTTGGACTCACAATCACATTACCATAACACATCCATGTGATATAATAGATTCTTTCATAACTCCAAAATGATTATTTCTCTGATAAATATGTGTGATATTTTCTCCAAACATAGTTTTTGGGTTCTCATAAGAACTGCCACACTGAGGCTGTTCTGATGAGTACCCACAACCTATATCTTGGAGCATTCATAAGAAAACAATGTTTACCCCAGTTTTCTCTCTATGATATAGGGTTTGCATGTGTGTTCATTACAGACTTGTTAACATAACAGCTTTGAATATTGAGTGATTTGAATTATAGGAGTTTGAAGTATCAAGGTTCAACTGTATTAACCCTTGTCCTGCTGAATATTTTAATTTGCCCCACCCACTGCTGATTATCAACCAATCAGATTACTTGATGCAAATTATTGCAACAGATTCACAATCTGAATGACAAACAATGTAGATCCTGATCAGATGGCTTCTTCAGAAGCCATCTGATCTGGATCTTCATTGTTTGTAAGATAAGACATATCCAGGCTCAGCAGGACAAGGGTTAATGTATCTGTATAACATTCTCTGGTGGAGATGGTAGGATAAATGGGTCTCACTTTAGAAAATCAGGGGTAAAAAGGTTGACCTGTTCACACTCTTCTCAGGCTTGCCCAGACTTAAGGGGATGGGACCTTCTGGCAGATATTTTCTACCATTTTTCAAAGGGAGACAACTTTGGGGACTTCCTTTTCGCTTTTCTGTAAGCCCTGTCCCACTGGAAAAGGGGTCAACTCTTAAAGGAAAGAATTTGCTCCTCGGGAACAAATTCTTTCCATTAAGAGTTGACCCCTATTAACATGGGAGACAAAAATACTTTTGAAGGAGTTGCCTCCCCTGAAGATGTTCCCATTCCCCTTAAGCAGCTATCCAGTACTATATGCTGTGTATTGTGTCTTTTTATTGTGCCTGCTCTAGGCATGGCCCCAATATAGGCGTGTTTTTATAGGAGTCCAAATTTCTGTCCTTTCATCTGTCCATTGGTCAAACCATCAACATTTGCTACCACCCTAGCATACACCCTAATGTTTAAGTCCATTTCTCAAAAGCTATAAGAGCTTCATTTATAAAACTTGATACAGACTTGCATCTAGAGATGACAACATAAATGCAAGCATCCATATTTGACCTTGACCTACATTGTTCACTGATCTGGTTCACTGACTTTGTGAACTATTGGATCAACCCTCTTGTTCACCCCTATGTTGAAGTCCAGTTTTCAAGAACTATAAGAGCTTCATCAGTGATGCTTTGTATAAACTTGCATCTAGGGATGGCAACTTTAATGCAAGCGTCGATATATGACCTTGACCTACATTTCATGGTTCACTGATTTTGTGATTTATTGTTTTACCCTGATGTTCACCCAAATGTTCAAGTCCATTTCTCAAGAAATATTAATCAGAGCTTTATTAATGAAACTTGGTACAAACTTGCATCCAGAGATGGCAACTTTAATGCAGTACCTTTGACGCACAAACAGTTTTATAACATTTATTATCACAATAATTCTTCACAATCTCCACAGATCTTAATGCAGCAGCCATGTTTGACCTTGACAACCTGCATTTCATGGTTCACTGACAGGCGCGATTTGGACTTTGGTGGAATTCTTGTTGGAGTTTAACAGCCTAGTATACAGCCTAGTAAACACAGTTTAGGTCATGTCCAGTCGGTCATTATTAAGTGGAAGAGTAAGAAAAGATTTATGATTATTCTTCACAAAAGGATGTTGCATAGGAGAGGTGTGGTTAGGTAAACTGACTGACTGGTTAAATATGACCTAAATTATTAAACTAACCCCCACTCCCCTCCTCTCTCTCTTCCCCCCCCCCCCCCCAAAAAAAAAAAAAAATAAATAAAAAAAAATTATCTATATTGAGTAATAGTTGATTTTGCTGTTAGCATGGGGCTATATATTAATCTGTGTCCAGCTGTTCAAAGCCTTGTTAGCTTTATGAGCTCATTATTAGTGAAATTGTTAACTGTTATAGCAAGTACAATATCTAAAATTTTGTTATTTTTGCTGAAAAAATGTTAGCAGCTTTTGCATTTGCAAAAGCTGCTCACATTTTTTTCAGCAAAAATATTATTTTCACCATATTGAATGATCAAAATTTTAACGATACATTAGCTAAGAACATTGTTAGTTTTGAACAACTGGCCCCTGGTTTTCTTTCTATTTGTTCTTGGTACCAACCGTAATGTCAGCCCTAAATTTTCATGTCAGATTTGGCCCACATGGGCAGGATATAGCTTTTGGCGGAATTCTTGTGTGCTAGGTTTGGATATATCCTAAATTTGCATTACACTTGCAGCTCCATTCATGACTAGCAGATAATATTAATACAGTAGAACTTCGATGGCTCGAACACCGATGACTCGTTTACCATGGATGAGTTGAACACATTCTTGAGCCCCTAGCGAAATCATCTACATAAGAAATAGTGGGGGATAATTAAGGAGATTTTAAGCTTTTATCGTGCACATATATGCTGTGTGTACTCATTAGAATTGCCTCGATGAGGCGATTCTAATGAGTACACACAGCATACATATTCATTATAGAACACCGAAAAGATGTCAAAAAGTATCTCGTTATGCCTCCTGACATTAACCTCAGTGGCTCGAACTACCCCTGTCTCGAACAGCTTTTCGAGGTCTCAAAGGTGTTGGAGCCATTGAAGTTCGACTGTATTCTTATTTTTCAAAGAAAATAAGTCCTAGCCTTACATATGAATAGTCTGCTAGGCAGACGATTCACAAGAAATGTCAAGGATTAATTTTTCTGAAACAGAAAAAAAAATCTCTAGAATCTTCTTCAGCCAGATAATGGGTAAAGATATTCTTTACATGTATATAATTTTCGTTAAGGGCGAGGTTAAAAGCTAAATGTTGTAGATTACCCATTATATTTGATTTTAAGCAAAAATAAATTTACCCACTAGTTTGAATGGAGTATATATGTAAACATTTACATAAATGGGAGTTCATTCATAAAAATTATTTATGTCTCGGTTAACTTGTCAGATGTAGAAATTTGAACTTTAGCAAATAATTACTTAAAGCCTCACAAGTGCCGCCAAAAGAAAAATTTGTATATTTAGTTTAGTAAGTTTTATGTGATATTTAAGGTGCATAGATTCAGCTCAAAGGGAGGTTACTCTTGACTAAAACAATTTATCTCCCTTCACAGTGGGGCTTCTCTTTCTCCTTTCACAGAGGGTGCTACCTTTGCTCTCTTCATAGAGGGGGCTACTTGCTACCTTTACAGGGGGACTACTCATGCTCTCTTCACAGAGAGGGTTTTTGTTTGCTCCCTTCACAGAGGAGGCTAATCTTGCTCGCTTCACAGAGGTGGGCTAATCTTGCTCCCTTCACAGAGGGGGCTACTCTTGTTCCTTTCACAAAGGGGGCTACTCTTGCTCCCTTCACAGAGGGGGCTACTCTTGCTTCCTTCACAGTGGGAGCTGCTCATGCGTCCTTCACGGAGGAGGTTACGCTTGCTTCCTTCACAGAGGGGGCTACTGTTGCTACCTTCACAAAGGGGGGCACCCTTGCTCCCTTTACAGAGTGGACTATTCTTGCTCCCTCCACAGAGGGGTCTACTCTTGCTTCCCATACAGAGGGGGGCTAATCTTGCTCTCTTCACTAAGGGGGCTACTCTTGCTCCCTTCACAGAGGGAGGTACTCTTGCTCCCTTCACTGAGGGGACTTCCCTTGCTACCTTCACAGAGACGGGCTACTTTTGCCCTCTTCACAGTTTGGGCTACTCTTCCTCCCTCCACAGAGGGGGCTACTTTTGCCCTCTTCACAGTTGGGCTATTCTTACTCCCTTCACAGAGGGTTCTACTCTTGCCCCCTTTACAGAGGGGGGCTACTCTTGCTCCTTTGATAGGGGTGGGGGTAATCTTGCTCCTTTCACAAAGGGGGGTGTTTCTCTTGAAGGGAAAGAATTTGCTTCCCCAAAGGGAGCAAATTCTTTCCTTCAAGAGTAGCCCCTGTTCAGAAATGTATTTGGTTTCTAGGAGAGCTAATTTCCATTTCAAAAAGTAGCCTCCTTTGGAATGATGACAGCTAAATATGTCAGGTGTCTCCACTCGCCTTAAACCTTTGAGGTCAAATCCCATGCCTTTTTTAATTGCCTTGAAAGTTTTATTCAGAAAATGCACCTCCTGATCACCAGTCTGGCTTGCAACCGACTGATGCCACTGAGGCAAGCTATGAAAGTTCATATGATATGGCCACTTGTGTAGGATTATCAGTCTCTGTTACTTCCTTAACTGTTTCCACCTTCAACGATGTATCACGTAGAACATATAGAAGACAGGCCTGTGCGTATAGCAGAGTCAACAGACCACCTTCTCTCCCCTTCAGACAGTGATCTGCCCTCCTGGGCAAGCCCTAAAGAAGATGAGAGCCCTATGGCTGAGTGTAAGGTGAGTTTGGATGAAACTTGTTCTTCTTTATGTTAGTATGTATAAATATTTCACAGGCTATTTAACCCAATTTGTAAGATGTTTGCTTTTTATAACCTTTTAATGACACTTTGATTTTTTTTGAGTATGTGAAATCACACCAGTAGTTCAGGTATTTTGACCTTGCACCTAAAATTTCATTTTTAGCCGCACAGGATAAATGCAATTTTCTTGAATATCTTGCTTTCTCTCATCTTGAGCTAAAGGTTCGTTCTATTGAAATTGATGTTATAACCAGTTTTGTTGTCATGTTTTGTTGCCGGTATAATGAGGGTTGACTGTATTACTTGATAACCTTGTTATAACACTGTTCATTATACACAGTTTTGGAAAAGATGGATCCCAAAAATGTATAGATTAATAGAAAAATGACAATTATTCCAAAGATGTAGATATTATATAGAAAAATAACCATAAATGGTATAATCTATACATTTTTGTTTGATTAAAGCACGGTTGTTTAACTAACAAGGTTTCTGCTTTTGACCCCATTAATAGTGTTATAAAGATGTTGTGGTGTATTAGTCTTTCAAGAGAAAGGTCACTATACATTAGAGCCTCGTTACGAAAAAACCTGTCTTCAGGGTTTGTGACAAGGTGAGACACAAACTGACCTGCTCTAACAAATATTCACAGCATTTGTTTCTTGCAGTAAATGAGAAAAAAGAAAACTTTGTTCTGTCTTTATTTTCTTAGATTATCTCGGAATTCAGCAGCACCAGCTGACGAGCAGTGTTGACTATGTCAGTATTGGGATTCTTTATAGCATCAAATTCTTTAGAATGGTGGACATTTTGAGATCAAAATACTACCGTTATATCGAGGGTTCTCCATAAAAACTAGAGATATCGTACTGTCCGAGCAGCGAACACAAAGGTGCTGATCAGACTGCACGGATGTGCAGTCTGATCAGCACCTTTGTTGTTCGTAAAGGGCAAAAACAGGTTTTCTCATAGCCTGCATGGTTAATACAGTAAAACTTCGATGGCTCGAACACGGTTCATTTACCATGGCTGAGTCGAACCCGTTCTTGAGTCCCGAGGGAATTTCTACACGTAAGAAAAAGGGAGGGTAATTAAGGATTTTTTTTCCTATTCTCTTGTAAATGTATGCTGTGTGTACTCATTAGAATCACCTCTATGAGGCGATTCTAATGAGTACACACAGCATACATTTTTGTTATAGAACACTGAAAAGATGTCCCAAAATTAAGGCTCTTACACCACCTGGCAGTAACCCTCAATGGCTCAAACTACCCCTGTCTCGAACAGATTTTCATGGTCCCAGAGATGTTCGAGCCCTTGAAGTTCTACTGTACTTTGTACTTTTACTTATTTTGGGTACATAATTATGCTCTCTTACGACCTGACCAGCCAGTGCATGACAATTCACAGATTGCCCCATACATCAGTGTAGAACCGACATCGTCTGTCCAGACAATGCATTTGCATAGTCTTCTCTGGATATGCACAACTTTATGTTCATGTTTAAACAGATAGATGTAATTTTGCGATGTGTCTTCCCTGGGCAAGTCTTTATGTCAATACAGATTCAATGGATATTGACCGACTGATAAGGTTATTAGTGGTATGAATGTGACAAACTAAATGATTATAAAATGACCACACATCTTAGTATACCATAAGTATTATACTGGTAGGTACTTATAGGTTTTTGGACAGAAAACGATTTAGACCCAGATTAGACGCTCCTCGGTCTACTCTGTAATTCCACAGGCAGTTCCAGAACTGAGGTTCTTTGTATTGGTCACTCAACTTCTGTCCCTTAACCTTTACCCTGCTGTAGGCGACAAGTCCTATCTTTGCAAACAGTGTAGATCCAGATCAGATGGCTTCTGAAGAAGCCATCTGATCAGGATCTACACAGTTTGACATTCAGTTTATGAATATGTAGAAATATGCTGCATCAAGTAATCTGATTGGTTCAAAGTCAGAAATGAGTGTGGCTTAATTGAATATTCAGCAGGTTAAAGGTTAAGGTCATGAGTCCTTGAGTCACCATGCAGTCATTTCTAGAAGATAATTCAAATGAAATGTCCAGCCTGATTAAGGCATACAAACCTTATTTTCTCTGAAAAAAAATACAGAAACAAAAAATTGAAAGTTATCTGCTGCTATATGTGCTTGTGGCCTCAAGAGTTAACAAAGTCTTTTAGTATAGAAAGAGCCACATTCTTGATCCAGAGGAAAGGCTAGCTAATGGGAAAGCTAATTTTGTCATATTAAGGTAACTTGTCCAGCACAATCTCTACTAATAAGGTTTGTCTATGTCATAATACTGCTGGAAAAAACAACAGCAAAAAAACACATGGCCTTTGCCCAATCGAAACGCTAATGTACCAAGGAGCAGTCTGATCAGGGACTACACTGTTTGCCATTCTGTGTGGACCTTTTGGACTACTTGCTGGATCGTGAAACAAATTTGTTAAAATTTTAGAAGAATTACGGCAAGTCCTCAAGGTGTTTATATGATTTTTTAACGGTATATCGAGGAGGTGCAACCCTGTCAAAATTAAGTTTTGTTTCCTTGTCAGTGGGGTTCTACAGTCGGTTATCTTCACTTGATAATCTAAACAAGTACAGATACTCCCCCCACCTCCCATCGGGGCTTGGAGATATATATTGGGCTTGAAGTTTCCACACAGAGCTGAAACCGACCGCAGATGAGTACTGGTAAACTGCTTAGAATGTCTGAGCCTGCCCAGGCAAAGTGGTGTGAGTGGGACTGTCACTGCATATAAACCATATTGGTTTGTTTGTATGGTATGGCTTGAGATGTCATCTCATCTCAGTGTCAGGTAAAAGTCTCGGAGCAGCGTCTCCAAAATGACCCAAATAGTGTTGATGGGGATGTCAAACCTCAATTCAAACAAATCAAACAGATAATCCTCTTTATAATCACATTTCATACAATGAGAAAACTCATAACAAGGACAATTTCAATGGAATTAATCCTTTTCTCAGTATGGGAGGAATAAGTGGAGATATTCAAAAATATTGTTCTCATTACTCCAAGAAACAGGTGGCCCCCGCCCATCAGGGCTTGAAGAAATATATGGGCTACATGATGCTTCCACGCTGAGCTGAAACCGACCCGCACACGAGTACTGGTAAACCGCCTTGAGGCTCTAAGCCTGCCAAGGCAAAGCAGTGCGAGTCGGCCCGTCCATGCTTATAAACCCTATTGGTTTAATTGGGCAGCAGGGCTTGAGATGTCATTTCATCTCAATGTCGGGTAAAAGTCCCACAAAATTGGAAGCGAAACTCCAAAATGACCTTTACAGTGTTGACGGGGGTGTCAAACCTCAAATCAAACAAACAAACCAAGAAACAGATGTTGGGGATATTTGTTAGAATTTCCTCAGAAGGGCTCAATTTTCCAAAAAAAAAAAGTCAAACATGTTTAAGCATGAAAATTGTCTCCCTTATAAAATGTCAGAAATTACACCAGGGTCCAGTTGTTCAAAGCATAGTTAGATTAACGATCTTATTAGTGGTCATATTGTTAATGGTTCTACAAGAGTAATATCTAATTCGCTCGTATTTTTGCTGTAAAAATGTGAGCAGCTTTTGCATCTGCAAAAGTTGCTCACATTTTTTCTGCAAAAATATTAGCCTATTTGCCAGATTTAATAATCAAAGTTTTAACGGTATGTTAACTAACAACATCATTAGTTTTGAACAACTGGGCCCAGTTGTTCAAAACTAACGATGTCGTTAGTTAACATACCATTAAAACTTTTATCAATAAATATGGCAAATATGCTGAAATTTTTTCAGCAAAAATACCAAAATTTACGATATTGTACTTACTAGAAGAGTTAATAGTATGACCACTAACGAGCTCGTTAAGCTAACGATGCTTTGAACAACTGGCCCCAGGACACTGTATATATTCTTCTTTGTAACAAAAACAGATAAAAATGGGTAGAAACCTAGTTTGTCTCTGCCGTAAAACATGAGCTTCATTTAGGGACCATTCTTGTTTTTGCAGTCCAATGAATTGTCATTAGCACATTCCAGACCACTTTTCGTTTGGAAAATTTGTCTATTGATTTCAGCTATTAGATAATACTAAAGGGCTAATGACTACAACTTCAGGGGATGCAACTCTGTCAAAACGTATCTCCCTTGTCAATCAGGAATCTTCTCTTAGAGGAAAGAATTTGCTCCCTAGGAGCAAATTCTTTCCTCAAAGAGTAGACCCCTTTTTGGAGAGATCTGTTCACAGGGAAGTAAAGAGAAAATGAGCCAAGTTGCCTTCTCTTGTAATATGGCAAAAATCTCCATTGTATGTTCATTTACCTTAATTTTACAAAATGCAACTATTAACCCATTTTATACTAGAAACCCCAAAACGGGTAATTGGCAAACAGTGCAGGTCCAAATCAGATGCCGCAGAATGCGGCAACTGTTAGGGCCTACATTTTTTGCAAAATAGTTCAGCCATTTTCCAAATAAATTTTGAAGAAAACATCACTTGACACCCTTAAATTTTGAAACAGATTCCTGCTATATATAAGGTGGATGATTCCATTTGGTACAAAATGACGGTCCCCGCCCATCGGGGCTTGAAGAAATAGATCGGCTGGACGATGTTTCCATGCAGAGCTGAAATTGACAGCACACGAGTACTGGTAAACCGCTTAGAGGATCTAAGCCTGTTCAGGCAAAGCGGTGCGCGTCGAACCATCCATGCTTATAAACACTATTGGTTTCATTGGGCGACAGGGCTTGAGATGTCCAATATCGGGTAAAAGTCCCACAAAATTGGAGCAACATCTCCAAAATTACCTGTACAGTGTTGACGGGGACGTTAAACCACAAATCAAAACAAACAAACCAAATTTGGTACAAAATGGGTTAAAAGCTTGAAGTGATGCAAAAAAAAAAAAAAAATAATAATAATAATAATACTGTATTTGAAAGAAATTTATATTCATGATTATTTGAAATCAAAGCACTGACAACACAATCATGACTTTTTGGGTCAGTTTCATGCAGTGGGAAAATGGTTTAAATGGGGATTTAAAATGTTTGGTTTAAGGGGACTGTTTGTTCCTGCATTTTATACAAACAGTGTAGACCCTGATCAGCAGCATCTGATCTTGGTCTACACTGTGTGCCAGTACATTAACAACCTAGCTCAGATTCAGTTTGTAACTTTGGGTCAATTTATAAACAATCAACCCAAAAATCTAGGCATCGGAATTTTTAAATGACAACCTGCCTTCGTTTCGATCAGACCTTGATGTTTGAACACAAAACCTTGAAGGTCTATCCCACCATTACGATAACCCAAAGGTGTGAAGAAGAGCATTAAATGGCTGCTTTTTCGATGAAAGTTTGTGATATCTTACTTATTTCTACTTCAAACATAGGTAGAACTGCCTTATTGAGGCAGTTCTAACGAGTACCCACAACCTATGATTTGGAGCAGAAATTAGAAAAATAATGAATACCCCTTCAAATCCCAGTTTTCTCTGTATAAAAGAGGGATTTTACAGGGGTATTCTTTACACGGACTTGATAGCATGATGCAATCATTTATAATCGATAGTATCATTGACCCATTCCTTAAACGGAACATTGGCAGTTAGTTCTAAATTCCATGTCTGATCAGTGCCTTCATTGTTTGCAAAAAGCTCAAGCATTTTCGAAACAAATTTCTAAAAGTAACTCAACCTAGCACCCCTAAATTTCGAAATGGACTTCTGCTTTATGGAGTGAGGAAGATTCTATTTATTTCAAACTGGGTTAATTTTTTTTTTTTAATTGCTGCAGAGTCTTTATTTTTAGACATTTTCATTGATAGTTTGGACCAAGCTTCTTTATCACACTTTACATGATCATAGCCAGGTACAGTTAGACCACTTTTGAACAGCCCCAAAGGTGCTCTCTTATTAGGAGATACTGGGTGTAGAAATCACACGGACAACATAACTGAAATTTTCTTGATAAGCTTTTGAAAGCAGATTTAATCTTAATTTCAGGTGGTTTTAATATCGGAATTTTACTGTATAAGCATTAAAAATGATCATTTCATGTTATGTGTAATGTGCTGACAAAAACACACCTATACAATATTACATCCACTGAAAAAAAGAAGACTTTAAAATAAAAAATTGTAGTATTTTTCTTATTTCTGCTCAAAATATAGATAAGAACCGCCTCAATTTCTACTCAAAATATAGATTGTGGGTACATGTTATAAGTGCCTTATCAAGGCAGTTCTAATGAGTACCCATAATCTATAAAAAAAATAAGGTTTATGCCTGTAAACCCCTGTTTTACTAAATAAAATTGGAGCTCATTAGGATGTCAGAATTATGTAGGCATGTTTTTGCGGTGAGGCCGCTTTAGTAAGGTCTGCATTTTTGTTTCAAAGTATATATACATGTAAGGGTGTCTTACTTTTTGTTGAAAAGGTGAATTAAGGTCATTGATAACTGAATCATGAGTAGGTACAAAACTGATAAAATATTTTTAAATCTATAAAATGGACATAATCTGTTTACAATTTCCAACCAGGATCACTGATCATTCTCGGTGATTCAATGGTAGCTAAGCTTATGGATGTCGCGAAACAGCTTGACGATGTTTATAATACCTAACATTATGATAACGAGCTATACACCTGTACTTTAACCCTTTTTGTACCAAATGGAATTTTCCTCCTTATATACAGCAGGAGTCCATTTCGAAATTTAGACGTGACATGTTGTGTTAACTTTAAAATTTATTTGGAAAATAGCTGAACTTTTTTGCAAATAGTGAAGGCCCTGATCAGACGCCGCATTCTGCGGTGTCTGATCTGGGCCTGCACTGTTTGCCTAAGGGTTCCCGTTTTGGGGTTTCTGGTACAAAATGGGTTAAATGATAAATCGGGTCCCATCTTTTTTTGAGGGGGCGATGAAAAAGGCGGGTAAACGTAATAGTGTGTACACTAGTTTAACACTTTAAGTGCTTATCATCACTAGCAAACATTTTTTTTTCAAAGTTTTTTCCACAGAAATAAGGCTTGTATTAGGGCCCAGAACTCCTACCATCGACAGATTAAAAATCCCCATTATTTGGACTCTTTAAGGACTTTCTGTAATGCTCCTAAATATTTTACAAATTTGTTTCGCGATCCTGCAAGGATTCCAAAAGGTACAGATGGAATGGTAAACAGTGTAGATCCTGATCAGACTGCTCCTCTGGGTAAGCAATGTCTCCAAAACTACCTAAATACTGTTGACAGGGACGTTGAACCTCAGATCAAAGAAAAAAAAAACTATGCAGTGAATGACCCAAAAGTACAAGTGACTCATCCTATTGTACAAAAAAGAAACAGCAGAAAGTATTACACTTTGAGACGAAACATAAACGATTTGACACTTTAAGCAGATTATCGGGTAATGCTTGCTGAGATTTCACCAATAGGATTTTCTTGATTTGGAATATATCTGTTAAGCACTAAATACAGTAAAAATTCCTATATTAACCCTTCTCTTGCTGAATATTCATTTTAGCCACACCCATTTCTGACTTTGAACCAACCAGGTTACTTGATGTAATTTTTTCCTAGAAATTCATAAATTGAATGTCAAACAGTGTAGATCCTGATCAGATGGCTTCTTCAGAAGCCATCTGATCTGGATCTACACTGTTTCCAAAGATAGGGGTTGTTGTGAACAGCAAGATAAGGATTTAGACCACCTAAAATTAGGACTCATTCTGCTATCAAAAGCTTATTTTGATGGGTACACTTAATTTTCCTTTGTATGCCTGCAATGTCCTCTGGTCAGGGACCACCTTTGAGACTGTTCAAAAGTGGTCTTTAAGACCACTTTTGAACAATCTCAAAGGTGGTCTTAATATAGGAATTTAACTGGATATAAGGGGAATAGTTACACCTAATGTATTGTCTGATATTCTTAGAAGAGAGACAACTCACGATTTCTTATTGGCTCTCCTGACTCCTGAAACTTGCAGAAACATGGTGTAGTCTTAGCATAAAGAATTTGCTCCTTAGGAGCAAATTTTTTACTCTAATAGTAGATCCTTAGATCTTGGCCGCAGCCAATCGTGGCTTAGAGAAATAAATTGGGCTGCATGGTGCTTCCAGGCAGAGCTGAAACTGACCGCACATGAGTACTGGTAAACTGTTTAGGTATAAGCCTGCCCAGGCGAAGTGGCACAAGTCTGACTGTCCATGCATATAAACCCTATTGGTTTCATTCGGCGGCAGGGCTTGAGATGTTATTTCATCTCAATGTTGAGATGTCATTTTATCTCAGTGTCGGGTAAAAATCCCTCAATTGGAAGCAATGTCTCCAAATGACCTAAATGGTGTTGACAGGGATGTAAAACATAATTTCAAACAAGCAAGCAAAGACACTTCAGATCTAGAGCTGGCCTCAGTGGCCCATTAAGATGTGTGCCTCACTGGTGATCAGGTGGTTGCGGGTTCGATCCCTGCCAGTTCTAACTACTTCATGAAGAAATCTTTTCTACAGGGTATTGCATCTTGTCAGTTTCTGGCAAAAGAATGTACATTGTAGTGATTAACCCCTAATGCATAGACCTGCTCAAGAAATATTGTTAGGAAAATTACTGGCTTGACATGACCCAAATAGTGTTGACTGGGCCACTTAACCCCAAACTAAACCAAATTGACTGATAAGGGAGACAAAAATTTTTTTTTTTTTTTACAGGAGTTGTTTTCTATTGAAAGTGTAGTTGTTCCCCTTAAAGTTGACTGAGAATTTAATCAGTTGGCAATTTGGAGCTTTTAATTGCTTTTTAATCCAAAAACTATAAAATCTGCAATGCAAACTGTTCCATGTCAGGACGTAATGGCTTCTAGACAACGGACACAGACAACAGAGATTACTTGGGAAACTTGAATACCGTAAAATTCCTAAAAATTCGGACACCTTGAGAACTTGCTGAATTGCTTATAAAATTTCGCGATGCAGCAAGGAGTCCAAAAAGTGGAGACAGAATGCCAAACGATGTAGATCCTAATCAGACTGCTCCTGAACCTTCAGGAGCAGTCTGATTTTGGTCTGCATTGTTTGCTTAGGCCTGTCTGTCCAACTGCTTATTAAGATCATTATGGTATAATACATCACAATCATGTTCTATAATGTAATGTTATTAATCAAGTAATTTCTTATTGGCCTGGTACAGATCCGAGGTCTGCTGGCTGAAGGCTTGGGTCATATATGTCAGACGAAAGTTATGCAGTGGAAGGTCGATTTTTTTTCAATGGGCAAGCCAGTTTTTGCCCATCTCTGATTAATGATTGCTTGATATAAGTGAATTAATATTGAACCCCCCCCCCCCCCCCCAAAAAAAAGTTCAGAATATACAGCCTTCTGTGACTGCACGAAGAAACTTTTGAATCTTTTTCTATTCGGTAGCGGATAATGAAGCGTCCAATCAGTTTATGTGGATGTGTAGGCTGACCTAAGTAACAAAGGGAGATAAATAATTAATGTCAGAATATTGTGTTGCTCTTTTTTTCTGTCTCTCCCTGAGTGAGTGAGTGAGTGGGTTTTGGGTGGGTGGGTGACTGAGTGAGTAAACAATTGTTTATTCATCTGTGTCAGTATTGCTATTACAGTTTTTTTCAATGTTTGAGTAAGTGAGTGAGTGAGTGAGTGAGGAGTGAGTGAGCAAGCAAGCCAATGAACAAGTGAGTGAGTACACCAACTGAGCAAACCTAATATTATTTCAGCACTTTCATAATAATTACATGTATTACAAAATTTCACACACTGTTTGTCTTGTTCTCACCAGCCACGGGAGCCAGTTGCCTACTTCTTTGATTTCCCAACTAACTCGCCTACTAAATCACCAACTTCACTGGTATGTCACCAAAATACATGCATGCATGTTGTAACTCTTGTCATGCTAGAATGATACACTGTGCCTGGACAAAAATGTATACTCAGATCTTGGGCCAGTTTTTCAAAACTAACAATGTTGTTAGCTAACATTTTGTTTCAACTTTGATCATTTAAAATATAGCAAATATGTTAATAATTTTGATGAAAAAATGTGAGTAGCTTTTGCATTTGTAGCTTTTGCAAATGCAAAAGCTACTCACATTTTTTCATCAAAAATATCTTTCTCACATTTTTTCACCAAAAATATCTTTGTAAAAGTTACTCCTGGCAAGAACAACATGTTGACCACTAGTTAACAAGATTGTTAAGCTGAAAAGGCTTTAAACAACTGGACCAACACTGCTCCTCCAGACTACTTCTCTCAAAGGAGCAGTCTGATCTTTGCCATATGACAACTACATTTTTGACACTCCTTGAGGAGATGGGATCAATATCAGCTTGTTCAAATTTTAGGATAGTTAATTATAATTAGGTGTCTCTGGAGATGAAATGGTGTAATTTTGTGATGCTTGCCTTTAGGACATGCATGTGGTATTATCTTATTGATTTTGTGATGCATGATTATTTTCTGTGAAAATGTAGCTTCATCAATAATTACAGGCATTACGAAAACACGCCTATACAAATGCATTGTAAACTTTACTGCCGGAAAAATGAAAATTTTCTCTCTTTTGTCTTGCTTTTCACGACAACCCCTATCTTTGCAAACAGTGTAGATCCTGATCAGATGGCTTCTTCAGAAGCCATCTGATCAGGATCTACACTGTTTGACATTCGGTTTATGAATTTGTAGGAATAAATTACATCAAGTAATCTGATTGGTTCAAAGTCAGAAATGAGTGTGGCTAAACTGAATATTCAGCAGGATAAGGGTTAAGATGAAAAATTGTGATATTTTTCTTATTTCTGCTCAAAATATAGATTGTTGGTACTCACAATCTATATTTCCGAGCAGAAATTAGAAAAATGATGTTTACCCCTGTAAACCCCAGTTTTACTGGATAAAAGTGGGGTTCAAGGGGGTCAGAATTATATACCGTATTCGCCCTAATTACCGCACCGTGCACTTAGTTTTTTCAAAATCGTGTCATAAAATCATGGTGAAAAATCTACCTAATTAGCGCACACTTGATACGAAAACAACAGCTTCCAAGATGATGCAAACTGATATTTAATGGGACGGAAAACGATACTTAAGCATTGCCTTCACTGTTGGAAGAAATAATGGTAAGTTTTTATAGATTTACTATAAGAGCTTCAAGGGGAGATTACTGAAGAAATAACAGTTAGTTTTTTAGCTATTTATTGTGAGAGCTTCCATGGGGAGATTACTGTAAAGTGTGCGCTTATGCATTTCCTTTTCAAAAATAGCTTTGGTGTGCCCTTATAGGAGCATGTGCGGTAATTAGGGCGAATACGGTAGGTGTGTTTTTGTGATGTTTATATGCAAGTGGTCTACTCTTGATGATTATTTTTTTTTTTTGGTTTGGGTTTTACGGCCCTTTCAAGATTATTTCACTCATATCATTCTGTTTACTCCTCATTTCATTCTGTTTGCTCCTCATTTCATTCTGTTTGCTCCTCATTTCATTCTGTTTACTCCTCATTTCATTCGGTTTGCTCCTCATTTCATTCTGTATACTCCTCATTTCATTCTGTTTACTCCTCATTTCATGCTGTTTACTCCTCATTTCATTCGGTTTACTCCTCATTTCATTCTGTTTGCTCCTCATTTCATTCTGTTTACTCCTCATTTCATGCTGTTTACTCCTCATTTCATTCTGTTTACTCCTTATTTCATTCTGTATACTCCTCATTTCATTCTGTTTGCTCCTCATTTCATTCTGTTTACTCCTCATTTCATTCTGTTTGCTCCTCATTTCATTCTGTTTGCTCCTCATTTCATTCTGTTTGCTCCTCATTTCCATTCTGTTTGCTCCTCATTTTCATTCTGTTTACTCCTCATTTCCCTTCTGTTTACTCCTCATTCTTCTTTATTCATCCATCTGCTGTCTTCCGTTTCAAATTCCATTCTGTTTAATCCTCATTTCATTCTGTTTACTCCTCATTTCATTCTGTTTACTCCTCATTTCATTCTGTTTGCTCCTCATTCCATTCTGTTTACTCCTCATTTCATTCTGTTTGCTCCTCATTTCATTCTGTTTACTCCTCATTTCATTCTGTTTGCTCCTCATTTCATTCTGTTTGCTCCTCATTTCATTCTGCTTACTCCTCATTCCATTCTGTTTACTCCTCATTTCATTCTGTTTGCTCCTCATTCCATTCTGTTTTACTCCTCATTTCATTCTGTTTGCTCCTCATTTCATTCTGTTTACTCCTTATTTCATTCTGTTTGCTCCTCATTTCATTCTGTTTGCTCCTCATTTCATTCTGTTTGCTCCTCATTTCATTCTGTTTGCTCCTCATTTCATTCTGTTTGCCCCTCATTTCCATTCTGTTTGCTCCTCATTTTCATTCTGTTTACTCCTCATTTCCCTTCTGTTTACTCCTCATTCTTCTTTATCCATCCATCTGCTGTCTTACCATCTATATCAATATTCATTAGATGTTATTACTCCCATTTAGCACCTGGGCACTTAAAATTGGAAAATTAGGAACAAAAAGCTTACCAGAACAGTATCTAAGCCTGTCCAGGAACCGCGGTGCGAGGCGGACAGTCCATGCTAATAAACCCTATTGGTTTCATTGGGTGACAGGGCTTGAGATGTCATTTCATCTTAATGTCGGGTAAAAGTCCCACAAAATTGGAAGCAACGTCTCCAAAATGACCTTTACAGTGTTGACGGGGACGTTAAACCTCAATTCAACCAACCAACCAACTTACCAGAACAGTGAGTTTAAAAATCTGTTACACAAGGTAGTTTTTCCATTAGAATTCATGAAACATGGTGGAATCGTAACATATAAAGTATAACCAGCAGTCGACACAGACCCTAGCATATGGGTTTAGATACCATTTATGGCAGATCCGGTGATGTTTGGAAGACTGAAATCCTTATTTTAGGTAAATCAGTATATTTGTTCCTAGCATATACCGTATTCGCCCTAATTACCGCACATGCTCCTATAAACGCACACCAAAGCTATTTTTGAAAAGGAAATGCATAAGCTCAAACTTTACAGTAACCTCCCCATGGAAGCTCTCACAATAAATAGCTAAAAAACTAACTGTTATTTCTTCAACAGTGAAGGCAATGCTTTAGTATCATTTTCCGTCCCATTAAATATCAGCATGCATAATCTCGGGGGCTGTTGTTTTCGCATCAATTGTGCGCTAATTAGGTAGATTTTTCACTGTGATTTTTTTTACATGATTTTGAAACAACTAAGCGCACAGTGCAGTAATTAGGGCGAATACGGTATTATATGTATATTCTTCTTTGAAAAACAGCCTGCTGTGAGAGGAAAAAATATTTTGGCTCACCTAAAGTAATATTTCAGCCTTTCAGTCATCGCCATATCTTCTGTAAATCTAAACCCGACCTGTCTGTGTTGATCACTTGGTACTTCCACTATATTCTAATGGAAAAATTCGGTTAGTACGGTAGGGGTTTTAAACTCTCTGTTCTGTAAAGATGTTTGTGTCTTATAAGCACTCCCCTTTTTTCAAGTTTTTAAGCACCCAGGGTGCTAAATGGGAGGAATACAGTATGGAGTGTTTAAGCAAGGTGTTAATTTCATGGCATTCACAGATATGATATGTATGTGTGCTCTAGATACAATTTACAACATTTTTGAATGACAAAATGGGCTGTTTTATGACCCTTTTGATGTTATGAAAATTGTCATAGTATGCCGGATATGAATATAAATTGACGAAAATTATGACAGGATTTGTTTCATATGCTGAATATCTTGCTTTAAGGGCAAATGGTTTCACTTGTAGGGGAGGCAACTTGTTCAAAAATGTTGTCTCACTTTGTCATTAGGGGTCTAATCTTAAAGGAAAGAATTTGCTCCTAAGGAGCAAATTCTTTCCTTTAAGATTTGACCCCATTTCCCATAGGGGATAGATTTAAAACAAAACATACAGGAAGTCCCAAAGTTGTCTTCCATGTAAAAAATATAGCAGAAAATATGCTAGGTGAATCCATTCCCCTAAAAGTGAATGGCTTCACTTCCAAGGAATCTTAATCTGTTGTAAAATGATTTGTTAGCCTCTTTTCAAAGTGGGCTTCTCTTAACCTTACACCCTTGAGTTTCTGAAACAGACTTCTTCAGCTTTGGATTTGGGCATGTCTGAACAGATGTTTTGTTATTATTTATTGTCGCATCTATTTATTGTAACACCTGTTTTAAGTATGATGCGTTTAGTTGTCTGTTTGTCTGTTCATTTGTCTGTTCATTTGTTCATCCATTTGTCAGTCAGTCAATATTTGCATCAACCCCAGCTGCAATAGCAAAATTCTTGTTAACAGGATAGCAAGCAATGTGTAGCTGACTCATCTGGAGCGACACTGTTTGGATAGGTATCTTTACTGGTCTACAGGGTCGAAGGGAGCAAATTTGATCCTTTAAGATTGATACTAAAAGGTGACAACTTCCTGCTTCCAAAAATAAGCTCCCTTCAAAAATGTTTTGATAATTTGTTCAGTTATGTTATGACTTTAAGGAAGTTGATGTTTGTAAAGAAAATGTCATTTTTTCCGGTATCTTCTTCAACATCTTTATCATGAATGAAGCATTTAATTTCCTTGATGCTGCTCTTACACTATGGCGAATATCCTTAAGAACATGAAAGAATATGAAAAAATATGAGAAATTTGAAATTCGTGGCAAAATATTGCCGAATTTGATACGATTGTTCAGAAGAAAAGCTAAGAAAAAGTGCAACCTTATGAATGTTTGCAAAAATGTTATGAATCCTTACCAATCCTTAAGAATTTCTTATGAATCTTATGAATCAGTAACGACAATTTTTCCGAATTCTTACGAATCCTTTCCGAATGTACAAAAACGTTGTTGCAAATCTTGCCAATGCTTATGAATGTCTTATGAATAAAACGATTACACTGCGTGTGCTTGCCAATATTGTCTCTTTGGCAGTTATTCGTAGGGATCCAGCATGACCTTTTCTGTCTTTGTCTGCGTCTCAGTCTGCGCTGGTGTTGTCGCTGTTGTTGCCTTTGTTGTTCTCGCTGCAGAGCAACAACTGCATTGTGTGTCATAACAGCATGTTGGGTAACAAGCACGGCTAGTGTTGCCAGTTGCCTCGTCACAGCACCGGCCATTGTCAAACTAGAAATGTATATCAGACAAGGGGAATGACACTCTTATTCCATTCTCTTTATTCACAATGGATTTGCAAGTATTAACATTTTGCAACGTATTCGTAAGGGAAAACCTCTGCCATTTCTTGCAAAAGTCTTACAATCAATGCAAATGTCTTGCCATCAATAAGAATGGCTTTCGATTGTTTATGAATATTTTGCGAAAACAGTGAGAATACGCTTTTCTTGCGAATATTAGGAGCATGTTTCTAATATTCGTAACACCCCAAAAATGTTGGCGAATGTCTACGAACTCTTACCAATATTTGGCGCTTACCTTACGATCATTGCAAATTGGTGAAGAATGGCATTCGTAGGCTCATTCGCAAGTGCATTCACCATAGTGTAAGAACACCATCATAAGACCTTATTACCATATTCGCCCTAAATAACGCACATGCTCCTATAAGCGCACACCAAACCTAACATTAAAATGGAAATGCATAAGCGCACACTTTACAGTAACCTCCCCTTGAAGATCTCACAGTAAATCTACAAAAACTTACCGTTATTTCTTCAACAGTGAAGGCAATGCTTAAGTATCCTTTTCCGTCCCATTAAATATCAGTATGCATCATCTCAGAAGCTATTGTTTTCGTATGTAGTGTGCGCTAATTAGGTAGATTTTTCACCACAATTTTTTTACCCTATTTTGAAAAAACTAAGTGCACGGTGAGGTAATAAGGGGGAATACGGTAGCTTGAATAATTGTAATTATTATAGACCGAGTGTGGGAGGTTGAGCCTTAGTTAAATGTATCCTTGACTCACAGGTGTAGGATGCCAATATGATCCATTCTCTGTCAGCATTTTTATGCCCCCCCCCCATTCGAAGAATGGTGGAAAGGGCATTAAGTGTTACCCCTGTCCGTCCGTTCGTTCGTTTGTCCGCACCAACGAAACGACATTTAGGGGGCAAAAAATTTGGACAGTTTGACACTTAGGTATATATTCTTGAGTCCAAATGGACTTTATTCCGTAATTTTGGTACTTAAGTGGCAAAAATTCGCTCTTAGGTGGCTTGCCTCTTAAGAGAATTTGCCGCTTAAGTAGTCAATATGCCGACGCCTAGCCACTTAAGTATCCATTCATAGAGACGTCTGTTCGTTCGTTCGTCCATTCTTTCGTCCGTTCGTTCGTCCGTCCCGACATCGTGTCGGGCCATAACTCCTAAACCGTATGGAATATATTCATGAAACTTCACAGGTGCATTCATCACACTGAGATGATGTGTCATGAACAAGGAAGACAACTCTTGCATTTTTGGTTTTTGAATTAGCTGCCCTTGACTTTGTTCCATATAGTAAACCGTGTCCGGATCATACCTCCTAAACAGTATGGAATATTTTCATGAAACTTCACAGGTGCATTCATCACACTGAGACGATGTGTCATGAACGAGGAAGACAACTCTTGCATTTTTGGTTTTTGAATAATATGCCCTTGACTTAGTTCCATATAGTAAACCGTGTCCAGGCCATAACTCCTAAACCGTATGGAATATATTCATGAAACTTCACAGGTGCATTCATCACACTGAGACGATGTGTCATGAACAAGGAAGACAACTCTTGCATTTTTGGTTTTTGAATTATATGCCCTTGACTTAGTTCCATATAGTAAACCGTGTCCGGACCATAACTCCTAAACCGTATGGAATATATTCATGAAACTTCACAGGTGCATTCATCACACTGAGACGATGTGCCATGAACAAGGAAGACAACTCTTGCATTTTTTGTTTTTGAATTATCTGCCCTTGACTTAGTTCCATATAGTAACCGGTGTCCGGGCCATAACTCCTAAACCGTATGGAATATATTCATGAAACTTCACAGGTGCATTCATCACACTGAGACGATGTGTCATGAACAAGGAAGACAACTCTTGCATTTTTGGTTTTTGAATTATCTGCCCTTGATTTAGTTCCATATAGTAAACCGTTTCATGAATGGCATTTGGCGGGGGCATCCGTGTCCTATGGACACTTTTTCTAGTAACTCTTATCCTGCTCAATAAATGGGTTTGCCACACCCATTTCTCATTTTCCACCAGTCAAATCACTTGATATAGTGTATTCATTCAGTTCGTAAACTGCATGACAGTGTAGATCCTGATCAGCCATCTGATCTTGGTCAACTCTGTTTGCAAAGATAGGGGTTGTCATGTTTGGCAGGATAAGGGCTACTTTCCATAGCCTTTTGCAACCATTGTCATTATGTTGTCACCAGGGGTCAGTATATTTTCACCAGGGTGAGGGGGACAGTTTATTCATCAAGGCTTGCAAAAGAATCAGTCATTCTATAAATAACTTGGATTCTGACACCTATAAAATTGAACATAGACTCATTCAGAATATAAAGTGGAAGATTTGAGAGCCTTTGGAAGGCCAGGTGTTTTTCTCTGGGTACACTGGTTTTTGAAATAAGTGAATGGCTGTATAACCAAAAAAACAAAAAAACAAACAAAAACATTCAATAGGTGAAAGCATGACGCAGCTCATATGCATAAAAGTGTGGGTACTGAGCATTCAAATTTTGGTAATCTTTTAAATCTTTTTATTCCAACACCATTAAACCAGATTAAATTCCATTAAGTACCTTTATTAAGTACCATTATTTATAAAGCCACAAAAGCAGGGTGACTTTTAGCCCTTGAATTGCCAATCACAAAATAGTAGAAGACACTGTGGTGGAGTGGTAAAGCACTGAGATAGTGAGGTAATGGATTTGATCCACACTAACATCAAGTTGTTATTTCCTTGAGCATAAGACTTTATCCACACTCTTTAGTACTGGTTTCTACCGGCCACATGGAAGATTAGTACTACATGTGGTTTACTAAATGTGTTACCCTCTATAAATAAAGTTGATAATAATTCTTATTTATTTGATTTATTTAATATAATAATTATTATTTTTCTTAGGTTTTTAAAAAAATTTAATGTATTAGCTAAAGCTTCACAATTCATGTTTATTGTCTATGTGGCAGACAATTCACATGAAATGTCAAGTCATATTCTTATGGTGAAACAAAAGAATCCGTTGTTTTTTTTTTCAATCTATTTGTTATTTTGTTCATCCATTCATCTGTCAGTCCTGAACCCCAGCTTCAGCCAAGCTGTTCAAGCCCATTTTGCCAGCCTGGGTAGCTCAGTTGGATGGGTGTCTGACTGGTGGGTTCGATACCTGTCGGGATTGGCAATATTCTTTCGTGGAGATTGATTATGAAATCTTTTCTACGGTCATTCTCTCCCTTCCCCTGATTCAAGAAGGGCAGTTCTAGGTTTCTGGCGAAAAAATGTGCACTGTACTGGTTAACCACTTACATATAAGCCTGCCCAGGTAAAATGTGGATAGGTAAACTGACTGGCTCAAATACGACCTAATTTAAAGAGTGTTGACTGGGCCATTAAACGCCAATACTAACAAAACAAATCAAGTCCATTTCTCAAGAACTACAGTCACAAACCTGACTTCAAGTCTTCAGCGAAACTCTTGTTCTGAAGAAAAAGAAGAAAAATTAAATGTCATCTGCTTCTGTGTTTTGCTTGGTGCATTAAGGCCAATGGTTTTATAGATTAGTGGTTAAATTAAGAATAATATATTTAAGACCACAAAATAAAAAAATATGTAGTATTTTTATTGTTATTTGTGGTTAATTTTCTGAGTTAGACTCCTGTTTCCGTGTTTGATCACTTGATGAAAAGAGAAAAAATCGAATCTCTAATGGGAATTGATGTGAGGTAAACCAGTGTGAGATGGTTTAGGATAAAACCTGGTAATGTCATCTGGTTTATGCCCTATGCAAATATCTGTGCAGCTTGTTCGGTGATGGGAAAAGTAGTGAAGGGTCTAATTTGCAGTGGTTGTGATTTGTAGATGGTAATTATTAATGAAAGACCTGTTTGACAGTGATTTGCAGAGATTTGTGGATGGAAGTTGATCACCAGTGATAGTGATGCTGTAACTGACTGGCTCATTGTGACCTAAAATAGAGTTGCACAGGCTGTTAAACTTCACAATAACAAAAATTGACGTTATGACCATCTCAGATTATAATTTTGAGATACTTTTATTTTTCCAGCATTAAAACAATGTGAGTACTTGCTGGCATTCCCTCATCAATGGAATTCCATTGAGTACCCTCAGTATATACCTAGGATTTTATGGAGAATGGGGGGAACATTACCAGGAAATTACTCTCCCTGTTATTACCTGTGGTGTAAGATAGATTTTCTTGGAACATGAACCATATGTAATCTGTCTTGTTTTTGCTTTCTATAACTACTGTTTGTACTTCATCTATATATTGTACTTAAGCTAAAAATTCAGAACAGTTTGGACATTAGGCATGAATTTACCTCCCTTTATTAATAGATACAAGGGAAGTTATTAATTTTGCAAGGGGAGGCAATTATATTGCCTCCCCTTGCAAAATTCATTACTTCCCGCATTCATTTTCCATCTTCTCTCCATCGGATATTCCATTGTTTTGCTGGAGATCTGTGAATTTTCGGGATATTTACGCTAACCACTGTTGCTCTGTTGGATTGATTTGATGCATGTTTCCATTATAATTAACATGTTCTGATTGAGTTGGATTTATTTCTTGTGCTTTTTGGAGGGGTTCATCTTAATTGTATGTATTTTTAGTATTTTATAGTATTATTCTGATTTTGTCCTCGAGTATTTGAACAAAATGGAAGGGGTGTGGTTGTTATAGAAATGCCTTCAGTTGCATTCTTGGCTTACTTCTTCAAAGCAAACTCATTATTGGTCAGTATGTCAACTGTTACTGTTCTAGCAAGTACAAATAACTAAATCAGTTTTTGCAAAAGCTTAAGTCACATTTTGTTAAATATTTGCCATTGGAAATGATCAAAGTTTTAACCATACATTATTAATTAGCTAACAATACGGGTATATCATTTATGTTCAGCAACAGTTTCTTGTCCCAGGATTCTACAATATCTAATGCTGGCCCCCGCCCATAGGGGCTTGAAGAAATAAATGGGCTGCATGATGCTTCCACGCAGAGCTGAATCCGGCCCGCACACTCTTACCGATAAACCGCTTAGAAGATCTAAGCGCGGAACCGGGGTGCGAGGCGGACCGCCCATGCTAATAAACCCTATTGGTTTCATTGGGCGACAGGGCTTGAGATGTCATTTCATCTCAATGTTGGGTAAAAGTCCCACAAAATTGGAAGCAACGTCTCCAAAATGACCTTTACAGTGTTGACGGGGATGTTAAACCTCAAATCAAACAAACAAACAAACAATATCTAATGCAGTGGTATGTTTGCTAAAATATATAAAAAGCTTTTGCATTGTATTGCATTGCATTGCAAAAGCTACTCATTTTTTTTTCAGCAAAAATATGAATTTTCTGCTCATAATTGGTAACTAATAACTTCATTATCTTTGAACAACCAGTCTCAGGTAGCTTAGGTTGCTGTAGAGTCATTATTAATGTAAAGGAATGGATACCAGTCTATGGGGAGATAAATCATGAATACACATTCAGTGGAGGCAATTCTTTCAAAAATATTTGTGTCACTTTTATCAATAGGGACCTACTCTTAAAGGAAAGACTATGCTCCTTTTAGGCTTGGCCAAGTTACTGACAAGGGCAGTGACTCAATATTGAAAAGAGTTATAAGTAGCTTCCCTTGACGGTGTACCTGAATTCCCTTTTTCCTGCTACTTTGACAGTCGACAAACTACAGCACTTCCTGTTTGCTCCTCTAGAAATTGAGCTCCTCCTAAAAAGGGGTTTGTTCTTATAGGAAAGTATATCTATGCCCTATGAGTGTTTGTGCATTATCATCAAGGATCATTAACCCTTAAAATGCGGAGAAAAACTACATCTAAAAATGTCGTCGGCTTATGTCGTCTGCTGAATCTTCTTCTAACTTTTTAAAAATATTTTTGTATACAGGCAAACAGTGTGGACCCAGATCAGACTGATCCTAGAGGAGCAGTCTGATCTGGGTCCACACTGTTTGCAAAAATGAGTTTTGAAGTAACCTGCAGATGACAAAGCAGACGACAGTTGTCATGCTTGGCTTCTTGTGGGTTAATCGCACACAACATGCACACAGATTTGTCTCAACCCGAAACAACATCACTGACGTTGAGTATCAACAGTTTCTTATTGGTTGATTATTTTTGTTCGTTTCTTTTCTAGGGCTGTATAGTTGAACAGGCGATAGAGCATACTTGTGGAGAGAGTATCCCCGAGTCTGAAACAGCTAGGCATGATCTTGACAGAAGCCTCAGTCATGACAGTATTGTGTCTTTCAGGTAATGGTACACCGTGATCCCTTCCTAACCTCTGTTCTGCTGAATAAATTAATTTGCCATTCTTTCAAATTCACAAACTGAATGACAAACAGTATAGATCCTGATCAGATGGCTCCATCTGATCTGGATCTACACTGTTTGTAAAGGTAGGCTTATTGAGCTTCAGCAGTATAAGGGTTAATTATATAACCCTGCTGATACTATATAAACTGTACAAGCCTTCTCAGGACCAGCACTGTTTGCCATCCTGTCAGTAATTTTGATCACAATATCGCAAGAATAGGCATGTGCAAAGTCAGAGATTGAAGAGTACATTGTTGAAACTTAGCGGGGTGAAAGGGTTTAACCTGTGCCATGTAGCACAACTTTCTACCTCTAAAAGAATGTATGAAAACAAAACTGTAGAGATTGTTTGTTTGAATTGAGGTTTTGCATCCCCATCAACACTATATAGGTCATTTTGGAGACATTGCTTCCAGTTTTATGGGACTTTTACCGACACTGAGATGAAAATTATGACATCTCAATCCCTGCAGTCCAATGAAATCAATATGGTTTATATGCATGGATGGTCCGACTCGCACCACTTTGCACGGGCAGGCTTAGACCTTCTAAGCGGTTTGGCGGTACTCGTGTGTGGCCGGATTCACCTCTGCTAGAGCTGATCTATTTCTTTAATAAAAACACAATTGCATTGTATGTATTTGTTAAATTTGCCTCGTCAAGGTAATTTAAACATGTACCCACAACATATGTGTCTGACAAGAAGTATGGAAACTTATCCCTTAACCCTTTTTGTACCAAATGGAATCTTCCACCTTATAAATTATACAGCTGGAGTCCATTTCAAAATTTAGGGGTTTCAGGTTGTGTTTTTAGCTCACGTGTCATGTAGTGACAAGGTGAGCTTTTGTGATCACATTTTGTCCGTCGTGCGTGTGTGCGCCCGTAAAAAATTTCAAATAAGTATATCTCTAATACCCCACGGCCAATCTTGATCAAATTTCATGAGAAGCATCATCAGGTAGGGGGAAAGGCTGCATAAGTTTTTTTTGGCTGATCAGATTGGAATTCTGGTTGCCATGGAAACAAAAAGGTTCCATAGACTTATAATGGGGAAAACGACGTCTCCACTTTTTCTCGACCATTTCTGATCTGATCTTCATCATACTTGCAGATAACCAGGAGGGGCTTACAGTCTACGTCGAGTTCGAATTTGGGCTGCACGGGACAAACAGTTTTGGAGTTACCTGCCCTTGAGCATAAATATAAGTGAAAAATGGTGTCTCCAGCTTTTCTCAGTCGTTTATAATCTGATCTTTTTGTGACTTTTCATCAACGAGGACAAGCATAAAATCTCGGATGAGTTCAAATTTGGTTTGAATCTGACCAGCGGTTTTCTAGATACATCCCTTGGAGTGTGAAAAATTTTCCCATAGACTTATAATGGGGAAAACGACGTCTCCACTTTTTCTCAGCCATTTCTGATCCAATCTTCATCAAACTTGCAGATAACCAGGAGGGGCTTACAGTCTACGTCGAGTTCGAATTTGGGCTGCACGGGTCAAACAGGTTTGGAGTTACCTGCCCTTGCATAAATATAAGTGAAAAATGGTGTCTCCAGCTTTTCTCAGCGGTTTATGATCTGATCTTTTTGTAACTTTTCATAAACGAGGACAAGCATAAAATATCGGACGAGTTCGAATTCGGTTTGAATCTGACCAGCGGTTTTCCAGTTACATCACCTTGAGCGTGAAAAAATTTTCCCATAGACTTATAATAGGGAAAACAACATCTCCACTTTTTCTCAGCCATTTCTGATCCCATCTTCATCAAACTTGCAGATAACCAGGAGGGGCTTACAGTCTACGTCGAGTTCGAATTTGGGCTGCACGGGTCAAACAGGTTTGGAGTTACCTGCCCTTGCATAAATATAAGTGAAAAATGGTGTCTCCAGCTTTTCTCAGCCGTTTATGATCTGATCATTTTAGCTCACCTGAGCGGAAGGCTCACAAGGTGAGCTTATAGTATAGGTGGGCATCCGGCATCTGTCCGTCGTCTGCCCGTCGTCCACACCTTTGAACTTGAATATCTAAGTGACTAGCTGGCCAATCCCAATCAAATTTTATGTGCAGCATCACTGGGTTAGGGGATTAACTGCATTAGGTTTTGGACCAGTTTTGATCAGAACTGTGGTTGCCATGGAAACAAAAAGGTTCCATAGACTTATAGTGGGGAAAACGATGTCTCCACTTTTCCTCCGCCATTTCTGATCTGATCTTCATCAAACTTGCAGATAACCAGGAGGGACATACAATCTGCATAGAGTTCGAATGTCGGCTGCATGAGACAAACAACTTTGGAGTTACCTGCCCTTGTTTATTGATTTGAGGTTTAACATCCCTGTCAGCACAGTGTAGGTCATTTTTGAGACGTTGCTTCTAGTTTTGTGGGACTTTTGCCCGACATCGAGATGAAATTATATCTAAAGCCCTTTCCACCCAATGAAACCAATAGGGTCATTATGCAGGGACGGTCCAACTGGCACCACTTTTCCTGGGCAGGCTTAGAACCTGTTTACCAGTACTCATGTGTGTTCGGTTCCAGCTCTGCATAGAAGCACCATGTAGCTCAGTCTATTTCTTCAAGCCCCGATGGGCATTCTTAAAACATCATTAATGATTTTCTGGTACACAGGTGAGCGATATAGGGCCATTTAGCCCTCTTGTCTTTAAAATTTATTTGGAAAATAGCTGAACTTTTTGCAAACAGTGAAGACCCTGATCAGACACCGCAGAATGCTGGGCCTGCGCTGTTTGCCAACTACCCGTTTTGGGGGTTCGGTACCAAATGGGTTAATTATCCATAGATAGTTTTTAATATGCTGTTGAAATTGTCTTTTTTTCTACTGGACCGCTTTGAAACTGATACATACCACATTTACCCCAAAATTTGGATACATTTTAATGAGCATTTCAGAACCATAAATTATTTGTTATATTATTTGGCTGCAAAGACAGCTAGACTTTTGCTCATTGGCAAACAGTGTAGATTCAGATCAGACTGCACTTTCAGGAGCATGCTCTTTCAGAAACAATCTGATCTTGATCTTCACTGTTTGCTCTGGTTTAGTTTTGATGTTAGAATATTTAGCGTAAGTACAGTGCACATATATTTGAGTCTTAATTTCATTTTATGCATTCATAATACCACAGTTTTTAAGGTATTGACATAACTTAATTTATTTATGTGGTTGTTTCTTGGTATTTTTGGGGGATATTTTGTGCATTGTGTTTTGTTATTCTTCCCGCCAGTTAGTGAGAATAAATTCAGATATGAGGGACAACCATTGGCATCATTGTCATCATCATCATCATCATCATCAGCAGCAGCAGCAGCATCATCATCATAACTTACAGAGGGTAAACATATTTGGGCATCTTCCATGGTGGTGTCTGGTGTGTGCAGGTTAAACAGATTTTTATCAGACTTGGTGTCTCTGATGGGAGGTGTGGGTAAATTGTATTGATTCCTGATCATTGCTTTCACTTCTATTTTGCATGGATTTATAAGTTGAAGATGACTTTCTTCTTTTGAGTTGACCTTGGCCTTGTTTTTGAGGTCAGCACTGGACAAAGATGGTCAGGGGTTGAAAAGAAATTTAACCCTTTTTCTGCTGAATAAATTAATTTTGCCACTCCTATTTTTGACTGTTAACCAATGAAATTGCAAGTACGTAATATGATTTATTCCTGTAAATTCACCAGCTGATTGACAAACAGTGAAGATCCTGATCAGATCATGAAATGGCATCAGATGTGGATTTACACTGTAAAGGTAGAAGTGAATCACGGTTCTGCAGTACAGCGGTCAACCCTTATTCTAGTGTTCAAGACAACTCTACCTTTGCAAACAGTGTAGATCCAGATCAGATGGCTTCTGATCAGGAGCTACAATGTTTGTCATTCAGTTTGTGAAATTTAATGAAAACATTATATCATGAAATCTGATTGGCTGATAGTCAGAAATGGGTGTGGCTAATTGAATTATTCAGCAGGATAAGGGTTAATTTCAGAAATATTTTAATTTCAGTTTGGGTTGTAACACATGGCCTAAGAAGAGATACAAACCAAAGAAACATGTGAAAGAATTATTTGACATAATGAACTCTGAGGAGAGCAATAATGTAGAGGGCTTGATAGACCCCGCCCAGGCCCGGGTTCTCAGGGGTAGAGGTGCACCCATGAACATTCTGCCAGCAGGTAAGTTTATTAATCATTGAAAATCTTGTTAACCCTTGTTCTGCTGAATATTCATATATGCCACACCCACTACCGATTATCAACCAATCAGATTACTTGATGCAAATTATTGCAACAGATTCACAATCTGAATGGTAAACAATGTAGATCCTGATCAGATGGCTTCGTCAGAAGCCATCTGATCTGGATCTACATTGTTTCAAAGATAAGGCATATCCGGGCTCAGCAGGACAAGGGTTAACCTTGACAGCACCGTGCGCGATCTTGTATGTTAGCAGACAATATTTTGTCAGGGGGTGGTTTGGAGAGGCAAAGTTGTGTATATTGCACTTCCGGGGCGTCAAACTAATACTGGCTTACAGTTGGGCAGGGCCTGCTGTCCTTGAAGCAGGTATGGGTAGAGGGAAAATATTGTTATTTCTTCAGTTTGTACACTTCGACTTCCTGTTTCTCCCTTCTCCATCACTTTCATCTCCTCTACTGTCTTTCTGTCTCTTTTCTCCCTTTCGGGCCCCGCCCATCGGGGCTTGAAGAAATAGATTGGGCTGCATGATGCTTCCATGCAGAGATGAAACCGACCGCACACTTGTACTGGTAAAACACTTAGAGGATCTACGCCTTCCCAGGCAAAGCGGTGTGAGTTGGACTGTCTATGCTTACAAACCCTATTGGTTTCATTGGGCAGCAGGGCTTGAGATGCCATTTCATCTCAATGTCAGGTAAAAGTCCCAAAATATTGGAAGCAACGTCTCCATAATTACCTATATAGTGTTGTCGGGGATGTTAAACCTCAAATCAAACAAACAATCTTCTCTCCCTTTCTCAAATGACCAATAAGGGTTGACATGAGGTTAAACCCCAACAACACAAACCAACATTTTGTCAGAGAAAATCATGGTTTACCTTTAATGTGAATTGGCTACATGACATATCAAACCTGATTTAAAAAAAAAAAATAATAATAATAATAATCGTAATGCTGCATGGTGTTTTGAGAATTATCATAAAACAAGGGACCTGAAACTGGAAGAGGAGTGTTGAAGATACTTTGAGACAGTTTTAGTTTTTCTTTGAGGTAGTTCTTACCCTTATCCTGCTGAATAAATTAATTTAGCCACAACCATTTCTGGTTATCAGCCAGTCAAAAAACTTGATATATTGTTTTGGTTCAATTCATAAACTGCACTGGCTCCCCAGCTATGAGTTGAAGAATTCTATCTAAGAAAACATACTCCTCCTTGACTATTTTTCTGCACATATTACCTCCCCTATCTACCAGATCAGCCAAAGGAGATATTTTATTAATAACAGTCTCAGAAGGTTAAACTTTCTTATATACTGACCACATGTCAGTTACATGCGGCCAGTCTAGTTTAACAGTGCAGAAGCCATCTGATCTGGATCTGCACTGTCTGCAAAGATAAGGGTTGTCATGTTTAGCAGGATTCTGGTCACATTCTTTCATGAAATATTCTCTCTGATAATTCAGTTACGAAGTTTTTGGTGAAAGATTATGTTCTATACTGGTTGATGGCTTATGTATACTGAACCTAAAAGAAACACAACTTTTTAACTCAAAAAATCTGAAAAATCATTTTGCGATTTACTTTCATACTTTTTAGCTCACCGTCACGTAGTGACGAGGTGAGCTTTTGGGATCACTTTTTGTCCGTCGTCCGTTGTGCGTCCGTGCGTGCGTGCGTCCGTGCGTCCGTGCGTAAACAATTTCTTTAAACGACATCTCCTCCTAAACCACTGATTGGATTTTGACCAAACTTCACAGGAATGATCCTTAGGTGGTCCCCTTTCAAAGTTGTTCAAATGGTTCCGGTCCGTTGCACATCTAGGTCACAGGAGCCAAAAATAGATTTTTTCACCAAAAACTTAAAAAATCTTCTTCTCTGAAACCACAAGGCCCAGGTCTTTGATATTTGGTATGAAGCTTCATCTAGTGGACCCCTACCAAGATTGTTCAAATTATAGTGCTGGGGCCAAAAATGCCCCCGCCCCAGGGGCCCTTTGGTTTTACATAGGCTTATATAGGGAAAATCTTTAAAAATCTTCTTCTCTGAAACCACAAGGCCCACAACTTTGATATTTGGTATGAAGCTTCATCTAGTGGACCCCTACCAAGATTGTTCAAATTATAGTGCTGGGAAAAAAAATGCCCACGCCACGGGGCCCTTTGGTTTTACATTGGCTAATATAGGGAAAATCTTTAAAAATCTTCTTCTCTGAAACCACATGGCCCAGGTCTTTGATATTTGGTATGAAGCTTCATCTAGTGGACCCCTACCAAGATTGTTCAAATTATAGTGCTGGGGCCAAAAATGCCCCCGCCCCGGGGCCCTTTGATTTTACATAGGCTTTTATAGGGAAAATCTTTAAAAATCTTCTTCTCTGAAACCACAAGGCCCAGGACTTTGATATTTGGTATGAAGCTTCATCTAGTGGACCCCTACCAAGATTGTTCAAATTATAGTGCTGGGACAAAACATGCCCCCGCCACGGGGCCCTTTGGTTTTACATAGGCTTATATAGGCAGAATCTTTAAAAATCTTCTTCTCTGAAACTGCAAGGCCCAGGACTTTGATATTTAGAATGAAGCTTCATCTAATGGACCTCTACCAAGATTGTTCAAATTATAGCCCTTGGGCCAAAAATGCCCCCACCCCGGGGCCCTTTGGTTTTACGTAGACTTACATAGGGAAAATCTTTAAAAATCTTCTTCTCTGAAACCACAAGGCCTAGGTCTTTTATATTTGGTATGAAGCTTCATCTAAAGGACCCCTAACAAGATTATTCAAATTATAGTGCTGAGGCCAAATATGTCCCAGCCCCGGGGCCCTTTGGTTTTACATAGGCTTATATAGGGAAAATCTTTAAAAATCTTCTTCTCTGAAACCGCAAGGCCCAGGACTTTGATATTTGGCATGAAGCTTCATCTAGTTGACCCCTACCAAGATTGTTCAAATTATAGTGCTTGGGCAAAAAATGCCCCCGCCCCGGGGCCCTTTGGTTTTACATAGGGTTATATAGGAAAAATCTTTAAAAATCTTCTTCTCTGAAACCACAAGGCCCAGGACTTTGATATTTGGTATGAAGCTTCATCTAGTGGACCCCTACCAAGATTGTTCAAATTATCAAATTATAGCCCTTGGGCCAAAAATGCCCCTGCTCCGGGGTCTTTTGGTTTTACATAGACTTATATAGTGAAAATCTTTAAAAATCTCCTTCTCTGAAACCACAAGTCCTAGGTCTTTTATATTTGGTATGAAGCTTCTTCTAAAGGACCCCTACCAAGATGATTCAAATTGTAGTGCTGGGGCCAAAAATGCCCCCGCCCTGGGGCCCTTTGGTTTTACATAGGCTTATATAGGGATAATCTTTAAAAATCTTCTTCTCTGAAACCACAAGGCCCAGGACTTTGAAATTTGGTATGAAGCTTCATCTAATGGACCTCTACCAAGATTGTTCAAATTATAGCCCTGGGGCCACAAATGCCCCCATCCCGGGGTCCTTTGGTTTTACATAGATTTATATAGCCCCGGGGCCATTTGGTTTTGCATAGGCTTATGTAGGGAATATGTTTAAAAAAAATCTTCTTCTCTCAAACCGCAAGGCCCAGGTCTTTGATATTTGATGTGTAGCTTCATCTAGTGGACCTTTGCCAAGATTGTTCAAATTATAGCCTTTGTTGATGTTTGGTATGAAGCGTCACCTTTAAGACCTCCCTCAACATTATGCACATTAAAGCCCTGGGGCCAATAATGGCCCTCTCTGGGGCCCACTTGTTACACTATGGATCAGGTGAGCGATCCAGGGCCATCATGGCCCTCTTGTTAGCTCACCGTCACGTAGTGACGAGGTGAGCTTTTGGGATCACTTTTTGTCCGTCGTCCGTCGTGCGTGCGTGCGTGCGTGCGTCCGTCCGTGCGTCCGTGCGTAAACAATTTCTTTAAACGACATCTCCTCCTAAACCACTGATCGGATTTTGACCAAACTTCACAGGAATGATCCTTAGGTGGTCCCCTTTCAAAGTTGTTCAAATGGTTCCGGTCCGTTGCACAGCTAGGTCACAGGAGCCAAAAATAGCTTTTTTTCACCAAAAACTTAAAAAATCTTCTTCTCTGAAACCACAAGGCCCAGGTCTTTGATATTTGGTATGAAGCTTCATCTAGTGGACCCCTACCAAGATTGTTCAAATTATAGTGCTGGGGCCAAAAATGCCCCCGCCCCGGGGCCCTTTGGTTTTACATAGGCTTATATGGGGAAAATCTTTAAAAATCTTCTTCTCTGAAACCACAAGGCCCAGGTCTTTGATATTTGGTATGAAGCTTCATCTAGTGGACCCCTACCAAGATTGTTCAAATCACAGTGCTGGGGCCAAAAATGCCCCCGCCCCGGTGCCCTTTGGTTTTACACAGGCTTATATAGGGAAAATCTTTAAAAATCTTCTTCTCTGAAACCACAAGGCCCAGGTCTTTGCTATTTGGTATGAAGCTTCATCTAGTGGACCCCTACCAAGATTGTTCAAATTATAGTGCTGGGGCCAAAAAATGCCCCCGCCCCGGGGCCCTTTGGTTTTACTTGGGCTTATATAGGGAAAATCTTTAAAAATCTTCTTCTCTGAAACCACAAGGCCCAGGACTTTGATATTTGGTATGAAGCTTCATCTAGTGGACCCCTACCAAGATTGTTCAAATTATAGTGCTGGGACAAAAAATGCCCCCGCCACGGGGCCCTTTGGTTTTACATTGGCTTATATAGGTAAAATCTTTAAAAATCTTCTTCTCTGAAACCACAAGGCCCAGGACATTGATATTTGGTATGAAGCTTCATCTAGTGGACCCCTACCAAGATTGTTCAAATTATAGTGCTGGGGCCAAAAATGCCCCCGTCACGGGGCCCTTTGGTTTTACATAGGCTTATATTGGCAAAATCTTTAAAAATCTTCTTCTCTGAAACCGCTAGGCCCAGGTCTTTGATATTTGATGTGTAGCTTCATCTAGTGGACCTTTGCCAAGATTGTTCAAATTATAGCCTTTGTTGATGTTTGGTATGAAGCTTCACCTTTAAGACCTCCTTCAACATTATGCACATTAAAGCCCTGGGGCCAATAATGGCCCTCTCTGGGGCCCACTTGTTACACTATGGATGAGGTGAGCGACCCAGGGCCATCATGGCCCTCTTGTGTTTTATATTAGGATCACTTTTTGTCTGTCATCCGTGCGTAAACAATTTCTTCAAACAACATCTCCTCCTAAACCACTGATCGGATTTTGACCAAACTTCATAGGAATGATCCTTAGGTGGTCCCCTTTCAAAGTTGTTCAAATGATTCCGGTCCGTTGCACATCTAGGTCACAGGAGCCAAAAATAGATTTTTTCACCGAAAACTTAAAAAATCTTCTTCTCTGAAACCACAAGGCCCAGGTCTTTGATATTTGGTATGAAGTGTCATCTAGTGGACCCCTACCAAGATTGTTCAAGTTATAGTGCTGGGGCCAAAAATGCCCCCGCCCCGGGGCCCTTTGGTTTTACATGGGCTTATATATAGAAAATCTTTAAAAATCTTCTTCTCTGAAACCACAAGGCCCAGGTCTTTGATATTTGGTATGAAGCTTCATCTTGTGGACCCCTACCAAGATTGTTCAAATTATAGTGCTGGGGCCAAAAATGCCCCTGCCCCGGGGCCCTTTGGTTTTACATGGGCTTATAATGGGAAAATCTTTAAAAATCTTCTTCTCTGAAACCGCAGGGCCCAGGTCTTCTATATTTGGTAAGAAGCTTCATCTAGTGGACCCCTTCCAAGATTGTTCGAATTATAGTGCTGGGGCCAAAAATGCCCCCGCCCCAGGGCCCTTTGGTTTTATATGGGCTTATATAGGGAAAATCTTTAAAAATCTTCTTCTCTGAAACCGCAAGGTCCAGGTCTTTGCTATTTGGAATGAAGCTTCATCTAGTGGACCCCTACCAAGATTGTTCAAATTACAGTGCTGGGGCCAAAAATGCCCCTGCCCTGGGACCCTTTTGTTTTACGTAGACTTCTATAGGGAAAATCTTGAAAAATCTTCTTCTCTGAAACCACAAGGCCTAGGTCTTTGATATTTGGTATGAAGCTTCATCTAGTGGACCTCTACAAAGATAGTTCAAATTATAGCCCTGAGACCAAAAATGGCCCCGCCTCAGGGCCCATTGGTTTTACATAGACTTATATAGGGAAAATCTTTAAAAATTTTCTTCTGTGAAACCACAAGGCGTAGGTCTTTGATATTTGGTGTGAAATTTCATCAAGTGGATCTCTATCAAGTTTGTTCAAATTATAGTGCTGGGGCCAAAAATGCCCCCGCCCCGAGACCCTTTGGTTTTACATAGGCTTATATAGGTAAATATTTAAAAATCTTCTTCTCTGAAACTGCAAGGCCCATGTCTTTGATATTTTGATATGGAGCTTCATCCAGTGGACCTCTACCAATATTGTTCAAACTATAGGCCTTGGGCCTCAAATGCCCCCGCCCCGGGGCCCTTTTGTTTTTATATAGACTTATATCTAGAGATAATCTTTGAAAAATCTTCTTCTCTGAAACAGAAAGGCCCAAGTCTTGGATATTTGGTGTGAAGCTTCATCTAGTGGTCCTCTATCAAGATTGTTTAAATTATAGCCCTGAGGCCAAAAATACCCCCGCCCCAGGGCCATTTGGTTTTACATAGGCTTATGTAGGGAATATCTTAAAAAAAATCTTCTTCTCTGAAACCCCAAGGCCCAGGTCTTTGATATTTGGTGTGTAGCTTCATCTATTGGACCTTTGCCAAGATATAGCCTTTGTTGATATTTGGTATGAACCTTCACCTTTTTAGACCTCCCTCAACATTATGCACATTATAGCCTTGTTGTCAATAATCGCCCTCCCCATGGCCCACTTATTACTCTATGGATCAGGTGAGCGATCCAGGGCCATCATGGCCCTCTTGTTAAACTTTCTTATGCAGAAACCATTTGGGCGATATCTGTACAGTTTAACGCTCCACTTGGCAATTTGTTGTTTTCAACATTTCCTCGTGCAGTACATTAAATGTATACAGTAACCTCATCATATTGGCTATTGTGTTACCTGGAGTTTAGGTTTCAAAAGTCCGGTAAGATTTCTCTACGGAATATGGTAAGTTTGACGCAAGATCAAAGCGGTCCAAATGCTGCTACGTGGGACGTCTCAGGCTGTAATCGCCAGGAACTTACAAGTGAGTAAATCAACAATAATTCGCTTGTACCAGCGTCTCCGTCAAACAGAAACAACAAATGACAGGCCCAGAAGTGGCTGTCCACGCGTCATGACACGTCGACAGGACCGATACATCCGTCTAACCCACCTTCGTAATCTGTTCCGTACAGCCGTCGAGACGTCTCAGGGACACCAGGAACGCACAACAATCGAATAAGTGCAGATACTGTCAGGAATCGCCCTTGAGAGTTTGGCTTACGTCCTTGTCGTCCGTATGCCATTAACAACACGACGATGTCAGGTTAGAATGGCGTGGCTCACACAACATAGGCCAAACCTGTTTCCCCTTTGTCAGTGGCGTAACGTAATGTTTTCTGACGAGTCCAGGTACTTGTTGTACAGAGCTGACGGCTGTCAACGTGTGTATAGGCGTGACGGAGAGCGTTATAGTGACAATTGTTTGGTTGAAGGTGATTGATTTGGAGGCGGTGGGTTGATGGTGTGGGCTGGCATATCTTATGGTCATAGAACACCCCTGGTATTCATTGATGGATCTTTGAGGGCTCAGTGTCACGTTTACATCATTTTACGACCGGTAGTTGTTCCATATGTACAACAGCACAACCCTACGTTTCAACATGATAACGCTTGGGCGCATGTAGCAAGGCTCAGCATGGCGTTTCGTCAGCAAAACAACGTTGACGTGATGCACTGGCCTCCGTATAGTCCAGATCTCTCTCCTATAGAACATTTGTGGGACGTCTTGGACAGGCGCGTATGTAACCGCCCCCAGCCGCCAACAACGCATCAAGCCTTGCATCTCGCGCTCATACAGGAGTGGAATGCTTTTCCCCAGGCAGAGATCAATCATTTAAGCCTGTCCATGACCAGGCGTGTGCCTGCAGGACTGAATGCAAACGGAGGACATACTCGCTATTAACTGCTTATGTTTTGAACTTGTGAAATGACTACCTCTATGACAAAACGGATTTGTGTTCCAAACATTCTCACTGGAAATTGAACTCTCTCTGGTAGTTACATTCAGGAATGATTATATTATTGCGTTATTAAATCGATTTTCTGCAAACATGATTATTTCTGCAAATACTCGCATTTATATTTGGAGTTGCATTTCTTTTTCGGTTCAGTATATAAGCTTGTCCATGAAAAGTATGATCAGGTAAATTAACATACAGGGTCATAAAACTCTAAGGTATACAAACCTTGCAAAGGAAGATTTATTGTTGTTTGAATGATTATTTCCCTTAGTTCAGGACTTTTTGAAGCACACCATCCATCCAGCCATCCATCCACCCACCAACCCAAATTCCATCCATCCATCAGTCCAACCATCAATCAGTCCATCCATCCATCCATCCATCCATCCATCCATCCATCCATCCATCCACCCACCCATCCATCCATCCACCCACCCATATTCCATCCATCCATCAGTCCAACCATCCATCCATCTGGAAAGCTAGCCAGCCAGTCTTTCGTTATAGTGGATAAGAGCGCTGACTCTTTATAATTAGGTCTCGCACTGCTGTGGCTTGAGCCTGGCTTGGGTCACATGTGAGAAGCCAAGTTCTGTAACGGAAGGTCAGGTGCCTTTTCTCTGGGTACTCCGGTTTTTGCCCGTCTCTGATTAACGATCCGCTCAATATAGTGAAATATTTGTAAAACCTAAAAACAAAAACAAAAAAACAGTCTTTCTTCAAGATCGGTGCCCCTCTCCCCACCCCTAATTGCCTGCTGTGAATGCAGCTCAGCCACAGAACCTCCCAAAGCATGTGGATTCATTCATATTCTTTGTTTTTATTACCTGTGTTTCTGGTTACATAACAATTCCTGGCAATAAGCTCTTCTCCAGAGAGCTGTGAACATTGTGGTAAGCTAGAATTAATGAGCTTGAATTTTGATATTTTTGTTATTTCTATAGATAAACATATGTTGTTGGTACTCTTTAGAATCGCCTCGATGAGGCAATTCTAAAGAATACAAACATCATATGTTTTTCTGCAGAAATAAGGAAATTAAAAAACTAGTTTCCTGCCTTATCATGAGTTTCATTCTTCGTCTGGATTCCATACATTTTGGAAATGGAATGGTGTCAAAACCACTTACTATTAATCAAAGTGCATGTTCATGCAATATGCTGTCTGCAAGTATTTGAGAATAGTGTGCTTTTGATAGAAATAAGCTTACAGTTCAGGAGTAATTTCTGGCAGTTGAAAATTGGTTTGATCCCACAAGCACCACATGTTGTTTCCTTTGTTTGTTTGAATTGGCGTTTAACGTCCCCGTCAACACTATTTAGATCATTTTGGAGACACTGCTTCCAATTTTGTGGGACTTTTACCCGACATTGAGTTGAAATGACAACTCAAGCCCTGCCACCCAATAAAACCAGAAGGCTTATATATGCATTGGACAATCTGACTCACACCACTTTGCCTGGGCAGGCTTAGTCCTTCTAAGCGGTTTACCAGTACTCGTGTGTCGTCAGCTGAATGACAGTTTAGATCCTGATCAGATGGCTTCTTCAAGCCATCTGATCTGGATCTGCACTGTTTGCAACGGTAGGGGTTGTCTTGAACACTGAATCTGAGTGTATTATAAAGTCCTTCAACAGCAGCATGTGGTTAAAGTTTAACAGGATGACTCAGTTTTTGATGGAGAAATTTTTTATTTCCCATGCTTTTTGTGCCACTGTTTCTGAAACATACGCTGCTGAATGTCACAGATAAAGGATGTTCAAGAAATCTTTTCAGAAAAGTAAGTTTATTTTGTAATTTCTGCAGGAAAAATTTAACACTTAAACCACTAGTAACATCATGCAGATATCATTTTCAGATTGTTTGAACTGGGGTTTAATGTCCCCGTCAACTGTTTCTAGGTCATTTTGGATAGTTGGTTCCAATTTTGAGGGACTTTTACCCAACATTATGTTGAAATGACATCTCAAGCGCTGCCGCCCAATGAAACAAATAGGGTTTATATGCATGGACGGTCCGACTCGTGCCACTTTGCCTGGGCAGGCATATACCCAAGCAGTTTACCAGTACTCATGTGTGTTCGGTTTCAGCTCTGGTGGAAGCACCATGCAGCCCAGTCTATCTATCCAAGCCCCGATGGATGGGCCTCTGTGGCCTAGTGGATAAGAGGGCTGACTCTTAATTATTAGGTCTCTCACCGCTGTGGGTTCTAGCCTGGCTCAGGTCACATGTGATACCCCAAGTTCTGCAATGGAAGGCCAGGTGGTTTTTCTCTGGGTACTCCGGTTTTCGCCCACCTGATTAACGATCAGCCCGGTATGAGTGAAATGATCTTGAAAGGGCTGTAAAACCAAAAACCAAGCCCCGATGGGCAGGGTTCCTATCATTTTCAAAGTTTTTTTTCTTATTTTTCAAAGAATCAGGCTTTACATTCCATATGAATCATCTTCCCAAATGTCAAGCCTGATGCTCTCTGAAAAATAAGAAAAAAATTGAATGTCATCTGCTACTGAGTATTTCTTGGTGCTTTAAGAGTTTAACCTTTTTTCACTGTCCAGGCTAAACCAGCAGACTTCAAATTGCTGATATTTTTTCTTATTTTACCTGGAAAACAGGACTTGACAGGACTTGACATCTCATGCAAATTATTTGCATAGGAGACAATTTGCATGAGATGCCAAATCCTGTTTTCTGGGAAAAATTAGAAATATATTTCAAAATGTCGTCTGCTGTGAAAAAAATACCCAGCATGCAGAGTGTTAAAGTCTACTACAGATTACCCTCCTTTAAGTACAGACATTGTTACTAGAGCTATTTCAATGGACCGAATCCTTAGCTCAAGACCCTTCTCTTGCTGAATATTCATTTAAGCCTCACCCATTTCTGTCTATCAACCAATCAAATTACTTGATGTAATTTATTGCTACAAATTCACAAACTGAATGTCAAACAGTGTAGATCCTGATCAGATGGCTTCGATCTGGATCTACACTGTTTTCAAAGATCCGGGTTGTCGTGAACAGCAAGATAAGAGTTAATGGAGATATATAAGAATATAGGAGGTTTTAGTAATTCCATTTATGACGTCATACTTGCACATACGGCCGTCGCTATTCAAATGTATTTGCGGAACTCAAAATGCTAACAATATTCAGACATTTTGAGAGAAAATATACCCGTTTACATTGAACAGAACAGAACAGAACAGAACTTTATTTGTCTAAGCTCAGGCCACACATAATGCCTTGAGAAGGAAAGAATGATATTTTGCTTTTATTTCTGAAATTCATTTATCCTGGATCCGTTTTAATTGACGAAAATCTCTTCGTGAATAACTCGTATCAGTGGCTTAAGATACCGTTATTCACGAAAGCTTACTTACAAAATAAGTTTTATTCACTATCCAAGTATAGCTATCACATACGGACAGAACTTAGATCTATCTATCTGTCTGTCCGTCCATCATTCAGTATGTCCGTCCATCTGTCCGTCCATCTATGCAGTTAAAAAATGTCCAGCGATCTGTCTAATCATCATGAAAACACGCCTATATAAAACTGACCCCCATGAATCCCACTTTTTTAAAGTAAAACTGGGGTTTACTGAGGTATACATTATTTTTCTTATTTCTGCTCAGAAACATAGATTGTGAGGCGGTTCTAACGAGTACCCACAATCTATATTTTGAGAAGAAATAAGAAAAATAATATAAATGTTCATCTTAAAATTTTCCTTTTTTTTCAGCAAATTAGTAAAATTTATAATGTATTTGAATAGGCATGTGTTCTGCAGCGTCTGATCTGAGCCTGCACTGTTTGCCAGGGTACCCGTTTTGGGGTTTCTGGTACCAAATCGGTTAATGTAAGGGCTGGGCAGGCTGAACAAATCTACCAGATTCTACTGTAAAATCTTGCACTTGCGAATCTCATGCACTGAAAGGGTGTTCTACTTGTGTTTTGAATTTAATCTTCCAATCCCACTGAGTCTTGATGGGTCCAAGCACTTATTAAGCAACACCGTATTATCGCTAACGCAACGTTCTGGCGTTGCAGTCAAATTTAGTGCATCGCTTTTATGTTGGTTTGAAGTAGACACGACATTGTTGACACGCCACATGTCGGATGACGTGGAGTTATTTAACGACAAACTGTAATTTACATTTACTGTTGGTACGCTAATTGAGAGAGAGAGAGAGAGAGAGAGGACCCTGTTGGGTCGTATGTACAATATACCATTAAGAGCAGTTAACTAAAAATATTGTTTGTTTGATTTGAGGTTTAACTTCCCCGTCAACACTGTAAAGGTCATTTTGGATACGTTGCTTCCAATTTTGTGGGACTTTTACCCTACATTGAGATGAAATGACATCTCAAGCCCTGTCGCCCAATGGAACCAATAGGGTTTATAAGCATGGTCGGACCGACTCGCACCGCTTTGCCTGGGCAGGCTTGGATCCTCTAAGCGGTTTACCAGTACTCGTGTGCGGGTTGGTTTCAGCTCTGTGTTGAAGCATTATGCAGCCCATCTATTTCTTCAAGCCCCGGTGGGCGGGGGCCTTAACTAAAAAATATAACACTTGGGATTGGCGAAATTTCACACCTGGCAGCATATCGGTGTTTCTTCCATTAACTTACATTAGAATCCGCCAAAAGTTTAAAAGAATTCCACTGTTTTACGCTGTAATTAACACTTTATCTTTCCCACTGCCTAGAAGCAATATGACAGTTGACGGCCAGTGCTTTTCCCGTTCTATTTTTAGAACCGGAAGTACGTCATGAAAAAAGCTCCTATTGTATTTGTTACTCAAAAAAAAAAAAAAAAAAAAAATATTTGTTAGAATCGCCCCTGAGGCGATTCTAATAGATGTCCACAAAATTTGTTTCTTGGAGTAATTGTGGGGTGGGGGGGTGATGAAGGCCCTTTAATATATATACGAGATTACTACTTCTTATTGGGGGGAGGGAGGGCGAAGGCCCTTTAATACCTATATATATTACAACTCCTTATTGGGATTCTTTATAAGGGAAAATTCTATATAATGGCAAACAGTTAGGGAACAAACACTGTCCTTATAATAATCTGTATGTGTAGTTTTGTTCCAGGGTTAGGGACTGAGGAATTGTGTAAAGTACACACAAAACCTCTTTATAAAACAATAATGCATTAGCAACTTATTTGCTCATTTCAAATACATACAGAATCAACTTCACAATCAGAACAGGCCTCCATGGCCTAGTGGTTAAGAGGGCTGACTCTTTAACATTATGTCTCTCACTTGCTTAAATCACATGTAAGGTGCCCAGAACTGCAAAGGACGATTAGATGTTTTTGTTTTTTTCTGGGAACTCTGGTTTTCGTCCACCTCTCATTAATTATCGTCTCATTATAATTGAAATAATCTTGAAAAGGCAGTAGAACCAAAAGAAAAAAAAGCAAAAACTTTATTTCAATTGACCTTCCTGGAACAGATAAAGTGGTACATTGCTTGGGGAAATAATTTCATAACTTAAGTCGGTACAGTCCGATTGAAGTCTTTGCTGTGTGATGTCCCTTGACCCAAGGTTTCTTATACAGCTTGAGAAAAGTTTATAATATAGGGATCACCCATGGTTTTTCCTGCATTTACATTTGCCTGGTCCCGAGGAAGCTGTTTGAACACGAGTTCAAATACCTTCCGAGGGACCAGGCCAAGGTATACTGCAATGAAATAAACATGGGTAATCATTATTCTTGCATAGCTTACGATTCCAATGGCAGATTATGACGAAAGTGCCCCTAAACTCCATATACAATCTTCAGATGTGACTGTAAAACCAACATGGCCGCTAGTTCAGAATGTTGCTGAGAATGACGTCAGTTCCACACTGACATTTTGACGTCATCATAAAACTTCAAAATGCTACATTCAGGGCGTCAACATTGCATCTTTCAACATAACATAAACAAAGCCAGGCCCATCTTGTGATCTGGCCCATTCAAAACTAACGTCAAACAACTACGTTAATAGAATTTTATGCAAGAATAACTGATCTGACTGAATTTTTGCTGAGCACATATGCAGTAAAGTTCCTATATTAACCCTTATCTTGCTGAATATTCATTTTAGCCACACCCATTTCAGACTTTGAACCAATCAGATTACTCGATGTAATTTATTCCTGCAAATTCATAAACTGAATGTCAAACAGTGTAGATCCAGATCAGATGGCTTCAGAAGCCATCTGATCAGGATCTGCACTGTTTGCAAAGATAGGGGTTGTCGTGAACAGCATGATAAGGGTTAAAACCACCTTTGTGATTGTTCAGAAGTGGTCTTTAAGACCACTTTTGGACAGCCCCAAAGGTGGTCCCTGACGTTCAGAAAACACAAAGTAGGAATAAATGCACCATTATAAATAGGCTTAGTCTTAATTTTAGGTGGTCTTAATAGCCGAATTTCATTGTTCTTGCGGTAGTTGACCCGGACTTTGCAACTCGATTAGCACAGTGTAGTTATGTTTCTGCACATACTTAGGCCTAAGTAGCCTAATGCGTTAGATGTGGCTATTTTTGGCTGCCATATTAGACCAAGTGTGGTTGAACGTAATCTTTTCTCAATTTCAAGCCTCAAGAATAATATTAAGTGTCATTTTCTGTCTGAAAAGAGACTCTGGAATATTTTTTTTCCTGAGGTTTCAATTAAGCTTCCAAAATTGGTCTTGTCAGCATAACCATAGTGTCCCTAAAAACCCGGAGAAGAGTCACCTCTTGATTAGGGAAAGAAATATTTGTTGGAAAGGGTTGCTTTCCCTGAGTTTGTATCTGTTACTTCTCTTGTAGGCACTGACTGATCTGGTTCTACTGTTGTTGGTCTTACAGGCATTTGTATAACATACTTACCATATGTATTCTGACAGACAGGCCTGAGCAAACAGTGTAGACCCAGATGAGATGCTGCATTCTGCAGCATCTCATCTGGGTCTACACTGTTTGCCACTCATCCCCCTTTTCTTAGTCACCAAATTAGGTAGTAAATTATACTTGTACAAATTTTAGAACGCACCCCCGCCCATCGGGGCCTGGAGAAATAGATTGGGCTGCAAGGTGCTTCCACGCAGAGCTGAAACTGACCGAACTTGAGCACTGGTAAACAGCTCAAGTCTAAGCCTGCCCAGGAAAAGTGATGCGAGTCGGACCGCTAGCAGTTTCTATGGCCGGTAGGGCTTGAGATGTCATTTCATCTCAATGTCGGAAGCAACGTCTCCAAAATTACCTTAAAAGCATTGACTGGGATGTAAAACCTCAACTCAAACAAACAAAACAAATTTAAGAACAAGTATGATAATGAGTTGAGGTGTCCGAAAATTTAAGGTAAATACAGTGAATAATGATTGTGCATCTCTGATAATGGTTTGAGACAAGAACTGTCCTTAAACTGGAAGGATGTCTTAAGGCAACAGTTTTGAGAGTAAAAAAACAACAACTACAAATTACATGTAACGAAGTTTGTTGAAAAAGGTTGTCTTACTAGAAGAATTTTACTGTGTGTATATTGCTTGAAAAAATTAACCCCTGAAGCGGCACTAATCACAGCTATAGCATTAAACATGGTCCAATATATTTTTCTTATTTTTCAGCAAAAAAATAATACTTGAAATTTCATGTGAATCCTCTACTTTCAAGTCTTGTTTTCTCAGAAAATTGAAACTCAGAATTTAGAGAGAGTGTATTCTTCTGTGCATTTTGCTTAGAACTTTTGGGTGAAAAGAACATCATAACTAATATATTTTCTTGGCAAAATTAGCAAAGATGTTTATATCATGTTTTTATGTTGGATTGATGTTATCCAGAACATTTACAAACTGTAGGCTCAGTAGGTTCAGTATTGTTTCCAACACTTTGAAACTGTTTCCAACAAATTTTGGCGCAGAAACCATGTTTTCCTCACACCTAGCATGTATATTTCCCGCCATTTTCTACATGGGGACAACCTTCAGTTTTCCCTGTATATATCTATTAACTGGGCTCCTTCAGAAAGGGGTCTACTTTTAAAGGAAGGAATTTTCTCCCTTATTTATAAGGGAGCATACCTGCCAAATTTCACCCCATTGGTTAACATAAGTGACACTCACTCTTTTTTCGCTTCATGTTGTGAATTTTGCATCACGAAAACACGCCTATATAATATTGACCCCCTTGAACCCCACTTTTATATTGTAAAACTGGGGTTTACAGGGGCAGACCTTATCTTTCTTATTTCTGCTCTAAAATATAGATTGTGGGTACTCGTTAGAACCGCCTCATTGAGGCGGTTCTAACGAGCACCCACAGTATTTTGAGCAGAAATAAGAAAAATGTCAAAATTTTTCATCTGTAATTTTTCATTTTTTCGGCAGTAAAATTTACAATGTATTTGTATAGGCGTGTTTTCGTAATGTGTATCACTTTTACTCTTTACTCTTATCCCGCTGATCACGACAACCACTACTTTTGCAAACAGTGTATATCAAGTAATTTGATTGGTTGAAATGAAAAAAGGTGTGGCTTAATTAATTTATGCAGTGGGATAAGGGTTAAAATGTAAGAAACTTCCTTCTTTATTGAATATCAAAACAGAAATCTCACTAGTGAATGTTTTTTTATATCTCACTCTTTTTGCAAATGAAAACGGGGTATGAGGGAGACAAATATATTTTTGAAAGAGTTATCTGCCCTGATAGTGTATTCATTTTTTCGGAAGGAATGTGTGTTTGTACCCAAGTTTCATAATGATCTGGCAGTGATCCATTACAATACAGACTGCATTATTTCTCACAGCACCATGTCACTTCCAGTAAACAGCTCTGAGAAAGTGCATTACTGGTGTTAACATTAGATCCCGTGGAATAAATGGTCAGCTTTTACATTTGACTACCATTGTGTTAACCCACTGTATGCGGGAAACCCCGAAAGAGATACCTTTACAAACAGTCTAGGCCCAGATCAGATGCCGCAGAATGCGGCATCTGATCAGGGCCTGCACTATTTGCTAACAAAAGTTTGTCATAAATAGAATAAAAACAAAAAAATAGGCTCAACACCCCTTATATGACAAATGGACTTGTCCAACATATAGCAATGGAAGAGTCCACTAGTATATAGTGGGTTAACCCTTGTCATGCTGAATCAGAATACCGTAAAACTCCTAAAATTCGGACACCTTAAGAACTTGCTGTAATTCTCCTAAAATTTTGACAAATTTGTTTCATGTTCCAGCCAGAAGTCCAAAAAGTGCAGAAGGAATGTCAAACAGTGTAGACCCAGATCAGACTGCTCCTTCAGGAGCAGTCTGATCTGGGTCTTTCCTCGGCAAACATGTCCAAAGTATGCATTATAAGGAGTATATGGTTGCACCTGTGTGTGCATTTAACCCTATCTTGCTGTTCACGACAACCCCTATTTTTGCAAACAGTGTAGATCCAGATCAGATGGCTTCTGAAGAAGCCATCTGATCAGGATCTACCCTGTTTGGCATTCAGTTTATGAATTTGTAGCAATAAATTACATCAAGTAATTTGATTGGTTTATAGACAGAAAAGGGTGTGGCTTAAATGAATATTCAGCAAGAGAAGGGTTAATAGGATTCCTTTCTGTGGCTTGTTATTATGATTAACCCTTATCCTGCTGATTACATTAATTAAGCCACACCCATTACCAGCTATCAGCCATTCTGATGCCTTCAAATATTATATTCAGGCCCCCGCCCATCAGGGCTTGAAGAAATATATGGGCTGCATGATGCTTCCACACAGAGCTAAATCTGACCAACACACGAGTACTGGTAAACCGCTTAGAGGATCTAAGCCTACCTAGGTAAAGCGGTGCGCACGAGTCAGACCGTCCATGCTTATAAACCCTATTGGTTTTTATAGACAGAAAAGGGTGTGGCTTAAATGAATATTCAGCAAGAGAAGGGTTAATAGGATTCCTTTCTGTGGCTTGTTATTATGATTAACCCTTATCCTGCTGATTACATTAATTAAGCCACACCCATTACCAGCTATCAGCCATTCTGATGCCTTCAAATATTATATTCAGGCCCCCGCCCATCAGGGCTTGAAGAAATATATGGGCTGCATGATGCTTCCACACAGAGCTAAATCTGACCAACACACGAGTACTGGTAAACCGCTTAGAGGATCTAAGCCTACCTAGGTAAAGCGGTGCGCACGAGTCAGACCGTCCATGCTTATAAACCCTATTGGTTTCATTGGGCGACAGGGCTTGAGATGTCGGGTAAAAGTCCCACAAAATTGGAAGCAACGTCTCCAAAATGACCTTTACAGTGTTGACGGGGAAGTTAAACCTCAAATCAAACAAATCAAATATTATATTCATTCAGTTCACAAACTGCATGACAGTGTAGATCCTGGTCAGATGGCTTCTTTACTGTTTGCCAAGGTAGAGGTTATTGTGAACAGCACGAAAAGGGTTAAAATAAAATATCTAAATCAGACCCCGCCCATCAGGGCTTGAAGAAATAGATTGGTACTGCTTGATGCTTCCATGCAGAGCTGAAAGTACTGGTAAACCGCTTAGAGGTTAAATGCCTGCCCAGGCAAAGCGATGCAAGTCGGACCATCCATGCATATAAACCCTATTGGTTTCATTGGGTAGCACGGCTTGAGATGTCATTTCATCTCAATGTCGGGTAGATTAGTCCCACAAAATTGGAAGCAACGTCTCCAAAATGACCTAAATAGTGTTGATGGGGACGTTAAACTTCAAATCAAACTAACAAACAAAATATCTAAGCACACTGCACCCATATTATGGCAAATATGTTAATGACAAACTGTCTTAACTATTCATCAGAAAAAAGCCCTGTTCAGCCTCAGGGCCAACATATAACATTAAGCTTTAAACATAATCTTTAAATATTTAATATGAACCCCAGTACCTGTCAGGCCAGTGATCAGGAGGTTCATGGTTTGATCCCTGGGTCTGTCCTTGAAGGACAACAAGAACAGTTGTCAATTATTGACAAAAGTAGTGAAAAAAAATTGCGCTGACTACCTGCATAGATCTGCTTAACTGATCTAAGCCTGCCCAAGAAATGTATGGTGTACCAAAAGGGTCAAAATGACCGATACCGGTCTACCCGCATTTTAGATATACGGGTATACCCGTAAATTTGCGGGTACACCCCTAAATTTGCAGGTACACCCCTATTTCAAATGCGGGTGTACCCGTAAATTTGCAGGTACACCCGCATTTAGCGGTCTACCCGCATTTTACGGGTAGACCTGCATTTTACGGGTACACCCCTATATTTGCGGGTACACCCCTAAATTTACGGGTGTACCCGCATCTTAAAATGCGGGTATACCCGTAAAAATAGGAGTATACCCGTAAAATGCAGGTCTACCCGTAAATGCAAGTAGACCGCTATTTCTTATTTTCCAATTATCCAATCTAAATGCCGCTTACATATCCACATTTTTTGGATAAGGCTCTTATCTTTCTTGCGGCGTCTTTGATATACCTGTCCAATTCATGCTGTGTAAACACTCAATAATTTCAAATTTTAATGAGAATCAAGAGCGTTTATTGCACCCTTGAAAAAATCAGCTACAGTCTGATTTGATATATTAAAATTTAACTAAGCGTATATTAAAATGTTTTGCATTTACTTTCCTGTCATTTATTTATTTATTTACACAGATTATCATGTGGGGTTTAGTTCCAGATATACAATGTTGAAGCATCAAGAAAACACGCCTATATATGTTTGACCCCCAGAAACCCCATTTTCATTTTGTGAAACTTGGGTTTATTGGGGTATACATTAATTTCCTTATTTTTGCTGAAAACATAGATTGCTGGTACTCTTTAGTACTCTTTATCTGAAGCGGTTCTAATGAATACCCACAATCTATGTTTTGGAGCAGACTTGACAAAAATAAAGTATACCCTTGTTAATCCCCGATTTTTTTATGTATGGTTTGGTCTTCAAGGGTTTCAAATACGCATGATGAAGATGACTCGAATCGCCCCCGCCCATCGGGGCCTGGAGAAATAAAATGGGCTACACAGTGCTTCCGCGCAGAGTTGAAACCGACCGAACTTGAGCACTGGTAAACAGCTTAGGTCTAAGCATGCCCAGAAAAAGTGATGCGAGTCTGACCACTCCTTAAACCCCAGCGGTTTCTATTGGCGGTAGGGTTTGAGAAGTCATTTCATCTCAATGTCGTGTAAAATCCCACAAAATCGGAAGCAACGTCTCCAAAATGACTTTAATAGTGTTGACGGGGACGTAAAACCTCAACTCAAACAAACTAACAGATAACTCGAAAAGCTTTCTTATTTCGAAAGAATGTTTCCTGTTTCCTATCAAAGAAAAAAGTGTGTGTTTGGGGGTGGGGGGGTGGAGGAGGAGGAGGGCGGCAAACTCATTCGTTTTTGTCTGAAAAAAACAACAAAAAAAAAAAAAAAAAAAACGAAACATTTCGTCTTTGGGTGGTAAAATTTTCCAGTATATCTGAAAAGGCGCGTTTTCGTAATGTCTTGTGATATTCCAGCAAAGAATAAGAATGTCCGTAAATACTGCGCGGAAGCGCAGGCAGATGCATGTATCTGTGTGCGGAGTGCGTTTTAGTTGTAAGTTTCACAAACAACTAAGGTAAAATATATACGGGCCTACTACCACTACCACTATATCTTTAAATACCACTATTAATACCACTATTATATCTGCCATAACTACTACAACTACAGCTATATAAGCCTGCACAGGAAAAGCGTGGATAGGTAAACTGACCGGCTCAAAAATGACCTAAAACAGTGTTAACTGGACTGTAAAACTCCCATACAAACAAAACTACTACCGCCACTATTCATGCTACCTCTGTAACCACTACTTCATCTATGTCTACCACAGAAAAGTGGTGCGAGTCGGACAGTCCATGTTGGTTTCTTTGGGCGGCGGGGCGTGAGATGTCATTTCATCTCAATGTTGGGTAAAAGTCCAACAAAACTGGAAGCAACGTCTCCAAAATGACCTACACAGAGTTGACGGGGACGTTAAATTTAAATCAAACAAACAAACAAAACTGGAAGCAACATCTCCAAAATGACCTAAATAGTGTTGACGGGAACGTTAAATCTCAATTCACCCAAAGAAACTACTACTATTACTACTTCTGCTACTACTACTACTGCTGCATATGCTACTGCACCTACTTCGATTATAACTGCTACTACTACTGCAACTACTACTACTACTATACCTACTACTTCTACTACTATTGCTACTTCTTCTACTGCTACAACTACTACTACAACTAGTTATACTTGTACTTCTATGCTACTACTACTAATAATAATAATAATACTAATAATAACGAGAATGATAAGACTGCTTATGCTACTGCACCTATTACAATCATATCTCCTACTACTACTGCAAATGCTACTTCTACTACTATTACTACTACTAATTCAGCTGTTACTGCTTCTGCTTCTACTACTACTACTGCTACTACTTATAATACTACTATTACTGCTGCTGCTTCTTCTGCAATAACAATTACTACTATTACAACTACTTTTACTAGTGACTGTAGTAGACATAGATGAAGTAGTGGTTACAGAGGTAGCGTGAATAGTGGCGGTAGTAGTTTTGTTTGTATTGGAGTCTAACAGTCCAGTCAACACTGTTTTAGGTCATTTTTAAGGCAGTCAATTTTCCTATCCACGCTTTTCCTGGGCAGGCTTATATAGCTGTAGTTGTTATGGCACATATAATAGTAGTATTAATAGTGGTAGTGGTAGTAGGCCCGTATCCATTTTACCTTAGTTTGTGAAAATCACAACTAAAACGCACTCCGCACACACATACATGCATCTGCCTGTCCGACTCGCATCACCTTTCCTGGGCATGCTTAGACCTAAGCTGTTTACCTGTGCTCAAGTTCGGTCGGTTTCAACTCTGCGCGGAAGCACTGTGTAGCCCATTTTATTTCTCCAGGCCCCGATGGGCGGGGGCGATTCGAGTCATCTTCATCATGCGTATTTGAAACCCTTGAAGACCAAACCATACATAAAAAAATCGGGGATTAACAAGGGTATACTTTATTTTTGTCAAGTCTGCTCCAAAACATAGATTGTGGGTACTCGTTAAAACCGCTTCAGTTTACCAGTGCTCAAGTTCGGTCGGTTTCAACTCTGCGCGGAAGCACTGTGTAGCCCATTTTATTTCTCCAGGCCCCGATGGGCGGGGGCGATTCGAGTCATCTTCATCATGCGTATTTGAAACCCTTGAAGACCAAACCATACACAATGAAAATCGGGGATAAACAAGGGTATACTTTATTTTTGTCAAGTCTGCTCCAAAACATAGATTGTGGGTACTCGTTAAAACCGCTTCAGCTAAAGAGTACTTAAGAGTACCAACAATCTATGTTTTCAGCAAAAATAAGGAAAATAATATATACCTCAATAAACCCACGCTTCACAAAATGAAAATGGGGTTTCTGGGGGTCAAATATATGTAGGCGTGTATTCTTGATGCTTCAACATTGTATATCTGGAACTAAACCCCACTTGATAATCTGTGTAAATAAATAAATAAATTAATGACAGGAAAGTAAATGCAAAACATTTTATTATACGCTTAGTTAAATTTTAATATATCAAATCAGACTGATTATCCCGTGATTTTTTCAAGGGTGCAATAAACGCTCTTGATTCTCATTAAAATGTGAAATTATTGAGTGTTTACACAGCATGAATTGGACAGGTATATCAAAGACGCCGCAAGAAAGATAAGAGCCTTATCCAAAAAATGTGGATATGTAAGCGGCATTTTGATTGGATAATTGGAAAATAAGAAATAGCGGTCTACTTGCATTTACGGGTAGACCTGCATTTTACGGGTACACTCCTATTTTTACGGGTATACCCGCATTTTAAGATGCGGGTACACCCGTAAATTTAGGGGTGTACCCGCAAATATAGGGGTGTACCCGTAAAATGCAGGTCTACCCGTAAAATGCGGGTAGACCGCTAAATGCGGGTGTACCTGCAAATTTACGGGTACACCCGCATTTGAAATAGGGGTGTACCTGCAAATTTAGGGGTGTACCCGCAAATTTACGGGTATACCCGTATATCTAAAATGCGGGTAGACCGGTATCGGTCATTTTGACCCTTTTGGTACACCATAGAAATGTGTGTTTTGGTTAGCTGACTGGCTCATCATGTCCTTGTATTGTTGACTGGGTCATTAATCTCCAAATTAACAAATTCGTAGTCGTTTAAGATCATCATCTTTAGATATTTACCCTCAAAAACTAGAACTGAGAGTGGGTAAGGGGAAGTAAATCTTTTTTAAAATTATGTCAATTATCCTATGTGTTTGGGTAACTTAACCCTTATCTTGCTGTTCGCGACAACCCCTATCGTTGCAAACAGTGTAGATCCAGATCAGATGGCTTCTGAAGAAGCCATCTGATCAGGATCTACACTGTTTGGCATTCTGTTTATGAATTTGTAGCAATAAATTACATCAAGTAATTTGATTGGTTGATAGACAGAAATGGGTGTGGCTTAAATGAATATTCAGCAAGATAAGGGTTAAATTTGCAGTATAATTATCCACAATGTTGAACATTGAGACCATTACATTTGAAACAAGGCAAACAGTGCATACCTTGATCAGACTGCTCCTGCAGGAGCAGTCTGATCAAGGTCTGCACTGTTTTCAACATTTGTTTCCAACATTTGACTTTCTGTTCCTAACTCTACCATTTAAATGATCATGCCCCAGTTACTCCCCATTGCTATTGATTCCATGAATATCTTGCGGTGTTTTAATTCTTGTAGCATTTTTCGAGGACACTCAGATGTCTCTGAAACAGTTTTGTACATGTAGTAGAAAAAAGTCCTATTTCTGTTTTATATTCATTTTCGGAATGTTTTTTTTTTGCTTCCTGGTGAGTCACATGTGTTTTAAGAAATGGATTATTGAACTGAAATAGGATTTATGAAAGGCTGCTATAATTTCGGATCATTATTGGCAATGCTTGGAATTATTTTGATGATGAATTCGGATTCCAATAGTATTATGCCAGAGCTTATGTGTTTGAAGGTATGTAGCATACATGAATATAAAATGAAATAAAAGAGAAAAAAAAGTGGTAATAAAGCTGTGGGAATAGAAAATTAGGTCTCTCATTGCTGTGGGTTTAGACTTGCTCAGATCACGTGTGTCCATGTGAAATAATGGCATCCAACATGATGTCAGAAATGACAAATATTAGGTAAAAATTTTAATATCTTTCTTATTTCTGCTTTCAACATAGATTGTGGGTACTCGTTAGAACCGCCTAATTGGGTGCTTGTAGAACCGCCTCAATGAGATGGTTCTAACGAGTAACCACAATCTATGTTTTGATAAAAAATAAGACAGGTAATGTATACCCCTGTAAACCCCACTTTTCTCTGTATAATGTGGGGTTTAGAGGGATCTACATTTCATAGACTTGTTATTGTGTTGGAGACACCAAATTCTGCAGTGGAAGTTCAGGTGATTTTTATGCTCCCCGAAGGGGGAGCCATATAGTCGCCGCTTTGTCCGTCCGTCCGTCCATCTGTCCGCACCAACGAAACGACATTTAGGGGGCAAAAAATTTGGACATTTTGACACTTAAGTATATTCGTGAGTCCAAATGGGGTTTATTCCGTAATTTTGGTACTTAAGTGGCAAAAATTCGCTCTTAGGTGGCTTGCCGCTTAAGAGAATTTGCTGCTTAAGTAGTCAATATGCCGACGCCTAGCCACTTAAGGATCCGTTCGTGAGAACGTCCGTCCGTCCGTCACGCTCTATATCTCTAAAAGTATTAAAGGTATTTAAGTGAAACTTGATATACTGATAGAAGGCGATAAGGGGAATCGTAAAATACAAGAACCATAACCCTGTCACCAGTATTTATGGAGTTACTTCCCTTCTTAACTATTTCAATGAAAAGATTGTCCGGAGCATATCTCTGAAAGTATAGAAGGGATTTAAGTGAAACTTAATACATTGATAGATGGCCATCAGAGGAAGTGCAGAGTGCAAGAAATGTAACTCTATCACAAGTAATTACAGAGTTATTTCCCTTTTTAGTTTTTGCTATATTAAGCTTGTCCGGAGCATATCTCTAAAAGTTTTAAAGGTAATTTAGTGAAACTTGATACACTGATAGGGGGCTATGAGAGAAATCACAGAATGCAAGAAGCATGACCCTACCAACAGTATTTACAGAGTTACTTCCCTTCTTAACTAGGGCACTACACAGTATTTTGGGTGCCCTATAGTAATCTCCTTGTCAGTCAGTTTCAAATCTAAACCAAAACATTTAACCGGTTATAACTTCAGAAGTATTATCCCTACTCCCATGAAACTTCACACTCATACTAACAATCACAAGACCTACATTCTGACAAACCATACTGCTTTTGTCCGTGTGTTTGTCACGCCTTAACCAGAAAACTTAACCTCGGTCATAACTTCAAAAGTATTTGCCCTACTCTCATGAAACTGCACACACTTACTTACTATCACAAGATCTACATTCTGACAAAGGGCCATAACTATATTGCTTTTCGGTGTGTGTTTGTCAGGCAATAACCAAACAACTTAAACTCGGTCAAAATTTTAAAAGTATTTATCCTACTCTCATTAAACTTCACACACATACTTACCATCACAAAACCTACATTCTGACAAAGGGCCATAATTATGTTGCTTATTTACACTGAATTATCTCCCCTTTTTCAAAAAATATCTCCTGTTGTTTCATAACCATGGGTAATAGGGCTTTCATATTTCACATATATATTCCTTGTGACATTCTTCATTGAAAATCACTTACCAGGGAACACAAAACTGAGTTTCTTTGTCTTATGGTTTAAGATTTACATGCCCTTGCACGGAAGGGGCCTTACATTTCTCCTTATTTTTGTAGTCTTTTTTGAAAATCACTAACTAGTGGATTCATAGACTTTAGGTTAAACCCATTTGGTACCGAAAACCCCAAAAGGGGTAAGTGGCAAACAGTACAGGCCCAGATCAGACGCCTCGAAACTCGTGTTTGTCAAGCCTTAACCTGGCCTTACTCTTATGAAACTTCACACACATACTTACCATCACAAGACCTACATTCTGACAAAGGAGAATAACTTGTGTGTTTGTCACACCTAAACCAAAAACCTTAACCTCGGTGATAACTTCAAAAGTATTTTGTCTACTCTCATGAAACATCACACACATAATTACCATCACAAGACCTACATCCTGACAAATTGCATTTGGGTGTGTGTTTGTCAGGCTACATTCTGACAAAGGGCCATTACTATATTGCTTATTTTCACTAATCATCTCCCCTTTTTCAAAAAAATATCTCCTGTTATTTCATAACCATGGGTGATAGGGCTTTCATGTTTCACATGTGTATTCCTTGTGACATTTTCCATTGAAAATCACTTACTAGGGAACACAAAATTGAGTTTCTTAGCCTTATGGTTTAAGATTTACAGGTCCTTGCAGGGAAGGGGCCTTACATTTCTCATTTTTTTGGCATTCTTTGTTGAAAATCACTACCTGCTTTATTTGTACTCCAAACATCAGCTGAGGGTACTCATTAGAACCTCCTCATTCAGACGGTTCTAAGGAGTACCCATAACCTTTGTCTTCAAACAAATCTTATTATCAAACTTCAAAGTGTATACGATCATTTCACTAAAATAACCCTCCTACTACTGCGCATCTTCGGGGAGCATCCCTCGGTTTCACCGATGCTCTTGTTCTCTCTGTACTGCTGTTTTCTCCAATCTCTGATTAATCATGATTGGCTTGATATAAGTGAAATAATCTTAAAAAAAGCTGTAAAAAGCACATTTCAAAAATGAAAGATCTGCATCTACAGTGTTTGCTTACAGTAACAGGTATTTTTACAAAACTTACAAAACTTGGCACCACTATAATTGGAAATGGATTTGCCTCAATCCTGCAGCTATGTTTTTTTTCGGGTAGCTCTTATGTGCTTTTAGCGCCCAGTTACCTTTCAAACTAGTATCATTTCATATGAGAGATAAAATAGCTTCTTTTGCTATGCAGTGGCGCAGAATATAATATATGCTCACCTTGGGATATCTATGTATATGTTATAGTAGTCGCAGATTAAATTGACTAGGCGGAGCTATTCAGGTGTTGTCAGTATATGTCAAATTCGCCGAGTCCACCAGAAGATTCGGTAAAGTGCCTTTCGCATGCTTTCTGCAAGCGTACCAAATGGTCATACACGCCAAAGCTTTGTTCGTGTTACAGTTGGATTCACACAACTTGGTGACTTGGTTTACCTTTTTGTTAATATAACATTCCAAAGGCAGGTACAAACGATTGCTCCGCCTTGTCAATCTTATCTGCGACTACTATACTTCGGTGTAATTTTCATTGGACCAAATGTTTTGCTGTGTAATTTGTTTGTTTGGAGTTTAACTGCCCAGTCAACACTATCTAGGTCATATAGAGAAAGTCAGATTACATAACCACTCTTTTCCTGGGCAGGCTTATATATAATGCTAGGTTCCAACTGTCCTGTGATCCGTTATGAACACCACGATTGGCCATTCATAGCTGGTCCTGGAATTTTCTCTGAAATTCCAGGTTTGGATACTAGGTGATGCAACTCGATACATTCTGATACGATTTGTTGCGCTTGGATGCGATCCAGTCAGGATTAGTCAATTTCCGGTGTCACGATCAGTCACATTCTTATCTCCCATTCAGACACAAACACATATGTTCCGATATGATTGTTGCGATCGAGTCTATGGTTGGGTCTCACTCTGACACGATCATCATGATCATGTTCCCCCAATTCGGATGATCTGATATGTGCAGATACGTTCCGATACGTTCATCACGAACCGATGCACTCCGTTATGATAGCATATGATTATGGTCTCGATGTTTTTCACGATCATGATTGAGGGTGATCACGATTTGAGCTACAACTCGACCCTGACGGGTATATATACAGCCGGACTGACCATGAACATCATTGTTTCTTGTTTACATCATAAACACTAAAACCTCAGCCATTGTTGATAGCAGGAGTTGCGGATGATGACAACGTGGCATTTTCTCTGGCTTGACTGATTCAGGCTCCTGGGATGGAAAAGCCTTGCTCTTTCCCTTCTTGCCTCTAGTTCCCTTTGGTGGCATCTCTCAAATGCTCTAAAACTACTATCAAAGGCCTGTAAGTAGGTGTACCCTCTTCAAGGGTAGATCACTGAATGAGATGCATTATTGAAAGTTGATTTTTAAAATCAAGTTTCTATGTCATTACATTTCTACTTCCGGTACTGGATCACGTTACTCCACTTCCGCTGTTCGTTCGCTGCATAAAATAGTCCAAATGAACTCTTGAAAATTAATTTTGCAGGCATGGAACATCTTTCAAAATATTTCAGTTTTTCGGGACTTTATACGGATTGAATATAAATTGGCACAGAAAGAGGAATTCTGAAAAGTTAACAGTACTCTGGGACTATTTTCCTATGCGCTTTGCGATGATATTTATGTTTTACTCTTTCATCCCTGAGTTTCTAAACAGAACTCTTCTCGCTTTAAATATATTCTTATAGAAAGGGATTTCTGATTAGTTCACTGACATGATGACAAACAGTGTACATGTAGATTCTGGCGAGACGTTCTAGCTACGTGCCGTCTTATCAGGATCTACAAGGTTTGCATAGATACAGTGTATTTCTACCTCGGCATCTGCACCGGTCTACAGGGTTAAAAGGGTTAGCTTATCAGTGACCAACTAAATAATCCTTTACTGACCTACAGTTCGCCTGCTTTCGAGAGCTCTAATTACAAATCACGTGTTGTAAGCTGTGAGTTTTAAATCAAGTTCCGTACTTTAGCAAATAGTGAAGACACCGATTAGACGCAACATTCTTTGGCCTCTAATCTATCTTAACTGTTTCAGAATGTCCCAATATTGAAACAATTAATTGGCATTTATGGGTTAATGTTTTTAGGACCCCGTACAGGTTGGAATAAACATATTTTAATTCACCTTTGGTAAACATGGCGTCTGATCAGGGTTATAATGTCTAAATCAGATTGTTTAAAAATGATCTTTTTTTGTCAAGTTATTCTCCTTTTTATGTCCCGACGCCCAAAGGAACTTAGTTCCAAGCGGCTGCACAACGTATGTGCATCGTCGTATCAATGCGACGTTGATGCGACGTTGCTAAGACATCATGTGCCCGCTAGGAGAACTTCTCTGTAAGATTTTTAGCAGATATGTACTGAGCTAATTTAGAAATTTATGGTTTGACCATGAAGAAATTGGCAGGCACGTTTATCTTTCTTTCTTCCGTTTTTTCTTCTTGGGGGTAGTTGAGTGAGGCAATGGCGATGTGTATCTTGTCCAGTTGACATTGACTTACAGTTAGGCAACACCTGCTGTCCTTGTAGAGTGGGGGAGTGTTGTTATTTCTTCTGTCTCTACACTTCCATTCATTTTCCTCTTTCTCCTCTGTCCCTAACTTTCATATCCTCTACAACGACCCCCGCCCATCGGGGCTTGAAGAAATATATGGGCTGCATGATGCTTCTACGCAGAGCTGAATCCGACCTGCACACGAGTACTGGTAAACTGCTTAGAGGATCTAAGCCTGTCCAGGCAAAGTGGTGCGAGTCGGCTCGTCCATGCTTATAAAGCCTATTGGTTTCATTTTGCGGCAGGGCTTGAGATGTCATTTCATCTCAATGTCGGGTAAAAGTCCCACAGAATTGGAAGCAACGTCTCCAAAATGACCTTTGCAGTGTCGACGGGGACGTTAAACCTCAAATCAAACAAACAAACAAATCATCTCCTCTTCTATCTCTTTTCCATTTCTCTTGGAGAAGAGAAAAATGACTCCACTAGGGTTGACCTGTCGTTAAACTCAAAACAATCAATGAATCTTTTTTTTTCTTTGTCAAATTTTTTTACCCTCTTAACCCTCTGGGACCTTGTCCAATCAGAACCAGAATCAGAATTGCTACTGGTGACACCTCAAATGACATTCATACACCACGACCTATGATTCTAGATTTTTTTCAACAAAATATCTAGATAACTGCTTGATCTACGACTAACATTGATATATAATAATTATTCCTGATAAATCAACTTTCCTCAGTACTTTTAGTAGTTTGATATCTTTGCCAGTATACACATTGGTACGAGCACTCGTAACAGCTTGTGAGCGTTCGTGTAAAAAGGTAACTACTCACATCTGGTATCAACTCGAATCCGATCGTGAGTCATTCGTGTCGGGTCTGGAGCAATGGGACAGATTGTGGAAGATTGAAAAACATCTCAACAGAACGTGATGTTTGTCTTGTTCAAGATCGATCCCGTTCACCACTATTTGGAAGCATGATTAGATGCGACCTGCAGCGCTTTGTTACGATGCATTAGGATGTTATACGATGATCCCGATTTGACAGTTGATCGTAGAAAAATTTTGTACCATTCAAAAAGTTTATACAGTTAACACGATTGCCGCGACTGACCTCAAGACCTGATAAGATTTGATAGGATCACCAGGATAAGTCCACAATTAAGACCACCATTTCAAATGTGCCACCAATCGTGATAGTGGGAACATAGCATTAGTGGTTAACCAGTACAGTGCACGCAACCTGACAACTGCGGTTCAGATTGCTTTAGGAATAATTATCCCCATGCTTTTCGAAGAAAAAGTGGGGATATTGTAATTGTCTCCGTCGTCCGTACGTCCGTACGTCCGTCCGTCCGTCTTACCGGACAACTCCTCCCACACTTTTACAGCTAGAAACTTAAAACTTTGGGAACTGATAGGTCTTTGGTCTGAGGAGTGCATGACACTTTCGGAATTTTGATGCTACCCCTAGGGGCCAGGCCAGGGGGTGGGGTGCCCCGGGGGTAAAAAATCAAAGTTTTCAGAACCTGGTCGTGTGACATATCAAATCGAACAGCATAATGAGTAGAATACATAACAATCAAAATTTAACCCCTAGGGTCAGGTTTGAGGTCACCAGAGGTCAAAAACTTGGATTTTCACCCCCATAACCCACTTTTTAACGATTACCGGATAACTCCTCCCACACTTTTACAGCTAGAAACTTTAAACTTTGGGAACTGATAGGTCTTTGGTCTGAGGAGTGCATGACACTTTCGGAATTTTGATGCTACCCCTAGGGACCAGACCAGGGGGTGGGGTGCCCCGGGGGTAAAATCAAAGTTTTCAGAACCTGGTCGTGTGACATATCAAATCGAACGGCATAATGAGTAGAATACATAACAATCAAAATTTGACCCCTAGGGTCAGGTTTGAGGTCACCAGAGGTCAAATACTTGGATTTTCACCCCCATAACCCACTTTTTAACGATTACCGGATAACTCCTCCTACGCCGTTTCAGATAGAAACATGAAACTTTGGGAACTGATAGGTCTTTGGTCTGAGGAGTGCATGACACTTTCGGAATTTTGATGCTACCCCTAGGGACCAGACCAGGGGGTGGGGTGCCCCCGGGGTAAAATCAAAGTTTTCAGAACCTGGTCGTGTGACATATCAAATCGAACGGCATAATAAGTAGAATACATAACAATCAAAATTTGACCCCTAGGGTCAGGTTTGAGGTCACCAGAGGTCAAAAACTTGGATTTTCACCCCCATAACCCCCTTTTTAACGATTACCGGATAACTCCTCCTACGCCGTTTCAGATAGAAACATGAAACTTTGGGAACTGATAGGTCTTTGGTCTGAGGAGTGCATGACACTTTCTGAATTTTGATCTTAAGATTGGGTGGGAGTTCCAATTGAGAACTTATATAGTGGCGTATCTTTAAAAAAGCGTGGGGATATGCGATGGCGTGCCATCGACTGCGCGATTCTAGTTTAAAAGAATGAATCAGTGGAAGGAGAGAATGTCCGTTCAAAAAGATTACATGATCAGTCTCCTCAAAAGATATTGCCAACTTGGCAAGTATTAAACCCGCTACCTTCAAAAACGCAGAACCTCCCCGCCCATTGGGACTTGAAGAAATAGATGGGCTGCATGATGCTTCCACGCAGAGCTGTAACCGACCGCACACGAGTACTGGTAAACCGCTTAGTGGATTTAAGCCTGCCCCGGCAAGGTGGTGCGAGTCGGCCTGTCCATGCTTATTAACCCCATTGGTTTCATTGGGCGACAGGGCTTGAGATGTCATTTCATCTCAATATCCGGTAAAAGTCCACCAAAATTGGAAACAACATCTCCAAAATGACCTTTACGGTGTTGACGGGGAGTTAAACCTCAAATCAAACAAAAACAAACAAATCAAAAACGCAGATTACGTGGTATCAAAAATGTACTGTTTGATAACATGATTGACATTTGTAAAACTTCTACTGAAGAATTAAAATATAAAATGTGCATTTACATTTACAGGGAAACTTCAATGACTCCAATGCCCAAGACAGATTTGGGCTCTTGAGTCTTTAGTCCCTTGGGAGTTCTTCCCTTTTGCAGCAGATAAGAATTAGTACTGATAATTTCCTACCTATTTGGAAAACGTATGTTGTTTGTACTAATTAGAATTGCCTCATTGAGGCAATTCTAATGAGTACCACAACATCCCTTTGTTTTATATATCTAAAAGACAGCCCTTAATTATTCACATAATGCCTCATGACAAGGTGTAATGATTAACCCTCAGTGACTCAAACTAACCCTCAGTGGCTCAATCTAACTCTCAGTGGCTCAAACTAGCAATCTCTTGAACACATTTTCATAGTCCCAAAGTTTTTTTTGGAGCCATTGAAGTTTGACAGTACTGTCAAAATCCTAAAAATTCGGACTTTCAGGACTTTGTAGGGAAACATTGTAGATGCTGATCAGACTGCTCTTTGCTTAGGCCGGTCTGTCCCAATATATAGGATCATTACGGTAGTTACTGCATTATAGTGGACAGAAAAATATGAATGAGATTTAGTTGTTTGAACTTGTAGGACATAGATCTTGCTATCTTTCTTGGTGTCAATAAATTGTAATTAATCTTTTTTTGGTGTATAATTCATCTTACACAGGCATTTACTCAACATTTACAGTCATAATTATTTTTGTTTAGGTAAACATGTATATGATTTCGTCTAAATCTTATCTAAGTACAGTAGTAGATTTGACTGATTGGGTGGAATTACTTATTCAAAGATCTTTTCATGAGTGTTGAAGTGTAGAAGAACACTTTAACAAGATCATAAAGTTTGATCTTTTGAATGTCTGGGACCATAACACCAGAAATCTATTCTTGTTTTTTTGTGAATTCGCCATTGAAAGACGTACATATTTTTGTAAGCTGGATTAAAATACTGGTTAAAGTTTGCTGGTGAATATTTCATGAATTTATCTTGTATATTTTTGTAAAATTTGCACAAAATAGAAGTGAAGGCTATGATCAGGAATCGATACAATTATGCCCCAGTCATTTGTAACCACTGCCCCCCCACCTACTGGGATAGCGGGGACAATGACTTTTCACTTTTCACGGCCCTGCTAGAAGCCCTGCACTGCGGGGGACCTCCAGAAGGTCAAAGCCCCGCTGTTCATTCCACTGGGGGTATATTTGCATAATATCAAAACCCCCGCATTAACCCGGCACTGCGGGGGAACACAGAGGGTAACTACCCTGCACATTAGCCCTGCTATCCCCCGCCTATCCCCCGCCTATCCCCGTAGGTGGAGGGGGGGGGGGGGCAGTGGTTACAAATGACTAGTGCATTACTTCTACTACAAGCTACTCACATTTTTTAGCAAAAAAAAAAAAACAAAAAAAACATGTACAACTTTATTAGGTATTTTATTTGGTAGAACAGTTGACATCTTGACCACTATCCAGCTTGTTAAGTACACAGCTGGTTCCAGTTGGTTAAAACATTGCTGACTTAACTCTTATCTTGCTGTTCACGACGACCCAAATCTTTGCAAACAGTGTAGATCCAGATCAGATGGCTTCTGAAGAAGCCATCTGATCAGGATCTACACTGTTTGACATTCAGTTTATGAATTTGTAAGGAAAAATTACATCAAGTAGTCTGATTGGTTAAAAGTCAGAGATGGGTGTGGCTAAAATGAATATTCAGCAGGATAAGGGGTAACGAACTTGTTAGTTGTTGAAATGGTAAATCTTCTAGGAAGTACAAAATTGAATATATCAAAATTTTTGCAGAAAAAAAATACAAGTACCGTAAAAATCCTAAAAATTCTGACATCTTGAGGACTTGCTGTAATTCTCCTAAAATTTTAACATACACGTATCTGTTTCATGATCCAGAGATGCACTGTTTGCTTAGTCCTATCTGTCCCAATACTTAGGAACATTACAGTAGCTTTTCTGTTGCAAAAGCTGCTCACATTTTTTCAGCAAAAATATTGGTATATTTCCTGCATTGAAGGTTTAACCAAATTCTACAGTTTTGAACAACCCAGGACCTATCTGATCATAAGCAATTCACTTTGCACTTTATGGATTTTCAGATGAAACAGAAAATGACTCAGCTTACATACAAGAAAGCTTTTGCAATCATTGACCACTCAGATCAGCCTGTGCGCCATGCGTGACCAGACTGCATGTATAGTTATTTGGATAGCCCAGAGACTTTAAGAGGCAGATAAAAGGGAAATCTCTGATCAGACTGTGCAGATGTTCTGGTTAATCTGAGTCTCCAATAGTCTTGTAGGTTTGCTGTGCTCCTGCTCTGATTGCTTTTGAAAAAGAATGATTTTTGTGAAAGAAATTAACCCTTGTCCTGCTGAATATTTAAATATGTCACACCCACTACTGATTATCAGCCAATCAGATTACTTGATGCAAAGTATTGCATCAAATTCATAAACTGGATGGAAACAATGAAGATCCTGATCAGATGGCTTCTTCAGAAGCCATCTGATCTGGATCTACATTGTTTCAAAGATAAGACATATCCGGGCTCAGCAGGACAAGGGTTAACAGAGCTTTGTACTGTTTTCATCTCAAAAGCTGTTATGATAAAATAATGTCTTGTTAATTTAATCATATGAACAAGTCTGTTAAATGAACACCCCCTAAACCCCACTTTATAGAGAGAAAACTGGGGTTTACAGGGGTATACATTATTTTTCATATTCCTGCTCTTTTAGACAGGTTGAGGGTACTCGTTAGAATTGCCTCTGTGAGGCAGTTCTAATGAGCACCCACAGCCTATGTTTGCAGTATAAATAAGAAAAATACCAGAGATTTGCATCAGAAAAGTAGCCAATTTGGAGATGTGAAAAAATGCACTACCGTAAAGATTCGGCTATAAGGCGATTCGGCTATAAGACGGGACCCGTTTTTCTAAGGTGGGATTTTGCTTATACTCTTTTATAAGATGGGTCAAATTTTTGCCATATCTGTCGGAGCCTATCTGCTACCCCCAGATGCCATTTAGATGTGAGAAATCGGCCTTTTTCGTCAGAAAACCCCTCTACTTACCCCTAACATGGCTTGTTTGGCCGCTTGTTTATGTCTGTTTACATTCTGTGTCTTCGTTTTTAAGAGCTACAAAGAGAGACAACTCTTATTGAATCTGAATAGGTACGTCTATTAACCCTTTACCACTCAGGGATTTTGTGAATTTCGCTGATTTTCATAGTGTTGCACCTGACAGCAACTTCAACTAGCCATTGTTTCATAATGGATGGTCTGTTTTACATCAAACTCGGTATGAATGTTCATTGGGCAGTAGCCTTTCAAATGCAACCTTTCATGACTTGATCATTGTTGTCATGGTAAAGAGGGGGCATCTCAAAGTTGGCAAAAAGTGTGTTTTCACATGAATTTTTGACCACATTTTAATCTTCACACAGGTGTCAAGGCAACAATTAAGGTGTTTGGCACTGGCCATTTTCACTGTTTGCACCATGTTTTATCAGCATCAATTTTCAGGCATTTTTGACCCCAGACACCCTCAGATATAAATTTTAGCGGCCGGTTGGGCCATACACCCAAACATTTTCGGGATGTGAGGGGGGCGTTGCCCCCCTTCAATCCCCCCTAGAATATTTTTAGTGGGGAGGCGCGCGAAAAAACAGGCCACTTTTTTCCCAACAATTCCTTAAGCAAACATAAATATCCAGGGGTAGAAATGCAGATTTCAGGTGCTTCTGGGGCTTAAAATAGGGGGGGGGATGCAGACACGTAAAAACACGTATCTGAGTGGGAAAGGGTTAACTGAAATCTGGGAACATACTGAATTTTAGTCTAAAATGCATTAATTATATCTGAAATATTGTTTTTTGCAATAAAATGATGAAAAAACATTATTTTGGTCAGTTGGGATTTTCTTCATTAACCCTTTACCACTCAGGGATTTTGTGAATTTCGCTGATTTTCATAGTGTTGCACCTGACAGCAACTTCAACTAGCCATTGTTTCATAATGGATGGTCTGTTTTACATCAAACTCGGTATGAATGTTCATTGGGCAGTAGCCTTTCAAATGCAACCTTTCATGACTTGATCATTGTTGTCATGGTAAAGAGGGGGCATCTCAAAGTTGGCAAAAAGTGGGGAGGCGCGCGAAAAAACAGGCCACTTTTTTTCCCAACAAATCCTTAAGCAAACATAAATATCCAGGGGTAGATTTTAGGTGCTTCTGGGGCTTAAAATAGGGGGGGGGGGATGCAGACACGTAAAAACACGTATCTGAGTGGGAAAGGGTTAAGCGTTGGGAAAGGGGGGAAAATTCATTTCCATCCACAAAATTTAGAAATATTTATTGCAGCTTTTTTATAAGTAACTGAACGTTTTTTTCATCAGGGAACACAACACCTAGCTATTCAGTTTCAGAACCAACGTCCCAGCTAGCACAAAGTAGCGGCAAACGTTGGGCCGATATGTTGTATCGCTGTCGGCCTGGTACATGCCTTGCTGGCTTAGGCTACACAAACTTCTATTTAAAAGACGACAGGGGCTGACAAATCCATTTCCCGGCCGTCAGGGACAAGACCGAAATCACACCGGGCAGGTGCACTTTGACCTTATGACGCTCGGTCGGGACAAGTGCAAAAAAAAATAAAAAAAAAAATCGTCTACAACTGCCAGTCTTTTTGAGTCTTTAAATATGGTAAAACTAGACCAGTAAGTAAATCGCTGTCAATTCAGAGACAAACCGTCTGTGTATTTATTACGGTTCAAGTATGACACTATTGTTAATCCCTGTCGTATAATTGCCACCATGCAGTGCGTGTTGATAAGGTGTGAAAATATGGTCAAGCTATGTCCCTTATTTGTGTTTATCCTCCAGTCATAAAATTTAATCCACAATCAATGTGAAAATGATTTAATTGCTCCTCAGACTATTAGCTACATCTAACGGCAGATGTTTGCATTATAAAATCGAACTATTCTATGATCTCATGAATGGTTATGTTTTGGCGCCAAATAGCAGACGTTGGCGGGAAAAGTCAAACACTGTTGTTGGTTATTGACCCGGAGCTTCAAGGGATAATTCGGGAGCGGTGCAAAGCACTGATTTTCTATCCACCTCTATTCACAACCGCTTAGCTATCGTGAAAATATTTTTTACCGGTTCCAAACATTTTTTTTTTATGAAAGAGATACATGCAATGACATTAAACATGTGTGGGGATAATGGCGTAGGATGACGTCATTTACCGATTGCGTGCAGAAAAATCTTAGCGGTGGTTTGTGGGCGGCGATTTATATCAATTCAAAAATCACCGATCGGCTTTTTCCGTGTGTCTGGTCTTCGGCGGAAATTGCCGGAAAAAAGCCTGCAGTCCATGACCTCGGCTATAAGAAGGGGTCACTTTTTTGGGCTCATTTTGGAGGGAAAAATCCTCGTCTTATAGCTGAATTTTTACGGTATGTCACTTGGGTATGTTGTCGAATTATATGTCAATCAGCTGTTAACTCTAGATCATAGCCATCCAGTGTTAATAAGTTCATGTAATGACTACCCTTGTTAACCCCACTTTATATTGAGAAAAAGGGGGATTACAGGATATACTATACTGTAATTATTTTTGTTCCTAGTCATTGATTGCGGGTACTTATTAGAATCACTTCATTGAGATTGCAGGTGCTCATTAGAACCTCCTCAATGAGGCAGTGCTAATGAGTACCTGCAGTCTACACCATATAATATCAGTTTTGGAGTTATATAAAGGATTAATGCACTTTGGCAAGTGTTTGTATTATCTTAATGTAGTCAGTGTTATTATCTACATCATCTATATCATTCCATACATCCTTCTTCATTACCTTAATGATCCTAAGTATTGGGACAGATACAGATAGGCCTGAGCAAACAGTGCAGACCCAGATCAGACTGCTCCTGATCAGGGTCTACACTGTTCGTCATTCCATCTGCACATTTTGGACTCCTTGCTGGAATGTGAAATCAATTAGTTATAATTTTAAGAAGCAGCAAGTCCTAAAGGTGTCCGAATTTTAGGATTTTTACGTTAGTCACACCCATATATTGCAATGCTTTTCCTTGATGGCTGTATGGAATAGCATTTATCTGGTAAAAAATTGTGCCCTAGGTATTATTTCTGCTTCAAACATGGATCGGGGAGAATTAATTAACTGCCTCGTTGACATTGTTCTAACAAGAACACACAATCTTTTGAGCAGAAATAAGAAAATAGTGTATGACATGGTAAACCTGACTTTTTTTTCATACAAAGTGGGATTTACAACTTACAAATGTGGGTGTTTCGCCCCCGCCCATTGGGGCTTGGAGAAATAGATTGGGCTACATGGTGCTTTCACGCAGAGCTGAAAGTACTGGTAATTAAACCGCTTAGAAGGACTAACCCTGCCCAGGTAAAGCAGTGTGAGTCAGATCGTCCAATGCATATAAGCCTTCTGGTTTCATTGGGTGACAGGGCTTGAGATGTCATTTCATCTCAATGTAGGGTAAAAGTCCTACAAAATTGGAAGCAATGTCTCCAAAATGACCTAAATACATGTAGTGTTTACGGAGATGTTAAACCTCTATTTAAACAGACAAAACAAGTGTGGGTGTTTTTGCATGGATGTGTAAACATGATTGCATCCATGTTACACTTAAAAGTTTTCCCAATCAGTACATAAGTACTACAACGGTCCAACATTTTTTATTGAACCCTACCTCCATTGCTGCCAATGACATTGAGGGCACACGCATAGAAGTTTTCTTCTACTTAAAAGCATTCTATGGCAGATCTTTCAGTATTTATTTGTCTAAACCACCATTTTTTCTCAGCTTCTATTTTTGTTCGTAATTGATATAATGAAGACAATTTTGGTCTAGTTGGTAAAATCACCTCCAGCATTTGCTTGAACTCAGTGTCATATCACAGAACAATGACGCTTCATCATGACTCACAGTTGCCTATAACTGCTTTTAGCCCTTTTTTTTTTACCAAATGGAATCTTCCTCCTTATATATAGCAGCAGTCCATTTCAAAATCTAGGGATGACAGGTTGTGTTTTCTTCTAAATTGATTTGGAAAATGGCTGAACTTTCTGCAAACAGTGAAGGCCCTGATCAGACGCCGCAGAATGCGGCGTCTGATCTGGGCCTGCACTGTTTGCCAATTACCCCTTGGGGTTTCAGGTACAGAATGGGCTATCGAAAGTGTGTTTTCACAAAATCTCTCCCAGCAAAGACTGAGATTAATGAGGCTGATCAGTACCTATGCTGGTGACTGCCGTATTTACTGTATGTATTCCGACAGGTAGGCCTGAGCAAACAGTGTAAACCCAGATTTGATTAGGGTGTAATGAATAGTTCATTCATTCATTTATTTATTCATTCGTGCATACATGTCCGATCCCTGCCCTTCGGGGCTTGAAGAAATAGATGGGCTGCATGATGTTTCCACGCAGAGCTGAAACCGACCTGCACATGAGTACTGGTAAACCGCTTAGAGGAAGCCTGTCCAGGCAAAGCGGTGCGAGTTTGATCATCCATGCTTATAAACCCTATTTGTTTCATTGGTCATTTCATCTCATTGTCTGGTAAAAGTCCCACAAAATTGGAAGCAATGTCTCCAAAATGACCTTTACAGTGTTGACCGGACATTATACCTCAAAACAAACAAACAAACAAAACATACATGTCATTCATTTACATGTCATCCATTTGCTTTTCCTTGCTTGTCAGCATTCATTTACTATTCATTCATTCATTCATTCATTCATTCATTCATCATACATTCATTCATTCATTCATTCATTCCTGTCACCCATTTGCATGTCATCCATTTGCTTTTCATTTATTCATTCATTTGCTTGTCATGCATTTGTCATTCATTCATTCATTTATTCATTCATTCATTTTCTTTTCATTCATTCTTTCATTCATTGACTTAACATTTGACATGAAGTAGTCTGAAGTGATTCAAGTGTTTGAAAAGAAATAAAAGTTTTAAGTGATAATAAGTACTGATAATGATACACAATTCAGACTAAATTATGTGTATAACATATTTAGTACTTGAAAGGAATAAAAATATGATATGTATGATAGTTTTGAAAGTTGTTTTTGTTCAGAGGAATAGAGGAAATTTTCTCTGAATGCTAAGTTGGGTTGGTACTGTGCATATCCATGTCTTGCACACTTGTTTTGTATGACTATATGTCATTATTCTTGGGTGCTTGCAAAATAAGAGTGTAGACACTGATCAGACTGCTTCTTCAAGAAGGGCAGTCTGATCTGGGTCAACACAGGTCATGCATTCCCTGTTCTTAGGAAAGGTTTGAATAGGTTAACTGACTGTTTTGATATGAATAGTAGAAGCCTCCGTAATGTAGTGGTTATGCTACTCACCTTGTAAACCAGGGGTCGCAGGATTGATCCCAGGCTTCTCCAGACTTTCGGATGAGTCTTTATACTGAGGTCCCATCTCCGTATGACCTTTGGTGGGACATAAAACTAAAACTGATGAGATGTAAAACTCAAACACTCACTGATATGAACAATGTTTATCAGGCACAAAATAACCATATTAGTTTTGAGTCGAATGTTTGTCAATCAACTCAAATTTATTAATTACAGAAGCTTCCCACCTGCTGTTGGCCATGTGACTATCTCTTACCACGTACAAAATCCAGGGATTGGTTATTTTTATAGCTTTTTTTCTTCTCCATGTGACGTCAGAGCTCTGTGTTAAAAGGGTTGGTTACCTGTAAAATCTGGACTGGGCAAGTGAACTGGGATATTGGCAAACAGTGTAGACCAAGATCAGATGCCGCAGAATGCGGCATCTGATCTGGGTCTACACTGTTTGCTTAAAATACTGGAATTTAAGAGTTAAACCAAACAGTCTGTATTCATGGCCAGTTTCCAGCATACACTCAGAGACAATAAATGTACCTGTGCTTTCAGAGCTTTGATTTCTATATTTCAGAGCTGGAAACAGTAAAGAAAGGGACACCACTCTATGGTCAGCCTGAATGGTGGGGCGAGGAGGAAAGTGATCTCAATCTAGGTATGGCATTAACCGTTTTTGTACCAAATGGAATCTTCCTCCTATATATAGCAGGACACTATTTCAAAGTTAAGGGGTGTCAGGTTGTGTTTTCATCAAAATTTATTTGGAAAATCACTGAACTTTTAGCAAACAGCGTTCTGCGGCATCTGATCTGGGCCTGCACTGTTTGCCAGGGTACCCGTTTTGGGGTTTCTGTTACTAAATGGGTTAACTCATCTCTTTCTCACAGAAAAGAATATGAAGCCCAGATGCCAAAGTACACAGTATAGACAAAAATCCAACTGGGCTCTAATAATTTTCTCACAGGGGATGGTGTGGAGGGTTGTGGGGTGGGTGTGGGGGGTGATGTGTAGGGGATGTGGTTTCAGATGACTGCTGCATTATCATGACAAACTGAAACATGCATTTACTATAACACCACAACTTCTTCATAACACTATTCATTAGAACATGGGCTTGAAGAAATATATGGGCTGCATGATGCTTCCAGGCAGAGCTGAATCCAGCCCGCACACTAGTACTGGTAAACCGCTTAGAGGATCTAGGCGAGGCGGACCGTCCATGCTAATAAACCCTATTGGTTTCATTGGGCGACAGGGCTTGAGATGTCATTTCATCTCAATGTCGGATAAAAGTCCCACAAAATTGGAAGCAACGTCTCCAAAATGACCTTTACAGTGTTGACGGGGACGTTAAACCTCAAATCAAACAAACAAAAACAACATGGTTTAAAGATTGATCCCAAAAATACAGTTTTGTTTGTTTGATTTGAGGTTTATCGTCCCCGTCAACACTGTAAAGGTCATTTTGGAGACGTTGCTTCCAATTTTGTGGGACTTTTACCCGACATTGAGATGAAATGACATCCCAAGCCCTGCCGCCCAATGAAACCAATAGGGTTTATGAGCATGGACGGTCCGACACTCGCACCACTTTTCCTGGGCAGGCTTAGATCCTCTAAGCGGTTTAGCAATACTCGTGTGCGGGTCGGTTTCAGCTCTGCATGGAAGCATCATGCAGACTATCTATTTCTTCAAGCCCTGATGGGCGGGGCCACAAAAATACAGTAAAACTCCGCTATTAAGACCGCCTGAAATTAAGACTAATTCTGCTTTTTAAAGCTAAATCTTGAGAAGGTTTTAGTTATTCTTTCTTTGTGTTCTCTACACCCAGTATCTCATAATAAGAGACCACCATTGGGACTGTTCAAAAGTGGTTTTAAAGACCACTTTTGGACAGTGCCAATGGTGGTCTTGATATAGGAATTTTACTGTATATAAATTGTACAATTTTGGTAATTTTTCCACACAATCTATACATTTAGTATTTGGAAATAACACAGTTGTTTGATTCAAGGCTTCTCAAGACTTTTGGATGAGCCTTTAAGCTAAGGTCCAGTCTCCATATGACCTTCATTGTTGGTGGGACGTAGAACTCAAACACACACAACACAGTTGTTTCGGCTTTGGACCCTAACAAAAGTGTTATAAAGAGGTTTGGGCATTTAAAGAATGTCAATTTCTTACATAATGAAACATGTTCTTGCCAATCCAAATCATGCCATCATGAATAATTTTACTGTAATAATGAATGTCATTTTGGAGAGTGTTCACTCTAACTCTGTAGTAAATGTCTTATTATTACCACTACTAATTAACACCTGTCAAATTGATGGATACCTATCAACACCTATGTCAGTAATGTCTTTGATCATATATTTTTACATATAGCTTTGTTGTAATGCCAGCCTCTTAACCCATTTGTACTGGCTGGAATCTTTCGCCTTACCTATAGCAGGAGTCCATTTCGGAATTTAGGGTTGTCAGGTTATTTTCAAAAATGTATTTACAAAGTGACTGAACTGTTTTGCAAAAAACAGTCAATCTTCAATGGCTCGAACACATTTGGGACCAGGAAAATCTGTTCGACACGGGTAGTTTGAGCATGTGAGGGCTACTGCCAGGAGGCATATGGTGATAATTTTTGGACATCTTGTCGGTTTTCTTAAATGTGTGATGTGTACTCTCATTAGAATCGCCTCTTCCAAGGTGATTCTAATGAGTACACACAGCATACATTTGCAAGATAAAAGATGAAAATCTCCTAAATTATCCCTCACTATTTCTTATGTAGAGGAATTCCCTAGGGATTCAAAAACGGGTTTGACTGAGCCATGGTAAACGAGCCATCGGTGTTTGAGCCATCAAAGTTCTACTGTTGTTGTTGAAACATTTTCTTACCCTGATTGTATAACCACTTAACCCTTTAGACTCTGTAGACTTCTACATAAACATGTACCTATGCAAATAGCCAGCCGCTGTAGCTAGTCAGATGTGTGTCTGAGTGGTGATCAGGAGGGTGAGGGTTCCATACCTGCTTGGTTGGCAAACAGTATTTTATTGAGATTGATTGTGAAATCTTTTCAATGGTCATTCTCTCCCCTTGACTGATTCAACGAGTAGTTGTGAGTTTCTGGCGAAAGAATGTGCATTGTTCTGGTTAGCCACTTATGTATAAGCCTGCCCAGGAAAACTGTGGCACTTAGGTAAAGTGACACGCTCAATATGACCTAAAATAGTGTCTTCAATCCCCAAACAAATAAACAAAACCTATTCAAATAGTGTAGACCCAGATGAGAATGGTTAATAATGAGCCGTCTCATCAGGATCTACACTGTTTGATCTGCTAATGATTCTGACAATAAAAACAATGAAGATAATAAATATTGACACCAATGGATGGATCTAGAGTCAAAGATGTAAATGGGAAAGACTGGGATCAAGTACATGTACCATTGTGGTCAAGAGAGGCCAAGGTTTACAAGATTTTAATCCCAGTGACTATCAGTGCTAAGTATGCAGAAGGTAGCCGGCTGATAAAATCGGGTTAACCATGACACTTAGGGGCATTTACTCAACAGGCATAGCAAACGGTCTCATTAAAGCCCGACAACTGTATACTTTAAACACCATCATGAACTTATGAAAATTTTAATTTATCAAGTGTTTTGGCTACAGCCTATCATCAGTCATCAGTTCACTATAGGTGGTACTACTGTAGGGAAATCAAAGCTGTCCCACCGCTGGTGGGTCCTACTTGATTGCTAGTAATCGGAGATAACCATGTGGACAACAGCAGCTAAGCCTGCTGTGGTATTGTTACCTCTGTGTCAGTTGACAAACTGCCTCCCCCCCCCAGTGCCCTGCCCCCTGCACCATTTAAAAGAAGGAAGAGAAACACGACAAACCTGAAGGGTAACATAAAATATGCATGGTAATGACTGCAATTGTGAGACAAATTATAAACAGAACACTTTTGCTGTTATTTTTATGGTTTAATGGAATTAAAAACAAACCAAATGGTCCCAAAAATATTTGTGTATAGATTTTTATTAATCAAATCAAGGGTATCTCCAAGATTGAAAAAGTGAAAATCATTTAAGCTTATTTAGGCTTGAAAAGTACACCTGGCATATTTCACAATTTTGTCAAGGGGAAATAACTTTTGGGGTGTACTGTTTGCTTACCAATAAATTGAGAACCTCTGATTATGGGGTCTATTCTTAAAGGAAAGAATTTGCTCCTTGGGAGCAAATTCTTTCCTTTAAGAGTAGACCCCACTTGACAAGGGAGCTGAAAGACTTTCTGAAAGAATTGTCTGACTTTAAGGTGTACTTGGTCACCATAAAGTAACAGGCTTTTAATATGTCCTCGAGTGGTCGTATAATACTTAGGACATGGTTTAGTTGCCTGGCACGTTTCCATTGATACGATATAGATAGATATAACTTTCACTTTATATTCTGGGTGGATATTGGCCGAAGTCTTCTAATTAAATCAGGCCATGGCAGATTGAAAAATTTTGTCATGGGTGAAAAGTTACAAAACGTTAGTATTTAAGCCTTTATTTAAGAAAAAAAATGCAAATGAAAATAGAAAAAAAGATATACAGTTCAACCTGTATTAAGCAAGCTACTCATTATGGTAACTCCCCCGGGTGACATAGTGCATTTTTCCCATCTCCAAAATGGCTACTTTTCTGATGAAAATCCGAGACACTTTTCTTATAAATGCTCAAAACATAGGTTGTTGGTGCTCGTTAGAACCGCCTCATTGAGGCGGTTCTAACGAGTACCCACAACCTATGTCTTGGAGTAGAAATAAGTAAAATAATGTATATCCCTGTAAACCCCAGTTTTCTCTATATGAAGTGGGGTTAAGGGGGGTCTTCATTCCACGGACTTGTTCACGTGATGTATGGATGATCATAATAAAATGCTCTTGCTTAAGAAAGGTGCTTGCTTAATACAGGTGAATTTTAATGTATTTGCCTTTTTCAGTAATTGAATTCAAGCTTGTATAAAACAGGGCTGCATGCTTATTAGAGGTGGCAACTATTACATATTTTACTGTACATAATATTACACACTACAGAGGGGAATGGAAGTCAGGCTTGTTTAAAACAGGGCTGCATGCTTGATAGAGGTGGTCATGATGACAAGTTTTTCTGAACATAATATTACCCACTACAGACATGGTGCCTTTTTCCCTCTTTCTTCAAGAGCCACAACTATGGCTCTTTACCTTGCCCCCACCCCCTCCCTGGTGTCTTTTTTGAGAAGGGCACATGTTCAGCAAGGTGTGTTGATCTCATCATTGCTGTAATAGTGTCATGGGGTAACATTTTTATATGCATTGTTATCCCCACGCTTTTCGAAGAAAAAGTGGGGATATTGTAATTGTCTCCGTCGTCCGTACGTCCGTACGTCCGTCCGTCCGTCTTACCGGACAACTTCTCCCACACTTTTACAGCTAGAAACTTAAAACTTTGGGAACTGATAGGTCTTTGGTCTGAGGAGTGCATGACACTTTCGGAATTTTGATGCTACCCCTAGGGGCCAGGCCAGGGGGTGGGGTGCCCCGGGGGTAAAAAATCAAAGTTTTCAGAACCTGGTCGTGTGACATATCAAATCGAACAGCATAATGAGTAGAATACATAACAATCAAAATTTGACCCCTAGGGTCAGGTTTGAGGTCACCAGAGGTCAAAAACTTGGATTTTCACCCCCATAACCCACTTTTGAACGATTACCGGATAACTCCTCCCACACTTTTAGAGCTAGAAACTTTAAACTTTGGGAACTGATAGGTCTTTGGTCTGAGGAGTGCATGACACTTTCGGAATTTTGATGCTACCCCTAGGGGCCAGACCAGGGGGTGGGGTGCCCCGGGGGTAAAATCAAAGTTTTCAGAACCTGGTCGTGTGACATATCAAATCGAACGGCATAATGAGTAGAATACATAACAATCAAAATTTGACCCCTAGGGTCAGGTTTGAGGTCACCAGAGGTCAAATACTTGGATTTTCACCCCCATAACCCACTTTTTAACGATTACCGGATAACTCCTCCCACACTTTTACAGCTAGAAACTTTAAACTTTGGGAACTGATAGGTCTTTGGTCTGAGGAGTGCATGACACTTTCAGAATTTTGATGCTACCCCTAGGGGCCAGACCAGGGGGTGGGGTGCCCCCGGGGTAAAATCAAAGTTTTCAATACCTGGTCGTGTGACATATCAAATCGAACGGCCTAATGAGTAGAATACATAACAATCAAAATTTGACCCCTAGGGTCAGGTTTGAGGTCACCAGAGGTCAAAAACTTGGATTTTCACCCCCATAACCCCCTTTTAAACGATTACCGGATAACTCCTCCTACGCCGTTTCAGATAGAAACATGAAACTTTGGGAACTGATAGGTCTTTGATCTGAGGAGTGCATGACACTTTCGGAATTTTGATCTTAAGATTGGGTGGGAGTTCCAATTGAGAACTTATATAGTGGCGTATCTTTAAAAAAGCGTGGGGATATGCGATGGCGTGCCATCGACTGCGCGATTCTAGTTTCATGTGCATTGAGCAGATGCTTGCCAAAGTAGCATGAATATGATTTATCATAGGTAGTCATTGACATCATGTGATAAAATGAGATAACCTAGTAATACATGTCCATGACAATCATTATGTTGTCTGTGGAAATTCTTTTAACCCTTTTTGTACCAAATGGAATCTTCCTCCTTATATGTAGCACAAGTCCATTGCAAACTTTAGGAGTGTCAGGTTGTGTTTTCTTCAAAATTTATTTGGAAAAGGCTGAACTTTTTGCAAACAGTGTAGGCCCTGATCAGACGTCGTGTTCTGTGGCGTCTGATCTGGGCCTGCACTATTTGCCAATTACCCCTTTGGGGATTTCCGGTACAAAATTGGTTAAGATCTTCCTTTTTGTGGGGCTTGAGATGTCATTTCATCCCATTGTCGGGTAGAAGTCCCACAAAATTGGAAAATACATCTCCGAAATGACTTAAATCGTGTTGACTAGGATGTTATACCTCAATTCAAACAAAATGAAGGATGATTTTGGGAATATTCTCCTTGTTTCTTGTTAGAATACCTGTTAAAATCAATGAGACAATTCTAACATGTACCCACAACATATGTTTTTTTATGGAAAAATAAAAAAAATTATCCTAAAATTATTCTTATCCCTCTTCCTTATCTGGTTCTATTGAACATGTACTATTAGCCCATAAAATGCCAATCACGACAATTGTCGTCTGCTTTGTTGTCTGCTCATTACTTTAAAAGTCATTTTTGCAAACAGTGTGGACCCAGATCAGACTGCTCCTCTAGGAGCAGTCTGATCTGGGTCCACACTGTTTGCCTATATGCAAAAATATTTTTAAAAAGTTTGCAAGAAGATTCAGCAGACGACATTTTGAGATGCAGTTTTTCATGGCATTTTAAGGGTTGAATTTCTTAGAATGTCCTAGCATAAGCAGGAGCGACTGGCTCAACATGATTTTAATAGTACTGATTAGGCCATTAACCTTTATCACTCTGGTGGCTATTCAGCAGAGGACAAATTGTTGGTATTTTTCTCATTTTTTCCCAAAAAAACAAGACTTGACATCTCATACAAATTGTCTCCTATGGAGACAATTTGCATGAGATGTCAAGTCCTGTTTTGTGGGAAAAATTCGAAAACTTTTTCAAAATGTCGACTGCTGAGAAAAATATCCTGCATGCAGAGTGTTAAACTCCGGAACAAATAAACAAAAGAATGAAAAGACAAATCTTGTTTGACCTCACCTTAGTTTTTACAGCTAGATACGTCTTAAGAAGGACAATGTCATTTAAATTACAAATTCACTTACATGTATTAGCGGACATTCCTTTGGAAAGGAAACATTGATAAGTTGTTAAATGCGGAATGTTTGTACTGTTGCAGTAGATTATTGGATTAATTGATAAATTTTTCCTTAATTGGTATAATATTGATTGGATTCACAATGATCAGCAGGGTCAGGGCAAAGATAAAACGTATGTAAATGTTTCAGTTGTCTTTCTTAGCGAAAGTAATGGCAAAACGAAAATGACAAAATATGGTGTCAATTACATCTAAATTTTTTTATAACGCTGTTCATTATATCACACTTTTGGATGTAACTCGGGTTAAAGCTGGATCAAAAAATATATAGAGTATATAGAGTACATAGAAAAATAACCATAAATGGTCATTTTTCTTTATCATCTATAAATTTTTGTTTGGATATAACACAGTTGTAAAATCTTTGGACCCAAGTGGTGTAAATTCAGTTTTTGATTAAATAGTGAACTGCTTAACTAGCCAGTATATTTACAACAATATAATTATTGGGCCAGGGCCCGGTTGCTCAGATATGGGTCTGATTTGGTCCCTGCCAAGTTTAACAAAACTCAAGGAGATTGGTCTATGCTCATTGAATACACACTGTACTGGCTAACCAGTTAAGTCTAAGACTGCCAAGGATGAATGTGATTAGGTAGGAAACAGACTGGCTGGATATGAGCTAAAAAAATAAAAATAAATCAACACCATTCATAACAAAGAAATTCTGAAATAGTCTGGAGAAAATGTATGATTTATTTTACTTCAAATAAAGAAGGAAATTTTATTCAAAAATTAACGAGACATCAAAAGGTAAAAAGTGTTTTTTTGGGTTTTTTTTTTTCAGAAAAAGTAAGGTTTGACAATACATGTGATTCACATATAATGTCAGGCTTTGTTGACTCTGAAAAAGAAAAGAAAGATTATTGTCTCCTTAAAAAGGTTGGTTAGTTGATTTGAGGTTTAGCATCCCCGTCAACTCTGTATAGGTCATTTTAGAGATGTTGCTTCCAGTTTTGTGGGACTTCCAATTTTGTGGGACTTTTACCCGACATTGAAATGAAATGACATCTCAAGCCTAGGCCTGCCACCCAGTGAAAGCAATAGGGTTCATGTGCATGGACGGTCCAACTCACACAACTTTTCCTGGGCAGGCTTAGAACCTGTAAACGTTTACCAGTACTTATGTGTGGTCAGTTTCAGCTCTGCGTGGAAGTATCATGCTGCCCAATCTATTTCTCCAAGCCCTGATGGGCGGGGTGGGATTTTCCAAGGTACTTTTGGGGTTAACAGAATAATTCTATTGTCTCTTTTTCTATTTTCAGGAAAATTCCGGTCCAATGGTAGTATGGAGCACACACCAGGGGCATTAACATCTCCAGACAGGGATGGAGTTAGGTCCCTTAGTGATGAAAGGCATGCTGTCTCAACTGCTTCTAGTGATAAAATAACACAAAATGGGGTCCAAGACTCAGAACAAGTGCCAAAAGAGGAGGCAACTCTTGCCCGAAAATCAGCTACGCCAGATGGAATCAGCACTATGGCCTTCACGGTTGATTTCGGAGATGATGACTCAAAAAAGTCTATGGATGGGCGTAGCTTAAGTGACTTCATGCCGAGTAAAATCAGGAAAAGTTTCAGAGAAAGAAAGGAGAAGACTGCAGAAAAGTCTGCAGAAAAGGTGGCAAAGTCGACAGATAAATCCACAGTTACCAAAGTGGCAAAAGCAGTGGAAAAATCTGAAGCTATCCATAATACTCAAGTAGGTTTGCTTCGGTTTTCTTTGAGTAGACAATGAACATCTGGGCAGCTTCATGTGTAAGTGGGGGTCCTTGAGCTTGTGAGCAATGACAACAATCAGATTGTTTTCCCACTCAATCAGAACACAGTCTCCCCTGTCATCAACAGCCATCCAAATAGTGACCAGCAAAGACTCTGATCAGACTGTGCAGATGCAAGCATATTCATGCAGACAGGCCAGCAGCTGTACCTCAGTCGATTGCCTGCTGGGTCAATGGCAATATTCTTTCATGGAGATTGATCATGAAATCTTTTCTACAACCATTTTCTCCCTTCCTCTGGTTCAAGAAAGGTAGTTGTCAGTTTCTGGTTTGAGTTTGCTGCAAGTTTCTGAAAAAGCTTATCCCTTGGGTTTGTTGGATATTTTAATGCTACAGCATGTGGATTAACATTCCTGAAGGGTTTTTGTTCTACAGTCAAACTTGAATATCTCTGGGACGGAGATATTTGTTCTAAATAGAGGTAGTCTGAGGGTATCATTTGACCTCCACTAATAAAGGATAAAGAATAAAGGAATATTGTGTGTACTACATGAGGTGATTCTAACAAGTATACACAACATAATTTTTCAAGACAGAATCAGGAAAAAAAAAAAAAAAACTCCATGAATTATCCCTAATGTATGGATTTCTAGAGCTTTAAAAAGAATTCTCCAGGTACTCAAGAACAAGTTTGAATTATCCATTGTAAACAAGCTATCCATATCCGGGTTTGAGTTATCAAAGTTTCATAAATGGTCATTTGTCTGTGTAATCTATACATTTTTGTTTAGATATAACATGGTTGTAGTACATTTCCAGCTTTGAACCTAAATGAGGTTGTAATACAATGTATATATACAGTCAAACTTCAAGAAATTGTACAACTCGGGGACCATGAACATTTGTTCGAGATAGGGGTTGTTTGAATTACTGAGGTTTACTTATAGTGCCAGGTCATTAGGCATAATGGGAATCACATTAGGATAAAGTTTACAATGTTCTGTATAAAATAAAGGTATGTTGTGTGCACTCATTAGAATCGCCTCGTTGAGGCGATTCTAATGAGTGCACATAATCATATCTTTTCAAGATGCAATCAGAAAAAGTCCATGTATATATGGATATCTGGAGCTTTGGGATGTATTCTCAAGGGACGTCAGAACTAGGTCGAATTTGTCATTTTAAACAAACTATCTGTGTTTGAGTTAACAAAGTTTCACTGTACACTCATAGCTCTTGATAAGGAGGAGTAATAAGGATATTAAAGGGGAATGGTTACACCTTCAGGGGAGGCAACTCCTGCAAAAGTATTTTTGTCTCCCATGTCAAAAGGGGTCAACTCTTAAAGGAAAGAATTTGCTCCTCAGGAGCAAATTCTTTCCTTTAAGAGTAGACCTCTTTTTCAGTGGAACTGAGCCTATAGAAAAGCGAACAGGAAGTCCCGAAAGTTGTTCCCCTTTGAAAAATGGCGGAAAAATCTGCCAGGTGTTCCCATTCCCCTTTAGGGATAATTTTCTGTATTTCTTGTTTGAATGATACAATATCGGCTTCAGTGATGTGATTGTAACAAATACCCATAACACATTACATGAACAAGTCCGCGAAATGAACCCCAATTTATGTAGAGACTGGGGGTATACATTATTTTTTTTCTAATTCTGTTCCATGACAAGGGTTGTGGGTACGTGTTAGAACCACCTCAAGGGGGTTCTAATGCGCACCCACGACCGATGTTTGGGATATGAATAAGAAAAATATGGTTTTCATCAGAAAAGTAGTCATTTTGGAGATGTGAGAAATGCACTTTGTGGCATGGTGTGTTATCGTAACGAATGTTTCAATGGGTTTGCCAGCCTCTTTGGGTCAGAACTACACGTGACTGGCAATCTTGAGATGTAAAATTATCTAGAAGTGTGCTTCGTTACTCCAAACTAATGTAAGATGTACAGCAAAACAGAAGTTAATATATATCAGAAGGAAAGTTGTCAGTTTTTGGCGAAAGAATTAGCACCTTAATGGTTAACCCCTAATATATTGAAAATGATCTTAATAGTGTTAACTGGGCTGTTGAACTCCAAAACTATCCAAACCAAACAACTTTTTTTCAGCCAAAGAATCAAGGTCGAGCAGTGTCTGAAGGCAGAGACATCTCCCCGACAAGACAGCATAAGATAGATGAGATCTGGAACAGTAGTATGACCTCTTCCAAAGACACTTCCCATAGCAAGAGAGCCACCATGATGACCAAGTCATCTGTGTCTAGGAGTGTTGACCTAGATGATTTACATATGGATAGCCCTAGTGCCAAAGGTGGGTTTGCGTGTTTTGTCTGTTTCTAACCCATAAAATGCCAATCACGACAATTGTCGTCTGCTTTGCCATATGCAGGTTTCCTTAAAAGTCATTTTTTGCAAGCATTGTGGGCCCAGATCAGTCTGCTCCTCTAGGAGCAATCTGATCTGGGCTCACACTGTTTGCCTGTATGCAAAAAATATTTCTAAAAAGTTTGCATAAGCAGACGACATTTTTATCCCCACGCTTTTCGAAGAAAAAGTGGGGATATTGTAATTGTCTCCGTCGTCCGTACGTCCGTACGTCCGTCCGTCCGTCTTACCGGACAACTTCTCCCACACTTTTACAGCTAGAAACTTAAAACTTTGGGAACTGATAGGTCTTTGGTCTGAGGAGTGCATGACACTTTCGGAATTTTGATGCTACCCCTAGGGGCCAGGCCAGGGGGTGGGGTGCCCCGGGGGTAAAAAATCAAAGTTTTCAGAACCTGGTCGTGTGACATATCAAATCGAACAGCATAATGAGTAGAATACATAACAATCAAAATTTGACCCCTAGGGTCAGGTTTGAGGTCACCAGAGGTCAAAAACTTGGATTTTCACCCCCATAACCCACTTTTGAACGATTACCGGATAACTCCTCCCACACTTTTAGAGCTAGAAACTTTAAACTTTGGGAACTGATAGGTCTTTGGTCTGAGGAGTGCATGACACTTTCGGAATTTTGATGCTACCCCTAGGGGCCAGACCAGGGGGTGGGGTGCCCCGGGGGTAAAATCAAAGTTTTCAGAACCTGGTCGTGTGACATATCAAATCGAACGGCATAATGAGTAGAATACATAACAATCAAAATTTGACCCCTAGGGTCAGGTTTGAGGTCACCAGAGGTCAAATACTTGGATTTTCACCCCCATAACCCACTTTTTAACGATTACCGGATAACTCCTCCCACACTTTTACAGCTAGAAACTTTAAACTTTGGGAACTGATAGGTCTTTGGTCTGAGGAGTGCATGACACTTTCAGAATTTTGATGCTACCCCTAGGGGCCAGACCAGGGGGTGGGGTGCCCCCGGGGTAAAATCAAAGTTTTCAATACCTGGTCGTGTGACATATCAAATCGAACGGCCTAATGAGTAGAATACATAACAATCAAAATTTGACCCCTAGGGTCAGGTTTGAGGTCACCAGAGGTCAAAAACTTGGATTTTCACCCCCATAACCCCCTTTTAAACGATTACCGGATAACTCCTCCTACGCCGTTTCAGATAGAAACATGAAACTTTGGGAACTGATAGGTCTTTGATCTGAGGAGTGCATGACACTTTCGGAATTTTGATCTTAAGATTGGGTGGGAGTTCCAATTGAGAACTTATATAGTGGCGTATCTTTAAAAAAGCGTGGGGATATGCGATGGCGTGCCATCGACTGCGCGATTCTAGTCAAATGTTGTTTTCCTCTGCAGCTTAAGGGTATAGAAAAAAATAATGATAATAAATGAGCTGACCCATGAATGGGCCTCTTAGGCCTAGTAGGTAAGAGTATTGTCTCTTTATCATAGCTGGAGGCAGGAATCCTCGGACCCAATATCCAAGGTAAATCATAGGCATTATAGGGGTGTGATCTTTATAAGATAAAGGTATATTGTGTGTTCTCATTAGAATGGCCTCTTTGATGCGATTCTAATGAGTAGACACAACATACATTTGTAGATAGAATAAGAAAAAAATTAATCTCTGGAGTTGCATGAAAAATCCTCTCAAGAACAAGTACCACTCAGCCATGGTGAACAAGCCTTCCGTCACGTGAACAAGTCCATGAAATGAACACCCCCTTAAACCCCACTTTGTATAGAGAAACTGGGGTTTTAGGCGGGGGTTGGGGGTAATACAATTTTTTTTCTCATTTCTGCTTCAAGACATAGGTTCTGGGTGCTCATAGAGGCGGTTCTAACGAGCACCCACAACCTATGTTTTCGGTATAAATAAGAAAAGTATCACAAATTTTCATAAGTAACAATTTTGGAGATACTATGGAATGCATTATGTCTCACAGATGCGTTATCGTAATGGGTGTTCGAGCCATGGTAGTTTCACTGTATACATAAACGGCCCCCGCCCATCGGGGCTTGAAGAAATAGATAGGCTGTATGATGCTTCCACACAGAGCTGAAACCGACCATACACAAGCACTGGTAACCCGCTTAGGGGATCTAAGCCTGCCCAGGCATAGCGATGCAAGTCCATGCTTATAAACCCTATTGGTTTCATTGGGCGACAGGGCTTGAGATGTCATTTCATCTCATTGTTGGGTAAAAGTCCCACAAAATTGGAAGCAACGTCTCCAAAATGACCTATACTGTGTTGACGGAGACGTTAAACCTTAAATCAAAACAAAAATCAAACAAAACCAGTCAGCCATGGTAAACGAGCCTTCGGTGTACGAGCCATTTAGTTTCACTTTATACTTAAAAAAAGAAGAAGTAAAATTGCATGTCAAACAATGAAAAGCAACATTACAGGATAACATAAGGTTTCTGATAGTATACTGGAGAATATATTGAAGTTGTATGTTTCATTTCATAATGCATTAACCCTTGTTCTGCTGACCCCAGATATGCCTTATCTTTGAAACAATGTAGATCCAGATCAGATGGCTTCTGAAGAAGCCATCTGATCAGGATCTTCATTGTTTGCCATCCAGTTTATAAATTTGTTGCAATAATTTGCATCAAGTAATTTGATTGGCTGATAATCAGTGGTGGGTGTGACATATTTAAATATTCAGCAGGACAAGGGTTAAAATAGCTGAATACATTGGAAACATGCAGTATGTTGTTTTAACAAAAATCAGTGCTTTTCTGTTTTTTACTGTTCATAAATTTATCTCATTTTCATCATCTTGAATGGTCTTTTTTGAGACTGATGCACTGCTTAAAAAAACTTGTCTTTAATGCATAATGCATTAGTTTTGAAGAGTTTGAAAATGCACTTTTATGGCAGATTGTATTTATTGAGATAAAGCATGGATAATGGTCAATAGATCAGTCCCAGTAATCCATTTGTTCCAAAACAATGATGTTATTAGTTAACTTATTGTAAAAACTTTTATCATTTAATATGGCAAAAAAAATTGTAAAAGCTGCTCACATTTTTCAGCAAAAACACCACTGCATTAGATATCAAACCTGCTAAAACAGTTAACAATTTGACCACTAACAGACTTGTTAAGCTAACAAGGCTTTGATCAACTGGACCCTAATGTTGAATGGTTTTCCTTGTTTGTAATAAAGAGATACAGGTAGCACTGACCACCAGTGATAAAATAAAAAAAAAGAATGTTTTGCCATATATTGCAAAAAGAGTAGATTTTGTGCAGTATCTAAAGCAAAATTTGGCCAAAGCCTGTTAAGTTAACCTGACTTGCAGCGGTTTTAAACATTATGATAACACACCCGCGCAACATTGTGCATTTTTTCAGATCTCAAAAAAATCCGTAAAATTTTCCTTATTTGTACTGCAAACATAGGTTGTGGGTGCTCGTTAGAATGAGTACCCACAACCTATGTCTTGGAGCAGGAATAATAAAAATAATATATTATAAACCCCAGTTTTCTCTTTAGGTGGTGTTCATTTCACGGACTTGTTCACGTGATTGACTTGGTTTAAAGACACATCCAAAAGTATGAGAAGTTCAGAATTGAACCCACAACCCCTGGTTTATGAGGCGAGTAGCTTAACCACTACACTACAGAGGCTATATGCCTGATTCAGTTCATACTTTATTTACAAAAATTATCTTTGAGAGATGGTAAACTGACATAAGTTGAGATTTATGATGTTACAGAATAGCAGATATAAAATATTGATAGCCAAAGTGTCAGAGTTGGAGCAAGTGTCTACTATATTTAAACATTCTTTGGTTTCTGCTTTCTTATCATGTGCATCTGTCAGAATGGCATTAATTTTGTTCAAAATATATGTCTTAAAGCACCAACAAAAATTCTAAAGCAGATGACAACCTTATTTTTTTTCTTATCTTTTGGAGGAAACAAGAGTTGACATTTCATGTGATCATCTGCACAATCTAATTTTAATGTTTTTTTTTTTTCAGAGAGAATGGGGCTTGACATTTCATATAAATCGTCTAGCTATTAATAGTAAGAAAAAAAAAATGAAACTACCAAGTGCTAGCTATATTTGTCATTTTAAGAGTTTAGATGAAACTATTTCTGACATTTTTCCCAAGGGAAACAACTCTTCTCTGTTTGCTTTCCTTTAAATTGAGTCACTGTGGAAAAGGCCTCTGCTCTTAACCCATTGCATGTGGGAAACACACTGAAGGGGTACCTTGGCAAACAGTGCAGAATGTGGCGTCTGATCAAGCAAGGCCTGCACTATTTGCTAACAGAATTTTCCGTCAAAAATAGAATAAAAAAGAAACAAATATGACTTATAAGACAAACAGACTTGTCAAATGTATAGCAAGTCCTCCAGAGTCCCCTAGTATACAATGGGTTAAAGGAAAAAATTGCTATGGAGCAAATTCCTTCCTTTAAGAATAGATCCCTTTCAAAAAGGGTGACAAAAATATTTTTCAAAGAGTTACCTTCAATGAGAGCCATGTGTTAGATCATGATTGTTAAGTCAGTAAGAGTTAGCTCTCTTGTTAACATTGAATCAGCCTGCAGCTGTGATAGATAATTTAATTTTGCATGGTAATTTCATGTTTATGAGGAAATATTTATGATCCATTGTTTTTTCAGTTGCTTTGATGAAGTGTATGATAATGAGTTTTTGGGGTTTATGGGCAGATTTAGCCAAAACATCTTTGGGCCTTCCGCTTTTCCTTCCCTAACATTACCACAACACACCCGTCTGACATAGTGCATTCTTTCATATCTCCAAAATGGCTACTTTTCCGATGAAAATTTGTGATATTTTCATTATTTATACTTCAATCATAGGTTGTGAGTGCTCGTTAGAACCGGCTCATTGAGTACCCACAACTTATGTCTTGGAACAGAAATCAACAAATTAATGTATATCCCAGTAAACTCCAGTTTTCTCTTTATAAAGTGGGGTTTAGAGGGGTTTACACTTCATGGACATGTAATCGTGATGAGAAAGTATCCACCATAATAAGGGCATGGTGTGCAACGACATTTCATCGTACTCATAAAAAACATGCATGTGGGCTAATTACGGCAAATACAATAGCTCCGAAAATTTATGGTACTGTAAAAAGCCTAAAAATTCACCTTGAGAACTTGCTATAATTCTCAAAATTTTTTAACAAATTTGTTAAATGTTTCAGCAAGGAGTCCAAAAGGTGCAGACAGAATGGCAAACAGTGTAGACCCTGATCAGACTGCTCCTTCAGGAGCAGTCTGATCTGGGTCTGCACTGTTTGCATAGGTCTGTCTGTCCCAATACTTTGTCAGCTAAGTCAACATTAATATCAAATCACTGAAAGCACCAGTGGATTGATTGTCATTGAAAAACACTTTCCAGTACTTATGGGTACTTTGTTTTCATTGCCCTCTGTTTATTAAACAGTACACAAAAAGCTAAATGGTTGCCTTTGGAAAGAAAGAACACATAAAAAATGAAAATCTGACACTCTGTTTTATTGAGTCTCTTCATACCTTTTTAACTTTATTAATCGGTAATAATCATGTGCCATCATGCTAACCAGTCCATGTTTTGAACACCCCTCTATACCCCACATCATATAGAGAGAAATGAGGTTTACAGAGGAATACATTATTTTCTTCATTTTTTGTTCAAAAACATAGATTGTGGGTACTCGTTAGAACCACCTCAATGAGACGATTCTAACAAGCACACCACAATCTATGTTTGGATTAAGAAATAACAAAAATATAAAACAAATTCCATCTGGAAAATTCTAGTGTTTAGGGCATCCATTGTTCTTTGTCTGCCCACAGTTTCAAATAAGTATCCCATGGCCAATCTTAATCAAATTTCATGTCCAAATTTTCTGCTTTGTTTTATAGCCACAAAGACGTCAGTCAAAAGGAGACCACCAATCTCTGCAACCCTCACAAAGCCTAAGTCTGTGATACGAGCGAGAAAGACTCAAAGTCAGGAGATCCAACCTACGCAACTTAATGACTCCACATCCTATTTAATTGACAAAATGTTCCAAAATTCTACTGGTAGTGTGGATAGTCTGAAATCTAAAGTATGTGATAGTACCATAACAGAACATGACATGTATTCTGAGTCCAGAGATTTTGATTCCCAAAGGTCTTTAAAAGTTTCCAAGGATTTAGTCAAATATGAATCTGAACGATCACTAAAAGTGACTAAAGATTTAATAAACAAAACCAGTGCTAAGCAACAAACAGAAGGTGCACCAGCTCCAATATTTAAGAAATCCACAGAGAAAAGTGCTAAAAAAGAGGAAGAAAAAGAGAAAGAGACAGATAAGGTCAGTGAATCAGGAACTTATACTATAGAATTGGAGAAAGATTCTACTGAGGAGGATGAGGCGAGAAGGAATATAGACCGAGTGTTTGGAGTAGATCAGCTGTCAGCATGTGGGTCCATGGAGTTCTCTGATGATCTCAGGCAGACAAGAGGAGATAAGGGCGAGCATTTGGAAGCAACACTAAAGAATATTAACAGTGAGTTGGAAGAGATTGAGAAGCTTGAGAAACTGAGGGCACAGAAACCTCCTGCAGATAGTTTGGATGTTGAGATTGGTAGTGCAGCTCAAGATGATCTCTTAAGTGATAATGAAGTAAGTATAATTATGTGGTCTTGTCATGTATCCTGTTGCTCTGAATGAAAAGATTTTTTTTTTCTTTTCACTCAGTGGCACTATTCAGACTATGAAGGAATTGAGCATAGATGTCTTTGTCCTGCTAGATAAATGAATTCTGCCGCACCCAATTCTGACTATCAAGCAGTTAAATTATTTGATAGAGATACATTCAAATTCCCATCCCAATCTTAATGACAAACACTGTAGATCCTGATCAGATGGAGAAGCCATCTGATCTGGATCTACACTGTTTATGAAGGTAGGGGTTATCGTTCAGCAGGACGCTGGTTAACGATGCTTCTGATGTTCCTATTATGAGAGCAGCTCGAATGATCTCCTAGTGGCTAAGTTAAGCACCAGATCGGAGCTAGTTTTTAAGGTAACCGGGAGCCATAGGCATATGGTGGCTACCCCACTAAGGTAAGCATTTCTAGATCTAAACATTTTGTAGCTTAATAGTCAGACAGCAGGGATTTGTGGTAGACTGCAAGAAACCTCAACACACAGTGCAGAAAATTCTACAGATGTCCTTGGGGATAACAAAGTAAGTATGTGTAGTTCCAGATTTAACAGGATCAACACTCCTGTTTACAAGAATGGGCATGTCCTGATTCAAAGATGGAAGAGGATATTTTAGTAACTCAGGGGTAAAACTGGCCCTGTTATTTGTTTGAATTGGAGTTTAATGACCCAGTTAACACTATTTAGGTCATTTTTGAGTCGGTCAGTTAACCTATCCACACTTTCCGGGGCAGGCTTATACGTAACCAGTACGGTGCACATTCATTCGCCAGAAACTGACAGCTGCCCTTCTTGAATCAGCGGAAGGGAGAGAATGACCGTAGAAAAGATTTCATGATCAATCTCCATGAAAGAATGTTGCCGACCCCGGCGGGAGTCGAACCTGCGTCCTCCTGATTACCAGTCAGACCGCACATCCGACTGAGCTACCGAGGCCGGCTGTGGCCCTGTTGTGGTCAACCAGTAGCTAAGGGTTAAAAATGCACAGAAACCTTAAGAATGGTCATGGTAATGACAAGAAATAACCACCAAACAAGAAGGAAATAACTGTTTCATCCATTAGCTTTAAGTTGTTAGTTTGTATTATCTCCCTTGTGAAATATCACAACAACTGTTGTCTGCTTTGTGACCATTCTTCCAAACAGTGTGGACCTAGATCAGACTGTTCCTCTAGGAGCAGTCTGATCAGGGTTCACACTGTTTGCCTGTATGTATTTTTTTAAAAGGTAAGCAAGAACCTGTAGCAGATGACACACAACATTTTCAGATGTGGTTTTTCTTGGCATCTAAAAGGTTAACATAGAATCTTCCACAAAACAATAGCTTTTGAAGGTCCGTTTCCAATTTAAGGGTTGTGTGATTTATTATTTTTTATGTCCCCCCACCCGAAAGGGAGGGGGACATATTGGTTTTGGTGCGGATCCTGTCGGCGTTGGCGTTGGCGTTGGCGTTGGCGTTGCCTCTTGCCTGCACTCTATCTCCTGAATGGATGGACGGATTTTGATTAAACTTACACAGATACACCATTTGGAGGGGGAAAAGTACTGATTAGATTTTGGTGACCTTGACCTAATTTTCAAGGTCACAAGGCTGAAACCATTGTCAAATTTTAGACCAAAAAAGCTTGTCTGCACTCTAACTCCTGAACCAATGGAAGGATTTGGTTCATACTTGATACATTATATCAGTGGGATGCTCTTAAGAACTGATTAGCTTTTGGTGACCTTGACCTAATTTTCAAGGTCACAACGGGAGTTAGACTTTTAAAAATTGGCTTGTCTGCACTCTTTCTCCTGAACCAGTGGATGAATTTTGATCAAACTTGGTACATTATATCAGTGGGCTGGTCTTAAGAACTGATTAGATGTTGGTGACCTTGACCTAATTTTCAAGGTCACCACGGGACTTAGACTGTTGAAAATTGCCTTGTCTGCACTCTATCTCCTGAACCAGTGGATGGATTTGGTTCAAACTAGGTACATTATATCAGTGGGCTGATCTTAAGAACTGATTAGATTTTGGTGACCTTGACCTAATTTTCAAGGTCACAGGGCTGAAAAAGTAAAAGTAAAGGGTAAAAGCAGAATTTGAAATAATGAGTGTGGTGGGGGGACATCTGTTTTCTTAGAAAACAATTCTAGTTTCATTTAAAAATCACCATACTAAAAGAAAACGGTGACATTAATTAGACAGTGTGTCTGATCTCAGACAGTGTGTCTGATCTGTATCAAAATTGTGTGCCAGTGTTCCTTTCTTGGGATGCTAAGCTTATATGGGTTAGATTTAGGTCGAAAGAAATATTCTTGAAAGCAATTCAAACTAATTAAAATTCAAAATAAATGTACATTTATCATAGTTATTTAACGAGTAAGACATCTTGTTTCTCAGAGATGAATAATATAATTGATGCCCGGTTTATATGAAAACTTTATCTTGTTTTCATATATCAATTACCAACCCTTATAGCTCAGTGGTAGAGCGTCTGCTTTGGGATTGGGAGGTCACGGGTTCGATCCCAGGCCCGGCCATTCCAAAAGCACGAAAAATGGTACTAGATGCTCCTTTGGCTGACGCTTGCATCATCAGGGGTAGTCCTAGGAAGATAAATGAAGGCAGGAAAGTATTTGTTAAAGGGTACTTTGTTTGTCGCAATGGCTTATGTTATTTGTTTCGGATATGCGTCGTTACCCTTGTCCCGCTGAGCCCGGATATGCCTTATTTTTCAAACAATGAAGATCCAGATCAGATGGCTTCTGAAGAAGCCATCTGATCTGGATCTTCATTGTTTGTCATTCAGATTGTGAATTTGTTGCAATAATTTGCATCAGGTAATCTGATTGGTTATTAATCAGTAGTGGGTGTGGCATATTTAAATATTCAGCAGAACAAGGGTTAAATAAAGCTTCTATATCTTTATCTTTACTGTTTTGATTGGTGCACAATTGTACATGTATGTAAAATTTGTGGTTAGACAGCAGAAACTGTGCTGGCTCTGATCAGACAGCCTGATCTGAGCTTGCACTGTTTGTTCAATACTGTTCAAATATTTAAAAGGTTGTATCAGTTTTCTAAGTCAGTCTTCAATATGCGTTTATTGTTACCTGTTTATATAATGATAAAATACATTGTGCCTATAGCTTGAACAAAATTTTTATAGTATTCACAGTTTGTCGCTGAATTGTTATGAAAACACGGTCTTTGTTACGTGTTTTGAATCTTGTGTTATGGAAATACGATTTGAAGTTCAAATTTACCTGGTTCAGTTGTAATGTAGTTTGGTTTGAATTCAGTTGTGATAGCCATCATTTTGTGTTCAAAAGCGATTTTATCTGTATTCAGTTTACATGGTTTATAAACTGTTTTGTAAGATTGTGTAAGAAACGGAGAAAATCAATGTGTTGTTTGTTTCTTTTGATTGACTGGTGGTCTGAAAAATTCTGAAAACACATAGTTCCGGACAACGAGACTTTACGAGAGTAGTTTTGGGATAACTTTTCTTATTCTTCCATAAAAACGTAGAAGCCTCCGTGGTGTAGTGGTTATGCTACTCGCCTTGTAAACCAGGGTTCGCAGGATCAATCCCGGGCTTTTCCAGACTTTTGGATGAGTCTTTAAACCGAGGTCCCATCTCTGTATGACCTTAGCTGTTGGTGAGATGTAAAACTCAAAACACTCACTCACTCCATAAAAACATGTTTTGGGTATTTGTTACAATCACCTCGATGGGGCAATTCTATCAAATACCCATAACATATGTATCATATAACATGTATCATATATAATATATGTGTCTGATTATGTCCCACCAACAGCTAAGGTCATATGGAGTGAGGATCTAGTTTTAAAGACTCTTCTGAAAGACTGGAGGAGCCCAGAATCAACCTACAAGAGTCTACAACCCCTGGTTTATGAAGTGAGTAGCTTATCCACTACACCGCAGAGGCATCTGTATAACATACTTATCTTACAAAAAATAAGGAAACTTATCCTTTAACCATCCTCGTTACACTTCCTGGTCAGAAGATATGATACACTTATTAAACTTTGAAAATGTTATGAACTTCTGTGTTAGGATGATGCTTGCATATACATGTACATGTAGAAGAACTAGGATTCATAGCTTTGTCAAGTAGCACCATCGTTGTCACTTGTTTTGGATAAGAGTGTGTTTGAGTTTTACGTCGCACCAACAGCTAAGGTCATAGAGAGACGGGACCTCGGTTTAAAGACTCATCCGAAAGTCTGAAGAAGCCGGGGATCGATCCTGCGACCCCTGGTTTACAAGGCGAGTAGCGTAACCACTACACCACGGAGGCTTCTGTGTTTTGGATATACTCATAACATGGTTAAAAGTTGAATCCAAAACATTGTATCGATCATACTGAAAAATGATCATAATTGGTATCTACCGTATTGACACTAATTCTTATCCTGCTGTTCACAACAGCCCCTACCTTTGCAAACAGTGTAGATCCAGATCAGATGGCTTCATCAGAAGCCATCTGATCAGGATCTACACTGTTTGCAGTGCAGTTTGTGAATTGAACAAACACATTATTAGCTGGGCTTGAGAAATAGTATGCTTCCGGACAGAGTTTAAACTGAGACATAACATTTGAGTACTGGTAAACCACTTAGAAGGTCTAAGCCTGTGCAGGCAAAGTGTTGCGAGTTGGACAATACCTTAAACTCTAGTGGTTTCTATGGGAGGTAGGGGCTTGAGATGTCATTTCATCTCAGTGTCCAATAAAATTTCCACAGTATTGGAATCAAAGTCTCGAAAATGACCTTAATAGTGTTGATGGGGATGTATAACATCAACACAAACAAACTAAACAAATACATTACATCAAGTTATTTGATTAGTGGATAGTCTGAAATGGCTGTAGCTAAATTAATTTATTCAGCAGGATAAGGGTTATGTACTCAGAAAGGGTTAATTATTCAGACACCTTAGCTCCTTACCAAACTGGTTCTAAAAAGTACAAATTTACTACCTGATGTTGTGTTTGAAAATAGCTGGATGAGTTGCAGATAGTGTCGATTCTGATGAGATACTGCATTCTGCAGTGTCTCATCTGGGTCTGCACTGTTTTGTTCAGGTCTGAATGCATATGATCAATACTGTTATTATATGGTATGCATTTTGGTTTGACTAGCATGGTTTCTGCTTTGGACAACTGTTATAAACAAGTTATAGTATACTTTTTCTGTCCCTTGTCCTGCTAATCCCGGATATGCCTTATCTTTGAAACAATGTAGATCCAGATCAGATGGCTTCTAACGAAGCCATCTGATCAGGATCTACATTGTTTGCCATTCAGATTGTGAATTTGTTGCAATAATTTGTTTCGAGTAATCTGATTGGTTGATAATCGCCAGTGGGTGTGGCATATATAAATATTCAGCAGGACAAGGGTTAAAAATAGGTTCTGCTTGTTTGATGGTTTCTGGTCTAAGCCGTGACAGAATTAATAAGTATCTGGCTCATGGTCATTGATTAAGTGTCTGTGGAAACTAGTTTATAGCGAGTAATACGCTTGTTTATTTTTCCGACCAAAGGTTTCTTATATATGAGCCGGCGCACGACAAAACCTTCAATAAGACATGTGCGCCCATCGAAGACTCAGATCAGCCTGCGCATCCATATAGTCTAACCAGAGACTTCTCTTGCTGTATGAAGGAGCAATGGGCCCTTAGCTAACCTTAGATCGCACAACAAAGACTCTGATCAGACTGCGCGGATGCGCAGGCTGATCTGAGTTTTCGTTGGGCACGCATGTCTAATTGTAGGTTTTGTCGTGCGCTGGCTCATATATTATTGATACAGAACACTGAACAAATATAGAATGGAATGTTCATCGATGGAACAAGTCAATAGTTTTCATTTCAAATAGTGATTGTTTGTCTGTGAAAGTGTTGGGAACTATTTTGATGTTAGAATTGGGTGATTTTTAAGAGAGTTTTTTCTTTTCTTATTGTATTGAAGTTGAAAAAGATAATTAGGGTTGCTTTGTTGTGTGCTTGAAAGAAATAGTTAATAGTGGTACAAAGTTAACAAGCTTGACACAGTTGTTCAAAACTAACGATTTTGTTACTTAAGATGACGTTAAAACGTTGATAGTTTTATCTGGCAAATGTGTGAATATTTTTTTGCTGAAAAAATATGAGTAGCTTTTGCAAATGCAAAAGCTACTCACATTTTTTCAGCAAAAATACCTTTGTATTAGATATTGTACTTACCATCATGTACACCGTCTTAAACCCCACATTATATTGAGAAAACTGGGGTTTATGGGGGTATACATTATTTTTTCTTATTTCTGCTCCAAGACATAGGCTGTGGGTACTCATTAGAACCACCTCAATGAGGTGGTTTGTGAGTACTCATTAGAATCGCCTGAAAGAGGCAGTTCTAAAGAGCACCCACAACCTATGTTTGCAGTATACAAAAAAGAAAAATATCAAAGATTTTCATCAGAAAAGTAGCTATTTCGGAGATGTGAAAAATGCACTGTGTCACACGGGTGTGCTTTGGTAATGCTAGAACAGTTATCATTTTGACCACTTGGGCTTATTTAGCTCAGGATGTTTTGAACAACTGGACCCTGAATATAAATAGGGCAGACACAGATGGCAAAGAGAAGAATAAACAGGATATTCATTCTTATGGCTTCCACCTCCACATGTAGTGGATAATATCCTGTCATAAAACTGATATGACCACACGTTTTAACGCATAGTTACTGGCATGTAACATTAAGACAACGTCTGTGACAATGCTAAGTTTTTTATTGAAATTGATTTGGACTTCTTGGCAAAAGAATCTGATTCAGAGTTGTTTTATGATAAACAGAATCTTACATGAGTGGTCATTTCATTTGGATTTTGAAACTCGACAGAGTGTGGTCATATGCTGTAGTCTTGTACTCCTTGTATTTATTCTTAGGGGTTGATGGAGATAAAGCTCTTTTGGACATCTTTGCAGTGTCTTCTTTGGACTGAGAATGATGTGCGGTCAGTCTGTGAAGGTATTTAACCCTTTCCCACTTGGAGACTTTGTGAATTTTGCTGATTTTCATAGTGTTGCCTCGGACAGCAACTTCATATAGCCATTATTTCATAATATATGGTCTGCTTTACATCAAACTCGGCAGGAATGTTCACTGGGCATGGAAGCTTTTAAAGCTAAATCATTGCTGCCATGGTAACGAGGGGGCATCTTAAAGTGGTCAAAAAGTGTGATTTCACATATATTTTTGACCGAATCTTAATCTTCACACTGCCGTCAAGGCAACAATTAAGGGGTTTGGCACTGGCGATTTTCACTGTTTGCAGCATGTTTTGCCAGCTTCAATTTGGAGGCATTTTTGACCCCAGACACCCTCAGATTTCTTTTCAGCACTGGCAGGCCCGTACCTTCAATGTTTTTTTCGGCCATGGGGGCTACCGCCCCCCTTGAAAACCCCATAAGTATATTTTTAGTGGGGAGCTGCGCGAAAAAACAGGCCATTTTTAGGACAACTTATCCTAATGCAAATATAGCTGTCCAGGGGTGGGGAATGCAGATTTTAGGTGGTTCTGGGGCTCAAAAAAGAGGTGTGGGGGGCGGGGATTCAGACACATAAAAAGATGTATCTGAGTGGGAAAGGGATAACAGACAGCTGGTGGCAGGATTTAATGTTAGGAGATGATCCAAGCTGCATTTATGCTACTTGAAAGTAGAATCACAAATTTGTGCAATATACAAAATAGAATGCTTTTCCTTTAAGTGTGTTCTGACACTGAAATAAATCGATCTCACCTAGATAGCATATAAGATAGTATTTGATTAATTGTGTATAGCAGATACCCCTATATCAAATTCTATTGTATGTTACTATCTAACCTTTGTGCCATAAATTGCTACTATTCAAAATGACTATCACAATGATTTATTCTGACAGGATCGTATTTGAAATTAGATCCTTCATTTTTATCTTTCATTTTAGGCATGTTCAATTTAAAATTTTGGGGAACTCTTTTTTCTTTGTTTTAAATATATTTATTAGGAAGAAGCCATCTGATCTTGATCTTCACTGTTTGTCATACACTTGGTGAATTTGATTAGGAATAAATTACATCACTGAGTAATTTCATTGGTTAATGGTCAAAAATAAAAATGAGAGTGGCAAAATTAATTTATTCAGCAGAACAAGGGTTATTAAGTTCATTGGTATTATTTGTCGGGCTCTGTGCATAAGAAAACGGCTAAACTGTTTGTACAAAGTGTCTGAGTGGCGGCACTGATCAGACATCCCATTTTGTGGTGTCTGTCTGGGCCTGCATTGTTTGCCAGTGCTCAATTTAGCGGGATCACCATGTTAACATTAGTCCGTGTAATGAATGCCCCTCTAAAACCCCACTTTATATAGAGAAAAGTGGGGTTTAAGGGGGTATACATCATTTTTCTTATTTCTGCTTCAAGACATAGGTTTTGGGTACTCGCTTGAACCGCCTCAATGAGACGGTTCTAATGAGCACCCACAACCTATGTTTGGAGTCTAAATAAGGAAAATATCACAAAATTTCATCAAAATATGATTAAACCATTTTGGAGATATGAAAAAATGCTCTGTCCCACACGAACGTGTTATCGTAATATATTTCTGCCATCATGAGGGAATCACCTATAGACATTTGCTTTATCAGAAATTATATCTACAAATATTGCAGTTTTTATTAGATGAATGGTGTAAAACTAATGAAGATTTCTGACCTTTTGACATCCAAACTAACTGGTTTTACCTGTATAGTTGTAGGTATATGAAATGAGGTACTAAATCATTGACAACTATCTCTAATTAATCGTGTGCTAATGTGTAATGTTGTTATTTCTCTTTAGGCATTTTTTGGAGTGTTTTTCGATGTTAATGCATTCCTGTATACAGTATTCATTAGAAATTTTATAATTTTTGTGAACTATTTGGATATTGTCATGGTGGGGTGATAATGTTTTTGCCATAAGTGATGTCAAAATAGGATGAATATTTATCTAAATAAGTAAAAAGGTTTCACAAAGAAATTCTAAGGTTACAGTGATAGAAGCTTATTAAGTATACCTTTGTGGAGTGGCACTTCAATTGCAGGTACTTTTTTACTGATATACATTTTTCAAAGCATTTTTGTAATATACCACAACCTCTTTACAACACTATTGTTGGATCAAAAGCATAAATTGTGTTATATCAAGGTAGAAATATATAAATTATATAGAAAAATGACCATTTATGTCATTTTTCTGTATAATCTATATATTTTTGGGTCCATCATTAAACCATAATGCATCAAAATCTGTTATACTGAACAGTGTTTTTGTTTGTTTGTTTGAGGTTTAACATCCCCGTCCACACTATATATAGGTCATTTTGGAGACGTTTCTTCCAATTTTGTGGGACTTTTTCCCGACATTGAGATGAAATGACATCTCAAGCCTTCACACCCAATGAAACCAATAGGGTTTATATTATGCATGGATGGTCCGACTCGCACTACTTTTCCTGGGTAGGGTTAAACCCTCTAAGCGGTTTACCATTACTCATGTATGGTCAGTTTCAGCTGTATGCAGAAGCATCATGCAGCCCAATCTATTTCATCAAGCCCTGATGGACGGGCACCAAAGAAAAATGTTTTAATGAGGTTTATGTGTATAAAGATTAAAATGATCATGAGCTTGTCAACATGCAAAATGATTAATTATGATGCAAAGTTCTGCAACATTTTTGCTTACTAGGTTAAATAGGGAAATTGTAATGTAGGCTTCATGTCTATCAAATAAACATGCAGAATGTCTAGACTCCATGTCCCTGACACCACTTTTTTTGACAAAATCTAGTTGTAATATGTATTCAGTGAAATTACCATGTTTGTTCAAGTTCTTTTTTCATTGTCACCAATAAGACACAATTTTTTTTAAGAGATTGGGTTGTCAGATAAAACACAATATCCTTGTCCTGGTATTTTTGTCGTAAGCGGTTAATCATGTAAACGCGGATGTATTACTCCCGTCTCAGTCACGTTTGAATTTTTCACCTATATTTTCCACATAAAGATGCTGGAAAAGATCATTTGAACATAAAAGATGAAACATTGAAAGTGAAATGAAGCAAGTTTTGCTGTGGATTAAATTTTGTTGCACTGTGGAGTTTAATAAATGTGGATATCTGGAGCTTTTTGACCTGTTTATCTTAATCTTTTTTGTACCAAACGGAATCTTCCTCCTTATATAAAGAAGGATTCCATTTCAAAATTTAGGAGTATCAGGTTGTGTTTTCTTCAAAATTTATTTGAAAAATGACTGAACTTTTAGCAAACAGTGGAGGCCCTGATCAGACGCCGCATTCTGCGGCGTCTGATCTGGGCCTGCACTGTTTGCCCTGGTACCCGTTTTGGGGTTTCGGGTACTAAATGGGTTAATGTTGATAATAATAATACACTTCGATCTCTTTATAACATTATTGTTCAAGTCTAAAGGATAAATTCCATTCTTTGGTGATGATTGATCCTGAAATCTTTTCTCCGGTCATTCTCTCCCTTCTGCTGATTCAAGAAGGGCTGTTGTCAGTTTCTGGCAAAAGAATGTGCACTGTACTGGTTAACTGCTTACGTATAAGCCTGCCCAGGAAAAGTGTGGATAGGTCAACTGACTGGCTCAAAAATGACCTAAAATAGTGTTGACTGGGCCATTGATCTCTAAAACAAACAAACAAACCAAAACATTTGCTGCATAACTTTAACCCTTGTCCTGCTGAACCACAATAACCCTTAAATTTGCAAACAGTATTGTTCAAGCCATCTGATCAGAATCTACACTGTTTCATTGTCATTTGGTTTGTGAATTTGAATGAGTACATCAAGTAATTTTGATTGGTTGATAGTCAGAAGTGGGTGTGGCAAAATAAAATAATTCAACAGAGCAAGGGTTTACAATTCATGTACAGTAAAATTCATATACTAAGACCACCTTTGGGACTATTCAAAAGTGGTCTGTAAGACCACTTTTGAACAATCCCAAAGGTGGTCTCTCACTGGAGGACACTAGACGTAGGAAAAACAATATAAAATGTATCTGAAACCTTCTAAATATGCTTTTAAAAGCAAAATTAGTCATAATTTTAGGTGGTCTTAATATAGTACATATATTGAGCTGGGTTCAGTAAGGAAATGTTTTAGGTCTTGTATACATGATTTACTCCTAGGTCAAGATTTTTCTAATTTATTGCTAAATATTTATTGCACTCTAGGCTATAAAAATATGAAGAGCTGTAAAATCTTGTCAGAGAAATAATTGAATTTTTTTCATCATGCCTAAATTTTCAGACAGTTGGAAAATTAATTATTTTTTCTGTCCCAATTTTTAAGCACAATAGGGAAATCACTGTACTTTGAATTGACCTTGTCCTGCTGAATATTTTAATCTGCCACACCCATAGTCTATTATCAACCAATCAGATTACTTGATGCAAATTACTGCAACAAATCCACAATCTGAATGACAATGTAGATCCTGATCAGATAGCATAGGAACTTGTACCAGTTTTCAGTGTTGACAGGGTTATCCCTGTCAGCACTATTTAGGTCATTTTGAGGCAATTGCTTCCAATTTTGTGGGACTTTTACCCAACATTGAGATGAACATAGATCCCTGCCACCCAATGAAACCAAAAGGCTTGTATGCATTGGACGGTCCGACTAACACCACTGCCTGCGCAGGTTTAGTCCTTCTGAGTGGTTTACCAGTACTCATGTGTGGTCAGTTTCAGCTATCCATGGAAGCAACATGCAGCCCAAACTGTTTCTCCAAGCCCCGATAGGCGGGGCCCATATATTTCTGAGTCTTTCTCAGACTGGTGAACCCTTATCCTGCTGAACATGACAACCTGATTTGCAACATAGGAGTTAGGACATGGGCATGATGCACTGGGTAATTAGCTGCTTGTCTGTGAACCAATGTTTGATTCCCTGCTCCTTATCAATGTTAGTAAATCCATGCAATACCATTGTAAACTCTACATTGTATAGAGAAATGTGGGGTTGATAAAGGTAAACACTATTTTCCTTATTTTTGCTAAAAAACATAGATTGTGGGTACTCAATAGAACTGCCTCAAAGAGGCAGTTCTAATGAGTACCCTCAGTCTATGTTTGGCGCAGAAATAAGGAACCCAAATGCATCCTTCTTTGAAAACAGTATATATCTAGACTGGCTAGCTTTTCAGAAGCTACTAATCAAGAACTTAACGGTTTTTCTTTCTGCTTTTGAATCCATGGTAAAAATTGAAATCATGCAACACAAATTGCTGAAAATTGGGAGGAGTGTAACATAATGAGATATTTAGCATGGTGAGAGTTAACCCTTATCTTGCTGAATATTTAACTTAGCCACACCCATTTTTGATTTTCAGCCAATCAGATTACATGATATAATGAGTTTGTTCAAATTCACAAACTGAATGACAAACAGTGTAGATCCTGATCAGATGGCTTCTTCAGAGGCCATCTGATCTGGGTCTACACTGTTTGCAAAGATAGGTGTTGTCATGAACAGCAAGATAAGGGTTAATATATGAAATTTTCATCTGAAAAATGCTAGAGTTTGGGTTATGAAAAATGCCATTATACCAAATGGATCTGTTGTTTAATGTCGGCTAAAAGTCCCACAAAATTGGAAGTGATGTCTCAAAAATGACTAAATAGTGTTGACCGGGATGTTAAACCTCAAATCAAACAAACAGAAACTGTCCAGACTTTTTAGATAGGATTTAAAACCTTTCCATGGGATAAAACCGTTTATAATAACAACAACAACATTAACCCATTTTGTACCCGAAACCCCAAAACGGGTACCCTGGCAAACAGTGCAGGCCGAGATCAGACGCCGCAGAACGTGGCGTCTGATCAGGGCCTCCACTGTTTGCAAAAGGTTCAGCCATTGTCCAAATCAATTTTGAAGAAAACACTGCCTGACACCCCTAAATTTTGAAATGGACTCCTGCTATATATAAGGAGGACGATTCCATTTGGTACAAAAAGGGTTAACTGAATTATGTATATCATCTAAGTTTTTGAACAGGTTATACAACTCCATTTGATCGGATGTCAATTATTCTGAGTTTAATTACCCTAGTACCAATACATTAGTTAAAGAAACATACCTTTTGCTCAATTTAATGAACAAATAAAAAGAAATACTGGAACAATGTTTCAAATTGGTGAAGAGCTGCCTGATACTAACCCTTGTCCTGCTGAATATTCATATATGCCACACCCACTACCGATTATCAACCAATCAGATTACTTGATGCAAATTATTGCAACAAATCCACAATCTGAATGGCAAACAATGTAGATCCTGATCAGATGGCTTCTTCAGAAGCCATCTGATCTGGATCTGCATTGTTTGAAAGATCAGACATATCCGGGCTCAGCAGGACAAGGGCTAATAATCCTTGACATGAACAAGCAGATCAACCTATTTCGAAATAAAAACAGCAGATGCTTGGGTTGGCCCTCTCCAAAATCTTGTAAACACGAAATTCCCTGAAAAACCCCTGACACACCAAGACCGCATTATCCTGGCAATCTTTCAGCGTCAAAAAAAATGCAGATTTTTGTTTTGAGTTGAGGTTTTACGTCCCCCGTCAACACTATTAAGGTCATTTTGGAGACGTTGCTTCCGATTTTGTGGGACTTTCACCCGACATTGAGATGAAATGACATCTCAAGCCCTACCGCCCATAGAAACTACTAGGGTTTAAGGAGCGGTCTGACTCGCATAATTTTTCCTGGGCAGACTTAGACCTAAGATGTTTACTAGTACTTTCAGCTGTGCAGAAGCACCGTGCATCCCAATCCATTTCTCCAGGCCCGGATGGGCGGGGGGGGGGGGGGGGGGTACATTCTATTAAGAGTGCAGTGGGGTTGCCATACTCACTGTAGCACATTAAGGTCTCGTACAACACCACAGGAGCTTGCAATTGGCGGGAATGCACAAGAGTCTCGGATGGTGAGCACAGTGGCTAGAATGGACTGTGGGACATAGAGTTTGATTTATTGCATAAATGGAATATAAGAACAATTTTTTAGTTCAACTTTTTTTATCTGTTTGATGACTAATACAGTGTACCTAAAAATTTGTAAATTATATTCATTTAAATATTTTAAAGTTAACTAGATTTTATGGTTGGTTAAACTGTTGCATAAATTATTCATGAATTTTAAAAACAAGCATCTGAACCTCTGAAGCTAGCAAGGATTTTACAACTTAAAATGCTTGGATGAACAATTTAAAAGTAAAATATACTAAAAAGTGAGGTGATAAGCTGAAAAAGAGCCGGCCGCTGCCCATCAGGGCTTGAAGAAATAAATTGGGTATCATGGTGCTTCGGCGCAAAGCTCAAACCAACCAAACTCGAGTACTGGTAAACCGCTTAACCCTTAAGACGCCGAGAAAAACATCAAATGTCGTCTGAAAATCTGCTGAATCTTCTTGCAAACTTTTTAAAAATATTTTTGCATACTGGCAAACAGTGTGGGCCCCAGATCAGACTGCTCCTAGAGGAGCAATCTGATCTGGGTCCACACTGTTTGCAAAAAAATGAATTTTAAGGTAATAGGCAGACGGCAAAGCAGACAACAATTGTCCTGATTGGCATCTTAAGGGTTAAGACTGTCTAGCCCTGCCAGGAAAAGTGTTGCAAATCGGACCATTCCTTAAACCTTGCAGTTTCTTTCACAGTCAGGTTTGAGATGACAGTTCAGCTGGATATCGGGGTAAACGTCCCGATTTTTATTGGGTAAAAGTCCCACAAAATCGAAGCAATATTTTCAAAATGACCTAAATAGTGTTGATGGGGACATAAAACCTCAACACAAACAAACAATCTGTAGGGGTGTTGTGTGAATTAGCTCATTAAAGTGTATAACACATCATGGATCTAAAAATTGCATTTAACCCTTATCCCGCTGAATAATTAATTTAGCCACACAAATTTCTGACTTTGAACCAATCAGATTACTTGATGTAATTTATTCCTGCAAATTCACAAAGTGGATGTCAAACAATTTAGATCCTGATCAGATGGCTTGTGAAGAAGCCATCTGATCTGGATCTACACTGTTTGCAAAGGCAGGTGTTGTCATGTTCAACAGGATAAGGATAATAGTGATAATATGTGGTTAAACTTGAAATCGTCTCCACAATAGGATTTAATTCAAAAATTGAAGAGTTTGAAAAGACATTTATTTTTCAATTCCAATGTTTGTTCCAGTGAAAGGTTTTCTTAGTTTGGATGCCTCATGACAGACTATTAATAGTGTCAAATTTTATTGAACAGTTTCCAGTAAACTTTTTATTTCATTATTTTAGCTGATAATTTGGGTCTTCTATTTCTGTAATTCATCAAGCTGGTCATTTACAAACACAAATCACTTGTGTGGCTTAGAAGTTAATATCGTTTTTGACTTTTATGGAGAAATAATGAATGCACTTATCATGCTTAATGATGACTTTAAAGAAGACAGAAATAACTTGTGATGACATGGAGACTACACCGACATATGCACAAGTGAAAAGGAATATATTTTTAAAGGTAAGTTGCTTCAAATTTGGAATAAATAATATTAACCCATTTGGTACCGGAAACCCCAAAACGGGTGCCAGGGCAAACAGTGCAGGCCCAGATCAGACACCGCAGAACGTGGCGTCTGATCAGGGCCTCCACTGTTTGCTAAAAGTTCAGTCATTTTCCAAATCAGTTTGGAAGAAAACATAACCTGACACCCCTTAATTTTGAAATGGACTCTGGCTGTATATTAGGAGGAAGATTCCATTTGGTACAAAAAGGGTTAAAAAGATACTTTGTAGAATAGGATAGATACCATCATGCTGTAAGATATGGTAAGTGTTGCCAACTTTTTTGACAAGATACTACTTCAGCCCCTCATACCACACTGACAGTCGTAATGTATACATTTGTAAACCCCAATTTTATACAGAGAAAACTGGGTTTACGAGTGTATATATTATTTTCTTTGTTAGCTTATCAGAACTGAAGGCTCCGGGGTCCATCCATCAACACTTTCAAACGACATCACTGAAGCCACTGGGCCGATTGAGCTCAAATATCATCTGTAGCATCCTTGGGCTGGGGGATTGAAAGCTTGCCTTTTTTATGAAAATTTGCTCAATACTTTGGTTGCTATGGCAACTTAGAATTTCCATAGACTTATAATGGGGGAAATGGCTTACTCCTCATTTTATTGGTTGCCATGGATACCAAAATGTAGTAAAAAAATAAAGGAAAGAATTTGCTCCCTATCCTGAATTTGGGTATACTCCTAAGAGAGCAAATTCATTCATTTAAGAGTAAACCCCACTTTGAGGGAGCAAATTGTTTCCTTTAGATTAGACCCCACTTTGAGGGAGCGAGCTCTTTCCTTTAAGAGTAGATCCCACTCTTCTCAGGAACAAATTATTTCTTTTTTAAGAGCAGATCCCACTTTCACTAGGGCTCAGTTTGATAGAAAAGCAAAGTGGAAAACCTAGAAGTTGTCTCCCTTGTACAAAAATGGCAGAAATATGTCAGACATAAATTATTTGTTTCCCTTAGTACTAAATTTAGCAGGTTAAAGTCAGAGTCTGGCTGTATTTATGATGGTTTAGTTGAGTGGTCATGCAGAAAAGAAGTATGTATATCACTGTCCATTCAACAAAGGGTTCATTGTCATTTTGCTGTCTTATTTTTTGTTACCTTTGTACATATAAAAGAAATTCCATAGGAGGTTATTTTTGTTTAACGCGATAGCTTGTAAATTCCTTGGTATTTAGAAAAATGTATGAACGTTGACCATACAAAAAAAAAAAAAAAAGAAGACAGAAAGAAAGGAAAAAAATTGTCAAAATATTCTCTATGTGCACATTTGAAGCCCAGCAGTGTATTTTACTAAAACATTTTTTAAGATTGGATTAAAATTGACATAATCTTGAAAGAGATCAGTATATTGTTTGACTGGATCTGTTTGAGCATGCCATGTGTAGTCTTATATGGCCTTTCTTAACCGATACTCTGAGTGTAGCAGATGGCATTTTCATTTTTTTCCCCGATTTTCACAGAAAATCAGGCTTGACATTTCATGTGAATTGCCTGCCAAGGCAATTCACATGAAATGTCAAACCTGATTTAATCTGAAAAACAAGCAAAAGAAAAATGATTGTTGACTGCTACTATTTTGCCTGGCACTTTAAGTGTTTAGAAATTGGATTATTTTTGCAATACACTTTTGCTTTTTAAAGTTTCTAAGCTCATATGACTGACATGAAAGTATTTTGAATATTCAGGTTTGGAATAGATTGGTAGCCATCGTAAATTCATAATATTATGTCAATAATTTCTTGGTAGTTAAATCTTGGGAGTCAGTAAATATTATGGATATTAAGATCACATCCCAGCGGATTCAGCGATATTTGGTAAGTTTTTAGGGATTTAATAACGCAGCTGGAAAATTTAATTTATTTGAAAATTCAGATATTTTGTGAAAAGTTTTTGACCTACTTTTTATCTTAGTCATTTGAAACTTCAACAAAAAACTGAAATCCACCCATTTCTATGCTTTTTTCACTGACAACTCATGTTTTGATTTAAGGGGAATGGGTACACCTGACTTACTTTCCTATCACGGAAACATGCCTACATAATTTTGACCCCCTTGAAACTGGGTTTTACAGGGGTAAACATAGATCGTGGGTACTCATTAGAACCACCTCATCGCTTTTCTTATTTCTGCTCTAAAATATAGATTGTGGGTACTCATTAGCACCGCCTCGATGCAGAAATAAGAAAAATATCACAATTTTTCATCTTAAAATTTTCGTTTTTTCGGGGGTAAAGTGTGCAATGCATTTCAACTGTACAGGCGTGTTATTATTTTTTGACAGTCTTTTCTATTACAAGTCTGCTTGTCCATTAAGCAGTGTAGTTTGTTTGTTTTGAGGTTTAACGTCCCCGTCAACACTGTAAAGGTCATTTTGGAGACGTTGCTTCCAATTTTGTGGGACTTTTACCCGACATTGAGATGAAATGACTTCTCAAGCCCTGTCGCCCAATGAAACCAATAAGGTTTATTAGCATGGACGGTCCGCCTCGCACTGCGGTTCCTGGACAGGCTTAGAACCTCTAAGCCGTTTACCAGTACTAGTGTGCGGGCCAGATTCAGCTCTGCGTGGAAGCATCACGCAGTCCATATATTTCTTCAAGCCCCTGTGGGCGGGGGCCTATTAAGGAGTGTAGGGTCTATTTTTCACTTTTATCCTAGTGTAGGGTCTTTTTTTTTCACTTTTATCCTACTTTTGACAGAGAATCCTGTCAGGAAATTGTGTAGACCCTGTTCAGATGCAGCATCTGATCTGGGTCTGCACTGTTTGCCTAGATCCCTGTTATGGGTTTCCAGGTAAACATAGTTTGACAGTTTAAGTAAGACTAGACACATTACGCAAACACGCCTACACAAATACATTGCCACCTTTATCGCCGAAAATATGAAAATTTTATGATGAAAAATTGTGATATTTTTCTTATTTCTGCTCAAAATATAGATTGTGGGCACTCGTTAGAACCACCTCATCGAGGCGGTTCTAACGAGTACCCACAATCTATTTTGAGCAGAAATAAGAAAAATAAAGTATACCCCCCCGGAAACCCCAGTTTTACTATATAAAAGTGGGGTTAGAGGGGGTCAAAATTATATAGGCGTGTTTTCGTGATGGTTTGACCGTTTAAGACAAGACATTTTGGATATGAGGGAAAATAACCAGTGTCAGATATAGGAGCAGTCTGATCTGGGCCCACACTGTATACAAAAATATTTTTAAAAAGTTGACCCAAAAATTGAGCAGACGACATAAGCAGACGACATTTTCAGATGTAGTTTTTCTCGGCTTCTTAAGGGTTAAAATTGGCTGAGCCACTGTTTGCAAAAGACGGGACCAGAATAGAAAAGTTGTATACCCTGTATTTTAACTGCCACAGTTGCACAATGTTTTTCTTAAAATTTATCGGTAGATTAAACATTTACTTGATAGCACATAAAGGATTAAAACAGTCGCAGTTGGTGGGCTTAAATATTATATAACCCATTTTATGCCAGGAACCCCAAAACCTGACAAAGGCAATTAACAGTGCGAGCCCAGTTCAGATACCGTAACCATTTTCTAAATAAATGTCTAAAAATAATCTGGCACCCTTAAATTTTTAAATGGACAGTATGTGCGAAATGAAGAACTCGGATCAGCCCACATCAGAATCTTGCCACTGATTCTTCAATTAGTCAGAAAAGGCTGTATGTGAAGACTACTGTGGCTACGTAGGCTAATGTGAGTCTTTACTGTAAGTGTACAAACATACATTTTATCTTGTGGTCCTTATGTGGTTTTAACCAACCCAAAACAGGATACAGGCAAACAATGTAGGCCCAGATCAGACACAACAGAACATGGCGTCTCTTCAGGGCCTACTAGAATTTTAAACCATTGTATACTGGTGAACTCTTTCATTGCTATATGTTGGACAAGTCCATTTGTCATATAAGGGGCGTCAGGCCTATTTTTCGTTTTTATTCTTTTTTTGAAAGAAAATTCTGTCAGCAAATAGTGCAGGCCCTGATCCTGCGGCGTCTTATCTGGGCCTGCGCTGTTTGCCAAGGTACCCCTTTAAGAGTTTCCCCTCATGCAATGGATTAAGTTGCTCTGTATATAAGGAGGAAGATGTCATTTGGTACAAAATTAATTTTGAAGCATAATGAGCTTAAATCAAAGCTCAAGATAGGTACATGTACACAAAGGCTGATATGATTAATCGTATAATCGATTAATCGATCGATAAATTCCACAAAAATGATTATCATTTCTGATTTTCTTTTAATCGATTACTTGATACGTACAATTTACTACACAAAGTTATGCCTAAAATAGCTGGATGAGTAGCCAACAGTGCAGACATTGATGAGACGCCGCATTATGCGGCGTCTCATCTGGGTCTACACTGTTTGCTCGGGCCTGTCTGTTCAAATATACATATGGTAAAGTGCAACATATGGTAAGAGTCATATGGTAAGAGTCAGACAGAAAGCCAGACAGGTAAAATAATGACAAAAATCTTAGCGATTACTAATCGATTATCGATCGCAATGACAGGACTGATAATCGAGTATCTTTTCAGCTCCGATTAGCCAGCCCTAGCTCTGTATAAGGAGGAAGATGTCATTTGGTACAAAATTAATTTTGAAGCATAATGAGCTTAAATCAAAGCACACATGTACACTTAACAGCAAAAACCACATACAGGGTTAAATACCCTAACCCTTTAAAAAGACAGTTTTCACCCTTTTTAGCTCACCTGAGCCAAAGGTTCTTAGGTGAGCTTACTTTATAGAACAAGCTCAGCAAACCTCCTTGAGCCAAGGTTACTAAAAATAGCTCAATGGCATTTTCAGTGTTAGAGAGCTACCTGTGGTGACTCATTCTGCTGGTCAGTGTAGCTTGTGCTATAAAGTAAGCTTATAGTATGGCAAGCTCACTGTTGTCTGCTGTCTGTCAACATTTTCAAACATCTTCTCCTAATTTGAGGTGGATGTTCATTAGATAGTACTTTATAAACAAGTTGTACATAATTATATCATTGTAGGAGAATCCGTCTACAGCTGTACCAAGCGATGCTCCAAAGTGGGTTAGCCAGTGGGCCGCATTGACCACCCAGAAAACTCGTAAGAACAGTTCAGGAGATATGGAGCTGTCCAGTCCAGGATCATCTATATCGGATGGTAGGTTATCTCTTATAACACTTCTAGTTGTTGTTGTTGTTTTCCAGTTTCCCCGTGTCGTGGGTCGTCAGCTGGTGGGGTCCCAGGGAATGTATCCATGCTGGCCTACATCGTAGCCGTTCGGTGGTACCCCTATTCCTTGTTGCCGGTGAACAGGGAGACCATCGCTCGGCTCCAGCCCCGTCCGTCCGTGTTTGTCGTCTCACGTCTCAGGTGTCTCTGAGCCCACGGGCATCCCCTTGCCCTGTAGTCATTCCCCGAGCTCCGTCCTGAGAGGTTTGTGAAACGGTGCCGTGACCTATCTAGGTCTCGGTGGGGCTTATATTTTGTCTTTCCGTTTGCTTCAGGAGTGCATGTGTCCTGTCGCTAAAGGGCATCTTTATTTGTTGGCGTTTCTGGGCTAGGCGTGCTTCAATTTTCAAGGGCTGTGGATGTGTTGCACAGTTCCAATGTGAGCCTTTGTTTTGGTGCAATGTAGTTTAGTTGTAATAATTTGGAACTCCTTTCTAAAGGTTTGGCTACGTGATTGCACTGCGTTTAAGTTATAGCAGTGCTGTGCCTTGGGGTTTTGTGGTTTGCCTCAAAGGGGTGTGGGTAGTTTTGTGTAACAGGGTAGGCTCCAAGTTTGAACTTATCATTATGGGGATCGTTTAGCAGTTAATTTTGTTTGAAAGTTTCATTGTGATTTGGAAGATGTTTCTAAAGATTGCTATACACGTTTCCATGTTACACGTTATCACTTCTAGTTGGTGAATATTCATTTTAGCCACACCCATCTCTGACTTTGAACCAATCAGATTACTTGATGTAATTTATTCCTACAAATTCATAAACTGAATGCCAAACAGTGTAGATCCTGATCAGATGGTTTCTTCAGAAGCCATCTGATCTGGATCTACACTGTTTGCAAAGATAGGGGTTGTCGTGAACAGATAGATAAAGGTTAAACTTTCAAAAGGTACTTAAAATCCTAGAGTAGGGGACAATTATTTTTTTTTTTTCCACACGTTTTAACCCTTTTTTTTACCAAATGGAATCTTCCTCCTTATATAATGGCAGCAGTCCATTTTGAAATTTTGGGGTGACAGGTTGTGCTATCTTTAAAATCTTTTTGGAAAATAGCTGAACTTTTTGCAAATAGTGTAGGCCCTGATCAGATGCCACACTCTGTGAAGTCTGATCTTGGCCTGCACTGTTTGCCAGTGTCATGTTTTGGGTGGGTTTAAACCATGTATGGACCACAAGAAAAGATGGGTATTTGTACATATCTCAAACACTTTCTGAACTTTGTTCAAATTTGCAACTTTAATGCTGGTATCCCTATTTGACCTTGACATTCATTTCTTGGTCCACTGGCTGAATGAACTATTGAATGAACCCTTGCTTTCAACCCAATATTTAAATCCATTTCTCAAGAACTATAAGAGCTTCATTAATCATACTTTGTACAAACTTGCATCTAGGGATGGTTGCCATCTAGGGATGGTAGTGTAAGCATCCATATTTGACCTTGACCTACATTTCATGTTTCACTGATTTCATAAAAAATTGTGTCAACCCTAGCTTTCACCCCAGAGTTCAAGTCCATTTTCAAAAACTATAATAGGATCATCATGATACTCGTGCTTGGTACAAAAATGCATCTAGGGATAGCAACCGATACTTGACCTTAGCCTACATTAATTTTCATGGTTCACTGATTTTGTGAAGATTTTGCCAACCCTTGAACTGAATTCTTGTTTAGAGTGGTCTGATCTGGGACCATACGGTTTGCAAAAAATGACTTTTAAGGAAACCAGCAGACGGCAAAGCAGACGGCAATTGTCGTGATTGGCATATTATGGGTAAATCCATGGGTACACATTGAGACAATTCCAACAAGTACCCACAACACATAGGGAGGTTGGATCATTGAGGAGGTGCTGTGTAGCTTTCAGTGCTGAAATTGACAGTTGCTTGAGGGCTCAACTATTGACCCACTGGTTGTTGTCAGTTACTGTCAGGATGAGGGGATCTCACTAGGTACTGGTAAACTACTTGGAGAGTTAGACAGTGAAGGTAACTGATTGACCGTTCATGACCTTAGCTATTGACTGGTCTATAAAACCATAATACATACCCTTATGGGAATGAAGAAATAAGAAAAAATTTATTTAAATTGTCGTCGTAACTCCTCCTTATCTGAAGCCTTATAAACAAGGGACCGTGGGTTCAATCCCGGGCTTCTCCAGACTTTCGGATGGGTCTTTAAACCGAGGTTCTGTCTCCGTATAACCTTAGATGTTGGTGGGATGTAAAATTCAAACACACTCATTCCTTATCTGGAGTCTCATAAAAATTTAGACACCTTGAGGACTTACTATAATTCTCCGAAAATTTTGACAAATTTGTTTCATGATCCAGCATGGAGTCCAGAAGGTGCAAATGGAATGGCAAACAGTGTAGACCCTGATCAGACTGCTCCTAGAGGAGCAGTCTGATCTGGGTCTGCACTGTTTGCTTTGGCCTATATGTCCCAATACCTGAATACAGTACAAGAGACACAAGGAGAACGTCTGTGCATGTACAGTATGTAACTGCCACAGCTGCTGCTTGTCAACGAAAGGTCAGCTGTCATCAGTTGACAGAGTTGGCGGACAATGCTAATTGGTTTCACCTAGGCATAATAGACCATCAGAATAAATCAGTACTATGATTGTTTTATGGTATTATTATTATTAATCAGAATATGACAATGAAGATCGCATACTGTACCATAAAGATCCTAAGTATTGGGACAGACAGGCCTAAGAAAGCAGTATAGACCCAGATCAGATTGCTCCTGAAGGATCTATGCTGCTTACCATTCTGTCTGCACATTTATGCCCCTGCCCATCAGGCTTGGAGAATTAGGTTGGGCTGCATGAGGCTCCCACGCAGAGCTGAAACCAACTGCTCACAAGTACTGGTAAACTGCTTAGAAGGGTTTCATTAGCCAGCTAGGAAGCTATCTGGGAAGGGACATGATTTTTTTTTTATTTTATAAGTTGTGCCCACAAGATAATATCTTGTGCGGACAAGATATTATCTTGTTGGGACAATCTATTATCATGTGCGCACAAGATATTATCTTGTGTGGACAACATATTATCTTGTCCGCACAACATATTATCTTGTGCGCACAAGATATTATCTTGTGGGCACAAGATATTATCTTGTGCAGACAAGATATTATCTTGTCCGTACAAGATATTAAGTTGTGCGAATAAGATATTATCTTGTCCGCACAAGATAATATCTTGTCTGCACAACATAGTTCTTGTGCGCACAAGATATTATCTTCTTCACACAACTTAATATCTTGTGTGCACAAGATATTAGCTTGTCCGCATATCTTGTGCGCACAAGATAATATGTTATGGGAACAAGATAATATCTTGTTCACACAACTTCCCAAGATCTATGTTGTGCAAACAAGATAATATGTTGTGCGAACAAGATATTATCTTGTGCGCATAAGATAATATGTTGTCCGCACAAGATAAATTATGTTGTCCACACAAGATGATATCTTGTGTGCACAACATATTATATTGTGCGCACAACATATTATCTTGTCCGCACAAGATAATATCTTGTTTGCACAACTTAATATCTTGTTCGCACAACATATTAAAAAAAAAATTCATGTCCCTTCCCGGGTTCCACACCTTGAGGACTTAATTGCTATAATTCGTCTTAAATTTTAACAAATTTATTTCACAATCAAGCAATTAGTTCAAAATGTGCAGTTTGTTTGTTTGATTTGAGGTAAAACATCCCAGTCAATACTAATTAGGTCATTTTTGAGACGTTGCTTCCAATTTTATGGGACTTTTACCCGACATTGAGATGAAATGACATCTCAAGCCCTGCCACCAGGCGAAACCAATAGGGTTTATATGCATGTATGGTCCGACTCACACCACTTTTCCTGGGCAGGCTTAGAACCTCAAAGTGGTTTACCATTAGTTTCAGCTCTATATGGAAGCATCATGCAGCCCAATCAATTTCTTCAAGCCCTTTTGGGTGGTGGCAGCTAACAGACCTTTACAAAGATTGTTCAAATTATAGCCTTCAAGGTCCCACATAGACTTACAGGGTAAACTTTTAAAAATCTTCTTGTCTGAAACCAGAAGCATCTACCAAGTTTGTTCAAATTATTGTCTTGGGGCCATTTTCTTGTGGCCACAAATTATTGGTCAACAGTCAGAAATGGTTGTGGCTAACAGTACACAAACAGTGTGGACCCTGATCAGTTGCCCTGTTCTGTGGTGTCTGATCTGGGTCTTCACTGTTTGCCAAACCCAACACATAATTCCAGTCCAGTTTCTAAGCTAACCCTGTCATGCAACAGTCTGACCTCACATCAATAAGAATAGTGCAGCTAAATTGTATAAATAACCATTACCTGGATTTCCTACAAATCTGTCTAGTCACATGGGCATCAGCACTGAGGGGTTCTGTGCTTAGTAACTTTGGGTGGATTGACAAACAGTTAACCCAAAAAGGTAAACAGTATTGTAAATTCCAACACAATTTTGTTTCAAAAGGTTGTACAAATTATTATTCTTCTGTGACAGAAAGACTTCATTTTGAACAAAATATACAATCTTAAAACTTGGAGGGGCTGTTTTGACAAAAGCATTCTTCTCTTTAAATGGCGGTATCAACATATCTTAGTTGTTAGGTCATTTTGATCGTTAAGATTTTTGGCTAAGTCTTAGAAGATTTATCATTTCAGAATCTACGGAATTGATCAAATTACTAGTAGTAGTAGATTGTTCAGTTGCACTTAAAGTTCTTTTGGGTACTAATTCTTCGGTGTATTAACCCATTTTGTATCAGAAACCCCAAAACGGGTAATTGGCCAACAGTGCAGGCCCAGATCCGACGTCGCAGAACGCGGCATCTGACGTCTGATCAGGGCTAGTCTAGCTCTTAGACCATAAGGACCAAATGACCAGTCTTCCTGTGTTTTTCTATCAAATATGAAACCTTGTTAGACTTTAATCTTGTCTCAGACATCAATCTTCCCAAGATAAAACAAGTTGCTATCAGAGAGAGAAAAATAAGTGAAACAATATTTTTACGACATGAAAGCCGTAACAAAGGAAAGAAGCATAGCCTGAAAAAATCCCGGCCTATGGTGGGATTCGAACCCGGTGTCATATAATATTTTGACCCGCCTAAAAAGTGACCCGCGGGTCATAATATTATGACCCGCGGGTCAATATATTATTATAATATTTTGACCCCCCCTATAATATTTTGACCCCCCTCCCTAACTTCACAAAAGTTACATTTAAATGACCAAATATGGTGAGGTAACTGTTAAGCAGTAAAACTATGACAATTGTGGTGGTTTTTCCTGCTGATTTTTACACTTGGGCAGTGTCTGAGGGGTGGGCTGGGATAGTTCTAGATCTGAAAATCTACAGCAAGAATAATGACCATAATATATAAGAAAGGGCAATCATGTTTAAAGGGAAATGGCTAAAAAGCAGCAAAAAAGATAAAAAAATAACAGAAAAAAACCACATGACTAAAATGGTATTGAGAGAACCAGCCTATGCACGTGGGGGGGGGGGGGGGGGGGTCAAATTATTATAGCTATAATAAAATGACCCACCCTTTTTATCTGTTATTGATATACTGGTATTTGAGTTCATTCAATTAATTAAACTTTTCATTGAATTAGATGGCTTGTTATACACTAGATTCAGTAAGGTTCAGTATGTGGGAGGGGTTGTAACTTAATGACTTGAAATAAGGGGGGAGTCCATTTCCTTGGTTGAAAAAGATACTTGGTGTGGGGGGTCATTTTATTATGGGTATAATATTTTGACCCCCCCCCCCCCCTACATTTCATCAACAGTTCAACATTCAATAGTCATGATTATTCTGTTGTTTTAATCCAGTTAATTAGAAATAACCTACTGCCATATCCCCTTTTCTTTACATTATTTACACTAGATTCAGTAAGGTTCAGTATGTGGGAGGGGTTGTAACTTAATGACTTGAAATAAGGGGGGAGTCCATTTCCTTGGTTGAAAAGGATACGTGGTGTGGGGGGTCATTTTATTATGGGTATAATATTTTGACCCCCCCTACATTTCATCAACAGTTCAACGTTCAATTGCCATGATTATCCTGTTGTTTTAATCCAGTTAATTAGAAATAATCTACTGCTATATCCCCTTTTCTTTACATTATTTTGACTCCATTTCCTTTGTTGAAAAAGATACTTGGGGGGGGGGGGGGCATTTTATTATGGGTATAATATTTTGATCCCCCCCCCCCCCCCTTCTAAGCAGCAACACCCATTTCAAATGAGAATATTATTCTTCATTATCTTGTTAAATGTGATATAATGATGATAATGATATTATTGTCCAGTACTTTGTAAATTGTACTGGGTGGGGGGGGTCATTTTATTATAGCTATAATATTTTGACCCCCCTTTCTTGGCAGCAACACCCATTTCAAAAGAGAATATTATTCTGCATTAATTTTGTCAAATGTGAAATAATTTGTTGATATTATTGTCCAGTACTATTATTTTGAGTCCATTTCCTTTGTTGAAAAAGATACTTGGGGGGGGGGGGGGGGGGGGGGGGGGTCATTTTATTATGGGTATAATATTTTGACCCCCCCCCCCCCCCCCCTTCTAAGCAGCAACACCCATTTCAAAAGAGAATATTATTCTTCATTATCTTGTTAAATGTGATATAATATGTTGTTTTATCCGTTTTCTTGCCATGATATTATTGTCCAGTACTTTGTAAATTGTACTGGGGGGGGGGGGAGGTCATTTTATTATAGCTATAATATTTTGACCCCCCCCCCTTTCTTGGCAGCAACACCCATTTCAAAAGAGAATATTATTCTGCATTATTAATTTTGTCAAATGTGAAATAATCTGTTGATATTATTGTCCAGTACTATTATTTTGAGTCCATTTCCTTAGTTGAAAAAAGATATGTATGGGGGGGGGGGCATTTTATTATAGCTATAATATTTTGACCCCCCTACCCATGTTGTCAGATCTGCACTAGACTCCTTGCAATACCCATTTCTTATCTTGTCAATACCTATTTATTGATAAAAGTCCACTTCTGATTTATTTTGCTGAAGTTTTAGGGGCGGGTCAAAATATTATAGGGTGGGTCAAAATATTACTGTAATATATTGACCCGCGGGTCAAAATATTACACGGGTCAAAATATTATCTGACACCGGGCCACTCGGGTGAAAGTCCAGTGCTCTAACCGCTGAGCCAAAGAGTCGACTCCCTGACACAGTTGTCAGAGAGTGGTTATAAACCTAGAAGCTATGCATACGATCTACCAAGGTAGATAATGGAAGGGAGGTAACACATCCCCTCTTTAAGGAAGTCATCATTTATGATGACGTGACTTCATCATTTATGATGACGTGAAGGATGCCAACTTTGGCATAAGCCAATTCTGGCATATAAAGTCCAATCCCGGACGAGCCCCCATCTTACGACATGAAAGCCGTAACAAAGGAAAGAAGCATAGCCTGAAAATCCCCGCCTATGGTGGGATTCGAACCCAGGCCGCTCGGGTGATAGTCCAGGGCTCTAACCGCTGAGCCAAAGAGTCGACTCCCTGACGCAGTTGTCAGAGAGTGGTTATTAACCTAGAAGCTATGCATATGATCTACTAGCTACTAGTTGGATATCATATTTTAAAGTTAACAAGTAATATTGTTACCTCCCTTCCGTTATCTACCTTGGTAGATCATATGCACTGCTGATTCAAGAAGGGCAGTTGTTAGTTTTTGGTGAAAGAATGTGCACTGTACTGGTTAACCTCTTACGTATAAGCCTGCCCAAGAAAAGTGTGTATAGGTTAACTGACCAGCACAAAAATGACCTACATAGTGTTGACTGGGCCGTTAAACTCCAAAACAAACAAAAATCAACAAAATATGCAGACTTTTGCAGATTGTGAAAAACTGAAACCATAGTATGAAAAGTGATCAAGAAAAAATGCCCTTGCAGGAAGAGTCACAGTTCAAGATCAAAATCTAACCAACATTTCCACACATTGCAAGCACAATAAAGCCAAAGACAACACATCCACCAGCCCCCACTTTCTCCCAAGAGGGGGTAACAATGAAATCCTGCAACTCTGAACATTAGCTCCCTGAAATCATTGTTATATTCTTTTCTATCCACATGAGATCAGTCCCACTGGTAAACTAATCAGATAATTGAATGTTAATGAGAAATACAATATATCAAGTTTGGTAGATGAATTAACAGATATACCAGGGAAGTTTGAAACATGAAACAAAAAATGGAAAATACATGAAGAATGCACACTTGAACAAGATTTAGTTAAGACCTTGGATAGTTTTAGATGCAGAGGATATAAGATACTGAGGATAATTTGGAAACAGTTATTCTTATTTCTCCTTCAGAACATATTTTGTGGGTACTTGTTAGAATCGCCTCAATGAGGCGATTCTAACAAGTACCCACAATATATGTTTCTGACTAGATTTGAAGAAAATTATTTCTACTGCTCCTTATCTGATGCAATGAAATGAAGAATGCACACTTGCATAAAATTTAGTTAGATCTGTTTCTTCTAGTCATTCAAGCTTTTTGTGCTTTTCTTTTTGAAAAGTTTTTTTGGATATAGTTGTAAATTATAGTTGTTCTTTGGCCATTTTCAGGTAAGAAATATAGTTTCTGAAATGGATAAATAAAAATAAATAAATAAATACAGTTTCTGAAATAAATAAATATAGTTTCTGAAATTGAAATAAATAACAAATAAATAAATAAATAATAAATAAATAAATAAAGTTTCTGAAATTGATAAATAAAAAAAAAAATAAATAAATAAATAAAAATGCAATTTCTAAAATAATAAATAAATAAAGAACAGACACACTAGGAGAATTTGATGGAAATTTGTTATATTTATTAGAAACATGTCATCTAACTAGCACCCACCATTTATGTTGAGGCAGTTCTTACATGTACAACCACCCAAAATCTGTGTTTACAGCAGAAATAAAACAAATACAGTGAAACTTCGATGACTGGAACTCCGATGGCTCGTTTACCATGGATGAGTCAAACCCGTTCTTGAGTCCGCAGGCAGTTCCTCCAGATACGATATAGGGGTAATTTAGGAAGTGTGTTGTCCAAATGTAAACCACATTTTCACATGGACCAACACAGTTAATTTATTTAGGTGTCATTTGTCAGTGAGTAATTAAACGGTTATTAAGGTATTTGGGTCAGCACCATATGTCATAATGTGCCAGGAAGGCAAGTAAAATGTTTAGATTGGTATTGAATTTATGTTTTAAAAGGATCTCAGACATATACATTTACTTAACAGTCATTGTAGAATGTTTAGATACTACTGTAAACAGGACTGTAACAAGTCTTGTCCTTTTTGTTACAGTTCTGTTACGAAATGAACTGAAATGTTACGAAAGGAGAGTGTATAAATGTACATGTATTTTAAAGGCTAAAACATCTGTTTGCATTTTTCAGATTCAAAGACAGCTGTCAGGGTGAATGGAATATCAAAGAAACGTCCTGGAACTGGTAGAAGGTTACCCACAATTCCTCCAGTAGCTACTAGTCCGGCAACTAGCGAAGGTGGTATTATTAAAGAAAGTCCCAAATCTTCAAAATCTGATCTCACTGTAAATGGAACTACCGTCACGCCACGTCAGAGAGGTGTGAAAATTTCTAGTCATGTATCAGCACGGTATGAGGATACAGAAACTGAATCAATTTCCCCTACAAAAACTGAAAGTGGTTCTGAGAGTGTAAGGGATAAATTGAGTGTAGCAAGTCTTGATACTGAAGTGTTACTCAGAGATACTCAAACTGTAATGGCTGCCATGGAACAACGAGTTGGGGCAAGGTCACACCAAAAGCAAGATAAGTCACTAAATAATGGACATGTGCCATTTATAACAGGTTCAGATATAAATGATGAACTTGCTGAAAGTATAAATCTTAACGAAAGTGTTAGTTTAGATGCAAGTGTAGATCTAGACTCAGATACTTCTAGTGTTGTTGCTTTAGTTAATGGTGATGAGGATTTTGTTAAACCTTCATATTTTAAAAGTCCTAGAGAATCATTAGGTCGTGCCAAATTAAAGCTAAAACAAGAATCACTACCTTCAAAACCTGTTATAAATATGAGTGGTGCTAGTTCCAAAACTTCAAATAAAAAACACTCAGTTGATGAAGGAAAGTCAGTTGTTTCGGATGTATTTAGTGATGTAAATGGAGATTCAACTACAAGAACTAGTGCTAGTGAGGCTTCTACAGAAGCTGCTCAGTTTGTAAGGCAAGGTTCAAAGGGTAAAGGCCAAATGTCAATGACAAGACCAAACAGAGCTTTCCAGTTAAGGAGAGCCAGAGCTGATGATGAAATTGAAACACCAAAGTCAGCATCGACTTTGTCCATAGCTTCCACAGGGTTTTCAAGTAACAGGACTTCAGGTAGTTTATCAAATGTTTCCAAAATTGCAACTACACCACAGAAACCTAAGACTGCTAAGAGACCTATGTCTGGCAAATATGCAGAGAAACACATTGACTCAGCACGAAGTCAGGGCAGTTTAGGAGCTCAGATAGTGCAGAAAAGTCGTGAGAATCAGGCAAACTTCCAAAGAGCTGATGGTGGTAGGCACAGTTTACGTGTCACTCGTTCAATGACTATTCCTACACAACAAGCCAGTACCCCTAGTACCTCTTCTAGTAAGTCACGGCAAAGTAGTACAACACCGTCAAGCTCCTCCTTAAGACATTCATCAAGTTTACGAGTAACCGGTGTAAGTGCAAAGGAAAGATCTAGCTCAGTTACAAGAACTAAGACCGAATCTCCTAAATCAGCTGAAAGAAATGCTTGGAAACGTAGAAAAGATTATGATCCTAGAAGAGCAGTAGCCGAGGCAAAAACAAAAAGTAAAGAAACTTCAAGACGTAAACGTGAAATAGATCTGTATAATCAAAGACAAGTTACCCGGTCAGCTTCTTTCACTAATACTCGCGATCTTAATCTAAAACTGAGTGCTTATAGTCAGAATGATTCTATATCAAGTGCAGATGATTTAAGTAGACGTAGTAGTGCTACGAGTGATGTTTTCGATGATCATTCTCCCAAAAGAGGATTTGTGCCATATAGCGGAAGAAGCTTTCTTTCCAGCAATGCCACAAGTAACATCGATGAGTATGAAGTAGATAATTACAGCAGGTCATCATCAACACAGGTGGGTATTAAAACCTGGTCCTAAGGTTGTGAAAAAATTTTATGCTTGCCTCAGTTGAGCATAATATCTTATCCTCATAATCATTAAAATAGACAAATGAGGTTAATTTCCTGCTCATATTAGCAATCTGAGATGTTATTTGTCCTGCTCATAAATTTTAAAATGCCAACAATTGTTGGCATTTTAAAATTTATGAGCAAGACAAATTCCATGCTATAACATCGGGACCTACGTAGTTTTCTGTTAGAATATTATTTGCACTTCAAAAAAGTCATTCTACAGAGGAAGAAATTAAACCATTTTGTACCAAATGGAATCTTCCTCCTTATGTATAGCATTTCATACCATTTCAAAATTTAGGGGTGTCAGGTGTTTTCTTCAAAATGTATTTGGAAAATGGCTGAACATTTTGCAAACAGTGTAGGCCCTGATCGCACGTTTAATGTGACATTTTAGAACATTCTCCTGCCTTTAAAACAGACTGAAAAAGAGTGCTAATTACATATAGCTGCAGAACACTGCATCTGATCAGGGCTTGCACTGCTTGTAAAATTTTCAGCCAGTTTCCAAAAACACCCTGACATCCCTAAATTTTGAAATGGACTCCTGCTATATGGAAGGACAAACAAAAAGCGTTAAGGTAAACATGTTCAGTTCTGCTTATAAAGGTACAAGTATGAAAAGTGTAAAATCATTTAACTTGAATTTTGTTTTAATGTATGTTAAACTCATTATGGTCTTTTAATGATTTGGTAATACGTATTCTGATACATTCCATATGTGCATGTCTTGCATGAGTTGAATTGTATTTCATGATCATACCAGTGATATATAGGTTGAATAATTTTAATATATGAGCTCTGACATGAGAAAATCTTTCTTTGGGGGTTTGGTGACGAGCTGGGGCCATTTGGTCAAAACTAATGATGTTGTTAGTCAACAAATCATTAAAACTTTAATCATTTAATATGGCAAATATGCTGATATTTTTGCTGAAAAGCTGCTCTGATTTTTTTCACCAAAAATGACATTATATTAGATATTGTACATGTATGTGCTAGACAGTTAACAATATGACCACTTATGAGCTTGTTATGCTAACAATGCTTTGAACAACTAGACCAAGTTGTTCAAAGCATTTTTAGCTTAGCAAGCTCCGCCCATCGGGGCTTGAAGAAATAGATGGGCTGCATGATGCTTCCACGCAGAGCTGAGACCAACCGCATGTAAGTACTGGTAAACTGCTAAGTGGTTCTAAGCATGCCCAGGAATATTGGTGCTAGTTGGACCGCCCATGCGTATAAACCCTTTCGGTTTCATTGGCTGACAGGGCTTGAGATGTCATTTCATCTCAATGTCGGGTGAAAGTCCAACAAAATTGGAAGCAACGTCTCCAAAATGACCTATACAGTGTTGACGTGGACGTTAAACCTCTAATCAAACAAACAAATCTTTAGTGGTCACAAAGTTTACTGTTCTAGCAAATACAATATTTAATACAGGGATATTTTTACTGCAAAAATGTGAGTAGCTTTTGCAAATGCAATAGCTACTCACATTTTTTTAAGCAAAAATATTAGCATACATATGACATATAAAATGATCAAAACTTTTAATGATATGTTAATTTAACGACATCATTTGTTTTGAACAACTGGGCCCGCGTAAGACAAAACCGGCCTGCTCAGCTTTACAGATGAGCAAAAATCATAGAAGTATGAGGCATATTATGAGGTATGAGGTAAAACATCACGTGAACAAGTCCGTGAAATGAACACCCCTCTAAACCCCACTTTATATAGAGAAAACTGGGGTTTACGGGGCTATACATTATTTTTCTTATTTTTGCTCCAAGACATAGGTTGTGGGTACTCGTTAGAACCACCTCAATGAGGCGGTTCTAGCGAGCACCCACAACTTATGTTTGCAGTATTTATAAGAAAAATATCACAGATTTTCCCGAGAAAAGTAGATGTGAAAAAATGCACTATGTCGTACGGGTGTGTTATCGTAATGACAGGTTTTTCATTATGTGGCTCAAATAGAATGTATAAAGGGGGAGTTCCAAATCTGCCCACACACAGATTTTCTTGAAACTTCATTTGTTGTTTACTTGAGGTTTATCAACTATATATATAACTTTGTTTCATTTGATAAATTACTATAGGTCTCAGGAGAGGTCCCTGAGGTAATCCCCAGTAGGGGTCATACACACCTGTGAACTTTTCAGTTTTAAATCAATAGGTATCATTATTTTCAAATTCTGTTGCTTTGATTGGCAACAGAACTCTATAAGGATTAATCTAATACAAAAAATGTAAATGGATCTATGTCTTTTAATTTTTCTGATAAATTTATCTACAAAATTTATCCTACTTTACATGAAAATTTATAAAAAATGAGATTTTCATCATACGTATTAGATGTGTTACTGATATTGTCACCCCAAGATATTGCATATAAAATAGGCCACATATATCCTCTATATAGCAAACAAATTTCAAAAAAGTCAGAAACCGGTAACATTGTTTTTGATTGCTAGATATGGGTTCATGTCTATTTTTGTGCTAAAATCAGTTGCAATATAAGGGGACAAGATTTCCTTAAAGTGTACTTTTATTGTGTTTTAAAGGTCATTTAGTACCACCTTATCATACAAAGCTTAGCATAGGCATTTATGTAACACCCCCGCCCCCACACACTACCTGCCACTCCACCCCCCCATCCCCCCCCAAAAAAAACAATGTTTACAGACATGAGTTTTGGTTTTTGACTTTTAAAAAGTAAATGAGGACATACATTAGCAAAGTATACAAACAAGTTCAATCCAAACATTTTAAAGAGAAAAAAATATAATTCATTCAAGCACTGTTCATGATGGATGGTAAGTGTTGACAGTATTGCAAAAATGATAATCCTCAAACAATTACATTATGGAACAATAGGAATAAGACAAGGTGTTTTGTATGGTCTTTCTGTATATTTTAAACCCTGCAATAAAAATACACTTGATGTCAGTAATATGCAATGACGTATTGAATCTGCTTGATAAATTACTTTCATATTCCTATTTTTTCTTTAATTATTTTTGTTGTTGTCATTTTTCCTTCTTTAAAATAAAACAGCAGCCAATAAATTGCCAATTGTGAAGGGACAGACTGATTTTTCGATTTGTTCTAATGATTGATTAGGCCACCGTCCATCGGGGCTTGAAGAAATAGATGGGCTGCATGATGCTTACATGCAGAGCTGAAACCGACTGCGTACGAGCACTGATAAACCACTTACAGGATCTAAGCCTGCCCAGGCGAAGCGGTGCAAGTCGGTCCGTCCAGGCTTATAAACCCTATTGGTTTCATTGGGAGACAAGGCTTGAGATGTCTTTTCATCTTAATGCCGGGTAAAAGTCCCACAAAACTGGAAGCAACATCTCCAAAATGACCTATACAGTGTTGAAGGATATGTTAAACCTCAAATCAACCAACCAAATGATGATTGATCGGTCCATGTGTTGGTAATTTTTTCTTACATCATTTGGTCAAAGAGACTCATACTCCACTCCCCCACCAAAAGTTTTGTGAGATCATGAAAACCATTTTCTGCATTTTTTTCTAGGTTCATTATAAAATCTGCAAAAGTGTAAGCTACAATGTCTTAGTCTTAAAATAAATGCAGAGCTAGTCACACTGTAACTAATTGTAAAATTGACATTTGGTATACACTTCCCTAAATGAAATAGATGGAAGGCAAGTTGCTGTAACTAATGCATTTGATAGCTGATATTATATTTAGATGTTGTAATACCATTCGCATTTTTAGTCATCTGTATGCAGTACTTGTCATCTATGTTAAGTTTTCTAGCTCTGTATTCATCAGTTTTTGCAAATGGTGTAAATCAACTGTTAGCTGTACTATTAGCATATTTCTGAACAAAAATCTGTAGTTGGCTTTATATTTTTTCTGTAATACTGCTAGCAAATATACCGTTTGCTCTTTTCTTCCTCTTAAATCGTTCGAAAGCTGAACTGAATAGTCTTCTCAATTATATTAATTCATGGTACTCAAAAATAACTGGTTGTTTTCTGGATCATATTTAAGAATATAAATAAATCATTTTTAAGAATATAACTTTCTGACACTGATTTGCACAGCAGGCAACATTTGTTTGTGCTTTAGTTGCGGGGGCATTAATAGAGTGACAAAAGAGCCAACACAATTGTGTTTCCATTTTGTCTACAGTAATCTGTGTAAACAGTGGGCCAAAAGATCAGAAAATATTGTCTGTGGTATCATGACATACCTGGCTCAACCATAATAAAACATCATTACTCTTGGCCATTCAAGCAAGCTGTACCATTAAGGTATAACAATCACACTTTTCAAACTTTTTAAGTTCACTCCATCAGTTCAGAGAGTCAAGCGAAATTGTCTGGTTTAAAGAACCATCCAATTTTCTTGCCATTTCAACAATCTTTGTCATAATAAGCTTCAGCAGGCTTTGGGATTACTTAAAATGCAAAAACGCCTGTTTAGAAATGAATTATATGTTATAATAAAATCCGATTGAATTGTTAATGAACACTCAAAATGAATTGTGTTTTTGGTGTTCCCCAGGGTACCATAACTGATACAAATGCTGATTAAATGAGCTCATACTATACAATCAAGGTTTAAACATACATATATTCATGTGTAGATATATATTGGTGAGCAAGTTCTCGATTGAAAATGTTATACCATATCTACAAATGGTTTGAAAAAGAAATAAAAATCTGACCAGTACTATTCAATGTTCAAATGCAGTATGTTACCGGTCTCTGATTTTCAAGAAAGTTTGATAAAATGTTCTAAACATGTATGGGCAATTTTCGTATTAAAATGATGGGGTGACAAGAACTGCAACAATGTGAAATCAAAAATCAAACATACTCCAAAAGATTTTATGGTTGTGAAATCTGGGGTCTGCTCCATATGAAATTGATCATGGTCTGTGGAACTTCAACTGAACAAAAGCAAATGTGATACAAAAATGATCACAATTACTACAGCAATGCCTTAGAACAAAATAACTCCAAATTATAAGAAGCTGTTATGTATATATACACTTGTTTGAGGGTACCCCTATTTTCGGATGTGGAAATAAACAAAACATTGTAGATTTATAATGAAAACAGATATGAGAGTGAAATAGCTAAATAATGAACAGTCAGTTACCAGGCATTAATTATGCACAATATCATGGAAATCTGTGCGTGGGCAGAACCCTACGGAAATTTACTATAGGCTGGAACTCCCCCTTTGCATGTTTATGATGGCTTGTTGTGCATGTAATTCATAGCAACATATAAGATTTAGTATTTTGTGATAATTGAAGGATAGTTTTTCTCAGTTCTTCATAAAAACCTATGTTATGGGTATTCATTAGAATCGACTCGACGAGGCGGCTCTAATGATTACCCATAACATAGGTTTATATGGAGAAATAAGGAAAACTATACTTCAATTATCACAAAATTCATTATCTATTGCTTTGGCAATTTATAGTGAAATAATTTGCTTGCTAGTCCACAGCATCAGTAGTGGTTGAAGTGTATTCCTTATTGAAAGAATGCATAACCATTCAAACAAAGATGCATTTCAAAACATTGGTTTGTCCATCAGAGTTTTCAAAATATGATTTGTCCAACAGGCTGTTCAGAACACTTGAGCATCCATTAAAGTGTTCAGAATATTTGTATGGCAGTCAGTGTTCAGAACATTGTTACAGTCATCAGTGTTCAGGGCATTTGTATGTCTATCAGCGTGTTCAGAACATTGGTATGGCCTTTAAAGAGTTCAGAACATTAGTATGTTCATCAGAGTGTTCAAAACATTTGTATGGCCAGAACATTGGTATGGTCATCAGTGTCAGAACATGACCATCAGAGTGTTCAGGACATTTGTATGTCCATCAGAGTGTTCACAGGACATTGGAGTTTCACCAGAAAACTTAAAAGAGTGCTTAATAAGAGCATAAGTGGATTTAGGCCACTGTGGGGGCTCTTTTATGTTTTCTGGTGAAATGTCAATGTCCTGTGGAGTGTTCAAAGCATGTCCATCAGTGTTCAAAGCTTTTTTATATCCATTCGATTGTTAAGAACATTTGTATGGCCTTCTGAGTGTTCAGAACATTTATGAATGTCCATCACAATGGTCAGAACATTTGTATGGCCTTCAGGGTACTCAAAACATTTGTATGGCCATCAGAGTGTTCAGAACAGTTGTATGGCCATCAGAATGTTCAGAACATTTGTATGGCCATCAGAGTGTTCAGAACATTTGCATGTCCATCAGAGTGTCTAGAGCATTTATATGGCCATCAGAAGGTTTAGAACATCTTTATCTTTATGGTCATCAGAGTGTTTAGAATATTAGTATGGCCCTCAAAGTGTTCAGAATATTTGTATGGCCAGCATTGTTTTCTTATATCTTTGCATTGAGTTCTTAAAAGTCCTTTTACCATAGTCTTCTTAATAAGGGCACAGTATGCTTAAGAATTTTATGATGATTCTAGTCCTTCTATTTAAATGACTTTCACATGCTTTTGAATGCTTCTTATACAATTTATACCAACTTTGGACATATTTGGAACCAAACATGCACAAATTGGCATAAAGAGCATTTACATCAAAACACAATAAGTTATCAGCAATTTGTTCCTCTTTATCTCAAAAGCATTTTAACTGACATAATAGCTGATATGTTAAGTGTTCAGCATTATTTCAACTTCAGCACACTGCAAAATTTTGCACTCTTAAGGGAATGGGAACACCTGGCACATTTTTCCGCCAATTTTCAAAGGGAGACAACTTTCAGGACTTTTTCTTAACTTTTCTATAAGCTTGTTCCCACTGAAAAAGGGGTCTACTCTTAGAGGAAAGAATTTGCTCCTTAGGAGCAAATTCTTTCCTTTAAGAATTGACCCCTATTGGCATGGGAGACAAAAATTCTTTTGCAGGAGTTACCTCCCCTGAAAGTGTTTCCATTTCCCTTAATTGGTGTCAGGTATACTTCTTGAAAAAAGTACTGGTGCGCACTTGTAAGAGCATGGGGATACGGTATTTTCACAGTACACTTTAATAAATGTTCCCCTTTATGGTATATATAAACTGTCACTCTTATCTTCATAGCTTTTCTTGTCTGACAGCAAACATTCTTCTTCTTTGTTAATCAGAGATTGACACATATTTGATGAAAATCTTGAGATAATTATCTAAAATGGCACTGGGGGAGGGGGGTGTGGTGGGTGGGGGGGGGGGGGTTGGGTTGGGGGTTAACACAACATATATATTTTATAGGTTGTTCATAGCAACAGGTTATGAGGTGTAAAGATTATATTTTTAGCTCACCGTCATGTAGTGACGAGGTGAGCTTTTGGGATCACTTTTCGTCCGTCTTGCGTCCGTCCGTCCGTGCATGCATCCGTAAACAATTCTTTAAACGACATCTCCTCCTAAACCACTGATCGGATTTTGACCAAACTTCACAGGAATGATCCTTAGGTGGTCCCCTTTCAAAGTTGTTCAAATGGTTCCGGTCCGTTGCACATCTAGGTCATAGGAGCCAAAAACATATTTTTTTCACCAAAAACTTAAAAAATCTTCTTCTCTGAAACCACAAGGACAAGGTCTTTGATATTTGGTATTTGGTATAAAGCTTCATCTGGTGGACCCCTACCAAGATTGTTCAAATTATAGTGCTGGGGCCAAAAATGCCCCCGCTCCGGGGCCCTTTGGTTTTACATGGGCTTAGATAGGGAAAATCTTTAAAAATCTTCTTCTCTGAAACCGTAAGGCCCAGGTCTTTGATACTTGGTATGAAGCTTCATCTAGTGGACCCCTACCAAGATTGTTCAAATTATAGTGCTGGAGCCAAACATGCCCCCGCTCCAGGGCCCTTTGGTTTTACATGGGCTTATAGAGGGAAAATCTTTAAAAATCTTCTTCTCTGAAACCGCAAGGCTCAGGTCTTTGATATTTGGTATGAAGCTTCATCTAACGGACCCCTACCAAGATTGTTCAAATTATAGTGCTGGGGCCAAAAATGCCCCCGCTCCAGGGCCCTTTGGTTTTACATGGGCTTATATAGGGAAGAGCTTTAAAAATCTTCTTCTCTGAAACCGTAAGGCCCAGGTCTTTGATATTTGGTATGAAGCTTCATCTGGGTGACCCCTACCAAGATTGTTCAAATTATAGTGCTGGGGTCAAATATGCCCCCGCACCGGGGCCCTTTGGTTTTTCATGAGCTTATATAGGGAAAACCTTTAAAAATTTTCTTCTCTGAAACCGTAAGGCCCATGTCTTTGATATTTGGTATGAAGCTTCATCCCACACGGCCATGGTCCTTCTCCCCCCCCCCCCCCCACACACACACACACACTCCGGGGCCCTTTGGTTTTAAATGGGCTTATATAGGGAAAATCTTTAAAAATCTTCTTCTCTGAAACCACAAGGCCCAGGTCTTTGCTATTTGGTATGAAGCTTCATCTAGTGGACTCCTACCAAGATTGTTCAAATTATAGTGCTTGGGCTAAAAATGCCACCGCCCCGGGGCCCTATGGTTTTACATGGGCTTATATGGGGAAAATCTTTAAAAATCTTCTTCTCGGAAACCCCAAGGGCCAGGTCTTTGCTATTTGGTATGAAGCTTCATCTAGTGGACCCCTACCAAGATTGTTCAAATTATAGTGCTAGGGCCAAAACTGCCCCCGACCTGGGGCCCTTTGGTTTTACATAGACTTATATAGAGATATTCCTTAAAAATCTTCTTCTGAAACAGCAAGGCCATGGTCTTTGATATTTGGTGTGAAGCTTCCTCTAGTGGACCTCTATCAAGATGGTTTAAATTATAGCCCTGAGGCCAAAAATGCCCTGCCCTGGAGCCATTTGGTTTTATATAGGCTTATGTAGGGAATATCTTTAATAAAAATCTTCTTCTCTGAAACCGCAAGGCCCAGGTCTTTGATATTTGGTATGTAGCATATCTAGTGGACCTTTGCCAAGATTGTTCAAATTATAGCCTTTGTTGATATTTGGTATGAAGCTTCACCTTTTTAGACGTCTGTGAACATTATGCACATTATACCCCTGGGGTTAATAATGGCCCTCCCCGTGTCCCACTTGTTACTCTATGGATCAGGTGAGCGATCCAGGGCCATCATGGCCTTCTTGTTTTAATGTTTACACAACATACCTTCAAGGTAAAATACAAAACAAAACTCCCTAAATTAGCCTTAACCCATTGCATGTGGGAAACCCCTAAAGGGGTATCTTGGCAAACAGTGCAGGCCCAGATCAGACACCGCAGGATGCGGCGTCTCTGATCAGGGCCTGCACTATTTGCTAACAGAATCTTTGGTCAAAAATAGGCCCCCACCCATAGGGGCTTGAAGAAATATATGGGCTCCATGATGCTTCCACGCAGAGCTGAATCTGACCCATACACGAGTACTGGTAAACCGCTTAGAGGATCTAAGCCTGCCCAGGCAAAGCGGTGTGAGTGTCGGACTGTCCATGCTTATAAACCCTATTGGTTTCATTGGGCGACGGGGCTTGAGATGTCATTTCATCTCAATGTCGGGTAAAAGTCCCACAAAATTGGAAGCAACATCTCCAAAATGACATTTACAGTGTTGACGTGGATATTAAACCTCAGATCAAACAAACAAAATATATAAAATAAAGGTATGTTGTGTGTACTCATTAGAATCACTACAGCGAGGCAACAAAACTCCCTGAATTAGTCTTAACCCATTGCATGTGGGAAACTCCTAAAGGGGTATCTTAGCAAACAGTGCAAGCCCAGATCAGACACAGCGTTCTGAGGCATCTGATCAGAGCCTGCACTATTTGCTTACAGAATTTTGGTCGAAAATAGAATAAAAACAAAAATAGGCCTAACAAGCCCTTATATGACAAATGTACTTGTCCAACCTATAGCAATGGAATACAATGGGTTTATATATAGATATCTGGATCTGTGGGAAGAATCCTGTTGGGACTCAAGAATGAGTTTGGATTAGCAATGGTAGACAAGCCATCCATGTTCCAATAGTTATTAATGAAGTTTTACTATCGTATTTACCGTATCTATTCAGACAGACAGGCCTGAGCAAACATTGTAGACCCAGGTGAGATGCCACAGAACGTGGCTTATGTGGTATCTCATCAGGGTCTACACTGTTTGCCACTCATCCCACTGTTCTTAGCCACAATATCGGGTAGTAAATTGAACTTGTTCAGATTTTAGAACAAGTATGGTAAAGTGTTGAGGTGTCCAAATATTTAGGGTAAATACGGTATACAGTAAAATTCCTGTATTAAGACCACCTTTGGGACTGTTCAAAAGTGGTCTTTAAGACCAATTTTGAACAGTACCAAAGGTGGTCTCTGACCAGAGGACATTGTGTGCAGAAAACACTAAGAAAGAATAACTGCAGTCTTCTAAATAAGCTTTTAAAAGCATACGGTAATTAGTCTTAATTTTAGGTGTTCTTAATAGCGGAATTTCACTGTATAATACAGATTGAGTGTATACATTGCTTCATTTGTAGGATCAACAGCAGTACTCCAGAAAAGCCCTGTACAACAACCCTCACATCTCGGCCTTTACCCCACCCCCTCGTAATCAGGTCCAAATTAAGCCACAGTTGTCCGTCTTCAAACCTAGCCCCAAAAAGGCCCCAAACAGCAACTGTATTATTGACAAACGGGCTACTATTAGGGGTTCAGTGAGCTTCCGTAAAAATCCACCCACCCCCAGGTCGATTACAAACAGACTGACTAATAGACGGCAGTCTGCTGACAATGCTAGCTTGTCAACCGGTTGGCGATCTGTCGATAGTATCGGACTATATCAGAAGGCCCTTAGTCATAAGACCCCGGAGGAGGATCACCACTCGAGGAACTTGCAGATAGTGCAGGTTTGTGCGGTGAATAAAGAGCACATGGCTAATATCGGGTTTAGAAACAACATTTTTGGGAAGCTTTTTAACTTTGCATGTTTATTTATGTATAAGTGGGCAGCCGGGAAAATTATGTATGTAACAATTTATGTTAATATTGACATGGTACCAGCTCTGGTTCTCTTTGCTTTTCTCTTGCAGCCATTCAGATTAACCCTTCCAGCTCAATGGAAAATTATAGAGCAGACAATTTTTTTTCCAGGAATAAGGCTTGACATTTCATGTGAATCTTCTGCCAAGCAGACTATCCACATGTAATGCCATTAGCCTTTTTTTTGTCTGAAAAATTAGAAGAAAAAAATAAAAGTTCGAAAATGTCGTCTGCCAGAGGTGCACTTATAGGGCTTCGTCTGGTATGACCAACTGCTGCAAGGGTCAATAGGCATGCATTTATTGTTAGAAGGGCATTTGTCTAATTAAAAAATAGCCATCGGAAGAGATGGCAAATCCCCCGACCAAAAGCCAATATGGCCTTCAGAAGATTGTTCACCAATAGAAAGTGCACCAGAATTAAACCAGCAATATATCACAAAAGTATTGCAGTTATGGCCATCACAAAATTATACTGTCAGGAGAGATAACTAAAAAACCAGGGCACTCAGAAATGTGGTTCTTGCGCATAACATGCCTGCTTCTGTACAAAGTACCATCGATATGTCTCAAAAGGTATTGGAGATATGGTGATCACAAGCTGGTCATTCTGTTATATTGGAAGGGTAGATAACTCAAATGCCACAGCACCAACACTTGTGGTTCTTGCACATGACATTCCTTCTGTACCTTGTATACAATTGTGCCAAGTTCCTTCAATATATCTCAAAGGGTGTTGGAGTTATGGCCATCACAAGGTTATATTGCCAGGGGAGATAACTAAAAAACCAGAGCACCCAGAGTTGTAATTCTTGAGCATGACACACCTGCTTAACCTCATGTACATCTGCATCAAGTACCACAAATATGTCTCAAAGGGTATTGTAGGTACAATGATCACAAGGTTGTCATACTGTTATATTGGAAGGGGAGATAACTCAAATATCTTGGCACCCAGAGTTGTGGTTCTTGAGATGAAGTGCCGTCTCAACGTTGTATACAATTGTGCCAAGACCATCAATATATCTCAAAGGGTATTGGAGTTATGGCCATCACAGGGTTATATTGTCAGGGGAGATAATTAAAAAACCAGGGCACCCAGAGTTGTGGTTCTTGAATGTGACACACCTGCTTAACCTCATGTACAACTGTACCGAGTATCATCAATATATCTCAAAGAGTGTTGGAGATGTGGCCATCACAAGGTAGTGATTCTATATTATTGGAAGGGGAGATAACTAAAAAACCATGGCACCCAGAGTTGTGGTTCTTGTGCATGACACACTGTCTCGGCCTTGTGAACAACTGTGCCAGGTATCATCAATATATCTTAAAGGGTATTGGACTAATGGCCATCACAAGGTCGTCACTCTATTTTATTGGAAGGGGAGATAACTCCAAAACCATGGCAACCAGAGTTGTGGTTCTTGTGCATGACATGCCGTCTCAGCCTTGTGAACAACTGTGTTAGGTACCATCAATATATCTCAAAGGGTATTGGAGTTATGGCCATCACAAAGTAGTCATTCTATTTTATTTAAAGGGGAGATAACTAAAAAAGTATGGCATTGTCTCAAAGGGTATTGTAGGTACAATGATCACAAGGTTGTCATACTGTTATATTGGAAGGGGAGATAACTCAAATATCTTGGCACCCAGAGTTGTGGTTCTTGAGATGAAGTGCCGTCTCAACGTTGTATACAATTGTGCCAAGGACCATCAATATATCTCAAAGGGTATTGGAGTTATGGCCATCACAGGGTTATATTGTCAGGGGAGATAATTAAAAAACCAGGGCACCCAGAGTTGTGGTTCTTGAATGTGACACACCTGCTTAACCTCATGTACAACTGTACCGAGTATCATCAATATATCTCAAAGAGTGTTGGAGATGTGGCCATCACAAGGTAGTGATTCTATATTATTGGAAGGGGAGATAACTAAAAAACCATGGCACCCAGAGTTGTGGTTCTTGTGCATGACACACTGTCTCGGCCTTGTGAACAACTGTGCCAGGTATCATCAATATATCTTAAAGGGTATTGGACTAATGGCCATCACAAGGTCGTCACTCTATTTTATTGGAAGGGGAGATAACTCCAAAACCATGGTAACCAGAGTTGTGGTTCTTGTGCATGACATGCCGTCTCAGCCTTGTGAACAACTGTGTTAGGTACCATCAATATATCTCAAAGGGTATTGGAGTTATGGCCATCACAAAGTAGTCATTCTATTTTATTTAAAGGGGAGATAACTAAAAAAGTATGGCATCCAGAGTTCTGGTTCTTGTGCATGACACGCCTTCTCAGCCTTGTGAACAATTGTACCAAGAACCATCAATGAATCTCAAAGGGTATAGGAGTTATGGCCATCACAAGGTTGTCACTCTATTTTATTGGAAGGGGAGATAACTCCAAAACCATGGCAACCAGAGTTGTGGTTCTTGTGCATGACACGCCGTCTCAGCCTTGTGAACAACTGTGCCAGGCACCATCAATAAATCTCAAAGGGTATTGGAGTTATGGCCATCACAAAGTAGTCATTCTATTTTATTAAAAGGGGAGATAACTAAAAAAGTATGGCATCCAGAGTTCTGGTTCTTGTGCATGACACGCCTTCTCAGCCTTGTGAACAATTGTGACAAGAACCATCAATGAATCTCAAAGGGTATAGGAGTTATGGCCATCACAAGGTTGTCACTCTATTTTATTGGAAGGGGAGATAACTCCAAAACCATGGCAACCACAGTTGTGGTTCTTGTGCATGACACGCCGTCTCAGCCTTGTGAACAACTGTGCCAGGTACCATGAATATATCTCAAAGGGTATTGGAGTTATGGCCATCACAAAGTAGTCATTCTATTTTATTAAAAGGGGAGATAACTAAAAAAGTGTGGCATCCAGAGTTCTGGTTCTTGCGCATGACACGCCGTCTCGGCCTTGTGAAAAATTGTGCCAATAACCATCAATGAATCTCAAAGGGTATAGGAGTTATGGCCATCACAAGGTTGCGTCTACGGACGGACGGACGGACGGACGGACGGACGGACAGACGGACGGACAGACGGACGGACGCCAGGCTGATCGCTATATCCCCCGAACCTATTCGGTCGGGGGATAAAAACACAGTTTTTCACTTTGAAAGACAGTTAATTTGCATTTGTATCTCTTCTTGCAGCCAGTTTAAAACTTTACCGCTGTCTAGGCTAATTCAGCAGACGGCAAATTGTTGATATTTTACTCAATTTACCCAGAAAACAGGACTTGACACCTCATGCAAATAGGAGACAATTTGCATGAGATGTCAAATCGATTTCTGTTTTCTGGGAATTACAGAAAATCAGAAAATAATTCAAAATATCGTCGGCTGCGAAAAAAAAATTCTCAGCATGCAGAGCATTAAGGGCGAATGATTACATCTTATTTGTCTACCATGCATGTAAATGAATGAATGGAAGTCGCAAAAGTGGTCTCTGTTACTGAAAATGGACGAAAGTTCAGGCATATCAGTGCCCCCTATCGGATATTCAGTAAAAAGAGAACCTGAAGCTGATACCTTGCTCAAGAACATCAAAAAAAAAAAAAATAATAATCTTACTAATAGCCAAACATTTATTACTAATGGTGGCTTGGTGTATAATGTATGCTACAGTTAGTGGTATGGGTATGTATCAGAAATACATATAAATATCATATTTAAGAATACATGTTTTCCAATTTATTGCCCTTTTCATCTGACATGCACTGTAACTTGTATAATTATCCCCACGCTTTTCGAAGAAAAAGTGGGGATATTGTAATTGTCTCCGTCGTCCGTCCGTCTTACCGGACAACTCCTCCCACACTTTTACAGCTAGAAACTTAAAACTTTGGGAACTGATAGGTCTTTGGTCTGAGGAGTGCATGACACTTTCGGAATTTTGATGCTACCCCTAGGGGCCAGGCCAGGGGTAGGGGTGCCCCGGGGGTAAAAAATCAAAATTTTCAGAACCTGGTCGTGTGACATATCAAATCGAACAGCATAATGAGTAGAATACATAACAATCAAAATTTGACCCCTAGGGTCAGGTTTGAGGTCACCAGAGGTCAAAAACTTGGATTTTCACCCCCATAACCCACTTTTTAACGATTACCGGATAACTCCTCCCACACTTTTACAGCTAGAAACTTTAAACTTTGGGAACTGATAGGTCTTTGGTCTGAGGAGTGCATGACACTTTCAGAATTTTGATGCTACCCCTAGGGGCCAGACTAGGGGGTTGGGGTGCCCCCTGGGTAAAATCAAAGTTTTCAGAACCTGGTCGTGTGACATATCAAATCAAACGGCATAATGAGTAGAATACATAACAATCAAAATTTGACCCCTAGGGTCAGGTTTGAGGTCACCAGAGGTCAAAAACTTGGATTTTCACCCCATAACCCCCTTTTTAACGATTACTGGATAACTCTTCCTACGCCGTTACAGATAGAAACATGAAACTTTGGGAACTGATAGGTCTTTGGTCTGAGGAGTGCATGACACTTTCAGAATTTTGATCTTAAGATTGGGTGGGAGTTCCAATTGAGAACTTATATAGTGGCGTATCTTTAAAAAAGCGTGGGGATATGCGATGGCGTGCCATCGACTGCGCGATTCTAGTTTCTAAATAAAATGCACCTCTGCTATGGGCCGTCATGTCGTAGTGGGTAAGAGCGCTCAGACTCTTAATGAGTACTTCATTAGAGGTCTCACACTGCTGTGGTTTGAGCCTTACTCTGCTCATATGTGAGATGCCAAGTTCCGCAATAGAAGGTCAGGTAGTTTTTCTCTGGGAACTCCGGTTTTCGCCCGCCTCTGAATAATGATTGGCGCGAAATAAGTGAATTAATTTTGAAAAGGCTGTAAAACCAGACAAAATAATTATATATTTCTGGATAATAAATTTGTAAACAGTCAAACCTTTCTTAAAGTCAGCCTCTACATTTTTAGTAGCAGCCCTCTTTAAATTTCCCTGTTGAACCAGGTTTACCTCTGTCATTGCATACAGTGTATATCCAGCTGAAGAAGCCATCTGATCAGGATCTTCACTATTTGTCATTGAATTTGCAAATTTGAATTAATACATTTATATTGTATCAAACCTAGGTAAATAAGTATGAGTGAAAGCTGGATGGAAAGGGCAACATTAGGTAAAAGGTATTTGATAATTCATTTCCATGTTAAACCCCTTATTCTGCTGAACATGACAATCCAAACCTTTGCAAACAGACCGGCCCCGATAGCTCAGTTGGTAGGGTGTCCGCTCCGGGGAACAGGAGGTCGCGGGTTCGATCCCTGGCCGCAACATACCAAAGTCGTTAAAAATAGTACTAGCTGCTCCTCGCTTGGCACTCAGATTTATGGGGTAGAGCTAGAACTGGTCGACCCAGTGTCAGGATAATGTGACTGGGTGTGGTATCATGTGATGTGTCTGGGACATGATACTTCAGTGAGGCAGCACTATAAAAGTGAGCACTGAGCTCCCTGTCGCAACCAGACACCGTCGTGATATGACTGAAAAATTGTTGAAAGCGACGTTAAACCCGAATTCTCACACACACACACACACCTTTGCAAACAGTGTAGATCCAGATCAGATGGCTTCTGAAGAAGCCATCTGATCAGGATCTACACTGTTTGCCATGCAGTTTGTGGATTGAAGGAATACATTATATCCAGTAATTTGATTGGTTGTTAGTCAGAAATGGGTGTGACTAAACTATTTTATTCAGCAGGATAAGGGTTAAATCTTCAGGGTCATTTTTGCATGTGTAATTGTCTTATGAATAATAGAATATGTTGATGTTATTGTAGTTTCAGTACATGCGACTTAAGTAATGGTTTTATGAATTCCTCGACCAAATATCAACTGAACAAAGTTTTCCTCTGCCTGGTTATTCAGAGCAGAACAAATTGGGCCCAGTTGTTCAAAACTTTATTATCTTAACCAAATCGGATATAAAGTAGTTAATCAAAATACATTGATGATGCAGAAAAGTGGCATGGTCTTTTTAGCTCACCTGTCACGTAGTGACAAGGTGAGCTTTTGTGATCACATTTCGTCCGTCGTCCGTCGTGCGTGCGTCCGTGCGTGCGTGCGTAAACAATCTCTTGTCCGCACGATAGCATCTTCATTTATGATTTGATTTTAACCAGACTTGCACACAACTTGTACCACCATGAGATCTGGGTTCCTTTCTTGAACCAGCCATATCCCATCATGTGTTACGGAGTTACAGCCCCTGAAAGGGCAAAAATTGCCTATTTTGGTCTTGTCCGCACGATAGCATCTTCATTTATATTTTGATTTTAACCAGACTTGCACACAACTTGTACCACCATGAGATCTAGGTTCCTTTCTTGAACCAGCCATAACCCGTCATGTGTTACGGAGTTACGGCCCCTGAAAGGGCAAAAATAGCCTAATTTGGTCTTGTCCGCACAATAGCATCTTCATTTATGATTTTATTTTAACCAGACTTGCACACAACTTGTACCACCATGAGATCTGGGTTCCTTACTTGAACCAGCCATATCGCATCATGTGTTACGGAGTTACGGCCCCTGAATGGGCAAAAATTGCCTATTTTGGTCTTGTCCACACGATAGCATCTTCATTAATGATTTGATTTTAACCAGACTTGCACACAACTTGTACCACCATGAGATCTGGGTTCCTTTCTTGAACCAGCCATAACCCATCTAGTGTTACTGAGTTACGGCCCCTGAAAGGGCAAAAATTGCCTAATTTGGTCTTGTCCGCACGATAGCATCTTCATTTATGATTTTATTTTAACCAGACTTGCACACAACTTGTACCACCATGAGATCTGGGTTCCTTTCTTGAACCAGCCATATCCCATTATGTGGTATGGAGTTACGGCCCCTGAAAGCTGAAAGGGAAAAAATTGCCTATTTTTGTCTTGTCAGCATGATAGAATCTTCATTTATGATTTGATTTTAACCAGACTTGCACACAACTTGTACCACCATGAGATCTAGGTTCCTTTCTTGAATCAGCCATATCCTATCATGTGTTACGGCCCCTGAAAGGGCAAAAATTGCCTATTTTGGTCTTGTCCGCACGATAGCATCTTCATTTATGATTTGATTTTAACCAGACTTGCACACAACTTGTACCACCATGAGTTCTGGGTTCCTTTCTTGAACCAGCCATATCCCATCATGTGTTTCGGAGTTACGGCCCCTGAAAGGGCTAAAATTGCCTATTTTGGTCTTGTCTTCATGATGGCTGTTTCATTTATGATTTGATTTTAACTAAACTTGCAAAGAATGATCATCTTGACAATATCTGGGTCAAGTTCGAATATGGGTCATGTCGGGTCAAAAAGTAGGTCAGCAGGTCAAATCATAGAAAAATGTTTTGAACATTCTAAGAGGCCACAGTTTTAGTCAAATCATCATAAAACTTGCTCAGAATGATCATCAGATTCTGGACAGTATCTCAGTTAAGTTCCAATATGGGTCATGTCAAATCAAAAAGTAGATCAGCAGGTTATTTTGTCATAACTTTTGAACTGTTTGAGATAGAGCCTTCATGTTTGGCATGTAGGTTCCTTGTGACAAGGGCTTCCCACTCATATAAAGGTTTGACCTGTGACGTTGACCTGTGACCTACTTTATCATAACTTTTGAACCATATGAGATAGAGCCTTCATATTTGGCATGTATGTTCCTTGTGACAAGGTATTCTCAACCATTCAAAACTTTTGAGCCATGACCTTGACCTTTGACCTACTTTGTCATAACTTTTGAAGCATTTAAGATACAGCCTTTATATTTGGCATATAGGTTCCTTTATAGGAGTGAGTGTTTGAGTTTAAGTCTTACCAACAGCTAAGGTCATACAGTGATGGGACCTCTGTTTAAAGACCAATCTGAAAGTCTGGAGAAGCCTGGGATTGATCCTGCTACCCCCTGGTTTACAAGGCAAGTAGCATGGCCACTTCACCATGAAGGCTTCTAAACTTCATTGGAATGCTGTGCCGTAGATGACCCTCTAGGAAAATAGCATAATGATTAACAAATGGTCACAAGAGCTAAAAATAGAGAAACATAGTAAATTTGCTTCAAACGCGAACTCCAACTCAACCTTTGGGCCATTGGATTTAAAACTTCACAGGAATGTTGCTTATGTGACTCCCTACCAAAATAGTGAAAACTCATTCCACTCCAGTGAACAAGATGGCTGCCAGAGCTAAAAATAAAAAAATAATCTTCAAACAACAATTCTTCTATACGCTTGGGCCAATTTCATTCAAACTTCGAAGTAATGTTACTTAGATGACCCTCTACCAAAAAGGCTAAAACAACCCCGTTCCGATGAACAAAATGGCCACCGGAGCTAAAAATAGAAAAATATTGTAAATTTGACTCAAATGTGAACCCCTCCTAAACCCTAAGGCCAATTTGATTCAAACTTCACAGGAATGTTGCCTAGGTTACTCCCTACCAAATAAGCTAAAATCACTCTGCTGATGAACAAGATGGCCACCATAGCTAAAAATAGAATGTCTCAAGACAGTGACACACAGGTGAGCGGACCAGGGCCCTGTGGGCCCTCTTGTTTGTTAATTATCAGGCTTTGTACAAAGTCAAATACATGAAGGTATACATTTTTGTTTGGCTATAACAAAAATATTCATTCTGCCAAATCCAGAAACAGTCTTATAAAGAGGTTGTGGTATATTTGAGCATGACGGCAGAACATTAGAAGGGTCCCATTCCATGGCATTAGTTAACTTCCCCTTAAAACTTTGATCATTTGGTATGGCAGATACACTAATATTTTTGCTGAAAAATGTGAGTAGCTTTTCACAGATTTTCAGAAAAATGTCCCTGTATCTAATACTGCATTTGCTAGAACATTTTGCCCACACATGAGTTTGCTAAGCTAGTGATTATTTTGAACAACTGGTCTGAGGACTTTGCTTTAACTCTCACTGCTAAGGGGGACTTTTGTCTTTGCATTAAGCTTGGACCCAATCAGATCAGGCCAGACAAAATCATCAGGCCTGATGTGGATCAAAACTATTTGACACTGATAGTTTTTGTGAATATTTTTTTTTAAAAAATGTTTATTGAAAAAAAAAAGAAAATCAATAGACAAAAAACATCCAAAATTACCCATCATGCAAAAAGTCTAGTGTTTCTTTTAAATCTTGCATGGAGTAGTTTATTGAAGGATTTCCTTTCAAAACTTTTCTAAGGGGAAGTAACCAAAGAAAGCAATAAAAGTGCATCTCTTTGCAGATTTGGTTAGTTTTTAATAATAATTCACATCATATTTCTGTCACATTTTACAGTCTGCTTCCTTTATGTATACCTTTCATAGTTCTTTAATTCATTTTGTATCGGAAACCCCAAAACGGGTAGTTGACAAAAAGTGCAGGCCCAGATCAGCTGCCCAGTTAGAACGCGGCATCTGCTGATCAGGGCCTACACTGTTTTGAAAAAATTTTCAGCCAATTTTCAAATAGTTTTTGAAGGAAACACAACCTGACACCCCTAAATTTGAAATGGACTCCTGCGATATATATAAGGTGAAATATTCCATTTTGTACAAAATGGGTTTATATAAGAATGGTTACCTCTTTCAGAACATTTCAGACTTAACATGAGAAGAAAAAAAAACTGTCAAGCCTGTTTTAAAGGCCACCTTCAGTAAGCAGCACCTTGTATGAAAAGGCAACTTAGAATACTTTCAAAATTATAACTTGGCAATTTTTGGTTTTAGTTCATAGATAATTGCTTAACACAGGTTCTGACTGTACCTCCAAATCACTGTGCTTTTTAACCCTTAAGATGTCAGTCACAATAATTGTTGTCTGCTTTGTTATCTGCTGGTAACTTTAAAAGTGCAAACAGTGTGGACCAAGATCAGACTGCTCCTCTGGGAGCAGTCTGTTCAGGTTCCACACTGTTTGCCTGTATGCAAAAATTTGTTTGCAAAGTTGCAAGACTATACAGCAGACGACATATTGAGACAACAGTTTCAGATGCAGTTTTTCATCGCATCTTTATAATATGGGTTAACTCTTATCCTGCTGTTCAGGACAATCCGTATCTTTGTAAACAGTGTAGATTCAGATCAGATGGCTCCAGAAGCCATCTGATCTGGATCTACACTGTTTGACATTCAGTTTATGAATCTGTAGGCATAAATTACATCAAATAATCTGATTGGTTCGAAGTCAGAAATGGGTGTGGCTAAACTGAATATTCAGCAGGATAAGGGCTAATATCTATGTATCTGTGCAATGCAAATAGAAATAGTGAAGAAGATGCCTGCAAATGTGTTTTTGTGCTCTTTTGTAAACTTAATTAAAGAAATTTATCTTGTATTTTCAGTCATATGATACCATTATTGTATCGTCTATCTACCAGTTATCTCTCAAACTAAAGACGTGTACCGACAGGACACTGGACAAACTCAGGTATATAATAGCAAGTAGCACATAATTTTGTTTGAATTGAGGTTTAATGCCCCCATCAACACTATTAAGGACATTTTAGAGACACAGCTTCCAATTTTGTGGGACTTTTACCCAACATATCACAAGCCCTGCTGCCCAATGAAACCAACAGGGTTTATAAGCATGGTCCGACTCACACCACTTTGCCTGGGCAGGCTTAGATCCTCAGGACTCATGTGCGGTTGGTTTCAGCTCTGCATGGAAGCATCATCACCCCATTTTTCCAAGCCCCGATAGGCGGGGGTGAGAGGAGACGCACATAAGCTCTTGGTTTACTGTATAAAAGTGGGGTTTAAGGGGGTCAATTTTCATGACAGATGGGTTAATCTAGGGTCGGTATATCTGTTAAGGAGCTACATTCACTTTCTCATTGCTGATGAATTTTGAATATTTTATGTACATCATTTCTATCATATGATTACAGAGTACCCACAATCTATGTTTTTGAGAAGATATAAGAAAAATAATATATACCCTATAAAACCCCAGTTTTTCTATATAAAAGTGGGGTTTAAGGGGGTCAAAATTTCATGATGGATGGGCTTATCTAGGGTCAGTATATCTGTTAACCTATTTCAGGCTGGAAACCCCTAAATGGGTACCCTGGCAAACAGTGCAGGCCCAGATCAGATGTCGCAGAATACGGCGTCTGATCAGGGTCTACACTGTTTGCAAAAAGTTAAGCTTTTTTCCAAATAAATTTCGAAGAAAACACAACCTGACACCCCTAAAATTTTGAAATGGACTCCTGCTATATATATGGAGGAAGATTCCATTTGGTACAAAAAGGGTTAATGAGCTGTATTCATTTTCTCATTGCTGATGAATTTTGAATATTCTATGTACATCATTTCCTGTCATATGATTACAGAGAGAAAGAGATGATAGAGAATGGTGCTGATTCACCAGTGGAAGATGAAGAGAACCAATCAGCTGTCAGTGAAATTCCAGCCTACAAATCAGCCAATCAGGAGCTAGCTGGTGTCTTGAAGAATCTTCGCAAATTGGAAAAACACATTAAAAGTATGGTTCTATAGAAGTGATTGTCATTTATTTCATACTTCATGTGCCAATCACCACTTACAGACAGCAAATTCAGAGTGTTTTTTTTTCAGTTTTCAGAGAAAATAAGGCTTGACATTTCCGTACCTGTGATACCTCCCTCAATAGGAAGGAGACTCCTTCATTTTGATGCTAATTTTTGTCCAATTTTTGCTAAATTTTAGTAAAATTTTGGAGTCTCCCTCATTTGAACTGTGAATTTCCCTATATACTCTTTACATCTCACTCATTCGGCCCCCACCCATAGGGGCTTGAAGAAATATATGGGCTGCATGATGCTTCCACGCAGAGCTGAAACCGACCCGCGCATGTGTACTGGTAAACCGCTTAGAGGGTCTAAGCCTGCCAAGGCAAAGCAGTGCGAGTCGGCCCGTCCATGCTTATAAACCCTATTTATTTCATATGGTGGCAAGGCTTGAGATGTCATTTCATCTCAATGTTGGGTAAAAGTCCCACAAAATTGGAAGCAACGTCCCCAAAATGACCTTTACAGTGTTGACAGGGAGGTTAAACCTCAAATCAAACAAAAAAACAGCACATCTCCCTCATCACAATGGCAAATCTCCCTCATACAGCTAAAAGAATTATCACAGGTATGCATTTCACATAAATTATCCCCGGGGCTGGCAGTCCACATGAAATGTCAAGCCATTTTTTTTCTGAAAAATAAGAAAAAAAAAATTTGTCTGCTCTAGAAATTTCTGTATTGCGTAAAGGTTTTAGCCTAGTTGAGTTGTTCAGATGCTGGTTAGCTTCATAAACTTGTAATAGTGACGCCAAAATATTAACCCCCTAATGAGTGAGTGAGTGAGTGTTTGAGTTTTACGTCTCACCAACAGCTAAGGTCATAGAGAGACGGGACCTCGGTTTGAAGACTCGTCCGAAAGTCTGGAGAAGCCCTGGATCGATCCTGCGAACCCTGGTTTACAAGGGGAGTAGCATAACCACTACACCACAGAGGCTTCTATTTAACTGAACATGAAAACCCCTACTTTTGTAAACAGTGTAGATTCAGATTAAAGAAGCCATCTGATCAGGATCAACACTGTCATGCAGTTCGTGAATTGAATGATTATCTATTTCAAGTAATTTGATTGAGGAATAGTCAGAAATGGGTGTGGCTAAACTAGATTATTCAGCAGGATAAGGGCTATCTCTTCTAGCAAGTACAATAACTACTACACTAGTATATCTTTGACATACTGAGAATTGAGGTTTTAACCACTGTTCTGCTGATTAAATTAATGTTGCCACACCCATCTTTGACTATTAACCAATCAAATTGCTTGTTGTTATTTATTCCTATAAATTCACCAACTGAATAACAGTGTAACTCCTCTTCGGAAGCCATCTGATCTGGATTTACATGTATTCAGTTTGCAAAAGTAAAGCATATGGTTTAGTAGGTCTAGAGTTAGGATCATTTGAGCCCCGCCAAGCGAATTTATGTCTTCGAGCATTCCGTCATGACAAATTTTAACTGCGCATGCCCAGCCATTCAGAGGGGCCAGGGATATGGCTTTCTGTCTGAAGGTTCCTCTTGATTCACTGCTTGTATGAGCGAGCAGCGAAGGTTCAGGCGAGCCTGCGCGGATGCGTAGGCTCGCCTGAACCTTCGCTGCTCGCTTGACGGGGCCCATTTGAACTAAAAGCAGTGTTGACCCATAAAATGCCAATAACGACTTGTCATCTGCTTTTTTATCTGCCGGTTACTTTGAAAGTCATTTTCTGGAAACAGTGTGGACTGTGGACCCAGATCAGACTGATCCTCTAGGATCTAGGAGCAGCCTGATCAGGAACCACACTGTTTGCCTGTTTGCAAAAATATTTTTAAAAAGTCTGCAAGAGGATTCAGCAGATGACATATACAGACGGCATTTTCAGATGTATTTTTTCTCAGCATCTTAAGGGTTAAATTGATTAATAGGCTGATGAAGAAATTTTTTCTTGATTTATATTTCATTTACTGTGATCTATGAAGTAGATACAGTTTGGAAAATCCACATGTGGAATCCATTTTAAAACGGTGTCATATTGAAAACTATGCTTTTTTGAACAGGGCTGTAAAATATTTGTCAGTCGACCCTAAGTTGCCAAGCACATTAGCTTTACATGGCTGATGTATGCCTGACTGTCACTGATTAGTACCAAAATCCAGGTAACGATTATTTATAACTGCACTATCCTTCTCGTTTTGGCATCAGAGTGCTGTGTAAAGAAGGCTATCTGCAATACATTGACTCGGCTCTCGGCAAACAGTGAAGACCCAGATCAGACACCACATTATGCAGCATCTGATTGAGGTCTTCCATAATGATCCTAAGTTTTGGGACAGATAAGCCTAAGCAAACAGTGGAGACCCAGATCAGAGGAGCAGTTTGATCAGGGTCTACATTTTACCAAAATTGGAAGCAATGTCTCCAAAATGACCTATACAGTGTTGACGGGGATGTAAAACCTCAAATCAAACAAAGCAAAAATCAACCCACCAGTGCTGTCAGTACTTTGATTGAACTGTCATGTTGAAAATTGTTCTATAGTGAGCATATTTTTCAGTAATGAACCGAGCCCTGTTCCCGGATGACACAGACAGTCCAGACACGAGCAAGGAGAAACACGAATACCTACAACAGATAGAACGAATACGCAATGAGCTTGCGGGCTTCCAGCCAATAGAAACACCAAGATCAGACGCATGGAAACATCTGGCAGAGACGGCGTCGGTGGAATCAGACTGTGAAGAGTTGTCTCAGGCTGACAATTATTATTAGAATTTCCTTTCCTTAATGCCCTGCATGCTGGGTATTTTTTTTCAGCAGACAACATTTTGAATATTTTTCTTATTTTTCCCAGAAAACAGTTGACATTTCATGCAAACTGTCGGAGACAGTAGGAGACAGTTTGTATAAAATGTTGAATCTTGTTTTCTGGGAAAAGTAAGAAAAATATCAACAATTTGTCGTCTGCTGATGTAGCCAAGAGAGTTCAGAGGAACGCATCCAGTTTTACAAGGGAGATAACTTTCGTGACTTCCTGTTTGCAGTCCTGTACACAAATTTGTGAAAAAGAAAAAGGGTCTACTCTGAAAGGAAAGAATTTGCTCCTCAAGAGCAAATTCTTTCCTTTAAGAGAAGACCCCTATTGATAAAGGATTTCTTTAACAGTAAACCTCTATGGAAAGGGGACACAAAATATATTTGTAAAAAGTTGCCACCCCTGAAAGTGAATCCATTTACCTTGTAACCCCAGTCTACAAAGATGGCTCTTCCATCTTGTTGAATTATTGTATTATTTGTCTTGATCCCTTCAATTTTGTAGACTGGTACAGGTACATATGCATACAGTGTAGATCATGATGAGAAGCCCCCATCATAATGAGCTGTCTTCCCAGGATCTATATTCTTTCCCACACTTTTAATGGTGGTGTCAAATAACACTATGTGCAAGAACGGTTACGTCTAAATTTAGAGATAATACTATGCCTCTAGTTTCTATATCTTAAGGGGGATGGGAACACCTGGCAGATTTTTTGGCCATTTTTAAAGGGAGACAACTTTCGGGACTTTCTGTTAGCTTTTCTATAAGCCCTGTTCCTCTGAAAAAGGGGTCAATTCTTAAAGGAAAGAATTTGCTCCTCAGGAGCAAATTCTTTCCTTTAAGAGTTGACCCCTATTGACATGGGAAACAAAAATACTTTTGCAGGAGTTGCCTCCCCTGAAGGTTTATCCATTCCCCTTAAATTTCAAGACTCTTGCTAGTCTCTGTTTAGCTGAGCAGGCTGGTTTGTGTCTTACCTAGTGGCAAACCACGAAGACAGATTTTCTTGTGACAGGGCTGATTCCTTAATCCAAAACTCCAGGCCACAATGCAGGGATACAAACTCAGTCCTGATATGGAAGCAGTGCTATGAGCCTGATGTGATCAGCCACCTAGAAAAAAAAAAACACTGACAGCACTTGTGGATTGACGGGCTCTTGATGAAGGCTGCAAAAATGGTCCTGAATGGGGACTTGGACCTTATATTCCTGAACTGTAAGCACACAGTGTAGACCCTAATCAGATTGCTGCATTCTGCAGTGTCTGATCAGGATCTACACTGCTAAATCCAACGCCTGATACTAGACCAGATTCTATAGGTTACCCTCTTATGCAACACTCACACCTCAAAGGGACTAGAATAATGCAGCCATTATTTCTTCTATAAATAACTGTTACCTGGATTTTGTACAAACCAGTCATAGTCACGTGGACATCAACAATAAAAATCTACTGTGCTTAGTAACTTTGGTGCAACTGACAAACAGTCAACCCAAAATGACAAGTTTATACTGTGATAGATGGCTATTGAACAAAACTTACAAAACCACCTCTTCAGAAATTACATAATCTTGTTCAGCCCATTGCATGCGGGAAGGGCAAACAGTGCAGGCCCAGAATAGACACCACTTCCTTTCTGTGGCATCTGATCAGGGCCTGCTAGAAGAATTTTCAAAAGAATTTTCTTGAAAAAATAGAACAAAAATGAAAAAAATAGGCTTAGCACCCCTTATATGACAAATACATGTAGTTTAGTTTATACTAATTTATTTTAGTTTGATTGCGATGAAAGCTCCAAGCTTACTTAATCGCTCTCGAAAACTCATTCCGGATGTTTTCATGTGAGAGAGAGGCAGTAACTTTTATACTACTGCTACCCATTTACACCTGGGTAGTGCAGAGCATTGTCATAACGTGTCTTGCCCAAGGACACACCTCGCCTCTGGTGGCCGGATTCGAGCACAAGTCGAACGCGCTAACCACTGAGCTATCGAGGCTGACAAATGGACTTGTCGGCAGAGTTCACTATTATACAATGGGTTATGCAATGTTCCTTGTGGTAGAAAAAATGACCATATTTTCTGTGAGTTGTGTGCCAGTGTTTCAAGAACATTGATTGCATAGCCTGTTGTTGTTTTGTTTGCTTTAGTATGATAGCTTGAGATAAGGAGTACTGGGGATATTTTTTATTTTTCCATTAAAACATAATATGAGCCTCTCCAAGCGAATTTGTGTCTTCGAGCATTTCGTTATGACAAATTTTAACTGCGGCGGCGCATGCCCAGCCATTCAGAGGGGCCAGGGATATGGCTTTCTGTCTGAAGGTTCCTCTTGATTCACTGCTTGTATGCGCGAGCAGCGATGGTTCTGGCGAGACTGCGCAGATGCGCAGGCTCGCCTGAACCTTCGCTGATCGCATAGGCGATAAGTACCAAAATCGCTTGACGGGGCCCATATTATGTTCTGGGTACTTGTTAGAATCGCCTGTATGAGGCAATTCTAGCAAGAACCCATAACATACATTTTTAACAAGAAATAAGGAAAATGATTCTCAATCCTCCTCTTTGGCATGAGCTATGGACTGTCACTATGAACCTTGTTGAAATGATTGAAGAGCTTATTTGTTAGTGAATTTTCTTATTGAATACTAGTAAAAATCGTAGAAAAATCCATTAAACCTTGTTACTGAATAAGGAACATCTATTAATTAAACCTTGACCTGCTGAGCCACAATAACACCTACCATTGCAAACAGTGTTGATCCAGATCAGATGGCTTCTGAAGAAGCCATCTGATCAGGATCTACACTGTTCAGAAGCCATCTGATCAGGATCTACACTGTCATTAAGTTTGCAAATTTCAATGTATACATTATATCAAGTAATCTGGTTGGTTGATATGTGTAGCTACATTAATATATTCAGCAGGACAAGGGTTAAAGTGACATGTTGAGGATATTTATCTGATTCTTGGTTCTAATTCGAAGAAAAAGTGGGGATATTGTAATTGTCTCCGTCGTCCGTGCATACGTCCGTCTTACCGGACAACTCCTCCCACACTTTTACAGCTAGAAACTTAAAACTTTGGGAACTGATAGATCTTTGGTCTGAGGTGTGCATAACACTTTCGGAATTTTGATCTTACCCCTAGGGGCCAGGCCAGGGGGTGGGGTGCCCCGGGGGTAAAAAATCAAAGTTTTCAGAACCTGGTCGTGTGACATATCAAATCGAACGGCATAATGAGTAGAATACATAACAATCAAAATTTGACCCCTAGGGTCAGGTTGGAGGTCATCAGAGGTCAAAAACTTGGATTTTCACCCCCATAACCCCCTTTTTAACGATTAGCGGATAACTCCTCCTACGCCATTTCAGATAGAAACATACACTTTGGGAACTGATAGGTCTTTGGTCTGAGGAGTGCATGACACTTTCGGAATTTTGATCTTAAGATTGGGTGGGAGTTGCAATTGAGAACTTGTATAGTGGCGTATCTTTAAAAAAGCATGGGGATATGTGATGGCGTGCCATCGACTGCGCGATTCTAGTTTGATTTATTCCGTTATCTGAGGCCAGTTGTTCAAAACATTGTTAGCTTAATGAGGTTGTTAGTGATCAAATTGTTAACTATTCTAGTAAGTACAATATCTATACAGTGGTATTTTTGCTGGAAAAATATGAGCGGCTTTTGCATCCGCAAAAGCTGCTCACATTTTTTTCAGCAAAAATAATATTAGCCTATCTGCCATTAAATTATCAAAGTTTTAATGATATGTTAACTAATGATGTAGTTAGTTTTGAACAACTGGCCCCTGATCTTTAATGGTACCAAAATGGTCAGTAAATGATAGCTGTTGTTTCATCAGTATTTAATTTTTTTCCATAAATATGTATTTCGTTATAATTTCGAAATCTCAGTTTCCTGTCTGTAACCAAGGCAGTTCTGAGGTGGCATGTTTTGTGGAAGGAAAAAAGACAAAAACTTACAGTTGACAGTTACATGTAACTGCATTGCTACAATCTTCCAAATATATGTACACTTATTTTCGCATTAAAAAAATATAGCTGGCAGCTACAAGCTTCTAAATACACTTATTTTCGAGTTAAACCAATTACAGCTGGCAGTGATATGTAATTTTAATAACACAAGCTTCCAAATACACTTATTTGATATAAAGAATATCAGTGGGCAGTGATATGTAACATTAATGCTAAAAGCTTTCAAATACTTGTTTCGATTAAAAAAAAATCCTCTGACAGTGATTGGTGATTTAGTGCCGCAAGCTCTAAATACACTTACATGTATTTTGATCTAAAACATTTACTGTCAGACAAGTGATATAAAATAAACAGTTACAGCTGACAATGAAATGTAACATACTTCAAGCTTTCAAAAACACTTATTTCGATTTAATAACAATTACATCTGGCAGTGATGTATAATTTTAATGCTGCAACTTTCGTAATACACCCATTTCAATTTAAAACAATTACAGTTGTAAGCGATATATTATTTCAATGCTACAAGCTTTCAAAAAACACGTATTTTCGAGTAAAACCAATTACAGCTTGCAGTGATTTGTAATTTAAATACCACAAGCTTCCAAGTACACTTAAATTACAGCTTACAGTGATATGTAATTTAAATACCACAAGCTTCCAAATACACTTAAATTACAGCTGACGGTGATATGTAACTTTAAAGCTACAAGCTTTTAAATAGTTAACCCTTGTCATGCTAAGCCCAGATATGCCTTATCTTTGAAACAATGTAGATCCAGATCAGATGGCTTCTGAAGAAGCCATCTGATCAGGATCTACATTGTTTGTCTTTCGGATTGTGAATTTGTTGCAGTAATTTGAATCAAGTAATCTGATTGGTTGATAATCAATAGTGGGTGTGGCAAATTAAAATATTCAGCAGGACAAGGGTTAAGAGATGATGTTGGTAACTTGATGTTAAATTATCAAAATCTCACTTCTGTGAAGTGGTTCAGCATATAAAATAGCTTCTTCGTTTGCTAAGAAAGAGGTATTTACAAATGCCTCTTTTTCCATAAAAGATTTTTTTGTATGTAAGAGATACTAGGAGTACTGTGTGATAATTCTGGGAAAATTGGCTTGTTTGGGATAATTTTCTAATATTTTCATATACAGTAAAATTCCTATATGAAGACCACCTTTGGAACTGTTCAAAAGTGGTCTTTAAGACCACTTTTGAACAGTCCCAAAGTTGGTCTCTTATTAGGAGACACTGGGTGTAGAAAACAGAAAGAAAGAATAACTGAAACCTTCTCAATAAGCTTTTAAACGCAGATTTATTCTTAACTCTTATCATGCTGTTCACGACAACCCCTATCTTTTGAAACAGTGTAGATCCAGATCAGATGGCTTCTGAAGAAGCCATCTGATCAGGATCTACACTGTTTGGCATTCAGTTTATGAATTTGTAGCAATAAATTACATCAAGTAATTTGATTGGTTGATAGACAGAAATTGGTGTGGCTTAAATGAATATTCAGCAAGAGAATGGTTAATTTTAGGTGGTCTTAATTGCGGAATTTTACTGTATCATATTGGTCCTCATTAGAATCAACTCTTGAGGTGGTTCCCATTAGAACCTTATTCTCATTAGAACCATCTCCAGAGGCGGTTCTGACGAGTGCTGAAACAATGTTATGATATATACATGTACATGTATGTGATACTACTAAATTGTCCCCTGTGTTGGATTTAGAGAATATTTACACCACAACCTCTTAACCCTTGTCCTGCTGAATAATTTAACATAACCATACCCATTTCCGACTATCAACCAATCAAGTTACTTGAAAAAATGTAGTAATTGAAATTCACAAACTGAATGACTAAAAGTGTAGATCCTGATCAGATGGCTTCTTCAGAAGCCATCTGATCTGGGTCTACACTGTTCCAGCCCCTGCCAATCGGGGCTTGAAGAAATAGATGGGCTGCATAATGCTTCCACACAGAGCTGAAACCGACAGCACACAAGTACTGGAAAACTGCTCAGAGGATCTAAGGCTGCTTAGGCAAAGCGGTATGAGTCGGGCGGTCTGTGCTTATAAACCCTATTGATTTCATTGGGTGACAGGGCTTGAGATGTCATTTCATCTCAATGTCGGGTAAAAGTTCCACAAACTTGAAAGCAATGTCTCCAAAATGACCTATACAGTGTTCACATGGACATTAAACCTCATATCAAACATACAAAATCTACAGTTTGCAAATGTAGAGGTTTTTGTGGTTCAGCCGGACAAGTGTTAATAACACAACTATTGAGGTCCAAAGCAGAAACGGTAGTGTAACAACCATGTTATATTCAAACAAAAGTGTATAGACAACTGTAAAAATCCTAAAAATTCTGACACCTTGAGGACTTGCTGTAATTCTCTTAACCCTTATCTTGCTGAATATTCAGTTTAGTCACGCCCATTTCTGACTTTGAATCAATCAGATTACTTCATGTAATTTATTCTTACAAATCCATAAACTTCATGTCAAACAGTGTAGATCCTGATCAGATGGCTTCTTCAGAAGCCATCTGATCTGGATCTACACTGTTTCCAAAGATAGGGGTTGTCGTGAAACAGCATGATAATAGTTAAAATTTTAACAAATTTGTTTCGCAATCCAGCAAGGAGTCGAAAAGGTGCAGATGGAATGGCAAACAGTGTAGTTCCTGATCAGACTGCTCCTTCAGTCTGATCTGGTCTACACTTTTTGCTTAGGCCTGTCTGTCCCAATACTTAGGATCATTACGGTTTATAGAAAATGACAATTTTTCCATAAAATCTATACATTTTTGGAATCAATCGTTAAACAGTGTTGTAACCCAAACCATGCTATAATGAACAGTGTTACAAAGAGATTGTGGTGTATTTCTACATTTCCATGTGTACTAGAGTTTATCTGTAAATTGTAAACGTTAGCCTTTGATTGAATCTTGTTGAAATGTGACTATTAGAAAATCCTGTGATATTATTCTATATTTGTAAATTTCGACCATTTCTTGTTTTAGCCCTGGATGTGGCATTTTAGTAAAAATGGTTTATGAAAATTCATTTTAATATTATCTATTTGCTTCCGAGCAATTATAATAAAAGATTTTAAAACCTTGATTTTGGTTTGTTTTTGATTGATCACCTAACAAAAAAATAACTGTTTTCAACTAGTATATGCTTTAAAATGATTTGGTTTTGGTTTTGGTTTTCAAGACTATTTCACTCATATCGAGCTGATCGTTAATCAGAGGTGGGCAAAAACCAGAGTACCCCGAGAAAAAACAACTGACCTTCCGTGGCAGAACTTGGAGTCTCACATGTGACCCGAGCGAGGCTCTAACCCACAGTGGTGAGAGACCTAATGATTAAGAATCGGCGCTCTTATCCACTAGGCCACAGAGGCCCGGCTTTAAAATAATAAGTCAGACAAATGTTACCGTGTCTATGCAGAGCAACAGATAAGGTAAATATTTTCTGATGATTGAAGGATAGTTTTCCTTATTTCTCCAAATAAACCTATGTTGTGGGTATTCATTAGAACCGCCTCGCTGAGGTGGCTCTGATGAATACCCACAACATAAGTTTTTATGCAGAATTGACAAAAACTATCCTTCAGTTATCACAAAATACTAAACTTATCTGTAGCTATGCTATGTCTGAAGCATATCAGCGGTTCATTGGAATGAACATTACATAAACAAGCCTGTGAAATGAATACTGTAAACCCCATGTTGTAATGCGAAAAGTTTTTTGTACTGGGGTATACGTTATATTATTTTACTTATTTATGTTTAAAAACACTGAATATGGGCACCCAATAAGGTCATTCTAATGATCACCCACAATCTATATTTGCAGCAGAAATAAGAACCAGAGGACCAGTGGTCCTGAACCGCTCACCTGTCTGGTGACAATTTTCCTACTTAGATCAGCAGAAAATGTCATTTACCCTGCTCATAAATTTTAAAATGCCATCTCAATATTTGTTGGCATTTTAAAACTTATGAGCAGGGTAAATTTCATGCTGAAGTGAGTTGAGCGTGAAAAAAGTTTTATAACCTCGGTGCCTGGCTCACAGAAAGGGAAAATATGAGGAACTGTCCATTGGACATAAATGGTATACTGTATACAGAAGCAAATGAAACAAAAAGAAAACTTGTTCCAATTTTCACTTTGCCCCATGCAAAAGCCTAAGTCGGCAAATTTGACATTGCTGTAAAATAGGTCAAGGTCAACCCAGGGTCACCATTTGTACAAACCATGATGGGCCTGAGTACCATATGCTACATGCCAAGTTTCAAGGCCACTGGCCTTATGGTTCTGGAGAAGAAGATTTTTGAAGGCTTTTTACCATATATGGGCATGGCGGCCATCTTGGTCATGTGATCCAGACCCCGCGAACCAACTTTCGTTCCCCAATCCCACTGAGGCTCCATATGAAATTTGGCTTTGATTGGCCCTGCAGTATAGGAGAAGAAGATCTTTGAAAATGGTGAACGGACAGACGACGGACGACGGACCATGGCTATACTATAAGCTCACCTATGAGCCTAAAGGCTCAGGTGAGCTAAAAATCCATTATTTTCACTTTTTCCTATGCAAAAGCCTAAGTCAGCATATTTGACATTACTGTAAAATAGGTCAAGTTCAACCCAGGGTCACCATTTGAACAAATTATGATAGGCCCGAGTACCATATGCTACATGCCAAGTTTCAAGGCCATTGGCCTTACGGTTCTTGAGAAGAAGAATTTCGAAGTGTTTTTACCATATATGGGCGTGGTGGCCATCTTGGTCATGTGATCTAGACCATATTGGCAGCTTTTCATTTGTTCAACTCCCAAAGGCTCCATATTGAATTTCACTTCAATTGGCTCAGTAGTTTCTGAGAAAAAATGTTTGAAATATGGAACCTGCGTGACCTTGGTCTAAGGTCAATTAATGACCTTGACCTTTCTTACACAGATCTTCATGTATTCAGCTACTTTACCTTATCTACTAATTTTGGTGACAGTGTCTTCAATGGTTTCCTAAAAATCCATTATTTTCACTTTTTCCCATGCAAAAGCCTAAGTCGGCAAATTTGACATTGCTGTAAAATAGGTCAAGGTCAACTCAGGGTCAGCATTTGTACAAACTATGATGGGCCTGAGTACCATATGCTACATGCCAAGTTTTAAGGCCATTGGCCTTACAGTTCTGGAGGAGAAGAATTTTTAAGGCTTTTTACCATATATGGGCGTGACGGCCATTTTGGTCGTGACGGCCATTTTGGTCATGTGATCTAGACCGTATTGGCATTTTTTCATTTGTTCAACTCACAAAGGCTCCATATTAAATTTTACTTAAATTGGCTCAGCAGTTTTGGAGAAAAAAATGTTTGAAATATGGATCCTGAATGACCTTGGTCTAAGGCCGATGAATGACCTTGACCTTTCTGACCCATAGATCTTCATGTATTCAATTACTTTACCTGATCTACAAATTTTGTTGACACTGTCTTCAATGGTTTCCTATAAATCCATTATTTTCACTTTGCCCCATGCAAAAGCCTAAGTCGGAAAATTTGACATTGCTGTAAAATAGGTCAAGGTCAACCCAGGGTCACCATTTGTACAAACCATAATGGGCCCGAGTACCATATGCTACATGCCAAGTTTCAAAGCCACTGGCCTTATGGTTCTTGAGAAGAAGATTTTTGAAGGCTTTTTACCATATATGGGCATGGCGGCCATCTTGGTCATGTGATCCAGACCCGCGAACAAGGCCAATGAATGACCTTGACCTTTCTGATCCATATACATTCATGTATTCAGTTACTTTACTTGATCTACAAATTTTGGTGACACTGTCTTCAATGGTTTCCTATAAATCCATTATTTTCACTTTGCCCCATGCAAAAGCCTAAGTCGACAAATTTGACATGGCTGTAAAATAGGTCAAGGTCAACCCAGGGTCACCATTTGTACAAACCATGATGGGCCCGAGTACCATATGCTACATGCCAAGTTTCAAGGCCACTGGCCTTATGGTTCTGGAGAACAAGATTTTTGAAGGCTTTTTACCATATATGGGCATGGCGGCATCTTGGTCATGTGATCCAGACCCCGCGAACAAAAAAACACCCATCCCACTGAGACTCCATATGAAATTTGGCTTTGATTGGCCCTGCAGTATAGAAGAAGAAGATCTTTGAAAATGGTGGACGGACGACGGACGGACGGACGACGGACCATGGCTATACTATAAGCTCACCTATGAGCCTAAAGGCTCAGGTGAGCTAAAAACTATACCATTTTGAAAACATGCCTATTCAAATCTATTGAAAATTTTACCACCAAAAACTGAAAATTTTCAGATAAAAATACTGACATTTTTCATATTTCTGCTCATAACAGATTCTTGCCGGCAGGTATCAAACCTGTTGCTCTATAGTCAGTCAGACACACATCCGACTGAGCTACCAAGGCCAGCCCAACCTTCATTGAGCAAGCGCCAATTTTTTTTTTTTTTTGGTTTGGGTTTTACGGCCCTTTCAAGATTATTTCACTCATATCGAGCCGATCGTTAATCATAGGTGGGCGAAAACCGGAGTACCCGGAGAAAAACCACCTGACCTTCCGTTGCAGAACTTGGCGTCTCACACGTGACCCGAGCGAGGCTCGAACCCACGGCGGTGAGAGACCTAATGACTAAGAGTCAGCGCTCGAGCAAGCGCCAATTGGATAATCATAACATGATTGCTTGCTTAATACAGGTGAGTTCACCGATGAGGCCTAATTGGCCGAAACTAGCTAGTCTGGCCCAGAAAACATGTACACTCCATATTTTTCACTTCTGTGGTGTATTCCTTGCTTCCAAAGGATAACCCTTTTATAGAACATATTTAACTTCACTACAGCTGGTGTGTGGGAATGTGTGGCGGCGGTAAAACGTCTCCCTGCCCTACATCATAGTGTAGATTATATTTGCTTGTCCTTTGGGATCATTGATTCCATTGTGGGATTTTGAAAATATCTGAGGGTCACTGATGAGGCCTAATTGGCCGAAACTAGCTAGTCTGGCCCAGAAAACATGTACACTCCATATTCTTCACTTCTGTGGTGTATTCCTTGCTTCCAAAGGATAACCCTTTTATAGAACATTTTTAATGCATTTTCCTTATGCATGCCTGCTTGAGACAGGTTGCTAAATAGAGGTGACCATTATTACAGGTGTCACTGTACATATTCCCCAGTAATAGGGGCTACTGAGAAACATTCTTTTTATTTGAGGTTTACAATCCCCATCAACACTATTGTCATTTTTGGAGACATTGTTTACAATTCTGTGGGACTTTACCCGACAATGTGATTAAATGACCCTTCCAACCCTGTCACCCAATGAAACCCAATAGGGTTTATATGCATGAATGATCCAACTCGCACCATTTTGCCCGGGCAGGCTTAGACCTAAGTGATTTACCAGTACTCGTGTGCATTCGCTTTAAGCTCAGGGTGGAGGAACCATGCAGTTCAATCTATTTCTCCAAGCTCCAATGGGCGGAGGCCTGCTACTAATACAATTTGCTGTCTTTGGAGCAGCTCAAGAATATTTCACTGGAGTTGATCATTAATCATACGCTTTGGGTGGTTGGAGGAGCGAAGGTGTCACCTGGGCGTCCAACTGATATCAGCTTTACCGTTGGGCAAGGCCTGCTGTTTCTTCACTTTCATTTTCCTCTTTCTGTCCAATCCCCCCTCTTTCATCTCACCTCTTTTCTCCCTTTCTCTGGGAGATGACACAAGAGGATTTCTGTGTCATTAAACCCAACACAATGATAAGTTTAGCGGAAATGAGAGTATCTGGAGAAAAAACACCTGACTTTGTGCCTGGTATGGCTAAAAATGTACACCCTCTCAACAGAAAACTTGTCTACCAGGATTTGCGACCAAGAAAAACATTAAATTATTGCTGATCTTTGCTGGTCTGGCCACAAGTTAACCCTTATCTTCATGAATATTCATTTAAGCCACACCCATTTCTGTCTATCAACCGATCAAATTACTTGATGTAATTTATTGCTACAAATTCATAAACTGAATGCCAAACAGTGTAGATCCTGATCAGATGGCTTCTTCAGAAGCCATCTGATCTGGATCTACACTGTTTCCAAAGATAGGGGTTGTCGTGAACAGCATGATAAGAGTTAACCCAATAAGGGCCAATACGAGTTGTGGCCCTTCCCCTGGAAAGGTAAAACAGCTACAAAAAAACTAACCTGTCTTCAAATCGGAGTTATAGAAACTGGAGGTATCGTTCCATCCAAGCAGCAAACAAAGATGCTGATCAAACTGTACTTTGTTGTTGGTAAATCACAAATACAGTGAAATTCCGCTATTAAGACCACCTAAGATTAAGACTAATTCTGCTGTAAAAAGCTTATTTAGAAGGTTTCAGTAATTCTTTCTTTGCATTTCGGTCCCCGCCCATAGGGGCTTGAAGAAATATATGGGCTGCATGATGCTTCCACGTAGAGCTGAATCCGGCCTGCACACTAGTACTGGTAAACCACTTAGAGGATCTAAGCCTGTCCAGGAACCGCTGTGCGTGGACGGTCCGTCCATGCTAATAAACCCTATTGGTTTCATTGGGCGACAGGGCTTGAGAAGTCATTTTATCTCAATGTCGGGTAAAAGTCCCACAAAATTAGAAGCAACATCTCCAAAATGACCTTTACAGTGTTGATGGGGATGTTTAACCTCAAATCAAACAAACAAACTTTCTTGGCATTTTCTTCAACCAATGTCATCTGCTCAGAGACCACCTTTGGGACTATTCAAAAGTGGTTTTTAAGACCACTTTTGAACAGTTCCAAATGGGGTCTTAATATAGGAATTTTACTATACATATTTTCTAGTACGAACTTAACCCTTTTTGTAGCAAATGGAATCTTCCTTCTTATATATAGCAGTAGTGCATTTCAAAATTTAGGGGTATCAGGTGGTTTTCTTTAAAATTTATTTTGAAAATGGCTAAACTTTAAACAGTGTAGGCCCTAATCAGACGTCGCGTTCTGCCGTGTCTGATCTGGGCCTTCAGTTCAGTTTGCCAATTACCTGTTTTGGGGTTTCCAGTACAAAATGTAAAATATGTTGAGGGGAATAGAAACACCTTCTGAAATCACAAAAGTTGTCTCCCTTGCCAAAGAAAACCAAAAAAAAATAAAAAGAGAAAAAGTCAAGTTTGACCGATCACTCTGGAAGCATAGTGTGTGGTTGTCAAATCTAACACAAACAAATATAGTATAAATTTTATTGTTGAAAAATACAACAATTATCATTAGATACATACAAAAAGTGTATGGCAAATAAAGAATACTGTACAACTAAATACATATTTCAAATATACAACAAAAATATAATCAATTACAGACATTTTAGAAAAAATTACAATAATTTCATCTCCTACAGTATTTCTCGTAAATATCACACATGCACTAATCAACAACCACCAATACTTTTTCAAGAGGTACAATCTAACCTGTATTAAGCCCCGATCTGTATTAAGCCAGTACCTCCGGGATAATCAAAACATGCTTGCCTAGACAGGTACTTGCTTAATACAGGTTGAGTTCAATAAGTCTGCCTTTTTTTTCGAGAATCGAATACATGCTTGCTGAAGACAGGTTGCTTGCTTCTGGCCTCGTACTGACCACGCTTTTCCCATGCCTGAAAGCCCGGATTTTGCAGCTTCAACCCTTATTCTGCTAAACAAGACACAACTATTACCTTTGCAAACAGTGTAGATCCAGATCTACGGGCCTCCGTGGCCTAGTGGATAAGAGCGCTGACTCTTAGTCATTAGGTCTCTCACCGCCGTAGGTTCGAGCCTCGCTCGGACCACGTGTGAGACGCCAAGTTCTGCAACGGAAGGTCAGGTGGTTTTTCTCCGGGTACTCCGGTTTTCGCCCACCTCTGATTAACGATCGGCTCGATATGAGTGAAATAATCTTGAAAGGGCCGTAAAACCCAAACCAAAAAAAAAAAAAAAAAAAAAAGATCCAGATCTACACTGTTTGTAATGCAGTTTGTGAAAATATCAAGCATTTTGGTTGACTTATAGTCAGAAGTGGGTGTGGGTTAATAAATTTATTTAGCAGGATAACGGTTAAATAGTTTTTTAAACAGACTATGGGCACAAGAATCAATTCAATTGATCACAATACCCTGTCAATTATCACACTTGTGATAAAGAGGTAGAAATTGCTGCCAAGCAGGCACACGTCACTAGGGCGTCAAATCAACGTCGGTAGATGTGACGTTGCATAAAAGTCATGACGTTGTGCCGACATTGAGGTGACATCACAATTACGTCATGTGCCTGCTGGGTGACTTCATAATGTAAACTAACCCTTAACCCACTTTAATAATAATTAATTAAGCCACACCCATTTCTGACTTTGAACCAATCAGATTACTTGATGTAATTTATTCCTGCAAATTCAATAACTGAATGTCAAACAGAGTAGATCCTGGTCAGATGGCTTCTTCAGAAGCCATCTGATCTGGATCTACACTGTTTGCAAAGGTAGGGGTTGTCGTGAACAGCAAGATAAGGGTTAAGGAACTTTCAGTATTTTGATATAATGCTCTTCATTCACACTTTTAGACCGGTTTGGTTGAACCACAAATTTTCAAAGTCAGCATGAACTTACCGGGGAAATATATTTGTATATCTACCATACTAAATTATCAAAGTTTTAACAAAGTATTGACTTATTAAGGCCATTGTTATTGGCATTTGATCCTTTATGATCAACACACCAGGAGATCTGGTGCGAGAAATGCTTTGTGTGCAGCAAACTAGCTACCCGGAAGGGGACCCACTTATATGGATGTTGCCCCTGTACCTGCAAGTTAATCAAATATCCAGTGGTGATGCATACGATGCTTGATGATGATGATACTTAGCTTAGATCTGGGGCCAGTTGTTCAAAACTAAAGACGTCGTTAGTTACTATATCGTTAAAACTTCAATCATTTATTATGGCAAATATGCTAATATTTTTGCTGAAAAAATGTGAGCAGCTTTTGCGGAAGCAAAAGGTGCTCACATTTTTTCAGCAAAAATACCAAAACTTTATATATTAAACTTGCTAGAACAGTTAACAATATGACCACTACTGAGCTCGTTAAGCGAACAATGCTGTGAACAACTGGGCCCTGGACTGCATGAAAGTTGCCTGGAACCAGTTCTTAAAAGCTAATGAAGGCACCGAGTTAAATAATTGAGTGATGATTTTTCTTCTTCTTCTTTTTTTTTTTTTTTTTTGGTGATCTATAATGGGCAATACACCTTAAATATTCAGACACCTCAACTCCTAAGGAGCAAATTCTTTCCTGGATCCTTACTGAAGGACACAGCTCTCCTTGATCCTTACTGAAGGACACAGCTCTCACAAACTCCTAATCAGGAGCCGGACTTTTAAGTCTGGATTAGTGTTTTTTCCAAAAAGTTAATTGGAAATTTTTGGGACTTCAAATTTTTCTGTGAATCCCCTCGGGGTCTCATATTATCTACTTCTTTATGAGAGCTCTCAAAGGGTAAAAAATGTTTGAAAAGACTGTATCTATTACCCATATGATACAAAAATACAATTTAATATCATTCTGACACAGCCCCAGATAAGAGGGTATCCACATATAATCTTTCTTATTTCTGCGTGAAAATGTATGTTGTGGCTACTCATTAAAAGCACCTTGCTAAGGCGCTTCGAATATACACACAGAATATGTTGTAATGCAGAAATAAGAAAAAATATTAGTACTTATTGTATGAAAAACAAAAACAAGTAACATTTTACTTGGAGCTATGCTTGACATTACGATAACACACCCGTACAACTTAGTGCATTTTTCACAGCTCCAAAATAGCTACTTTTCTGATGAAAATCTTTAATATTTTGCTATAAATGTTCAAAACATAGGTTGAGGGTGCTCGTTAGAACCGCCTCAATGAGGCGGTTCTAACGAGGACCCACAACCTATGTCTTGGAGCAGAAATAAGAAAAATAATGTTTACCCAAATAAACCCCAGTTTTCTCTATATAAAGTGGGGTTTAGGGGGGTCTTCTTTTCACGGACTTGTTCACGTGATGAAATGATTTGTAATATTTCTGCAAGCTTATACCATACAACAGAGGTTCATTAACAGTTTAACTCAGCCCTGAGTTTGTCCTAAGTGACTATTTGGGGTTCATTGGATTCAACCCATGAGAAAAGGCCACATGGCATAGGGGAGCAGCAAAGACTCAGACGAGCCTGCGCATATGCAGTCTCACCAGTGCCTTTGCTGTTCGCCGACATGTAGTTGAAACCTTGAGGGAGCTTCATAAAGAAGCCATGCATTTGACCTCATCAGTACCTGTGCTGGCTCGGCCGAGCCTCGTTGGATTGCTTATGCTTTGTGCCCTTTTCTTATGAGATGTATCATTAATACTTTATTTGTGATTGTATTACAACAATACATCTGTGTGAGATAGTGCATTCTTTCGTATCTCCGAAACAGTCATTTTTCTGATGTTATCTAGTGATATACATTAAAGTTTCTATATTAAGACCACCTTCGGGACTGTTCAAAAGTGGTCTTTAAGACCACTTTTGAACAGTCCCAAAGGTGGTCTCTGACCAGAGGTCACTGTATGCAGAAAACACAAAGAAAGAATAAATAAGCATTTTAAAGCAGAATTGCCTTAATTTTAGGTGGTCATGATAGCGGTATTTTACTGTATTTCTTATTTATATCCCAAACACAGCTTGTGGGTGCTTGTTAGAACGGCTTTGTTGAGGCGGTTCTAACGAGTACCCACAACCTTTGGAGCAAAAATAAGAAAAACAATTGTGCCCCAGTAAACCCCATTTTCCAATATATAAAGTGGGGTTAACAGGGGTGTTCATTACAAAGACTTGTTATCAAGATGGTCTTCTCAAGTTCTGAAAAAATACAACATTATGTTAACATCTCTATGGGTTTCATTGTTTTACTTAAATTAAGCATATTCACAGCTTCAGATAGTATCATTTTTTCCTTAGTTCTTGTGTAATGTTGAAGCTACTTATAAGAAATGACTCCGGCCCCCACCTATCGGGGCTTGAAGAAATAGATGGCCTGCATGATGCTTCCACACAGAGATGAAACCGACTCGCACACGAGTACTGGTAAACCGCTTAGAGGATCTAAGCCTGCCCAGGCAAAGCGGTGCAAGAGTCGGACCGTCAGTGCTAATAAAGTTAAATAAACCCTATTGGTTTCATCGGGCGGCAGGGCTTGAGATGTCATTTCATCTCAATGTCGGGTAAAAGTCCCACAAAATTGGAAGCAGCGTCTCCAAAATGACCTTTACAGTGTTGATGGGGAAGTTAAACCTCAAATCAAACAATTAAAGAAGTGACTCATTGAGGAAATTCTGCAAGTAGCAACAACATATGTTTCAATAAGACAGGACCGATGTATATGTCCAGGAAAAAAGCGGCTAAGTTTTGTTAATTTGCTTGGTTTGGGGAAAATTAACACTAGGTTTTTTTCAAGCCAGTCAATTTAACTAACCGCACTTTTCCTGCACATGCTTACACACATTAAATGGGCCCCGTCAAGCGATTTTGGTACTTATCGCCTATGCGAGCAGCGAAGGTTCAGGCGAGCCTGCGCATCCGCGCAGTCTCGCCAGAACCTTCGCTGCTCGCTCATACAAGCAGTGAATCAAAAGGAACCTTCAAACAGAAAGCCATATCCCAGGCCCCTCTGAAGAGCTGGGCATGCGCAGTTAAAATTTGTCATGACGGAATGCTCGAAGACACAAATTCGCTTGGCGGGGCTCAAATGGTTTACTCTTATCCTGCAGAATACTTAAATTAGTCACACTCATTCCTGACTATCAGCCAATCAGATAACATGATACAAAATTTACAACTGAATGACAGTGTAGATCCTGATCAAATGGCTTCTTCAGGATAAGGGATAACCAGTACAATGCACATTCTCTCACCAGTATTCTTGAATTAGCAAAAAATCATCACGAAAACAGGCCTATATAATTTTGACCCCCTTGAACCCCACTTTTATATAGTAAAATTGGGGTTTCCGGGGGTATACCTTATTTTTCTTATTTCTGCTCTAAAATATAGATTGTGGGTACTCGTTAGAACCGCCTCGATGAGGCGGTTCTAACGAGTGCCCATAATCTATATTTTGAGCAGAAATAAGAAAAATATCACAATTTTTCATTATAAAATTTTCATTTTTCCGGCGATCAAGGTGGCAATGTATTTGTATAGGCATGTTTGCGTAATGAATGACCATACTGGAAACTTTTTCTTCTTTAAGCTCCAATGATGAGATTCTTTCCCAATGATGACAGCAAATTCTTTCCTTTCAGCCCTAATTGGGAGAGCCAGAGTAGTTTTAACAGGACAGCAAAATAATTACTTGAGTAGTCCCTAAATGGAACAGAAATTATTTTTTCAGGAGAAGTCCCAAACTAGAACAGCAAATTCTTTAGGTCCCTAACTAGGACAGCAATTAATTTTCTTTAGTAGTTCCTAACTAGGACAGCTTATTCTTTTCTTTAAGAGTAGCTCCTAAATAGGACAGCAAATTCATTTCTTAAAGAGTAAAGTAGAACTTCGATGGCTCGAACACCGATGGCTCGTTTACCATGGATGAGTCAAACACATTCTTGAGCCCCTAGCGAAATCATCTACATAAGAAATAGTGGGGGATAATTAAGGAGAATTTAGTCTTTTATCTTGCAAATGTATGCTGTGTGTACTCATTAGAATCGCCTCGATGAGGCGATTCTAATGAGTACACACAGCATATATATTCATTATAGAACACCGGAAAGATGTCTAAAAGTATCTCATTATGCCTCCTGACAGTCACCTCAGTGGCTCGAACTACCCCTGTCTCGAACAGCTTTTCGAGGTCCCAAAGGTGTTCGAGCCATTGAAGTTCGACTGTAGTTCATAAATAAGCAACAAATTGTTTTCTTCAAGAGTAGTCCCTAAATAGGACATCAGTTTTTTATCAGGAGAGGACCCTAAATAGGACAGCCAAGTCTTTTCTTCCGTAGTTCCTGAATAGGATAGCAAAGTCTTTTCTTTAGTATTCCCTAAATAGGACAGCACATCATTTCTTTGGTGGTCCCTAAATACCACAACAGGAGCAGTCCCTAAATAGGACAGCAAATTATTTTCTTTAGGAGTAGTCCCAAAATAGGACAGCAAATTGTTTATTTTAGCAGAAGGGGAAATTCTTTTTTTAGGAGTAGTCCCTAAATAGGGCAGCAAATTCTTTCCTTTAGAAGTAGTCCCTAAATAGAAGGGCAAATTCTTTTCTTTAGGAGAAGTCCCTAAATAGGACTTCCCTAAATAGGACTGCAAAGCAACCCCTAAATAGGACAGGCCGGTCTTTTTTATTCCAGAAGTTCCTAAATAGGACATCAAAGTTATTTTATTAGTAGCAGTCTCTAAATAGGACAGCAATGTTTTTTCTTTGACAGCAGTCCCTAAATAGGACAGTAAAGTTTCTCCTTTAGCAGTAGTCCCTAAATAGGACTGCAAATTCTTCTCTTTAGAGGAGTAGTTCCTTAATAGGACAGCAAAGTCCTTTCTTTAGCACTAGTTCCTAAGTATGACAACAAATTCTTTAAGGAGCAGTCGCTAGAAAAGAGGAAGGCAGCAACATTCAGGTAAGAGTAATGTCCCTTGAAAATGTTTCTTTTCCCCTTAACAAGTGATGTCATATGTGTCTCTGGTTCCCATTTTCACATCTTGTTACATATAGAGACAGTCATCAGGGCCGGCTACTAGTCAGGATGCACACGTCAAACAAAATGATCTTTCTGTGATGTCTTCGTAACTGAAAATTCAAAAAAGAAAACAATACAAAGACTGCCATGTTGCCCGAAACAAGTTGAAAATTAACCCTTAGATGCAAATCACAACGTCTCATCTGTTTTGCTGTCTGCTGTTCATTCTAAAAGTCATTGGTGTAAACAGTGTGGACAAAGATCAGACTGCTCCTCTCAGAGCACCCTCTCATTAGGGTATACTGGTGTTACTAATTACCGGTGTATTAACTGTTCAAGTCAGTATATAAAACAAACTGTTCTACCGATTCTGATAAATTGTGTCTAGTGTAACTATTGTTTCATTCCGCCAAGAAAATAAACAATTTTTGTTTTCAAAATAAACTTCAACCCGCTAAATACTTTATTTATATTGGACTACCCCTGTCACCATCTCGAATGTCCGGTGTTACTTATTACCGGTGTATGTGTAAACAAATCCTGTAGAAAATTATTTGGGTAAAAGGGTCTATATGTGATGAGATTATGTAATGAAATAGTTATTGGCCTTCAAAATGAAAGCTAAAAGGGCCTGTTTGAAAGCTTTTTTTCTGTTTCTACAGCATGTTTTATGAAGTATACCATTTTATTAACTACACGACAGAACAAGCATCAAGATTTATGACTACATATAAAAGAAATCATATACCCTGAAAACAAGAAATTTCTGTTATATTTTTTGCCCTTTTAGACAGAGGGAAAAGTGTCTTGTAAATAATAAAGGGGAAAATTCCAAACGATAATAACACACACCATAGCGATTCGGGTTTTAACGGAATACACCGGTAATAAGTATACACCGGTAATAAGTATATATGGATATATACTGTTTGTCTGTATGCAAAAAAATCTTTAAACAGTTTGGAAGAAGATGCCACAGATGACATGAACAGACATTTTCAAATGCAGTGTCTCTTGGTGTCTTAACCCTTTATGTACCAAACGGAATCTTCCTCAATTTCAAAATTTAGGCGTGTCAGGTTGTGTTTTCTTAAAAATTTATTAGGAAAATGGCTGAACTTTTTGCAAACAGTGTAAGCCCTGATCAGACATCCCATTCTGTGGCATCTAATCTGGGCCTGCACTGTTTGCCAAATACCCGCAGTACTAAATGGGTTAAAGAGTTAAGCTGGGCCAGTTAATTTTTTTTTTTCTGTCGATTTCTGTTAAAAGGCCCAAAGATTATTTCACTTACACCTAATCTATCATTAATCAGGCGGTTGAATAACTGAGTACACTGAGAAAAATCATCTGACCTTCCATTGCAGAGCTTGGTGTTTCACAATCAAATGATCCAAATGAGTCTCGAATGCACAGAGATTTTGTTTGTTTGTTTGATTTGAGGTTTAATGTCCCCGTCAACACTGTATAGGTCATTTTGGAGACATTGCTTCCAATTTTGTGGGACTTTTACCTGACATTGAGATGAAATGACACCTCAAGCCCTGTCGCCCAATGAAACCAACAAGGTTTATAAGCCGTTTACCATTACTTTTGTGCAGTCTGATTTCAGCTTTGCGTGGAAGCATCATGCAGCCCATCCATTTCTTCAAGCCCTGATGGGTGGGGGTCAGAAAGCACAGAGATGAGACATCAAATGTTAAAAGAGTTAAAGAGGTTAAGCATTAGGCTACAGAAGCCTACAAAAATTCTTATGTTTAGTAACTACCGTAAAAGTGTGTAGGTCTTGGTAAAAATTCTCACAGAACAATTAGAAGCCTCCGTGGTGCAGTGGTTACGCTCCTCGCCGTGTAAACCAGGGGTTGCAGGATCGATCACGGGCTTCTCCAGACTTTCAGATGAGTCTTTAAACTGAGTTTCCATCTCCATATGATCTTAGCTGTTGGTGGGACGTAAAACTCAAACACTCACAGAACAGTTGCCAAAAGCTGTCATTAGCAACCCACCAAATGGTCTTTTCCCCATAAAATCAATACCATTAAGTGTATTTGGATGCATTTCAAGGTCCAGGCTTGATGAGCCCATTAGTGGTCAAAATGCCATTTTACCATTAACACATAAGTTTGAATACTACGTTAACTGACAACATTGTTAGTTTTAAACAACTGAACCCTGGAATCTAGTTTTCAACCAGAACATATGAGCAGTATAATATACAGAAATGTGTGTAAATTTCATACAAACTTACTTCATAACAGAGCAGAGCTGACAGAAATGTCCCTCACAGGAACTACAAGGTCGGATACAGTCGGCACAGACTGCCTTTTCACAGAAGCCACACCTGTCCTTGGACGCTGCCTGCCCCTTACAACATTGACAACTACCACCTGTTGCTACTGAAATTAAAAATTTTAACAACATTAACCTGGAATCTTCCTCCTTATATATAGGAGTCGATTTCAAAATTTAGGGGTGTCAGGCTGTGTTTTCTTCAAAATTGATTTGGAAAATGGCTGAACTTTTTGCAAATAGTGTAGGCCCTGATCAGACGACGCATTCTGTGGCATCTGAACTGGGCCTGCACTGTTTGCCCGGGTACCTGTTTTGGGGTTTCGGGTACAAAATGGGTAAACCAACATATGCCTAGAGTATTTCCTAAAAGGCAGAGTGTAAAACATAGTAGATCCAGATCAAAAGCTGCGGAATGCGGCATCTGACCAGGATCTATACTATTTGCAACAGACTTAAGTAAATGATAAGGAACTAACAAACAGTGTAGATCTATATCAACTGCCTCAGAGCATCACAACTGATCAGGGTCTACACCTTTTGCTAAATGGACATGATACAAGACTTTTGCAAACAGTGTAGGTCAATATCAGCTGATGCAGAATGTGGAGTACAATCAGGATCTACACTGCTACTAAAAGTACAGGATTTTTTTTAAGTGTACAACAAATTAAACAAAGCAATAAATAATAATAAATTAAATAAAGAGGCCCGTATGAGACACACAAGATTTATAGGTTATTGACTTCATATTGTGAAATTTTCGGCACAAGTTCATATGGCGAAGTACGCACGAGCTTGCGAAAGCATCTTCGCCATATGGAAGAGTGCCGAATATTTCACAATATAAAGTCAATAACCTTTTTATTATATACCCAAAATTTCAAATGTCGGTTAGAATTCAGGATTGCCTGGGATGAATTTCTGAACGTAAAATCAGATTATACATCTCTAAGTGGTTTGAAATGGAAAATAATGTAGGTCGTTAAGTGTCTCCCTACACGTTGAAAAACCACGCCCAATGGCACCAAAGTGAAGACTACGTTAACGTTGACGGATGTGACGTCATTAAAAACATTGACGTTTCCCAACACAGGACGCCATTTTTTCCGAAGCGTCGGTTATATTTTTTTCAAAATACTCCTGATTTCTTAGAAGAAAGTATTGCAAATCTAAACAGATTGCAGGTAGGTCATATTTGACAGCATAAAATGCGGTTTATGCACTTTGTCAGAACCTATATTTGTTTTGTTTTACGTTCTTTCAGTCGATATGCACGACAAGATGGCTGCCGATTTTTAGTATCGAAATGAACAAATTTGAAAGTAGTTCTATTGTGAACGTGACTGCTTATCTATGGGCAATATGAACTTGACTACGAGCAATATGGAAAAATATTGACTGGTAACTTCTGTAGAAAGTAAACGGGAGATTTTCTATTAAAGCATTATATTGCATAGGCACCATGAAAGGTCTTAAAGAATGATCATTTATGGTCATTTTTTCTATATTACATGTATCTACACAATTTTGGGATCCATCTTGAAACCGTGTTATATCCGTAACTGTGTTATAATGAACCGTGTTATAATGAGGGTGTGGTGTATTACCTTTTTTCTTGTTAAATAAAGCTGCCCATGTAGATTTTGATTTTTCCTTTGAAAACACACTTCCTTGTGCCAGCTGCCCACTAGCTGTGATATGCATCTGTCCATCACTAGGGGGTGGGGACTCTTCCTCGTCCATGGGGACTTCTGTTGTAGTGGGAACAAATGGCTGGACGATATGATTTTCATTTGCGTCTGTGTGTATGAAGTTTTTCTTCGAAGCAGAAAATAAAAGCTGTTTGGTTTTTGCTGCAAAAAGATTATCATTATCTTAACATTAACCCTTGTCCTGCTGAATATTCATATATGCCACACCCACTACCGATTATCAACCAATCAGATTACCTGTAGCAAATTATTTCAACAAATTCACAATCTGAATGACAAACAATGTAGATCCTGATCAGATGGCTTCTTCAGAAGCCATCTGATCTGGATCTACATTGTTTCAAAGAAAAGGCATATCCGGGCTCAGCAGAACAAGGGTTAACAATAATACCTGTGGTAGCAAGTAAAACCTGTGCTAGCAGTCACCTCTGAATTACAGCCACCCTATTTATAAAGGCCTGGTGGCTGAATCACATTTGCACTTTGAACAGGAAATTAACATTCTTGCACAAATATACGAACATAGCTAACCTTCAGATAACACAAGATGGGCCTTGCTTTGTTTATATTACATTGAACAACATAACTGTGTCACCCTGAAGGTACATGTACATGTTGCATTTTAAAATATTATGATGGCGTTAGAAGGTCACTATGGAACTAACGGCACAGTTAACTTCTCAACTCGCCACCATGTTGGTTATACTGACGCACTGATGAGTTTACGAGTTTTTTATCATAACTTGCAATTTAAATTATGCAAGAATAGCAATTGTCTATGGTCATTTCATTTCCGGGTCCTTAGAAAAATACATGTATTTGAAAACTCACCATGGTGGCCTCTTTTGTTTGTTTTGGAGTTTAACAGCCCAGTCAACACTATTTAGGTCATTTTTGAGCCGGTCAATTTACCTATCCACACTTTTCCTGTGCCGGCTTATACTTAAGCAGTTAACCAGTACAGTGCAAATTCTTTCGCCAGAAACTGACAACTGCCCTTCTTGAATCAGCAGAAGGGAGAGAATGACCGTAGAAAAGATTTCATGATCAATCTCCAAGAAAGAATGTTGCCGAATGGTTGCCTCGTGTTCGAACAGCTTTCTCAGGACCCGGTAAATATTAATGCACGGAAAACCATGGGTGATCCCTATTTCGAAGAACTGTTAAGTGTGAACAATGCGTACAGCCAACTTCCAAACAGACATATTTGACTATAATTTATTTCAAACAATGTAAAGTGTGTGTGTGTTGTGGTTTTACAGCTCAATAAACAGCTATGGTCATGTTTGGCAGTAAGGCTGACACGATTAATCGATCGATAAATTCCACAAAAATGATTATCATTTCTGATTTGCTTTTAATCGGTTACTTGATAGGTACAATTTTGTTACTTGATAGGTACAATTTACTACCCAAAGTCATGCCTAAAATAGCTGGATGTGTGGCAAACAGTGCAGACCCTGATGAGACGCCGCATTATGCGGCGTCTCATCTGGGTCTACACTGTTTGCTCAGGCCTGTCTGTTCAAATATACATATGGTAAAGTGCAACATATGCCGGCCTCAGTGGCTCGGTCGGATGCGCATCTGACTGGTGATCAGGAGGACGCGGGTTCGACTCCCGCCGGGGTCGGCAACATTCTTTCGTGGAGATTGATCATGAAATCTTTTCTACGGTCATTCTCTCCCTTCCGCTGATTCAAGAAGGGCAGTTGTCAGTTTCTGGCGAAAGAATGTGCACTGTACTGGTTAACCGCTTACGTATAAGCCTGCCCAGGAAAGTGTTGATAGGTAAACTGACCGGCTCAAAAATGACCTTAATAGTGTTGACTGGGCCGTAAAACTCCAATACAAACAAACAAACAAAGTGCAACATATGGTAAGAGTCAAGCTCAGACAGAAAGTCAGACAGGTAAAATCATGACAAAAACTTAAGCGATTACTAATCGATTATCGATCGAAATGACAGGACTGATAATCAATTATCTTTTCAGCTCCGATTAGCCAACCCTATTTGGCAGGTCACTTAGCTACAAAGTGCCTTGACGTACTTACACCTTTCAGTGATTAATCAGTACATAGTGAGATTGCACTCCCACCTCCCCACAGTAACTGACGAGATTGCTTCCCTCTCGCCCTCCTGACAGTAACTGACAAGACTGATTCCCTCCCACCCTCCCTACAGTAACTAACAACAGCCATGCCTAAATGAACCAGCCATCTTGGGCTATCTGCAAATACATGCATGATGATGGGGGAATAGAATGGAAAGATAGGACAGAAAGTGAACAGAAAAAACAAGCTCACTCATTGTGCTCCTGCTGCAAGCACAATAGGCCCTTATCTCAGTATAGTCCAAAGTACACTGCAACCTCATAATTACACGGTTAATTATAACATGGTTTCAAGACGGATCCCAAAAATGTATAGATTAAATAGAAAATGACCATAATCTATATAATCTACCGTATACATTTCGTTTGGATATAACACGGTAGTTTAACTAGCAAGGTTTCTGCTTTGGACCCTATCAATAGAGTTATAAAGAGGCTGTGGTGTAGTAGGATGCTCAGACACTGTTTGCTTTTTAGCGTCCTCACCCAGCCCAAATGATGTACACTGAAGATTAACCCTTATCTTGTTGAATATTCATGTAAGCCACACCCATTCCTAGCCCAAACTAGAGAAAGTGTCCAGTGGGGCACGTATACCCTCGACCAAGGTCATCCCCTTTTAGTGGAAATGAAAATTTGTTTGTAGCATTGAACCTTTCCATATAAACTTTCCATTTAGTCCACTGAGAATAACTATTGCATTTCAACAAATATAGAATAATTTATCATATCCAAAGATGAAACTGCTTGTCTTTGCTGAATAATAAAAATTCAAAGTTTGTTGCAATTTGGAACAATTTTACCTGGAAACAACAAACACAGAATAGGCTGTCATAGAACATTTGCTGAATTAAAGTAGCTGAATAATGACATAATAAAGCAATGCATTTTTTATTATTACTTGCATTTATTATTGTCTGCATTTCAAGAGAAAATATGCAAAATTTAACAGTTCTAGTCACTGTAGTTTCTCAGATCACAAGGACCAATATATAAGCTGACAAATCTGACAAGGGTCACAGCATAAAGAAAGAACAAACTAACTAATAATGAACAGATGGAAAGACAAAAACTATAACCTTTGATATACTTTGTATGCAAGGAGTATAATGAAAACAGTTATCAAATCATGACCATATACTATTATGCGATGTATACATGTGAATTTATTCTAATTGTTTAAACCAAAACAGTTAACACACAACTTGGACGTGATCAAAATGTGTAAGTCCTAATTATTGACCCATAGCCCCACCCAGGGCATTGACACAGGAGCTTAGATATTCCATATGAAAGTTAATACTATAGCTATATTCTGTACCAAATATGAAGAGAATCTAACATGTGGTTACAGAGATATAAGCAATCAAAAAGGTTTAACACAAAACTTTGACATAAAAGTTGACAAACTGACAGACATATGCCAGGGGCTTGACCCAGGGGCTTAGATATTCCATATGAAAGGTTATGCGATAGAGATATCCTTTACCAAATATGAAAAGAATCTAACATGTAGTTACAGAGATATGAGCAATCAAAAAGGAAGGTTATGCGATAGAGATATCCTTTACCAAATATGAAAAGAATCTAACATGTAGTTACAGAGATATGAGCAATCAAAAAGGTTTTACACAAACCATTGAAGTAAATGTTGATGAACGGACTGACGGGTGGACAGCCCACCCAGGGGCTTGACCCGCGAGCTTAGATATTCTAAATGAAAGGTAATGCTATAGAGATATCCTGTTCCAAATATGAAGAGAATCAAACATGTGGTGACAGAGATATTAGCAATCAAAAAGGTTTAACACAAAACTTTGACGTAAAAGTTGACAAACGGACAGACAGCCCACCCAGGGGCTTGACCCAGGGGCTTAGATATTCCATATGAAAGGTAATGCTATAGAGATATCCTTTACCAAATATGAAGAGAATCTAACATGTGGTTACAGAGGTATGAGCAATCAAAAAGGTTTAACACAAAACTTTGACGTAAAAGTAGATGAACAGACAAACGGACAGACAGACAGCCCACCCAGGGGCTTGACCAAGGGGCTTAGTTATTCCATATGAAAGGTAATGCTATAGAGATATCCTTTACCAAATATGAAGAGAATTTAACATGTGGTAAAAGAGATATGAGCTATCAAAAAGGTTTAACGCAAAACTTTGACGTAAAGGTTGACGAACGGCGGGACAGACGGAAGTACGAACGAAGGAACAAACTAACTAACGAAAGAACGAATGAACTAACGAACGGACGGAAAGACGAAAACTATATACCCCCTGACATACTTCGTATGTCGGGGGTATAATGATGTACACTGAAGATTAGCCCTTATCTTGCTGAATATTCATTTAAGTCACACCCATTCCTGTCTATCAACCAATCAAATTACTTGATGTAATTTATTGCTACAAATTCATAAACTGAATCCAAACAGTGTAGATCCTGATCAGAAGCCATCTGGCTGATTAACATTAATTGATTGTTTTGTTTCCGGATACTTGAATATGCAGTTGGATTATCAGTAATTTGATTGTTGAAATAATTAAAGGATGCGATAATCTAGTGTATAAATCGTCTTTATTATGATTAAAGAAAATTATGACTCGCGTTTGTCGCACTTTGGTATTAAACAATGTCTTTATTGTTTATGAAGTTACCTTGATTAGGCCTATCTTAATGAAAGAAATTAATTATCAGAAACCATGGAATATTAGCATTAACCCTTATCTTGCTGTTCACGACAACCCCTATCTTTGCAAACAGTGTAGATCCAGATCAGATGGCTTCTGAAGAAGCCACCTGATCAGGATCTACACTGTTTGGCATTCAGTTTATGAATTTGTAGCAATAAATTATATCAAGTAATTTGACTGGTTGATAGACAGAAATGGGTGTGGCTTAAATGAATATTCAGCAAGATAAGGGTTAAGTAAAGTGTTGAACTGCCTGCTACTAGTGGAGGTCCTGAACAGACACCTGTGGCATCTGATCTGTACATGTACCTGCACTGTTTGTGTACTTTTTTAATTTTTTTTCTATTTTTTTGTAAATATTTGTGACAAACTGGATGTAAATAAAAACAAAAAAAGTTTATTTTTTTATCTTAATGAAAGTCAAAATTTCTGAATCATGTCATTATTCCATCTTATTTCTTCAAATCCTGGTTATTTTGAAGAAATAAAATGGACTGGACTGGAAATTTTGGCTAGTGTTACATCATTATGCGAAATATTGTAAGAATCCAAGTTTCAGATGCCATTTTATGTACTAGGATGTAGTGCACGACCTGGACAGACTTGTCCTGTTGGAGCAGCCTGATCACAGCCTGTACTACTGTTAACTGCTCACACTCAACTTAAACCATTAACCTGATGAATAAATTAATTTAGTCAGTCCACTCGTGATTTCCAAAGCCTAATGTAATTAATCCATTCGAATTCACAATCTGAGTGACAGTGTAAATCCTGATTAGATGGAAGTCATCTGATCTGGATCTTCACTGCAAGAAAAAGGTTTGTCATGTTATGCAGGATAAGGGTTCAAGCCCCAAAGTCTTTTGGAGTCACAGAATCAGAATTGTTACTGGTGACATGTCAAATGACATTCATACACCAGGACCTGTGATGTGGGAAGTTAGTCACACCCTACAGCCTTACACATTTAGCCATAATTGAAACACGTTTTTTAGGGTCAACTCCAACTTTTCAAAATTTGACTCCAACTTTTCAGATTTGAATCCAACTTTTTCCATGGATGGATTCTTAAACTCCTGTTTTCAAAATCCTAGTGAGAACTCTGGCTTTGATTTATTCTAGTACTAGTTCATGCGTTTTCGGCTTTGGATTGTTTGTTATACATATTTATATTAAAACAGAACTAAGACCATCCTGCCCTGTAACCTCCCTAAACACGACAAGTACATATCGTCAAAACAGCCCTGATTCTTCTAGAAATCATTAATAACAAGCTTAGACATGCCAAATGCCGTCTTATTTAACGTTTTAAGGTCAAGATCATCGTTTCAAATCGAAACTAGAATCGCGCAGTCGATGGCACGCCATCGCATATCCCCACGCTTTTTTAAAGATACGCCACTATATAAGTTCTCAATTGCAACTCCCACCCAATCTTAAGATCAAAATTCCGAAAGTGTCCTGCACTCCTCAGACCAAAGACCGATCAGTTCCCAAAGTTTCATGTTTCTATCTGAAACGGCATAGGAGGAGTTATCCGGTAATCGTTAAAAAGGGGGTTATGGGGGTGAAAACCCAACTTTTTGACCTCTGGTGACCTCAAACCTGACCCTAGGGGTCAAATTTTGATTGCTATGTATTTTACTCATTATGCCGTTCGATTTGATATGTCACACGACCAGGTTCTGAAAACTTTGATTTTTTACCCCCGGGGCACCCCACCCCCTGGCCTGGCCCCTAGGGGTAGGATCGAAATTCCGAAAGTGTCATGCACTTCTCAGACCAAAGACCTATCAGTTCCCAAAGTGACATGTTTCTATCTGACACATTGTAGGAGGAGTTATCCGGTAATCGATAAAAAGGGGGTTTAGCCGGTTATGGGGGTGAAAATCCAAGTTTTTGACCTCTGGTGACCTCAAACCTGACCCTTGGGGTCAAATTTTGATTGTTATGTATTCTACTCATGATGCCGTTTGATTTGATATGTCACACGACCAGGTTCTGAAAACTTTGATTTTTTACCCCCGGGGCACCCCACCCCCTGGCCTGGCCCCTAGGGGTAGGATCAAAATTCCGAAAGTGTCATGCACTCCTCAGACCAAAGACCTATCAGTTCCCAAAGTTTCATGTTTCTATCTGAAATGGTGTAGGAGGAGTTATCCGGTAATCGTTAAAAAGGGGGTTATGGGGGTGAAAATCCAACTTTTTGACCTCTGGTGACCTCAAACCTGACCCTAGGGATCAAATTTTGATTGTTATGTATTCTACTCATTATGCCATTCCATTTGATATGTCACATGACCAGGTTCTGAAGACTTTTTACCCCCGGGGCACCCCACCCCCTGGCCTGGCCCCTAGGGGTAGGATCAAAATTCCGAAAGTGTCATGCACTCCTCAGACCAAAGACCTATCAGTTCCCAAAGTTTTAAGTTTCTAGCTGTAAGAGTGTGGGAGGAGTTGTCCGGTAAGACGGACGGACGGACGTACGGACGACGGAGAAATTACAATATCCCCACTTTTTCTTCGAAAAGCGTGGGGATAATAAAAGGGCTTCTTACAGAAAATAACATCATGTTTACAATGGTGATAATTGGCGAAAGACGCTTTTATCTATCTATATATCCTGCAGCACCCTCTTGCGAGGATTATGTGCAGATGCGCACGCCAGAAAAAGAAAAGTGTGATAGAAGAAAAAGTATTAGATTTAAGGAGAATTGAAAGTAAAAACAGTGTTAGTAAAGTAGAGATTAAAAGCAGATAAAAACAATGTTTCACGGTTCATGGCATTGGGTGAAGGAGGGTGCATATGGTTGATCTGAAAGAATCCAGATCGGAGCACACAACAGCATGAGGAGGAAGGTGATTCCATTGTACCACAGCCAAGAGAAAGAAACTGTATTTATAGTAACTGGCAGTAGTAGGGATTTGAATGTAGTGCATAGTATGCATGTTTTTGGTAGTTCTGATTGTATGTCGGATGTATGTAGGGAGCGGAATCTCGACAAGGCCATAAACTATCTTGTAGAGCATCTGCCCGCCTCTGTTCCAATGATCTCCATCCCAGGGTATTAAGCATCTGGGTCACACTACTATATGAAGAGTAGTCATGTTTGACCCATCTAGCTGCTCTTCTTTGAACTTGCTCAACATTGTTTATATTTGACTGGGTATATGGGCTCCACACAGGGGAGCCATACTCAAGCTGGGGCCTAACAAGGGTATTATAAGCTGTTTCACGTATGCCTTGATGTTTGGTGCGTATATTCCTACGTATGAAGCCCAGGGTCTGATTTGCTTTGGTGGTCACGCTATGAATGTGGGTGTTCCAAGTTAAATCACGGCTAAACTCAAGGCCCAAGTACTTGGCATGATCAGCCTCCTGGAGGACTTCACCGTGGAGAATGTAAATGTGTCTAATGGGTTCTTTAGAATGGGAAAAGTGTAGGACCTGGCATTTACCCAGGTTAAATTCCATTTCCCAGTTCTTTTCCCAAGTTTCAAGCTTTTGGAGGTCCCTTTGCAATAAGGTACAGTCAGCATCACTGCTGTCAGCCAAATATATTGCCGTGTCATCTGCAAAAAGTCTGACCTGTGAGTGGATCTGCTCTGGTAGGTCATTAATGTATAGAAGAAACAGGATCAGTCCCAGTACTGATCCTTGGGGAACCCAAGACCGGAATTTGGGATGAGGTTTCCCCCTCTAGGGCTACACATTGGGTACGGCCAAAAAGAGAGCTTTGATCCAATTTAGGGTGTTTGAGGTTATGCCATGTTGGTGCAGTTTGTGGAGTAATTTAATATGGCTAACCTTATGGAATGCTTTACTAAATTCAACGAGTATCAGGTCAGTCTGGTGACCTGATAGATTTCGTGCAAGCTCATCAACAAGTTGGATGAGCTGCGTTTCACAGGACCTCCTTTCCCTAAATCCATGTTGAGGATCATAGGGTTCGCCGGCATGACGTCACTGCCCGTAGCAACCGATAGGCCGCCATTTTTGAGGTGAAAACAATAACAGAGCGACCGGCAATTACCCTTTAGATCGCTATCAATTACATTGAATAAAATCGTTTTTTTAACCTGAAAATGCATGTTACTGTAAGTAAAAATGATTAAAAGTAAAGAATAACGAGGCGGGAAATTTCCATTTAGTGAAATAACAGCTGCCTGATAACCGATGTCTATGGACTAGTGTCAAGTGTTGTGTATTCGGAGGTGTCATGGACTCGGGGAAATATACTCTATCCAAGTGTCAAGGTAGGTTTGACATTCTGTTTATTGTCAAAATAACACAGATCAGATTGCTAAGAGGAGCTGTCTGATCGGAGTCCACACTGTTTGTCTGTAAAAAATCGTTGACTGCCGGCAGCTTTAAGTCATTTCTGCAAACAGTGTGGACCCAGATCAGACTGCTCATCTGATCTGGGTCCATACTGTTTGCATGTCATACAGTACAGGTCGCGCAGAACAGCCGAAAGACTCTTTATTCCGAATTTCTTCATTTCGCATGATTCTTTTGGCCCTCTAAAACATTCCGAATCTGAAAATTATTCGGAGTGTTTTACTCGCGAACACTCTGCGAACCGTCGTCGTTCGCGATTCGTGGAGCATATTCCGAGTGTTTCGAAAGCTTTACCTCTTTGCCGCAGGCTATCTTTGCCGCGAAATCCATGCGAAAGTTACGCGGAGTGTATTTAATTATTACCTGTGTGTACAACTGATAATTAATTATGAAAAAAAAAAAGAAGAAGAACAAAAAAAAAATAACGAAAGTTATTGGAAATGAAAAAGGGAAAAGGTTTAGAACAAACACGGTTGAATGGCGCAGTGTATCAGTGTTGAAGAATTTATCTTTTATATGCTCATGTGTTTTCCCGGTCGGTTTTCTGTATACAAAAAAAGACGATTTTTTTTCTCGATGTTTTGTCTTTGTGTATGTGTGTGTGTCTGCGTGTGTGACATTCAAGATGTTTTGTCTTCCGATGTTTGGTCGCGTGTTGTTTGATGTTTCTATTTGATGTCGCATTAGATGTTTTGAAGTTTCCATGTTTTTTTGCCTTTCGATCAAAATTCGGACATACGTCTTGGACATTGGTCGACCGACCGACAGACAAACAGATAGGCACAGACAGACAAGATAGACCAATGGACAGACAGACAGACAGACAGAGTTTAGAAAATGCAAGATTGCATCTCGTAAACACTCCTTAATTGACCCATCTTTTTTGGTAGGTGTAATGTGGTAATATGGCTCTTTCAAGATGTCGATCGTTAATCAAAGGTGGGCGAAACTCGGCTTACCCGGAGAAAATCCGCTTGACCTTTCGGTGCAGAACTTAGCATGTTTTCACTTCCCTCTTTTCATTCCTCAGATGCTGCAGATGAGACTGCGCGAATGCGCAGGCTGGTCCAGATGAGGCTGAGCGGGTGCACAGGCTGTGAGGTCTTTACTGCTCGTTCAGGACTTAATGGCTCAAACTACAGTTAGCGAGGCGATTCCATTTTTTGTGTTTATTCGTCGCTGCGATACATGTAAACGTATCTATGACATGACCAGCGTTATCCCAATCTGAATGCCCGATGATTGTCTCCAATCAGACCTCGCGGTTGTGCAGGCTAATCAACTCTAGTCAGGCTCCAATCTACGTCTTTACCGGTCATGTGAATCTTATTGTATTTGGCTGGCGCTCGCTCGAACTTAGCTTCGTGTTTAACGAGGCGATTCCATTATTTATAATAAAAATCATGACATTTATATATATAGCATAACTTGTAATAACTCCTGTTTGTGTGTGTGTGCGTATTTTTTTTTTTTTTTGAAACCGTGTAGATCATGATCAGATGCCTACAAAACGGAAATGCTAATCAAACTGCGCATACAGAAAGGCTGATCTTCGCTGGTTAGGCAGGAGTTGTAGGTTAATCTTGAGTTTTTGCAGATCGTGCAAGCACTGGGTCTGATGGGTTAAAGTGACGTTCACAAGAATGATCAGTCATGACTTTAGCATACATTATTACGCCCCGCGCATCGGGGCTTGAAGAAAAAGATGGGCTACGCAGAGCTGAAACCGACCGCACACGAGTACTTGCTTGTTTATAAATGCCAAATCGAAATCGCTCTTGAGCACAGAGCGAATTGTTCCCAAAGCTCTAGATATCTATATACACCACAACCTCTTGGCCTCCGCCAATCAGGGCTGAAAAAAATAAATGGGATGCATGATGCTTCCACCCAGAGCTGTATCCGACCGCACACGGTTACTGGTAAACCGCTTAGAGGATCTAAGCCTGCCCAGGCAAAGCAGTGCGAGTAGGACCGTCCATGATTATAAACCCTAATGGTTTCATTGGGCGCCAGGGCTTGAGATATCATTTCATCTCAATGTCGGGTAAGAGTCCCACAAAATTGGAAGCAACGTCTCCAAAATGACCTATACAGTGTTGACGGGGACGTTAACCCTCAAAATCACACAAACAAAACATACATAATTTTTGTTATTTGCGTAAACAGTTCAGTTCCTTATCCGAGTACCTGATCAATGAGGTTTTCATAGACTGATCAGTCACAACTTTTCTGGCTACACAGCTATCTCTATCACCTCACCGAGGCGTTTCAAAAGGAGCGTGCAGGCTTTGGCCGGCGCTAGGTACTGGGTCGGATTTACAAACACTGATCAGTCAGAATCTTTCTCACTACACGGCTTACTTTATCGACTCACCGAGGCGTTTGAAATATGAGCGCGCAGGTTTTTTTCCGGTCTACAAGTCCCGAGTCTTTGCAGTTCGTGCGAGTTTTACAGTCCAGTTTGGTCACCATAGGCTAAGACATTACGAAAACACGCCTATTGAAATACATCGGCAAAATTTTACCTCCAAAAATGGAATTTATTCAGATAAAAATCCTGATAATTTTTCGTATTTCTACTCAAAACATAGATTGTGGGTACTCGTTAGCACAATCTCGACGAGGCGGTTGTAACGGTTACCCACAATCTATATAGGGAACATAAAGATTAACCCCTGTAAACCCCAGCTTCGCTATATAAAAGTGAGGTTGAAGGGGGTCAAAATTATATAGGCATGTTTGCGTGATGAATAAAAAAAGTAGTTGCATTCACAATGTTTGTGACAGTTGGAAGGACGGACGGACGGACGAACACCAGTGACGAAAATAATATACCCCCAAAAAACAATAACCAGTGACACCACCCAATGAATCGTATACCCTTTAGCTGAAAAATAAAATGTCGTAGCCGAAGCTGACTGGTTTTGACCGTCGGTCTCATGTTCAGCATGTTTTAAAACAAACCATTGAGATCGTACATTAGCTAGCGCTCGGCATGAACAAAGACCTAGAATAACATGCACTGTCAAAGGTAAGTGTTTTCGCTCATTTCACCATGGATAGAACTGCGGCCACTTATGACGGACGGACGAACAACAATGACGAAAATAATATGTCCATGTTTTTTTCTTAAAAAAAAACGGGTATATTAAAATCAACAACACACCCCTATTTTAATCAGTAGACTCGACCAAGGAATTGTATACCCTTTTACTGAAAATAAATTCGCAGCCGGCCTCATGCTCAGCATGTAACAAAACACTGAGATCGTACATTAGTTAGCGCTCAACATAATACCCGTGCTACTACAAAGACCGAGACGGCCCCCGCCCATCGGGGCTTGAAGAAATATATGGGCTGCAGGATGCTTCCACGCAGAGCTGAAACCGACCCGCACACGAGTACTGGTAAACCGCTTAGAGGATCTAAGCCTGCCCATTCAAAGCGGTGCGAGCCGGCCCGTCCATGCATATAAAACCTATTGGTTTCATTGGGCAACAGGGCTTGAGATGTCATTTCATCTCATTGTCGGGTAAACGACAAAAAGTCCCACAAAATTTGAAGCGACGTCTCCAAAATGACCGTTACAGTGTTGACGGGGACGTTAAACCTAAATCAAACTAACAAACAAAACAAAAACCCAGAATAACATAACTGTCAAAGGTAAGTGTATCATTTCACCATGGGTAGAACTGCGACCACTTGTGATGGCTGAATATTGATCAGACTGCATGGATGCGCACGCCAACCTGGAAAAACCGTCCATGAAAGGTGGGTGCATGTGTTATTCCAGCGACTTCCAGTGTATTCATAGGCGAAAGGCTCATCAGACATATTACGCATGTGCGTAAAGTAAAAAAAAATACTTGCCTTTCGGGAGCAAATTCTTTCCTTCAAGAGTAGAATTGATTGATTGATTGATTGATTTGTGGTTTAACGTCCCCGTCAACACTGTAAAGGTCATTTTGGAGGCGTTGCTTTCAATTTTGTGGGACTTTTACCCGACTTTGAGATGAAATGACATCTCAAGCCCTGTCGCCAAAATGAAACCAATAGGGTATATTAGCATTGACGGTCCGCCTCGCACCGCGGTTCCTGGACAGGCTTAGATCCTCTAAGCGGTTTACCAGTACTAGTGTGCGGGCCGGATTCAGCTCTGCGTGAAAGCATCATGCAGCACATATATTTCTTCAAGCCCCTATGGGCGGGGGCCAATTCAAGAGTAGCATACCATCTCGGAAAAGGTTTTTATTATTACACAGCACCATAGAAAGTTTTCGGTAGATTGACAGTCGACCAAAACTTACGAAGTGCAGTAGCTTTACGATACTAATTCTAAATGAGTGTCACTTATTTGTATGAAATCCAGGTAGCGGTTTATAAAGCCGCGCTGGCCAGAGTAGTGTGTAAAGGTTTACCTGTAGAATCGATCTGGTCTGGAAATGGCAAACATGGTAGATCCCGGTCAGAAGCCAAATAAAGGGCCTCTCATTAGAGTCTGCATTGTTAGAGTTAAGGCATTTAAGAGATTAACGAACGAATGTCTGAGCTCCCATCCAGGGCCATTTTCCCAAATCATCAATGCCTCGATTAAACCATCTTATTGTAATGCTGTTTTCATTATTTCTCCATTAACCCATTTCAGACTGGAAACCACTAAGCGGGTACCCTGGCAAACAGTGCAGGCCCAGATCAGACGCCGAAGAATGCGGCGTCTGATCAGGGCCTACACTGTTTGCAAAAAGTTCAGCCCTTTTCCTAATCAATTTTGAAGAAAACACAACCTGACGCCCCTAAATTTTCAAATGGACTCCTGCTATATATAAGCTGGAAGATTCCATTTGGTACAAAAAGGGTTAAACATCTCTCGCTTCTCGTGAACAACCATTGTGACAGATTGCTTTTTTCCATGTGCTGTCTCCGACTGAGCACATGATTCCCACGATTTACCGCAGTTCGTCATGTAAGCACTTGCAGATTAACCATACTACGTCATACTAGTGAGCACGCGCACAGTTATTGCGTGTGAAAAGGCACTTACAGGAAACATAATTGCTCGTTTGAGAATTGATCTGTGCAGTCTGATCAGAGCATTTGCTGTTCCTGTGAGCATTCTGATCTCTGGGCTATTCAAAGAGCAACAAGTGAAGACTTTGACCAAAGTGGATGCATAGACTGGGGAACACGTAATTCGATAAGACGTGTAGCCATTGAAGACTCAGATCAGCCTGCGCATCCGTGCAGTCTGATCAGAGCCTTTGCTGTTCGAATAAGCCTACTATGTGGGCTATTCAAAGCTCAACAAGCGAAGACTTGACATGTTGTCTAGATGCAAATGCTGATCCGATACTTCTGTAGTAGAAAAAAAGTCTTTGTCGTGCGCCGGCTCATGTACAAGGAAAATGTATAAGAATGCGGTCTACATATGTGTCTGTTTTAGTTTTTCGTCCCACCAACAGCTAATGTCATACAGAGCCGGGTCCTCGGTTAAAAGACGCATCCAAAAGTCTGGAGAGGCCCGGGATTGATCCGACAATCCCTGGTTTATGAGGCGAGTAACGTAACAACTATACACCGGCTATTATAATTTATTCCTCAATGACAGATTTCATGTTAAGGGGTCCGTTAACTGACTACAGATAAAGGTATGTAATAGTGGCAAATCATTATTATTTTAAATTTCTTTACTTCCAATTTCATGCGGCGTCTGATCTGGGTCTTCAAACCCGACCACAGGATTCCAGTCCAGATTCTAGAGATAATTAACCCATTTGCGCAACACTCTGACCTCACAACAATTAGAATAGCGCGGCTATCAATACCAGGATTTGTGAAATCAACAATTTTTAATCCCCCGCCGCGAAGCGGAGCGGGGATTATAGGAATGTCTTTCGTCTATCCGTCCTTCGCGGCGGGATAATAGGAATGTCCGTCCGTCTGTCCGTAACACTTTCTTGTCCGCCCCATATCTCCTTCACCCTTTGATAGATTTTCATTAAACTTTGGTCAAGTGTTAGTCTCAGTGAGCTAATGTTCAGAACCCATAACGAACCATGCCGACTCAAGGTCAAGGTCACAGTTGAAGGTCATGAGTTTGAAACTTGGTATTTTTTGTCCGTTTTATATCTCCTTTACCATTGGAACGATTTTCATTAAACTTTGGTCAAATATTCTTTTGAGTGAGCTCATGTGCAGAACCAATAAATGAACCATGCCGACTCAAGGTCAAGGTCATAGCTGAAGGTCAAGAGTTTGAAACTTTGATTTTTGTGTCCGTTCCATATCTCTTTTACCCCATTCTTTTACCTCAGTGAGCTTATGTGCAGAACCAATAAATGAACCATGCCGACACAAGGTCAAGGTCACATTTGAAGGTCACGACTTTGAAACATTGAATTTTGTGTCCGTTCCATATCTCCTAGACCCCTCAAAGGATTTTCATTAAACTTTGATCAATTATCCCCCTCAGTGAGCTCATGTGCAGAGTTCATAAATGAATCTTGCTGACACCAGGTAAAGGTCACATTGGAAGGTTACTACGCCGTATGGCTTTCCGGTCATACATTTTTGATTGAATTTTTTTTGCTCATTCTGGAATGTTCAAAACCAACAAACACAATTTCTTCTATAATCATTTTATTCTAGTACATCACGCCCATTGCCAGCCTCGGTATCTCATTCGGATGCGCGTCTGACTTGGGATCAGGCGAACGTGGGTCCGATACTTGCCGGGGTCGGCAACATTCTGTTGTGGAGACTGATCATGAAATTTGTTCTGGCCTTTCTCTCCTTTCCGCTGTTATCAAGAAGGGCAGTTGTCATTCTCTGGCGAAAGAATACGCACTGTGCTGGTTAACCGTTTCCGTAAAAGACTGTCCAGGAATAGTGCTGATGGGTAAACTGATCAGTTAAAAAATGACGCCCATAACGGCAATGGAAATGGAGTGTTTTATTGTGCAATAAATCTCAGCGAAGAAGAGTGTGACCAAACAGCCGCAGTTGTAGAACGTCACTCCTTTTTTTTTTGTATAAGAGATTGACGGTCCAGTCAATACTATTTTAGGTCATTCTTTTAGCTGTCAACACTTCCTGTGCAAACCTATTGGCTACGTAAGCGTTTAACTAATAGGCTGCAGATTGCAAATTCTTTCACCAGAAACTGACAAGTGCCCTTGACTCAGCGGAATGGATTTGTTTGTTTGTTTGATTTGATGTTTACGTCCCCGTTAACACTCTATAGGTCATTTTGGAGACGTTGCTTCCAATTTTGTGGGACTTTTACCCGACATTGAGATGAAATGACATCTCAAGCCCTGTCGGCCAATGAAACCAATACGGTTTACAAGCATGGACGGTCCGACTCGCACTGCTTTGCCTGGGCAGGCTTAGATCCTCTAAGCAGTCAACCAGTACTAGTGTGCGGTTGGTTTCAGTTCTGCGTGGAAGCACCTTGCAGCCCATCTATTTCTTCAAGCCCCGATGGCGAGGGCCGTCAGCGAAATGGAGAGAATGACTGTAGAAAAGTTGTAATGATCGATTTCCACGACAGAAAGCTACCGACTCCTGGCAGGTATTGAATCCGCATCCCCCTGAATCACTTAATTTGCCGGGATTCCTTTTAACATATTACGTGCCTTGATAGCTCGGTGGTTAGTGCACTTGCATTTGATGCTAGAGGTCCCAGGTTCGATCCCCGGCAGCGGTGATAAAATTTCGATGTCCGAACACGCCCCATTGGCATCATTTGCAGGGATGAATGTCATAAAGGGCATCGTCCTTCGGATCGGGACGCTATCTGGAGGCCCCCTGTGCAGGGAGAGTCATACCCTATGCAGGTTGAAGACCCCTACCGTAATTACATGATTACTGTGTTGGCTTTCATCCTGCAAAACTGGTGTGTATGTTATGTACATCTGCGAGTAATTGTAAGATGTGACCGATCCCAGTATTAGTAGAAAGAAAAGGAAGAAACAGTTGAAAAGTTGGGAGAATTTGATGGTATTGTCGAATATGAGTGTTAGAATCCAAATAGATCAGCTCCAGTTTGTGAACCATTGCAAAAAAAAAAAAATCACAGTTCAAGCTGCAAATCACATAGAATATGATAAAATAGAGTCATTTCTCATATAACTTGTCTTGACGATAACAAGACTGTGAGCTAAGGGGTGGGAGTGTTTCGCGGCCCTCTCAAGATTATTTCATTTATTTCTATCAAAATGCTAATCTGAGATGGGTGAAAACTGGAGTACCCAGATAAGAACCTGATAGCCGTTGTTTTTTTACATGCCCGAGTGAGACCCAACAGCGGTGAGAGACCAAATCATTGCTCTTGCAGGGGAGGCTCTCACCGTCTTCCTTATCTCTAGAACTAACGTTTTTTTTTTTGTTTTTTGTTTTAAGATGACATAGTTCGGTATCATCGCGAAAACATGTCTAAATAATTCTGACCCCCTTTAACCCCACTTTTATACAGTAAAACTGGGGTTTAGAGGGGTAAACGTTATTTTCTTTATTCTGCTCTACAACACAGCCAGTGGTACTCGTTAGAACCGCCTCGATCAGGCGGTTCCAATGTGTATCCATAATCCATATTTTGAGCAGAAATAAGAAAACTATCACGTTTTTACACTGAAAAATTTCAATTTGGTGGTAAAATTATCCTATAAATTTGAATAGGCGTGCTTCCGTAATATTTTTACAAATCTAGTTCAAATGTAAACTACTGGTGCTCGTAAGAACAGCCACAATTAGCCGATCCTTACGAGATCCATAAATCGGTACATATAAGCTTCTGTCTAAAAATAAGAGAACTAATGAATATCCCCAATCCTCGTAAGCCCCACTGCTTTATATAAGCTAGGTGTTCATCTCACGGACCTGTCCACCTGAAGGACACATGCTCGGCTACGGTTGCTGTAGATGCTGATTCGGATGTTTTCCTTTTTCCCTTCCTCTCCTTGAAATTTGGATTCCGCCAGCCTTTAAAACAACGATCTGGTCGAAAGAAGTGAATTCTTCAACAGAACAAAACCAAAAAAAGAAAAAAATATATAAATATATATATTGCATTTGGGAACATATCATGAGGAGTACCTTATACTCATTATATGCCTGTTTATTACAACTTCAAGTAAGGCATTTTACCGTAATGGTCCCGTTTCCGTGCTGGGGTATATTAGTTGCACGTGCAAATTGAAAATCCAACCGGCATGAAAAAAGATTGGGTCAAATGATACATGTTAGGCTGCGCGAAAGTTGGCGAGGCATGTTAGAAAGGTGAAATTTTGATAGGGGAAGGAAAAACGACCTAATGAAAAATTGTCAGTAAAATAATAATAATAATAATAATAATTAATATACAACCAATATCATATGAATAAATATAAACTTGAACCACTCGGAGTATTTCTACCGACATTCGGAATATTAGCCCCGGGCATTATTGACCAAACATTACCTGTATAGTCGTTCGGAAAACTCCGAGTATACTCGATATTTCGCGGAGTGTTTGGGAGTGGTTTGTTTCCTCATTCCGAGTGTTTTGATGAAAATATGCGGAGTGGTTTAAAGTACTGTGAAAATTGCATTCGGAGTGAAAAAGAAAACTGGCTTTTATGCGCGACCTGTAGTGTATGTCATTTCTGCAAATAGTGTGAACCCAGATCCGAGGTTATGCCAAGGCTAGGGGGACAGGCTAGTTTGTTAGTTCATTTACAAGGCACACATTCTAAAGACCTTGTTGTTGTTTTGACCTTTAGATCAGAGGCATTCTTTTAGGACCCCTGTTCATCTTCTTTAGCACACCCAGTAAGGAGGGTTTTTTCTCTACACTTTAAAGTTAATTACAATCAATTTCTAAATTTAGTCACCCATCCAACACCTGTGGTGATGTTCCAAGGGATCGCCTCGGTAAGTGCAGAAATGTTGTTGAAAGGGAGAAATACGAGCACTAGAGAGAAATCAACAGACAATTTTACCAATAGAAAGGACAATTTCAGTTCATTATCAACAAAGCATGGCCCAAAGAATAATGTATTGTGAATCAATTACCTGTTATAAAATGTTCACTGCACATGTAAACATATTTTGATGTGGGAATCCAGTCTGAACCATCAGCGTTCTGGCGACTGCAGGCCCTTATCCACCGAGACCGTCTCTCTGGATGTTTTTCTCCATTTGGGAACTGATAGAACGATAGCTTTTTGGCTTGCAGCGACGGCTGCAAGCCATTTAGATTGGAAAAGTGGTTCCGGTTTTAGACTTCTCTTTCTATGTTATTTTGGATCCTTAGGTGTTTTTTTTTAAGCAAAAATCAGAGATACAGTCAGCTTTTTCCGGTGTTCTGGTTCCCTCACCCTATAGCTCAATAGCTTTCGCATATTTTAATAGAATACAGGGTACCAGTTCAGTGAGAGATGGTCTAGTGACATAGCTATCGTTTCTGTGCGACAGTTTAACTAAACACCGATGCGAATTTATCCACTAGGCCACGGGCTACTCAGCACTACCGTCAATACAGGTTACCGGACCACATTCATAAATCATCTGTGTAGCAGTCTACAATTCACTCGAAGGTCAAAACTCGATGGGTTTTTATGCCCCCACCTATTCCGAGAATAGCGGAAGGGCATTAAGTTTTACCCCTGTCCGTCCGTTCGTTTGTCCGTCCGTCTCGACATCGTGTCGGGGCCATAACTCCTAAACCGTATGGAATATATTCATGAAACTTCACAGGTGCGTTCATCACACTGAGACGATGTGTCATGAACAAGGCAGACAACTCTTGCATTTTTGGTTTTTGGATTATCTGCCCTTGACTTAGTACCATATAGTAAACCGTGTCCGGGCCATAACTCCTAAACCGTATAAAATAAATTCATGAAACTTCACAGGTGCATTCATCACACTGAGACGATGTGGCATGAACAAGGAAGACAAGTCTTGCATTTTTGGTTTTTGGATCATCTGCCCTTGACTTAGTACCATATAGTAAACCGTGTCCGGGCCATAACTCCTAAACCGTATGGAATATATTCATGAAACTTCACAGGTGCATTTATCACACTGAGACGATGTGTCATGAACAAGGAAGACAACTCTTGCATTTTTGGTTTTTGGATTATCTGCCTTTGACTTAGTACCATATAGTAAACCGTGTCCGGGCCATAACTCCTAAACTGTATGGAATATATTCATGAAACTTCACAGATGCATTCATCACACTGAGACGATATGTCATGAACAAGGAAGACAACTCTTGCATTTTCGGTTTTTGGATTATCTGCCCTTGACTTAGTACCATATAGTAAACCGTGTCCGAGCCATAACTCCTAAACCGTATAGAATATATTCATGAAACTTCACAGGTGCATTCGTCACACCGAGATGATGTGTCATGAACAAGGAAGACAAGTCTTGCATTTTTGGTTTTTGGATTATCTGCCCTTGACTTAGTACCATATAGTAAACCGTGTCCGGGCCATAACTCCTAAACCATATGGAATATATTCATGAAACTTCACAGGTGCAATCAACACACTGAGACGATATGTCATGATCAAGGAATACAACTCTTGCATTTTTGGTTTTTGGATTATCTGCCCTTGACTTAGTACCATATAGTAAACCGTGTCCGGGCCATAACTCCTAAACCGTATGGAATATATTCATGAAACTTCACAGTTGCATTCGTCACACTGAGGCGATGTGTCATGAACAAGGAAAACAAATCTTGCATCTTTGGTATTTGGATTATCTGCCCTTGACTTAGTACCATATAGTAAACCGTGTCCGGGCCAAAACTCCTAAACTGTATGGAATATATTTATTAAAACTTACAGGTGCATTCATCACACTGAGAAGATGTGTCATGAACAAAGAAGACAACTCTTGCATTTTTCGTTTTTGGATTATCTGCTCTTGACTTAGTACCATATAGTAAACCGTGTCCGGGCCATAACTCATAAACCGTATGGAATATATTAATGAAACTTCACAGGTGCATTCATCACACTGAGACGATGTGTCATGAACACAAGGAAGACAACTCTTGCATTTTCGGTTTTTGGATTATCTGCCCTTGACTTAGTACCATATAGTAAACCGTGTCCGGGCCATAACTCCTAAACTGTATGGAATATATTCATGAAACTTCACAGATGCATTCATCACACTGAGACGATATGTCATGAACAAGGAAGACAACTCTTGCATTTTCGGTTTTTGGATTATCTGCCCTTGACTTAGTACCATATAGTAAACCGTGTCCGCGCCATAACTCCTAAACCGTATGGAATATATTCATGAAACTTCACAGGTGCATTCGTCACACTGAGACGATGTGTCATGAACAAGGAAGACAACTCTTGCAATTTTGGTTTTTGGATTATCTGCCCTTGATGCATATATTTTATGATTGATTTGAAGTACATTTGTAATATTTTTTATGAATGGCATTTGGCGGGGGCATCCGTGTCCTATGGACACTTTTCTAGTGTTGAAATTTTATAGGGTAGATTCCGGACGTCAGAAGTGTTAACTAGAGTAGGTCAACTGAACTGCTGCGTCTTTTTTTATCGTGTCCGATCAATATCTTTCTTATTCCTGGATTGATTTTAGAATAACTTGACAGTATTGTTAATCATCATGAGAGGATGTGTTGTGCTCAAAACCCAGGTTGGTTTCTAAAACCGAGTTATCATGTTCAAAATGATTCTTTGAGCTACGTTCTTTCATTTCTTTGTTCTTTATAGTTATTTAACATCAACATTTTCTTACTCCTCTGATAGCGCTGCCGGGGCGCTAGTCAGTTTCACTGACAGCTCTAGTTATATTGAAGGTACTCCCACCAATAAATGAACAAAGTTTACGGCGTACTGACAGTCAATTGGTCCAGTTTTTATCAAGATTAAGATTTACCTTAAACAGCTTTATACTGTTTATTTCTTTTTAGACTTTCAGATAAAAACTGTTAACATTGGTAACATTGTTTACTTTGGTTGTCTCTTGTTTATAATATTTTTATACTTTGCTAATAACAGATGTTAAAATTTAATGTCTCTTCCTCCTTTGTCTTATACTCCCTTGTATGTATATTTGTGTCGTCACCTAACAATTACACGTTTACTGGCCACATGACATGAATGTATACTCTGTATGTATGGAAGACCGCCTCCGTGGTCCAGTGATTAAGGTCGCTGACTTGTAATCACTGGAGGGTCATGGGTTCGAGCCCCGCTACCGGCCATGATCGTTTATGTGAGAAATTTGGTAGTTTGTGTCGAAGGATCGGAGTCTAGTACTGGTACTTTCCAGGAACGATGGATATAGGAAACTACCCGCCTGTACATGACTGAAAGATTGTTGAACGGGCGTAAAACCTAGCAAAACAAACAGTATGTATGATGTGTTCTACCGCATTATTGTCTCTCATAAATCTGTTAGTGACATTTATTTTGTTTTGTTTGTCCATTTCTACTTGCCAATCGCATATCGTCCGTGCTCCATAAGTCCATTATTCCTCCTGTCTGTCTGTCAACAATGTCTTCTTCAAACTACTATTCAGATACTACTGAGCAAATTTCAATAAAACAGGGTCATCACAATGATCCCTTACTATCATAGTTGGTCAAAAGTGAGAATGTGATCATGGGGTCACATGTCAATGCCTCAGTTACCTTAACATTGAAATATTTCTTCCAATAAATGTCAGGGTAGTGCCACATAGAAAATTGACACCTCATTATAGTATAGTGAGTAGTTGAATGAGACCGTGTGAGAGTCTGTTCGAAGCCGATCAACAATTAGTCTAAGCCCCGCCTACTCCATTAGATATGCACAAGCATTTTAAATAGCAGACACTTGTAGTATGTATGTCGATTATGTATGATGTATATTAAACCAGTAGTGTAGACTCACACCAGCCTTGTCTTATACTTAACCACTCGACACTACATCTGGCGACGAGGATAAAAGTGTTTTTTAAATCACCTGGATAACGATCTGTGAACATAATAATTTCGTTATTTTATGGAATTATTTCTGTTTTAACAAACATTGTCAGCGCAATGTTCTGAAAACAAAGCTCATAATGGCTACATCGTTACCAGCTTTTCCCAAATTTGACACAAATGGGGACACTTCCTCACTTGGACATCGGTGGGAGAAATATCTCCAAAAGCTTGAAAACTTATTTGTCGGTATGAACATTGACAGTAAGAAAAGACGCAAGGCTCTGTTATTACACTACTCAGGAGACGAGGTATTCGACATCTTCCAAACCTTACCAAATATGGGAGATGAAAGTGGGTACGACGAAACAAAAGAAGCCCTCACAGCCTACTTCAAGCCACAAGTCAATGAAGAATTTGAAATCTTCCAGTTTCGCCAAATGAAACAATTGGAGTCAGAAACGGTGGACGAGTTCGCGACACGCCTTAGGAAAAAAGCGGAGTATTGTAGGTTCACGGATAAACCAAGAGAACTTAAATCCCAGATTCTTCAAGGATGTAAATCCGCAAAACTACGACGCAAGGTTCTCCAGGAAAATCTTACCTTGGAAAATATGTTGTTAGCTGCTAGGACAATGGAACTCGCAAATAATCAGGCAAAAGAAATGGAAAATGGACACTCCAATGACCTCAGTTTTGAACAGACAAATAAACTCAAGTCCGCGCCGAGCAAAAGAAGGCCAGAGCGTCAAAACAGACAGAGTCGGAATGTAATTACAAGCCACAAAAGTGTAAAATGCTGTAACTGCGGAGGTGATTTTCCTCACATACAAGGCCCCTGTCCTGCAAAAGGTAAGTTTTGTGCATACTGTAAGAAACAGAATCACTTTGTTTCAGTTTGCCTCAAAAAGAAAAGGAAAGACGGTCGTAAAAATGGACACTATGGAGTAAAACAAGTCGATCTTGACTCAGTTGTGTGCTCAGACTCGGAAAGTGAAGCCCACGAGTCGGAAAATTCTGATTTGGACATTTCATTTGGAATAAAAGTCAATCAGGTGAAAAGAAAACCGCCGAAAACGGACATTTTTATCAATGGGCTAAAATGCAGACTGCTAGTGGATTCAGGTAGTTCAATCAATTTACTGAATGAATCACTTCTTAATAGAATGAAAACAAGGCCTGTAATCTCTAAGACAGATACAAAAGCGTATGCGTATGGACAAAAACATAAGTTACCGATCAAAGGAAACTTTACAGCGACTGTTGAGACGTCTAAGAAAATATCGACAGCAGTGTTCTACATAATAGGTGGAAATAATGACTCTTTATTATCATATGACACCTCTGTTCAATTGGATATAATCCCAGAAATAAACTCTGTTCAGGAAGTAAACATAGACAATTCAGCTGGAAATGTGAGAAATTTGGTCAGACAATATTCGGACCTATTTAAGGGCATCGGAAAGTTGAAAGACACGCAAATTAAGTTGCACATCGATGAAACAGTTCAACCTGTGGCGCAACATCACCGCAGAATTCCGTTTCACATGCGTGAAAAAGTGGAAAATGAATTGGAAAGGCTGGAAAGTTTGGACATTATCGAAAAGGTAGATGGCCCAACAGACTGGGTAAGTCCTATTGTTATCGCACCACGGAAAAATGGAGACATTCGAATATGTGGCGATATGAGAAAAGCAAATGAGGCTATCAAACGGGAAAGACACATCACACCTACAATCGATGACATCACAGCAAATTTAAATGGAGCAAAGATCTTTACGAAAATTGATATGAATAATGGCTTTCACCAGTGCGAATTAAGCCCTGAGAGTAGAAACATAACTGTATTCTCCACACACGTAGGACTAAGACGTTATAAACGGCTAAATTATGGAATTTCCGCCTCGCCGGAAATATTTAATAATGAAATAAGAAAGGCTTTAGACGGACTGAGCGGTTGTATCAATATAAGTGATGACATAATTGTTTATGGGAAAGATCAACAAGAGCACGATAGGAATTTACAAGCAGTGTTTGAACGCCTTAAAAATAAAAACTTGACACTTAACAAAAGCAAGTGTTTATTCAGTCAAAAACAAGTGAAATTCTTTGGCTACATTTTCTCTGAAAATGGCATTTCAGCTGACCCGGAGATGGTAGAATCCATCAAAAATGCCAAGAAGCCTGCTACGCCCTCGGAAGTCAAGAGTTTTCTTGGAATGACAGGGTATGTTTCACGTTTTATTCCCCAATATTCAACCCTTACAGAACCTCTACGGAGACTAACAAGAGAAAATGAACAGTGGTTATGGACTGATGAGCAAGAAAGTGCATTTCAGACATTAAAAGACAGATTAACAAGTGACAATGTCATGGTCTACTTCGACCCATCAAAAGATACAGAACTATGGGTAGACGCATCGCCAGTAGGTTTAGGAGCAATATTATCCCAGGACAACAAAATTGTTGCTTACGCCAGCCGAGCGCTAAGCCCGGTGGAACAACGTTACTCTCAGACAGAGAGAGAATGTCTTGCTATAGTGTATGGTGTTGAACATTATCATTTGTTCCTGTTCGGAAAATCATTCACTCTGATCACCGATCATAAACCTCTTACTGCCATATTTGGCACTGGGAAGTTAAAGAACAAACAACAATCTCTAAGACTTGAACGTTGGAGATTACGTCTTGCTACATACGATTTCAAAGTGACATACAAAAAAGGTGACCTTATGATATCGGATTATATGAGCCGTCATCCGTTCAATGGCTATTCTGACCACAATTCTACCGAGGATTACGTACAACTCATAGCTTCAAATTCAGTACCCAAAGCACTGAATATGTGTGACGTAGCTTCTGCAACACAGCAAGACAAAACATTACAAAATGTAATCTTATCAGTCAAAACGAATCGATGGAGCAACAAACTGTGTCGGATTAACAGATCTTACGGAGTGTTTTCTAAGGTATCTCATGAACTCACTATAGTGGAGGTAGATGGACAGGAGATATTATTGCGAGGATCAAGGTTAGTAATACCACTTAGCTTACAAAATCATGTTGTAAACCTCGCACATGCAGGACACTTGGGAATTGTCAAAACAAAAACTTTGTTAAGAGAAAAGGTGTGGTTTCCATTTATTGACTCAATTGTTGAAGAAAAGTGCAAAAACTGTATACCGTGCCTATCTGTGTCAGCACAAAACCCATCTGAGCCAGTAAAAGTCAGTGTATTACCCACTCAGGTGTGGGATGAAGTGTCAATAGACTTTCTCGGACCTATAAATGATACAAACTATGTTCTAATTATCATTGATGACTATAGCAGATTCCCAATAACAGAGACATTGACATCTCTTACAGCAAAAGCAGTTATCCCAAGGCTAGAACGTCTATTTTCCTTATTTGGAATACCCTCTGTGTGCAGGTCAGATTCTGGACCACCCTTCCAAAGTGATGAATTCCGTCAGTTTGCTAAGCGCATGGGATTCAAACACCGTAGGATTACGCCGCTACATCCGAAAGCAAATAGTGTAGCAGAACGGTTTATGTCACCATTGCAAAAGGCAATAAAAACAGCTGTAATCGAAGGTCAAGACTATAAACAGGAAATGAATAAATTTCTAATGAACTTTCGTGCCTGCCCACATCCCAGCACAGGCATGGCCCCCGGGACAATCATGTTCAACAGACCTGTAAAAACATTTTTGCCACAGTTTTCGGTAAAACGTAGTGATAAACAAATCCGTAATCGGGACAGAAAAGCTAAGCTAAAACGCAAAGTATATGCGGATCAGAGAACGGGCGCAAAACAGTCAACAACTAAGCCAGGAGACGCCGTGCTCGTAAAACAGCCTAAAAAGAATAAACTGACCCCGCCCTTTCATCCAAATCCAGGGACAATCATTCAGAAAAAGGGTTCGATGTTAACAGCACGCCATGGAGATAAAACGATCACTCTAGATGCATCGCATTTCAAACGGTTATCTGGTACGCTTGCTGGTCAAAGTCTACGTGGATCTCGTGAGTCTGGGAATACAGCATTTCAGTCACGGGACTTACCGCAACGAGAGAGGAAAAAGCCAGCAAGATTCAAAGATTATGTGTAAATGTGTCAAACTGTGTTTAAAGGGCCATAATAATGCCCAGAATGTGTAAAATGTGTTAAAAGGGCCATAATAATGCCCAGGTTGTGTTTAAGGTGGTTTTAAAGTGATTTTGCATACAAATTTTGCCTCTAATTATGTAAATGGATGTTAAGCTTTTCAGCTCATTATCACTATTCCAGTGTTTATAGGCCGTAAGGCTACTAGTTTTTATTTTCTGTTTTGTGTTGTTTTTTTTTTGTCACTGCGCAATTCTACTTTGATTCCCCTAAAGAAAAAGGGAACTGGCAAGATTTGTATCCAACTGACGCTTTTTAAGTTTTGTTCAGTATACAAAAAATTGTCAAACAATTTCAGGATTGATTAATGAAGCTGCATTCTCTAGTTCAGACGTACTGTAATTTTATTATTGGACAATCCTGTAAGTGCCAAAAGTTAATTTGGAAAATCAACATCTCTCAGCAGGCTGCTTTAACACGGCACATTACAGATCAATTGAAACTGTCATTTCCTGCTTAATATGTTTTCATGTGTCGTTAACATGTTTAGTTTTAATTCCAGGCTTTGATTGAAATGGCAGACATATAGTTTACAAACAATTAACTTAAACCAAAACTGATAGATCTAACCTTCAAAATAATAAACTGTGAGCAGATTTACGTGTTCAGACATTTTGGCTTCAAACAAGCGTGTGAATGAAATTTCTGTGACAAACAATTTTGTGACTTGCCGTAGAAAAGAGACTTTAGGTCACATGGTTTTGAGAAAGGTATTATCAAAACATTTTCGAACATTAAAACGTTTTACACTTTCTTTAAAGTAATAGTAATAGAGCTTAGAGTGTTAATGCTGTTTACAATCTGCAGGTTTGCTCATTATCATTTACGTAATATTCATTCTTTAAACAAAAGGAGGGATATAGTATAGTGAGTAGTTGAATGAGACCGTGTGAGAGTCTGTTCGAAGCCGATCAACAATTAGTCTAAGCCCCGCCTACTCCATTAGATATGCACAAGCATTCTAAATAGCAGACACTTGTAGTATGTATGTCGATTATGTATGATGTATATTAAACCAGTAGTGTAGACTCACACCAGCCTTGTCTTATACTTAACCACTCGACACTACACTCATGGGTTTGTCCATTCCAATGTGTAGATAAACCATATATTGCCTTTGAGTACACTGCATCAAAAGTCTATGTCCCGTTAACAAGAACAGTGCAACTTGCTTCCTCACCAGTACTTTCATCTACATCAACTCGTACATCCATGTGGCGGCAATATGGCTACATTTACACCAGGAACAGTACCCTTAAAACCAGGCAAGCCTTTCCTTTTAAAAGGAACCTTTATTATCCATTTGTAAATCATGATTTGTAAAACCACCTGCATTACAGATTTTTGGCATTTTTTATCAAAATTGTAAGAAATATGCTAGTGACTTGGGTTTTATTTACACTATTTGCTTATTCAAAATGGCGTTTGTATTCACCCGCGTGCTCGTCAGAATCAGAATCAGAATCAGAATTGTTACTGGTGACACGTCAAATGACATTCATACACCAGGACCTGTGATATGGGAAGTTAGTCCCTAGCTCTAACCAAAGATGTAAACTTAGCTACACAATCCTCAGCACCTTCAGCCGTCAAAATAATAGAATCGGGAAGGGCATTCCAATCTCTAATGGTTCGGGGGAAAAACGATTCTTTATAAATATCCGTTCTTGCAGTAAGGGTCTGAAACGTCATTGAATGGTGTTTTCTACAATGCCTAGCTGGGGGAACAAGGTCATCTGTTGGAATGCTGGCAGCACCCTTTACACCTTTGTATAAGAGTATGAGCCTACCGTCTCTTCTCCTTTTCTTGAGAGACTCCCATCTTAATTTTCCTAGAATTCCAGTCATGCTCCCAGGTTCAAAGCAATAATTTCCAGTTACAAATCTAGCAGCTCTATTCTGAACTTTTTCAATTTCTTCATTTAGGACCACTCCGCTTGGGTCCCAGATGCAACTACCATATTCCAAGATTGGGCGAACAAGTCCCCTGTATGCTGTTTCTTTCACATCCTGAGGACACTGATGAAGATTTCGCCTCAGGAAACCAAGTGTTCTATTCGCCTTTGTACACATATTGCTAATGTGTGTATTCCATCTCAAATCGTGAGTGATTGTCACACCAAGGTATTTAATGGAATTCACATTTTCGAGGACCGTTCCCTCTAAGGTGTAAGAAGCCTCAACTTTATTAGATCTCTTCCTTGTTATCTGCATAATATTGCATTTAACTGGTTGAAATCTCATGCCCCATTTTCTGGCCCAACATCCTAATCTATCTATGTCAGCCTGAAGTTTCAGTGAGTCATCTGTATCTCTAATTTCCCGGTAACAAACACAGTCATCTGCGAACAGTCTTATTTCTGAGTCAATATCAGTGGAAATATCATTGATGTACAGGGAGAACAATAGAGGACCAAGAACGGTCCCTTGTGGGACTCCAGACAAAACTGGCACCCATACTGAAGCTTCACCATTAACAACAACACGCTGTTTTCTGTAGCAAAGGAAGGAATCTATCCATTTAAGAGTCTTCCCACCAATTCCATAACCAAATAATTTGGATTTAAGTAGTTCATGAGGAGGGGTGTCAAAAGCCTTCTCAAAGTCCAGAATAAATGTGTCCACCTGCCCCCCTTTGTCCAGGATTTTTGCCCAATCATTAATAACCGTGCTCAACTGAGTTTCGCAACTATGCCTTTTCCTAAATGCATGTTGTCTGTCTGACAAAAGTTTATGTTCATCCAAGTGGGCCATGATGTTTGAGCAGACTATGTGTTCAAGCAATTTACATAGAACACATGTCAGTGACACCGGGCGATAATTACGAGCAAGAGCCCTGTCCCCTTTTTTGAAAAGTGGACAGATGTTCGCTAGGAGCCATTCTTTGGGAATTTCACCCGTATCGAGAGATTGTTGGAAAAGATGAGCAAAAACTGGACCTAACTCGTTTGCTAGTTCCTTCAGGACTCTAGGATGAAGCTCATCAGGCCCTAAAGCTTTAGAAGGGTTCAAGCCTTTAAGTAATTTGATCACTCCCGCAGAGGATACAACAATATTTTCCATGAAAGGGGCCGATCTTCCAGTCAATGGAACCTCGTTGAACTCAGTTTTATTAAATGCATCATTGAATTGACCAACCAATTCCTCTGCCCTTTCAGAGTCCGATTCAGCGACCCCGTTCCCTCCTCTTTTATTAAGGGGTGGGATACCTTGCCTATCTTTCTTCTGGCTATTGATATATCTGTAGAAGTCTCTGGGATTCGCCTTTACATCACCTACCAAGTTATTTACATACTGATCATGCTGATTTTTGATGTCATTTTTAATTTCTCGTCTCAAGTTTTCAAATTTTGCTCTGAGTTTACCACTTCCCGACTTTTTTGCCTTAGCATGAATCTTATTTCTCCTCCGAATTTTTCTTCTTATTTCTGGTGTGATCCAAGGAATTGAAGATACAGACCTGCTCGTTGCTATCACGTGACAAACGAAAGTACCCGGATGACCGGCGAACCCTATTCAAGATGACTTTTGGCTTTTTGCCAACCACCCGCAAATTCTGGCTGATGACGCAGTGCTTATATGTATCTTAGGCCTAGCTTTATGTTAAAGCTATAGGCCAGATCAAGGGGCCGAATCGCTACATGGGCGAACACAATTCGGGTTCTTTGTTTACCATAGATTTCCTTCATATTCTGATCTCGTGCGACTCCCATGTCCACATCTTTATTTCCCACGTGTTGTTTCAGCTGAAGAGGCGAACAATCGCCAAATGGATTTGGACGCTTAGGCATAGTTTGTTTTTAATGCAATGTAAACAAAAACTCGCGGGAACAGTTATGCTTCCATTTTGTGCTTCGGGTAATAGCTGTAACCGGTAACAAGACGCTTCGCCCCGAAGACGTCCCCCACCCCTGGTCGTTTCGCCCCCTTTTTTTTTATACCCTAGTCGTTTCGACCCCTAACCCTAGTCGTTTCGTCCCTCCCCCCATCCCATTGGGTTGTTGTTAATGGTGAATCTTCGGAGTGGGCTCCAGTTTTGTCTGGAGTCCCATCGTTCTTGGTCCACTTTTGTTCTCCCTGTACATCAATGATATTTCCACTGACATTGACTCAGAAATAAGACTGTTCGCAGATGACTGTGTTTGTTACCGGGAAATTAGAGATACATATGACTCATTGAAACTTCAGGCTGACATAGATAGATTAGGATGTTGGGCACGTAAATTGGGCATGGTATGTCAGCCAGTTAAATGCAATATTATGCAGATAACTAGGAAGAGATCTAATAAAGTTGAGGCTTCTTACACCTTAGAGGGAACGGTCCTCGAGAATGTGGACTCCATTAAATACCTTGGAGTGACAATCTCACACAACTTGAGATGGAATACTCATATGACATAAGACATAAGACAAATTTTATTTAAAGTCGGAAAAAGTTTATAACAGTACAACATTAGCTATGTATAGCTATTTACCGACTTACAAAATAAAGACATGCACATATTAAATGAATATCACAGTATCACATTTGTAAACATTATTTCATTTAGCAAAATAGCAATTAAGAGCACTGAAATTACAGTTTTATTTATACCTGAAATATTAAAACTTATTAAAACTTGGCTTTACTTTAAGAGATTAAGCATTGACCTAAAAATGATAACATTATAACAGAATGAAAAATGCAAAAGGTAATAAAAGAGAATATAGTAAAACACTGAACAGAAAACAAAACTAACTGTATGAACAGAAGGAGCAGGAACAGGTCCCCCCGCTCCATGCATTTACCTGGTTCTTAAACATGTTTAAATCTGAAATGTCCCTCAAATGTTGCGGGAGGGAATTCCAGATTTTGGCAGCAGCGAAGCGGAAGGACCTGGTACCATACTTAACTGTTCTTACCTGAGGCACCTCGACTGTCTTCGTATACCTAAAAGAATAATGATGATGTTTAAATATTAAAAGATCATTTAAATAAACTGGAGATAAATTATTTATAATTTTAAAAGCTTCAAATGCTACTGTCCTCTGGCGCCTGATCCTCAGTGAGGGTAGTTGAGATCTTATCAACAGCGAATCATAGCTAGAGCTATAGTCGCTGTAGATAAATCTCAACGCCCTTTCCTGTATTTTCTCAATTTTCTTTGTATTTGTTTCCCCACAGAAGTGCCATACCAGAGGACAGTAATTAAAATTTGACAATATAAATGAATAATACACATTCAGTTTGCCTAGTCTACACAGATGCCTGCCAATCCTCTTCAAAACATTCAGTTGCCTTGATGCTTTTTTACAAATTTCTGAAATGTGCAAATCAAAATTTAATTTAAAATCTATAGTAACCCCCAAAAGTTTTACATTTTCTTCACATTTAATATTGTTATTTTCAAGGTTGAAGGTAATATTTTCATTCCTGGTGTGCTGACCTAGTGCAATAGCCTGAAATTTTTCTGGATTGGCCTTCATCTTGTTATCCAGGAACCACTTTATAAGCTGCTGGCTGTCGCTAACAAGTTTGTTAACGAGACTTTCCAAATTGCTGTCAATACATGAAACTGTGTTATCGTCAGCATAATTATATAAATTACAGTGTTCGATGAAAAGGAAAATGTCGTTTAGGAAGATGTTGAACAACACTGGCCCAATAATGGATCCCTGGGGCACACCCTTGAGGATAGATTGAAAATCACTTTTTAGACTTCCCAATTTTACACTCTGTTTCTGTTTGTCAAATAACTGTTCATTAATTTCAATGCATTTTCCGAAAGTCCATAGAATTTAAGTTTTAGAAGAAGCAGGTCGTGTGGTAAACAATCAAATGCTTTTGAGAGGTCCATAAGTATAGCCGCGACATATTTTTTATCATCCAAAGCCTGCTTCCAGTCTTCAAGTATCCTCAAAAGTGTGCTCTGGCAGCCATAACCAGGTCTGAAGGCAGAGAGGTAAGAATTGAAGTGATTTTTGAAGTATTCCATTAATTGGACATTAATTGATCTTTCATATAATTTTGAGAGGATAGGCAGAATGCTAACAGGACGGTAGTTTCCTTTGTCTAGTGTACTGTTCTTTTTATGAAGTGGGCTTACAAGTGCTTTTTTACTCTCATCGGGGAATTCTGATACCTTAATTGTACTATTTATTAACTGGGTATTAGGACTTACAACTGCAGGTGTGGCAAGTTTTAAAATTTTAGCTGAGATGCCATCATGCCCTGTGGCTTTATTCACACTGAGTTTATCAATTTCCTTACTAATAAAATTTTCCTCTATGGGCTGAAAATTTAAAACTGATGGCTCTGATAGATTTTCTTGAATTTTAGCAATACTATATTAGCAACATGTGTACTAAGGCAAATAAAACGCTTGGTTTCCTGAGGCGAAATCTTCATCAGTGCCCTCAGGATGTAAAAGAGGCAGCATATAAAGGTCTTGTTCGCCCAATCTTGGAATATGGTAGTTGTATCTGGGACCCCAGTGGAGTGGTCCTTAAAGATGAAATTGAGAAAGTTCAGAATAAAGCTGCTAGATTTGTAACAGGCAATTACTGCTTTGAAACTGGGAGCATTACTGGAATACTTGGAAAATTAAAATGGGAGTCTCTCAAGAAAAGGAGAAAAGACAGTAGGCTAATCCTTTTATACAAAGGTCTAAAGGGTGCTGCCAGCATTCCAACAGATGACCTTGTTCCCCCAGCTAGACACTGTAGAAATCACCATTCGTTGGCGTTTCAGACCCTTAGCGCAAGAACTGACATTTATAAAGAGACGTTCTTCCCCAGAACCATTAGAGATTGGAATGCCCTTCCGGATTCGATTATTTCGACAGCTGAAGGTGCTGATGATTGTGTAGCTAAATTTACCTCTTTGGTTAGAGCTAGGGACTAACTTCCCACGTCACAGGTCCTGGTGTATGAATGTCATTTGACGTGTCACCAGTAACAATTCTGATTCTGATTCTGATCCCAACCCTAGCCCCCAAATTATTTCCCTATATTTTTTATTTATAAATGATTCATACATGTATGAGAGAGAGAGAGAGAGAGAGAGAGAGAGAGAGAGAGAGAGAGAGAGAGAGAGAGAGAGAGAGAACATGTTCTTTGAATGAAAATGATAATTAGTAATTAGGATAAATATTACCTGTTTTGATCAATGCCTTTAATCACATTGTTTATTTGATTTGACACATTAATCACGCAATTAATGCGATTAATGATGAGGTGTGAAAACACGCGCTCTTTGCAAAGTTGAACGTCTTTAATTATCGCTTAAGCACCTTTACCAGTTTTGTTTTAAATTGGTCGGTTGGTTCATTAACACATATTTCTAATTTCAGATTCAGGGAACTGTGTGCAGATTATCATAGTGTAGTTTATACAGTAAAACCAGTGCTTCAGCTGAAGTGCACGACCCACCGGATGCTTTTAGCTTTATGAGTGTTACCATATATGGGTATGGCGGCAATTTTGGTCATATGACCTCGACCTAAAACGGTTCCCCCAATAAATGCGCCTTATCGTAGTAGCAAAAATATATTTTATACTTTAGTACTGTATTCTGAATCGTTTGCAGGATAAAATGCATTCTCACTTTTCCAATACAAAAGCATATGTGTCAAAGTTTGACCTAGGCACAAAGAAGGTCAAGGTCAACCCAGGGTCACCATTTTAGCAATTTATGATGGGCCTATGTCCCAGATGCTATTTATCAAGTTTCGTGGAAATCTGCCCAGTGGTTCTGGAGAAGACTATTTTTGAAGGGTTTTTACCATATATGGCTTGGCGGCCATTTTGGTCATGTGACCTGGACCCCATGAGCAAATTTTGGTTTCTCCCATCCCATAGAGGCTTCATATGAAATTTGACTTCAATCGGCCCAACGGTTTCCGAGGAGAAGCAGTTCGAAAATTTTCACATTTTTTTCGCCTCGGCGAGGCTATACTAAATGGAATGTAATATTTTGCAAGTTCATTGGTTAGATCTCATTGATATCTATCAGTATGCCAAATATTGTTTAAATATTCCAAGCGGTTAAGTCACTGTCACCAATTTTCACAAACGGGTTACGGACGGACAGACAGACAGACCATATATGGCTTGGCGGCCATTTTGGTCATGTGACCTGGACCCCATGAGCAAATTTTGGTTTCCCCCATCCCATAGAGGCTCAATGTGAAATTTGACTTCAATTGGCCCAACGGTTTTCGAGGAGAAGCAGTTTGAAAATTTTCACATTTTTCGCCTCGGCGAGGCTTTACTAAATGGAATGTAATATTTCGCAAGTTCATTGGTTAGATATCATTGATATTTATCAGTATGCCAAAAATTGTTTAAATATTCCAAGCGGTCAAGTCACTATCATCAATTTTCACAAACGGGTTACGGACGGACAGACTGACAGAATGACAGAATGACACGGTGATTTTAGGGCACTCTTAGAAATCAACCGACTTCAGTCGGTCGCTTTTTCTGCGGGTCGTGCAATTCCGCTATTAAGACCACCTAAAATTAAGACTAAATGGGGTTTTAAAAGCTTATTGAGAAGGTTTCAGTTATTCTTTATTTGCATTTTCTACATCCGGTGTCTTCTAATGACAGACCACCTTCAGGAATGTTTAAAAGTTGTCTTAAAGACCACTTTTAAACAGTACCAAAGGCAGTCTTAATATCGGAATTATCTGTATTTTCATCATTGATTTCATTGTTGGCTAGAAGCCTCCGTGGTGTAGTGGTTATGCATCTCCGTGTGGCCTGAGCTGTTGGTGAGACGTAAAACTCATGCTTTGCTGGCTGGGTAATATTTTCTATAAAATATAAATGATGTTATGTACAAATATTGGCAAGAATGGTAAAAAATAGTTGTAAGACAAATGCGAGTTTTCAATATGTTGGTTTAATACTATTTTTCAGGTGATGGGAGATCCTTTTAGATCGGGACAGCTGACGTTTATACATGGTTTCATTCAACGAGACGGGGCCGAGAAACAAGTTCCGTTGGCGTTTGTACTAATGTCCAAGAGGCGGAAAGAAAATTATGTTCAGGTAATATGCTTACAAAACACTTAAAGTACTGGTGGGTCGATCCTTTACACCAATTATTCCTGAACTGTAAGCAAATAGTGCAGACCTTGATCAGGCAACACGGTTTGTGGCGTCTGATCTGGGTCTATACTGTTTGCCAAGCCCAACATTTGATTCAAGCACAGATTCTATAGTACTCAACACGATGACCTCAATGCGATAAAACAATTATTCTCTAAAAATAAGTCAAGTTATCTGGATTTCCTAGAGTTCTGAGAAAGTCACTTCAGTAGTTAACTTCGGGCAACACTGAATTATAAATTTTGGTCGATTGGCTAACGATCGACCTATTTACGAATCAAGTAAGTCCCCCAAGAGCTTAGTACCTATATGATTAAATCTAAAGTTGATTATATTTGAAATATGTAAAACACTTAATAGAGCTCATGCCATTGAATTGTGCTTTCGTGTGATCTATGCGTATTTCTTTTCTATACAAGCTCTGCGCAAGTTGAATGAAGTTCTCGAAGATGTCGTGGTAGAAGGTTTCGTCCTAGATTTCGAGCCTGGTATGTACATGGTCTCGGGTCGTTTCGCCCGTGAGTCGTTTCGCCAATGAGTCGTTTCGCCCGTGGGTCGTTTCACCCTGGGTCTTTTCGCCCGTGGGTCGTTTCGCCCTGATTAGGTGGGTCGTTTCGCCCTTATTTTTTTCAAGCCCTATTGATTGAGGTTATGTTTGTTTTGGTATGTGAAGGGATTGATAGGGTATTGGGAGTTCCGGAAAACATGGTTTTGCCCTTGTTTGGTACAGCTGGACGACCTACTGACGGCTTCTACTTCAGGTTTGAGCAAATGCGCTACCACCTTTTTGAGAAAGATATTTGAGCTCACATAAGGTTAACAAGTCTTTGCAATAAAATGGGATTTATGACTGTGAAAATGACTGTTTATATTTAAAAATGTGACATATTTTTCTTTCTGCTCAAAACATAGATTTTGGATTAGAACGGTCTAATTGTCTATGTTCTAGAATCAAAAATAAGAGAAATAAAGTGTATGCGAAAACCCATTTTTCAATGTATAAAGTTGGGTTTAGAGGGGACGTTATTGCATAAACTAGCTAACATGATGTTTTATTTAATTATCAGTTGTTCTTTCTGCACAAATAGTGGCGTGATATAACTGGTTACATTGTTACGTCAATTGTGTTGACGGGGGCGTTAAACCTCAATTCCAACAAACAAAATAGTTTTAAACAGTGGTGTCTGAATAAAAGTTTATAAAAATGTCACTTAAAGAGTAATAATCAATATTACACATTAAGTGCCATGTGTAAAATGTTGGTTTAACTTTTATACAGACTCTACTGTAGCTCAACCTGGGTAGGAATAGAAACATAATGTTTCATACTTTTTTTTTCTTTTTTTCCCCATTATTTTATGCATAACAAAACACATATTTTATATTATAAATATATAACAAAGCATAACATTGAAACCATAGCATCACATGAACAAGTCCATGGAATGAACACTCCCCTAAACCCCACCTTATATGAAGAAAACTGGGTTTACTGGGGTATACATTATTTTTCTTATTTCTGCTACAAGACAAAGGTTGTTGGTACTCGTTAGATCCTCCTAAACCTATGTTTTCAGTATAAATAAGAAAAAAACAAACATATTTTCATAATACAAGTAGTCATTTTAGATATGTGAAAACCTGCACTATGTTGCACGGCTGTGTTATCGTAATGTTCTGTTTAATAGTTTGAATTACGAAAACATGCTTATTCAAATACTGGAAAATTCTACCACCAAAGAAAAAAATATCAAAATTGTTCTGATCAAAGATTCTTATATTCTTCATATTTCTGCCCAGGTGCTCGTTAGAAACGCCTCGGCGAAGCGGTTCTAACGATCCCCAACGGTCTGTGCATTTTGGGGCGGAAATATGAAAAAATAATGTGTTTCATATTCGTTGTGTGTTTTGTGGGTAGTACCCATAGGTGTCATATGACGAGTCACCATGAACAGTTCAGATTCAGATCAGTTCGTCAGTCCGTCCATCTACACAAGCATCACTTCATTCATTCATTCATTCATTCATTCATTCATTTCCATTTGTCCAGCTACCAATACTCTCCATTCATTCATTCATTAACTTATCTATCTCCGTATATTCAAAATGCCGTCCGTTCATCCGTACGTCCGTCCAACTACTAACGCACAGCTCCATTCGCCCATCTATCCATTTATTTATATTATATTCATCCATCTGTTCATTTACTCATCCATTCCGTTTGTCACCCCTTAAAATATAATTGCGGCGAAACGACTCACGGGCGAAACGACTCACCAGGTGAGGGCGAAACGACCCACCCCAAAAATCAGGGCGAAACGACTCAGGGCGAAACGACCCGGCGAAACGACCCACGGGCGAAACGACCCGGAACCCTGGTATGTATATTGCAACTTTTTTGACACGGTACTCAATCCTCAATACAGAAATTTTAGTGTGCAAGAAATTTGGCTCCGGTCCATGTTTGGACAGCAGGGCTAGAGATGTCATTTCAGAGCAAAAAAAAAATGTAACCTGAAAACACGCCTATATTATTTTGACCCCTTAAACCCCACTTATTTTGACTCCTTAAACCCCACTATTATAAGTAAAACTGGGGTTTACTGGGGTATATATCATCTATCTTATTTATGCTCAAAAACATTATTCTCTATGAGCATACTTTTAATCCTTTTCTATCTCTTTTCAGCTGCCTGGGTTGCCGTCAGATTCGTGTTCCCCGGGATCTCAGTGAAAGGATGTGTCTTTCACTGGGTACAGGCGGTATGGAGACAGGTTCAGGACATAGGGTTGAAGCCAGCACGCAGCCAGAGATCCAGTATCTATAACTACGTTCGCCAGTTTCTTGCACTTCCGTTCTTGCCACACAAACACATTCAGCCAACGTTTCAGCAGCTCCATCAACGGGCTAATACAGAGCAGCTTCAACGACTGGTCAGCTACACTGACAGACAGTGGATGCGCCACGCGATCTTCGATGTCCCATCCTGGTGTATCTTCGGAAGTAGCATCCGTACAAACAACGACGTAGAGGGTAAATCACCACGAAAACACGCCTATATACTTTTGACCCCCTTTAACCTCACTTTTATATAGTAAAACTGGGGTTTGCAGGGGTATAATTATTTTCCTTACTCCTGCTCTAAGACATAAGTTGTGGGTACTCGTTAGAACCGCCTCGCCGAGGCGGTTCTAACGAGTGTCCACAATCTATATTTGGAGCTGAAATAAGAAAAAAATCGCAATTTTTTCATAAGAAAATTTTCATTATTGGAGGTAAAATTTTCAATTTGTTTAGATAGGCGTGTTTTCGTAATGTATATTTGCATCCACTCTTTCACAATGTTATCTTTCATACTATTTCACTCGTAGAACAGGAGAACAAATGTACATACAGTAAAATTCCTATATTAAGACCACCTTTGGGACTGTTCAAAAGTGGTTTTTTGAACAGTCCAAAAGGTTGTCTCTGACCAGAGGACACTAAATGCAGAAAACACAGGGAAAGAATAACTACAACCTCCTATATACAGTAAAATTCCAATATCAAGACCACCTTTGGGACTGTTCAAAAGTTGTCTTTGAGACCACTTTTGAACAGTCCCAAAGGTGGTCTCTGACCAGAGGACACTTAATGCAGAAAACAAAGGGAAAGAATAACTACAAGCTCCTAAATAACCTTTTTAAAGTAGAATTAGACTTAATTTTAGGTGGTCTTAATAGCGGAATTTTACTATTTGTATATATAATTCAATGAATGCTTAAAATAAGTTTCACATACATTTACTAAGTACACGGTTTACATTGTGTAATGTTGTGTGTGTTTTGTGTTTAATGTCCCACCAACAGCTTAGATCACACAGAGACTGGACCTTGGTTTAAAGACTCATACGAATATCCGTGATAAGGCCCCGAATCGAAAAGAACCGAACACAAGACCGTTGGTTTTTTAGGCTTGTAGCATAACCTCTTTACCATGGGTGCTTCGACATTGTATTATGTTAACTCATTCGTACAAAATGAAATTTAGATATGTATAATAAATTGATCGTATATGAGTATGAGGCTTGTCCGGGAATGCTTCAGCTATTCATTTTTTTTTTTTTTTTTGCAGGTTGGCATCATCGTCTGAATAACAGGGCGGGCAACAAAGGACTGTCATTTTACAAGTTGGTGCCTTTGATTAGGAAAGAAGCTGAATAAGTCACAGTTGAAGTTCGTCTCATGACCAATGGACAGGGCCGGAGAGACACGCGTCCAACATACCGCCGGCTGGATGAAAAAATCCATGAGCCGTGGAACACCTATTCTGCGGGAGAGGTTTTTTTACAGCAAGGCTACTTAGAGGATGCAGCCGACTGTATGGGCCGACAAACGACAACAGAGATCGATGTTCCTGTGAACAGTCATGATGCAGTATGAAATATGTAACATAAGTAAAACTAATGAAAAAAATGAATGAATGAATGAATGAATGAAGAAAGAAATAAAAAAGAAAAAAAAAAGAAAAATTTAAAAAAGATAAAAAAAATATACAAAAATACAGAAGAATATAAAAACCAGAATTAAAAAAAAAATATAAAAAAAAGAATGAAAAAAAAAAAAAAAAAAAAAAAAAATGGCCGGTAAATGTTACACTAAAATATTGAAGCAACAAGCCTCAATAATTTTAGTGTAACAAGTCCTAGTCACACCACCCCGAGTGGCCACTTTTAAGGCCCGGTGCCGGCCGGTAGCTAAGAATAATTAAGTTATCCTTAGGCTGACGTGACGGGGCGATGATGCTACTTACATATTTGCCTATTAACACCGCTAATAAAAGTGAAAATTAGTATTACATTGAGAAGTTGGCGAAACGACTAGAGGGGGCGAAACGACTAGGGGCGAAACGACTAGGGGGAAACGGCCAGGGAGGAAAACGTCTTGGGGGCGAAACGACTAGGAGAGGAAGTGGTTTGGGGGCGAAACGTTCCGGAACCGTTAAACTCAAACACAATCAATCACCCTGGGTTTGCTTAAAGTTTATAAGAAACAACACAGGTTCATGTCCATACGTCCAGTCTACACTCTGGGACAATCGACCCCAAAATTGTTGTCGGTGATTTTGAGAGAGAGAGAGAGAGAGAGAGAATGAGAGAGAGAGAGAGAGAGAGAGATGATAGACTGTGTCTACCAATGCCACTGAAAAAGTATGTCAGCAAGAATTGCTCCAAACATATTCGAGTCTTCTCTCAATATCTCCCGGATCGCTCCAATCAGTGTACTCATGAAAGACCATTTCCTTGGTCACATCTGGAAGATCAGGATCAAATGCAAACGACAGTATCATTGAAATGATATTTTCTTGGTAAATAGTTCAGTTCGGTTTGAACGTTTCCATAACAAATATTTCAGCTAATGAGACAAAATAACACCCTCCTCCGCATTAATCCCCATCTTAAGATCTTCCTGGTGTAAGGACTTGCTACTGCCAAACTCGACTTCCCGATCCATCACTGCCGTCTACCAGTCCATTCCTATACAGCATATCATTCTGGATGTACACATAATATAATTGTAACGAAATACCGGATTGCTTTGGACCTTTCCAACAGTGTTGATTCGCTCCTGATTAATTTAATAATGATAAATGCTATCTATTTTGACAAAAGAAAACGAATTATAGATTTGCTTGTGACACATTTACTGAGTATTGATACATCAATAAAAATGACAAAAGCGAAAACGAAAGTTACAACGTCCGGGAATTTTCCAATATTTTCAAAGAGACTATATATATATATATATATATATATATATATATATATATATATATATATATATATATATATATATATATATATATATATATATATATTTCAGCGCACATTATTACTTCCTGAAAAAAGAGTACCTAAATCATGTAAATAGATATTGTTACGTGTCTCTGTACATGTTTTTACTAGAGTGACGAAATCTGAGTTGGATTAACCGTACATTCCTAGCGCCAGGTAAGGAGGATAATTTTAGGATAGGATTTTCTTCTTTTCCCATTAAACTCATGATGTGCGGTACTTGTTTGCCCCCCCCCCCCCCCCCCCCCCCGCACAACGGGGCTTGAAGAAATAGATGGGCTGCATGATGCTTCCATGCAGAGCTGAAATCCGACCCACACGAGTACTGGTAAACCGCTTAGAGGCTCTAAGCCTGCCCAGGCAAAGCAGCACGAGTTGGACCGTCCATGCTTATAAATCCTATTACATGTAGTTTCATTGACTGTGTTTGAGATGCCATTTCATCTCAATGTCGGGTAAAAGTTCCACAAAATTGGAAGCAACGTCTTCAAAATTTCCTTTATAGTGTTGACGGGGAGGTTAATAAAAATCAAAAATGAGTTCCTTTAAGAGCAATGAAAACATTCATAAGAAAGAAGAAATCAAACCAAACCAAAAACCTAGACGAGTTGATCGTCGAGGCGATTCTAACAGGTATTATAACAGGAATTAATGAAAAATATTTCAAAGTCGTCCTAATTATTCCTCTTTATCTGGCGCTACAATAATTCTATGTTCATTGACTCTTTTTGTACCAAATCGAATCTTCCTCCTTACATATAGCACGAATCCGTTTCAAAATTTAGGGATGTCGGGCTGTCTTTTCATCAAAATTTATTTGGAAAACGACTGAACTTTTAGCAAACAATGGAGGCCCTGATCAGACGCCGCTTGATCTGGGCCTGTACTGTTTGCCAGGGTACCCGTTTTGGGGTTTCTGGTACTAAATGGGTTAAATATAGTGCATAAAAGCGGAGATAACAAGTGAAGATCTGTGTTGAAAAGAACTGGTTGTTCATTTATGTGTAAGGGATGGCTTATGCTCTATCTGAAGATGATATGATTATATGTCGTATTTGTCTTGAACAATATAAGAACCCGCGAAAGCTTCCTTGCTGTGAACATTCCTTTTGCGAATTGTGTATATTGAAACATTTCACCACACGTGGATACGGGGAAAATGACAATATTAATAACTTGGAATGTCCTTTGTGTCGGGCGAACATAAATCCACAAGACGAACACTTTGTTGTGACTCATGACTGGATACAGTCGTTTCCTAAAGATGGAGAATTACTGTCGAGGTTAGAACCTCAAAAGAGTCTTTCTAAAGCAGTTTCAGATGCAGACATAAACACACTACAAAAGGCGTGTTGCCTTTGTAAACAACTGGGTAAATTTTCAAAATCCAGTTCATTTTGTATAGAGTGCCAAGAAAACCTTTGTTCAGCATGTAGTGATATTCACCGTGTGTCAAAACTCTCAAGGCATCACAATGTAGTCGCAATAGCAGATACTGTAGATGGGAATAAACATGGTAAGGATGTACTATTGCTGTTGTCAAAGCATATTAATTGTTCAGAACATGCTGGAAAACTTCTAGAATTTTATTGTAAAGACGATGACGTCTTACTTTGTATAAAGTGCTTCTTACAACATCATACAAACTGTGACAGTGTTCTTGAACTAAACCAACATAGTACTAAGCGCTTCACTGAAAGAAAAATCGGCCTGTTGAAAGACTCACATTTAAAATTATCTAAAGTCGCTAAAGAGGTCCTTGAAACTGTCAAAGAAAACAAAAACACCGAACAAAAACAAGTAACAGCAATGAATGCTAGACTACAGGAAATACGATCAACAATTATTCACATGTTGGACAGTTTGGAAGACAATATTCTGCATCAGCGTAATGCAGTTATAAAACAAAACCAGTTTCAAAGGTCAGAACTGGAAGACCAGTTAGGTAGCACGATAGAACATATAGATGTCAATCTTGCGTTGATAGAATACGTTTTGGCAACAGGCTCACATAGCCAGTTACATATAATTTTTCATAAACTGAAGAGAGAATTCCAGGCCAACGAAAAACATGTACTGGAACTGTGTGCAGCCTATGAAACCAATGAATCTGATCTAATAGAAAATGAACTTTTAACAACACTGTTGTCAATAAGTATAAACGAAACCGACAGACTTGTTAAGATAGAACCTAGGAAGGCAGAAATTAAGTTTCCTAAATACAAAGACAATGCGATTGGAAACTCTTATGCTGTTGAGAAAATCGAAACAAAAGTGATTCAAGGAAACCGAAATGATCACTACGGTCCGTTATACACGTCTTTGCTGCAAGTAATGAACAATCACTTGCTGCTTATTGACAATCGATTTGGCAAATGCTATTTGACTAATGAAAAGGATGAAATTATTGCTTCTTGCAATTTTATGCCGAACAGAAAGGATGACGTAGATTTCAAAAGAATACCGTTTTCGGCGACATGTTTGCATGATGGAAGTGTTGCCGTGAGTGTGCCAGAAGAGAAGAAAGTGTACGTTGTAAATGCTGAGAATTTGTTGAAACACGCACATATTGTCACAAAATACAAAGCACGAGCACTCCATGGACTAAACAATGGTGACATTGCAGTGGCTTGGGATGAGCCGGTTGCTTTTGGTATAATTTCCTTCGTTGGAAAGATGTCTCACTGGCAGCTACCTGATCGATTGGGAGTAACTGAGAAAACTTACTTTACGAAAGATAGAAATGGTAGGTTGTTGAGCCAGTTTGATTACATGGCGGTGGATGAGAAAAGATCACATGTTTTACAATCTTGTAACGATGAATCTGCAGTGTATTGCTTTGATTTTGAAGGAAACACAAAGTTTTGCTACAGGAATCCCAACCTTGTAGAACCCCAAGGTGTTGCGATAGATAGAAATGGGGTGATCTACGTTTGTGAAAACACTAACTGCAGTATACATGTTGTATCACCTAGTGGAATGTCGCTAAACATCATCATAGAAGGATGTCCACCCAGACCCCTGGCAATAGCATTTGACTGTAAGGGAGAACAGTTTGCAGTTAGTAATTCTGGTGTGGGCTACGCTGGTTGTGATATTGTCGTCTACAGAACTGTGAAAAAGTGACTGTTTTATTAAGATTATGGTAAAGTTACATTGCAATGATAGGTCCATTTTATAGCTCACCTGAGCCAAAGGATCATGTGAGGTATAATATGGCAATGCTCCGGTGTCCGTCGTCTATCACTGATATCATGTGGCCAATCTTAAATTTCATGTGAAGCATTATCGGGTATGGGGGAAAGGTTGCATAAGTTTTTCGGGCTGATCGGATTGAAATTCTAGTTGCCATCGCTCATGGCAATATAATTATATCTCACATAGACTTATAATGAGAGTGGAATTCATAATGAGAAAAACTTATAAAAAAGTTCTTCTCTGAAACCACAGGGCCCAGAGCTTAGATATTAAGTATGTAGCAACGTTGAGAGGTCACCTACATAAATCCTGTCAAACATTCCCCTGGGATCAAGGTTGGCCACGCCCCTGGGCTTATTAGCTCCCATAGGCATCCTTTGGCATTTATATTTCACAATTAATTCGATTTGCTCGAGTGTCTAGTCATGTGGCTGACTTCAACACTCGTAATAAATTGATGACTGCTGAACTTCTTAATCAGGGCTATCGGTATCATAAACTACGCAAAGCCTTGACAAAATTTTATAGACGTCATTCCGATTTAATTTCAAAATTCAATGTTGGACTTAAATCTCTTCTGCGACAAGGTCTACCGGAACCCGAATTTTATGGTGACTTAGTGTATAAATTCAGAAAAATATATAATTTCAATGACTTCAGCACCCAATTTCGTAAAATCGTTCTTTGATATAAAAAGATTGGGTATAGCATAAGTGTTATACGACAGACTGCATGCATGATAGTTAACCCAATCACGATTGATAACTTTGCTGCCCTCTTTAATTGCACGCTGGTGGGTCAGGCCAGATTCTATGACGGTTCCAGCCTAAAGGCTTACTGAGAATTAGAAAATCTAATTTAATGTGATGTTGGTTGGTGCCTGAAGCTCTGTGTCTGGTTGGGCCCACCGGAGTCTAATTGTCGGTTTTCTTCTGCTCCAGCATTTCAGTGATTTCTTGCTGTCGATTCCTCACCGTTGTTTCATCTCTGTGGTTGTTTGATTTTTGTGTTCACGGAGATGTTGCACTGATGAGTTAGGAGGCCTTCACGCGGACTGAACAAATTATTTGTCTAAATCGCGACGGAAGTAAGGGCGAGGATTGTGGCCACGTAAAATCGATTTAAGCCCCCAGTCGAATTCGTTTCACTGACTGTTCCAAGGAGGTTCCTCTGTCGCGGGTTATTTTTGTGATTATATTTGTGATGGCTTGTCTTTGAGTGTGTGTATCGCTTATATTATTTTGCTTAGGCTAGCCGGTTGGCCATTTTGTGGGAAAGTAACTGTTCTTTTGACTTTCCGCTGTTAATGTTGCATTGGGGTATTGTTGTGTTTCTTTCCCTTTGGTGTCTCTGATGGGAGCTGTGGGTTAATTGTATCACTTCTATGTTATAATGCTAAAACTTTAAAAAATCTTTTACTCTGAAACCATAAAGCCCAGAGCCTTGATATTTAGAATGTAGCAATGTTAAGCGGTCTCCAATCATGCCCCATAGGGTCCAAATTGGCGGCGCCGCGGGGCTCATTATCTCACATAGACTTACAATGAAAAAGAAAACAACTTCAAAACTTTTATATGAAACCATAAAACTTAGAGCTTAGATATCTAGCATGTAGATACATTACAGACATATAATGGAGCAAACTTCAAAAAACTTTTTCTCTGAAATAATAAGACCCAGAGCTTAGATATTAAGTATTGAGCAATGTCAAGTGGTTGCCTAGGCTACATAAATCCTGCTGGTCGGCTTCGTAGCTCAGTCGGACATAGGTGTTGATAGGTATCCATCAATTCGACAGGTGTTAATTAGTAGTGGTAATGATGAGACATTTACTACAGAGTAAGAGTGAACACTGTCTAAAATGACATTCATTATATAATAGTAAAATTGTTGCTCAGTCAAATGCGCGTCTGACTGGTGATCAGGAGGAAGCGGGTTGGATACCTGCCGGGGTCGGCAACATTCTTTCGTGGAGATTGATCATGAAATCTTTTCTACGGTCATTCCCTTCCTTCCGCTGATTCAAGAAGGGCAGTTATCAGTTTCAGACGAAAGAATGTGCACTGTACTGGTTAACCGCTTACGTATAAGCCTGCCGAGGAAGTGTGGGTAGGTAAACTGACCGGCTCAAAAGGACCTAAATAACGTTGACTGGACCGTTAAACTTCAATACAAAGTAACAAACATAAATCCTACCAACCATGTCCACGGGGTCCAAATTGGCCACTCCCCGGGCTCATTTGCTGTCATAGGCTTATAATAATAATATATTAATAATAATAATAATAATAATAATAATAATAATAATAATAATAATAATAATTAACTTAAGCTGTTGAATCAAGTTTGACCAAATTTCATCGATTCATTCACGAGATAGTGCCAGACGAGCTAAATTGGCAGTTTTTTAACTTGTTATATTCCAACATTGTCAGTTTTTGAAAATCATTCAAGCTTTTATCCCTTAAATACAGTAAAATTCCTATATTAAGACCACCTTTTGGACTGTTCAAAAGTGGTCTTTAAGACCACTTTTGGTTCAAAAGTGGTCTTTAAGACCACTTTTGAACAGTCCCAAAGGTGGTCTCTAACTAGAGGAAATGGTATGCAGAAAATACAAAGAAAGAATAACTGCAACCTACTTAATAAGCTTTTAATAGCAGAATTAGTCTCAATTTTAGGTGGTCTTAAAAGCGGAATTTCATAGTACTTACATGCACGTTTCAGGAAGTTTCAGTCAAAACGTAGAGACTTACGTCAATAACAATGTCAACAAGAGCACAGCTAGCGGGTGCCATGCTCGTCTGTTTTTTCGTATGTCACAAAAGGAGATGAATCAGTCAAAATGCATCATTACGAAAACACGCCTATACAAATACATTGTAACCTTTATCGCCGAAAAAATGAAAATTTTAGGATGAAAAATTGTGATATTTTTCTTATTTCTGCTCAAATTATAGATTGTGGCTACTCGTTAGAACCGCCTCATTGAGGCGGTTCTAACGAGTACCCACAACCTATATTTTAAAGCAGAAATAAGAAAAATAAGGTTTACCCCTGCAAACCCCAGTTTTACTATATAAAAGTGAGGTTCAAGGGGGTCAAACTTATATAGGCGTGTTTTCGTGATGGATAGATTGTTTTGTTTGATTTGAGGTTTAAAGTCCCCATCGACACTGTAAAGGTCATTTTGGAGACGTTACTTCCAATTTTGTGGTACTTTTACCCGACGTTGAGATGAAATGACATTTCAATCCCTGTCGCCCAATGAAACCAATAGGGTTTATAAGCATGGACGGTCAGACTCGCACCGCTTTGCCTGGGCAGGCTTAGATCCTCTAAGCGGTTTACTAGTACTCGTATGTAGGTCGGACTTAGCTCTGCGTGGAAGCATCGTGCAGCCCATATATTTCTTCAAGCCCCGATGGGCGGGGGCCAAAATGCATGATAGAGTTATGGCATATGGTCACAATGTAGCTCTTGTGATGATATATACAGATGTGTGTCAAGTTTTATGAGGTTGGGCCAGTAGTATATACTATGTAGGTTCTAGGACAAATCCTATTTAGACACCCCATTCAGCAAATAAAGCCTCCCAACACCCAAACATCAAACCCCATTCAGACACCCAATTCAACAAATAAAGCCTCCCAACACCCAAACATTCTGCCGCAAGCGCCCCCACCCCACCAACCCCACCCCAGGGGCGAATGGACTTTTTATTTTGACCTCAGGACCCCATTTGGGCCTCCAGGGCTCCCAGCTCGTTTCGTGCCATTAGCGCTCTACCAAGGCCGCTGTGAAGCAACAGAAAAACTCAAAGCCCCAGGGGGCGGCCCACCACCATTGCTGTCACCTCGAGCAAGTCTTTAGTGTTTCGAGCGTTCGCTAGGCGCAGAAATAAGGGGTGGCCATGCAAAAGAAAAGACTTCAGATCCCTCTGGTCGCAATGCAAAGAAAAAATACCTCCAGGTTGGAGGTTTCCCTAAAAATAAAAAAAAAAGCGACCAGATGGGTGGAGGGTTCTGTTGTTTTTTGGTGTGAGTTCGAATCTCCGGAGAGACGACGACTTTTTAGCTCACCTGGGCCGAAGGGTCAATGGGAGCTTATAGTATAGTGGGTCCTCCGTCGTCCGTCCACACTTTTGAGCAGCTATATCTCTGCAGCCTGCAGGCTGATCTCAATCATTTCTCATCTGTAGCATGCCTCTGGTGGGGCATTGATGACATAAGCTTTTTTTGGAATCGCATGACAACTTTGGTTGCTATGGCAATCACAAGGTTCCATAGACTTACAATGGGAAAATGCTTGTCATCACCGTTGCCTCTTCAGTTTTGATCGGATCTTTCTGAAACTTATATATAAGGTGGCAGGGGATAAAATCTCGGATGTGTTCGAAAACCGGCTTAGTCGGCCCATTTATCATAGAGTTACATCCCTTTGATTGCTGAAAATGCCGATTTTGGACCTTGTCATCACCGTAGCCCCTTCAGTTTTGATCGGATCTTTCTGAAACTTATATGTAAGGTGACTGGGGATAAAATCTCGGATTAGTTCGAAAACTGACCAAGTCGGCCCATTTATCATAGAGTAAAGTCCCTTTGGTTGTTGAAAATGCTGATTTTTGACATTGTCATCACCGTAGCCCTTTCAGTTTTGATCGAATCTTTCTGAAACTTATATGTAACGTGGCTAGTGATAAAATCTCGGATGAGCTCGAAAACCAGCCAAGTTGGTCCATTTATCACAGAGTAACGTACCTTTGATTGCTGAAAATGCCGGTTTTTGATCTTGTCATCACTATTACCCCTTCAGTTTTGATTGGATCTTTCTGAAACTTATAAGTAAGGTGGCTGGGGATAAAACCTCGGAAGAGTTCGAAAACCGGCTAAGTCCGCCCATTTATCATAGAGTTACGTCCCTTTGATTGATGAAAATGCCGATTTTTGACCTTGTCATCACGGTAGCCCCTTCAGTTTTGATCGGATCTTTCTGAAACTTATAAGTAACGTGGCTTGAGATAAAACCTTGGATGAGTTCGAAAACCAGCCAACTCGGCCCATTTATCAGAGCTACGTCCCTTTCATTGCTGAAAATGCCGATTTTTTACCTTGTCATCACTGTAGCCCCTTCAGTTTTGATCGGATCTTTCTGAGACTTATATGTAAGGTGGCTGGGATAAAAACTCGGATGAGTTCGAATACCGGCCAAGTCGACCCATTTATCATAGAGTTGCGTCCCTTTGATTGCTGAAAATGCCAAATTTTGTTTTACCTTGTCGTCACGGTAGCTCCTTCAGTTTTGATCGGAACTTTCTGAAACTTATATGTAAGGTGGCTGGAGATTAAACCTTATATAAGTTTGAAAACCGGCCAAGTCGGCCCATTTATTATAGAGTTACGTCCCTTTGCTGAAAATGCCGATTTTTGATTTTGTCACCACAGTAGCCCCTTCAGTTTTGATCGGATCTTTCTGAAACTTATATTTAAGGTAGCTGGGAATAAAACCTCGGATGAGTTCGAAAATCGAAGGCGCTACGGTGATGACAAGCATTTTGATTGCTGAAAATGCCGATTTTGGACTTTGTCATCACCGTAGCCCCTTCAGTTTTGATCGGATCTTTCTGAAACTTAAAAACTCGGATGAGTCCGAATACCGGCCAAGTCGGCCCATTTATCATTGAGTTACGTCCCTTTGATTGCTAAAAAAATGCCGCTTTTTGACCTTGTCATCACGGTAGCCCCTTAAGTTTTGATCGGCTCTTTCTGAAACTTATATGTAAGGTGGCTGGGGATAAAATCCCGGATTTGTTCGAAAACTGGCCAAGTCTGCCCATTTAACATAGTGTTACTTCCCTTTGATTGCTGAAAATGCCGATTTTCGACCTTGTCATCACCGCCGCCCCTTCAGTTTTGATCGGATCTTTCTGAAACTTATCTGTAAGGTGGCTTGGGATTACAACCTGGATGTGTTCAAAACCGGCCAAGTCGACTAATTTTTCATAGAGTTACGTCCCTTTGATTTCTGAAAATGCCGATTTTTGACCTTGTCATCACCGTAGCCCCTTCAGTTTTGGTCAGATCTTTCTGAAACTTAAACGTAAGGTGGCTGGGGATAAAAGCTCGGATGAGTTCAAAAAGCGGCCAAGTCGGCCCAATTTTCATAGAGTTACGTCCCTTTTATTGCTGAAAATGCCGATTTTAAGCTCACCTGGGCCGAAGGCTCCAGGGGAGCTTATAGTTTAGTGGGTCCTCCTTCGTCCGTCCACACTTTTGAGCAGCTATATCTCTGCAGCCTGCAGGCTGATCCCAATCATTTCTCATCTGTAGCATGCCCCCGGTGGGACATCGATGACATAACCTTTTTTTCGAAATCGCTCAAAAACCTTGTTTGCTATGGCAACCACAAGGTCCCATAGACTTACAATGGGAAAATGCTTGTCATCACCGTAGCGCCTTCAGTTTTAATCGGATCTTTCTGAAACTTATATGTAAGGTGGCTGGGGAAAAAAACTCGGATGAGTTCGAAAACCGACCAAGTTGGCCCATTTATCATAGAGTTACGGCCCTTTGATTGCTTACAATGCCGATTCTGGTCCTTGTCATCACCGTAGCCCCTTCAGTTTTGATCGGATCTTTCTGAAACTTATATGTAAGGTGGCTGGGGATAAAATCTCAGATGAGTTCGACAACCAGTCAAGTCGGCCCATTTATCGTAGAGTAACGTCTCTTTGATTGCTGAAAATGCCGATTTTTGACATTGTCATCACTGTAGCCCTTTCAGTTTTGATCGGATCTTCCTGAAAATTATATGTAAGGTGGCTTGGGATAAAATCTCGGATGAGTTCGAAAACCAGCCAAGTCGGCCCATTTATCATAGAGTTACGTCCCTTTGATTGCTGAAAATGCCGATTTTTGAACTTGTCATCACCTTAGCCCCCTCAGTTTTGATCGGATCTTTCTGAAACTTATATGTAAGGTGGTTGGGGATAAAAACTCGGATGAGTTCGAATACCGGCCAAGTCGGCCCATTTATCATAGAGTTACATCCCTTTGATTGCTGAAAAATGCCGCTTTTTTGACCTTGTCATCACGGTAGCCCCATTCAGTTTAGATCGGCTCTTTCTGAAACTTATATGTAAGGTGGCTGGGGATAAAATCCCGGATGAATTCGAAAACTGGCCAAGAACGCCCATTTAACATAGTGTTACTTCCCTTTGATTGCTGAAAATGCCGATTTTCGACCTTGTCATCACCGCCGCCCCTTTAGTTTTGATCGGATCTTTCTGAAACTTATCTGTAAGGTGGCTTGGGATTACAACCTTGATGTGTTCAAAATCGGCTGTCGACCCATTTGTCATAGAGTTACGTCCCTTTGATTTCTTAAAATGCCGATTTTTGACCTTGTCATCACCGTAGCCCCTTCAGTTTTGGTCAGATCTTTCTGAAACTTATACGTAAGGTGGCTGGGGATAAAAACTCGGATGAGTTCAAAAAGCGGCCAAGTCGGCCTATTTATCATAGTTACGTCCCTTTTATTGCTGTAAATGCCGATTTTTAAGCTAACCTGGGCCGAAGGCTCCAGGGGAGCTTATAGTATAGTGGGTCCTCCTTCGTCCGTCCATACTTTTGAGCAGCTATATCTCTGCAGCCTGCAGGCTGATCCCAATCATTTCTCATCTGTAGCATGCCTCTGGTGGGATATTGATGACATAACCTTTTTTTCGAAATCGCTCAAAAACCTTGTTTGCTATGGCAACCACAAGGTCCCGTAGTCTCACAATGGGAAAATGCTTGTCATCACCGTAGCGCCTTCAGTTTTAATCGGATCTTTCTGAAACTTATATGTAAGGTGGCTGGGGAAAAAAAAACTCGGATGAGTTCGAAAACCGGCCAAGTTAGCCCATTTATCATAGAGTTACGGCCCTTTGATTGCTTACTATGCCGATTTTGGACCTTGTCATCACCGTAGCCCCTTCAGTTTTGGTGGGATCTTTCTGAAGCTTATATGTAAGGTGGCTGGGGATAAAATCTCAGATGAGTTCGAAAACCAGTCAAGTCGGCCCATTTATCGTAGAGTAACGTCTCTTTGATTGCTGAAAATGCCAGTTTTGACCTTGTCATCACTGTAGCCGTTTCAGTTTTGATCGGATCTTTCTGAAAAATATATGTAAGGTGGCTTGGGATAACATCTCGGATGAGTTCGAAAACCAGCCAAGTCGGCCCATTTATCATAGAGTTACGTCCCTTTGATTGCTGAAAATGCCGATTTTTGACCATGTCATCACCGTAGCCCCTTCAGTTTTGATCGGCAAAACTGAAAGGGCTACAGTGATGACAAGGTCAAAAATCGGCATTTTCAGCAATCAAAGAGACGTTACTCTACGATAAATGGGCCGACTTGACTGGTTGTGGCTGGGGATAAAAACTCGGATGAGTTCGAATACCGGCCAAGTCGGCCCATTTATCATAGAGTTACGCCCCTTTGATTGCTGAAAAATGCCGCTTTTTGACCTTGTCATTATGGTAGCCCCTTTCAGTTTTGATCGGCTCTTTCTGAATTTTATATGTAAGGTGGCTGGGGATAAAATCCCGGATGAGTTCGAAAACTGGCCAAGTCCGCCCATTTAACATAGTGTTTCTTCCCTTTGATTGCCGAAAATGCCGATTTTCGACTTTGTCATCACCGCCGCCCGTTCAGTTTTGATCGGATCTTTCTGAAACTTACTTGTAAGGTGGCTTGGGATTACAACCTGGATGTGTTCAAAACCGGCCTAGTCGACCCATTTGTCATAGAGTTCCGTCCCTTTGATTGCTGAAAATGCCGGTGGCTGGTGGCTGGGGAAATAAACTCGGATGAGTTCGAAAACCGGCCAAGTTGGCCCATTTATCATAGAGTTACGTCCCTTTGATTGCTGACAATACCGATTTTTGACCTTGTCATCACCGTAGCCCCTTAAGTTTTGGTCAGATCTTTCTGAAACTTATTCGTAAGGTGGCTGGGGATAAAAACTCGGATGAGTTCAAAAAGCGGCCAAGTCGGCCCATTAGAGTAACGTCTCTTTGATTGCTGAAATTGCCGATTTTAAGCTCACCTGGGCCGAAGGCTCCAGGGGAGCTTATAGTATAGTGGGTCCTCCGTCGTCCGTCCACACTTTTGAGCAGCTATATCTCTCCACCCTGCAGGATGATCCCAATCATTTCTCATCTGTAGCATGCCTCTGGTGGGGCATTGATGACATAACCTTTATTTTCGAAATCGCTCAAAAACCTTGTTTGCTATTGCAACCACAAGGTCCCATACACTTACAATGGGAAAATGCTTGTCATCACCGTAGCGCCTTCAGTTTTAATCGGATCTTTCTGAAACTTATATGTAAGGTGGGTGGGGAAAAAAAACTCGGATGAGTTCGAAAACCGGCCAAGTTGGCCCATTTATAATAGAGTTACGTCCCTTTGATTGCTGACAATGCCGATTTTGGACCTTGTCATCACCGTAGCCCCTTCAGTTTTGATCGGATCTTTCTGAAACTTATATGTAAGGTGGCTGGGGATAAAATCTCAGATAAGTTCGAAAACCAGCCAAGTTGGCCCATTTATCGTAGAGTAACGTCTCTTCGATTGCTGAAAATGCCGATTTTTGACCTTGTCATCACTGAAACCGTTTCAGTTTTGATCGGATCTTTCTGAAAATTATATGTAAGGTGGCTTGGGATAAAATCTCGGATGAGTTCGAAAACCAGCCAAGTCGGCCCATTTATCATACAGTTACGTCCCTTTGATTGCTGAAAATGCCGATTTTTGACCTTGTCATCACCGTAGCCCCTTCAGTTTTGATCGGATCTTTCTGAAACTTATATGTAAGGTGGCTGGGGATAAAATCTCGGATGAGTCCGAAAACCGACCAAGTCAGCCCATTTATCGTAGAGTAACATCCCTTTGATTGCTGAAAATGCCGATTTTTAGCTCACCTGGGCCGAAGGTTCCAGGGGAGCTTATAGTATAGTGGGTCCTCCGTCTTCAGTTCAGTTTTGATCGGATCTTTCTGAAACTTATATATAAGGTGGCTGGGGATAAAACCTCGGATGGGTTCGATAACCGGCCAAGTCGGCCCATTTATCATAGAGTTACGTCCCTTTGATTGCTGAAAATGCCGATTTTGGACCTTGTCATCACCGTAGCCCCTTCAGTTTTGATCGGATCTTTCTGAAACTTATATGTTAGGTGGCTGTGAATAAAATCTCGGATGAGTTCGAAAACCGGCCAAGTCGGCCCATTTATCGTAGAATAACGTCCCTTTGATTGCTGAAAATGCTGATTTTTGACCTTGTCATCACCGTAGCCCTTTCAGTTTTGATCGAATCTTTCTGAAACTTATATGTTACGTGGCTATTGATGAAATCTGTGATGAGTTCGACAACCAGCCAAGCTGGTCCATTTATCACAGAGTAGCGTCCCTTTGATTGCTGAAAATGCCGATTTTTGACCTTGTCATCACCGTAGCCCGCTCAGTTTTGATCGGATCTTTCTGAAACTTATACGTAAGGTGTCTGAGGATAAAACCTCGAATGAGTTCGAATACCGGCCAAGGTGGCATATTAATCATAGAGTTAGGTCCCTTTGATTGCTGAAAATGTTGATTTTTGATCTTGTCATCACTGTAGTCCCTTCAGTTTTGATCGGATCTTTCTGAAACTTATATGTAAGGTGGCTGAGGATAAAACCTCGGATGAGTTCGAAAACCAGCCAAATCGCCGCATTTACTATATAGTTATGTCCCTTTGATGGCTGAAAATGTTGATTTTCGACCTTGTCATCACCGTAGGCCCTTTAGTTTTGATTGGATCTTTCTGAAACTTATATGTGAGGTGACTGGGTATAAAACCTTGGATGAGTTCGATAACCGGCAAAGTCGGCCCATTTATCATAGAGTTACGTCCCTTTGATTGCTGAAAATGCTGATTTTGGACCTTGTCATCACCGAAGCCCCTTCAGTTTTGATCGGATCTTTCTGAAACTTATATGTAAGGTGGCTGGGGATAAAATCTCGGAGGAGTTCGAAAACCGACCAAGTCAGCCCATTTATCGTAGAGTAACGTCCCTTTGATTGCTGAAAATGCCGATTTTTAGCTCACCTGGGCCGAAGGTTAGAGGGGAGCTTATAGTATAGGTGGTCCTCCGTCTTCAGTTCAGTTTTGATCGGATCTTTCTGAAACTTATATATAAGGTGGCTGGGGATAAAACCTCGGATGAGTTCGATAACCGGCCAAATAGGCCCATTTATCATAGAGTTACGTCCCTTTGATACCTGAAAATGCCGATTTTGGACCTTGTCATCACCGTAGCCCCTTCAGTTTTGATCGGATCTTTCTGAAACTTATATGTTAGGTGGCTGTGAATAAAATCTCGGATGAGTTCGAAAACCGGCCAAGTCGGCCCATTTATCGTAGAATAACGTCCCTTTGATTGCTGAAAATGCTGATTTTTGACCTTGTCATCACCGTAGCCCTTTCAGTTTTGATCGAATCTTTCTGAAACTTATATGTTACGTGGCTATTGATGAAATCTGTGATGAGTTCGACAACCAGCCAAGCTGGTCCATTTATCACAGAGTAGCGTCCCTTTGATTGCTGAAAATGCCGATATTTGACCTTGTCATCACCGTAGCCCGCTCAGTTTTGATCGGATCTTTCTGAAACTTATACGTAAGGTGTCTGAGGATAAAATCTCGAATGAGTTCGAATACCGGCCAAGGTGGCATATTAATCATAGAGTTAGGTCCCTTTGATTGCTGAAAATGTTGATTTTTGATCTTGTCATCACCGTAGCCCCTTCAGTTTTGATCGGATCTTTCTGAAACTTATATGTAAGGTGACTGTGAATAAAATCTCGGATGAGTTCGAAAACCGACCAAGTCGGCCCATTAATCGCAGAGAGACGTCCCTTTGATTGCTGAAAATGCTGATTTTTGACATTGTCATCACCGTAGCCCTTACAGTTTTGATCGAATCTTTCTGAAACTTATATGTATCGTGGCTAGTGATAAACTCTCGGATGAGTTCGAAAACCAGCCAAGTTGGTCCATTTATCACAGAGTAACGTCCCTTTGATTGCTGAAAATGCCGATTTTTGACCTTGTCATCACCGTAGCCCCTTCAGTTTTGATTGGATCTTTCTGAAACTTATATGGTAGGGGGCTGGGAATAAAACCTTGGATGAGTTTGAATACTGGCAAAGTGGACAAATTTATCATAGAGTTAGGTGCCTTTGATTGCTTAAAAATGCCTATTTTCGACCTTGTTAGCACTGCTGCCCCTTCAGTTTTGATCGGATCTTCATGAAACTTACAAATAAGTCGGGAAGAAAAGCTAGGAGGAGTTTGAAAACTCGTGAGGTTTGCCTATTTGTCACGGAGTAACATCCCTTTGATTGCAGCAGTGAATTGCTTATTTTTGAACTTGTCATCACCATAGCCCCATCAGTTTATATCGGATCTTCTTAGCAAGTCAGGAATAAAAGCTTGAATGAGTTTGAACACTGGTGAGGTCAGCCTATTTATCATAGAGTTACATTCTACTTGATTTGCAGAAATTGCTTACCATGTCATCACCATGTCCCTTCATTAATCCTTCAGTAAAGGTTGGCACTTCCTGAAACTTTGAATCTGTTAGCTCAGGTGATACAGGACCAGCTTGGTCCTCTTGTTTTTTTAAATACTACTATTGTGTGTAAACGATGCGTAAACACCTTTATTACTTCTTAAATATCTTCCTTCCTTTTTTTAAAAAATCTTGTTCAATAATAAGCCGTAGTAATATTTCCTTATATGGACATGTTTACTACAGTTTTTGAAAATAACATTATTGGGAATACCCTTAACTTCTCGTTTATTTAGGTTATTTTTTTAAAATAAACAAGGGGTTTGTGATTTGACCAGCTCATTGGGAGTTCCTGACCAGCCTCCCAGGAGTCCATATACTCGTAGGGGTAGACACCCTTCCGGGTCAAGAGCTGGGGCCTCTGCTGGTCTGGCTCGTAGTGGGACGTGATCTGGAAAGCTTCCGGCTGGTTTGCCGCCACCAGCTTGTCAAGGAAAGCTAGCAGGAATTGGGCGCTATCGATGAAACGGAGCTGCCCGAGAGAGAAGATGTACTTTTATGGGTTGTTGGGGATGCATGAGACTCTGCCTTTGACCTTCGAGATAGCCTGTACCCACTGTGGTTGGGGAACACCACGCACGGGAATGACGGTGGTCTTTGGGCTTAGTCTCAACTTAAGGTTGCAGGCGTTATTGGCTGTCCCTCGATATTTACCCGTGATATGACAGTGGTCGCAGACACAGTCACCGTCTAGCGTTTCTTTCGCATAAATGGAAATTCGCGTTGCGAATGGTGGCATTGTTATGGGCCCGCCAGTCCTCTTGTGTCATCCTTATGGCTTTAGGGTTGGCTAGCACGCCCTTCCTCCTGGAGTGATTTTAAGAAGCACTCTGCTGCATTTTGGCCGCGATACCCGACGGGCGGCTTTGTTGTTCCATCACTGCGCACCACGACATAGCAGTAGCTGCAAGCCTCATGCTGTTGTGTTCGTCGGGTGTTGCTTTTTGTGGGATCGAGTTCGGGGCCCTCGATCTTGGTGGTGAGAGCCTCAAAAGCTGCATAGATGAATGGGGTTGGTTGCTGCTTGTGGTGGTTCTGGAAGGTGAGCTTGTTCTTACACTCCTCTGGCATCTCCACCCGGACAGCTGTCTGGCCGATGCCTTCGCACTCAAGCTTGTGGGCCTCCAGCAGGTCTTCTTTCGTTTAGCCAGGAAGACAACGCTCACAGAAGTGCTTCTTTTTGGGTGCTTGCTCTGGTCAAATCAGAGGCGGTTGAGGTCCTTGATCCAGGTGTAGTGGAATTTACCGGCCATTTCGATCAGCATCAGGTTGATCCTTGGTATCTGTCGTGGCGGCTTGCTGAGGCGGTGGACGGTGATGCCCTTGTCCCAGCAAAAGACGTTGATGGCTAGGTTGTTCTGCCGCTCCACTATGCGGATCTGAGAGATGGGCGTGATGTTATCAATTCCTTCAAAGTTCAGACCATCATTGGTAGGATACCATCTTGGTCTCTCTGGGTGACGTGGTGGTGGCGGATATGCCAGAGCCGCTCGGAGCGCCCATGGAAGGCAGTGGTCATCCCTGTTCTTCACGTTGATTACTGCCTTCTTAGAACTTACAGCTGCTGGGAGTGGGATGTAGGACCCGCGCCGAAGAGGCTGATATCGGGCAATAACCAGCCAAATGGTCTGTACCTGATCTACAACCCAGCCAGACCCTCTATGTGTCCACTTTTCGAGTGTTTCTTGGATCTTTGGGAAGGTTTTATCGAGAGCCCCCTTGATTTCACTGGCCTGGAGAAGGGCCTCCTGTTTGGGGCGCAGCACGGGGGTTGTGTACTCCTCAATACCGTCTGGGTTGTCCTTCCGAAGTTAAACCTTGAGAGCCAACTGGAACTTCACGTCACCCAGAGCCTCGATCGTTTCCTCGAGCTTGCTACTGATTTGGGGCACCACAGGCTCGAGGAAAGCCCTGGGATCTGCACTATGAGGATTATTGGCAGGCACGTCCATCTGCCTGCCCCTCAAGAAGTCGCTAATGACCCATGGGGTCTGACTGAAGACTAGCTTTTCTTTTATCTGCTCAGCAGATGCAAACAAGTTGATACTCCTTCACAGATCTCAGGACTTTGTTTCGGGAGATAGGGTCAAATTCCTCCTCAATGGCCTTTCTCTTGGCAGCCTTCTTTGTGTGGCGCAGGGGTAGGTCGATATTTTTCAGGCTGTAAGGGCTTTAACAAGCGGCCTTTGACAGAATCCGGCATAGACCCATCCAAGATGTTTTGAACCACATGATGGAGAGTCGAATTCTTCTCAGGTATTTCTGCAAGTAACTGCTCTATGTATTCATCCATAGTAGCCATGTTACAGAATGGGTATACAATTTATAATAACTGTCTCTAAATCGAAACATCGATGGCGGCTAGACGCCTAAATTCCTTCTGCACCGCTCTGGTTGCACGACCCCACGCACTTGCATACCCACACGGCCAACAAAGTTGTTGTTTGTTTGGTTTAAACATATTTATTTCGGAATTAATATAAATTATACAAGCAAGTAAATACAAACAAATCATAGGATAAGAACGAAAGCACAAGTACTTATTGAGTTCTTCTCCTTACATGCTTAATATTGTATTATTTCAGGTGGTTGTTTGTCAAATAATGTGTACTTAGGATCATATACTGACATATAACTAATTGAATAATTCGAAGTGGAAACAGAAAAAAGGAACATATCAAAAGATAGATATATTTACAAAACAAAATAAATAGATAAATAAATAAATAAATAAATAAATGAAACTTTGGATGAAATGCAGTAAGAACTGCCATAAAAAGAAAACAGAGAAAATATAGTACGGTACAAAAGTAAACAAAAGAAAAAGAAGAAAAAAAAAAATACTATCAAGCAGGGTTGGTGAGTGCTAGGGCGCAAGGTATAGGTAACGGATCCATATATCTTGTGAATTGGCAGGAGAGTCGTCGTAGAGTTCATTTGCATATTTAAAAGCGTTTCGTGTCGATAATATATTTGTGTACATTTGCGAATATGGCAGCATTTATGTCGTGGGATAGTGATGGGTCGCCATAAAGAACTACTTTTAAGGTTGGGGTAGCGTTGTTTGTTTGTAACCCCAACCCACAGACCTTGCATGACCGCGTGCATGAACCCTTGCGGTGACGCATGAGGTGAATTTTACAGTACTGTCCCAAACAACTCTTACCACAGAACTCTATCGAGCTAACAGTCATCCATTGGCAAGTGTTGTGTCCCTTAGGCATGGTTTGAAACAAACGAGGCTAAAACCAGTATATCTATTACAAGTATCTGTCTAAATAGGTTACTTCCTTATTAAACCTCGAATTTGTCCTAGAACTGGGGTCCGCCGGTGGGGGAGGGGCGTCCCCTATAATATTTGCCCCAAAAAGTTGTCCCCATTGTCTACGATTTTTTGGGGATGGGGTTGGTGGGGTGTGGGCGCTTGGGTAGAATGTTTGGGTGCTGGGAGGCTTTATTTGTTGAATAGGGTGTCTGAATGGGGTTTGATGTTTGGGTGTTGGGAGGCTTTATTTGCTGAATGGGGTGTCTGAATGGGGTTTGTCCTAGAACCTACATAGTATATACTACTGGGACAAATACTTTTGGAAATATGGCCAAGGTTAAAGTTTTTTGTTAAAATTTCGAAAAAATAGGCCAAAGTTCAATGGTCAAGGTCATAGGTAATAAAGTTTGATATAAGTGGAAAAGTCTTGGCCCAAGGAACACATATGTGACTTTTGAAGGCTGCATCGATTGTGGTATAAAAATGAGAGACCAAAAATAATTCTTGAAACTGGTTTTTTTCATATGCCACAAAGGGAGATAAATTTGTTAAATTGCATGATAGAGTTATGGAACTTAGTAAGAATGTAACTATTGTGATCATACAAATCTGTGTCAAGTTTCATGAGGCCAGGGCAAATATTTTGGAAAATATGGCCAAGGCTAATGTTTTTGTAACATTTTCGAAAAATAGGTCAAAGGTCAAGGTCACGGGTCAAAATTCTTGGGATCAATGAAAAGGTCTTGTCCCAAAGAACATCTATGTGGAGTTTGAAGGCTGTACTATTGGTGGTATTAAAATGAAAGACAAACCCGTTTTTTCAAATGGAGAGACAAGGGGAGATAATTCTGTCGAATTGCATGGAACTTGGGCAGAATGTAACTCTTGTGACGAGTATATATGTGAAGTTTCATGAAGCTAGGCCAAATACTTTTGAAAATATGATCCAAGGTTAAAGTTTCGAAAAATAGGTCAACGTTCAAAGTCAAGGTCACAAAGTTTGGAATCAATAGAAAGGTCTTGTCCTAAGGAACATCCATGTGAAGTCTGAAGGCTCTGTTATAAATAGTAGTGAAATGAGAGGAAAATGTGTTTCCGAAAAACAAAAAGAAATAGAAAAGGGAGATGATGTAGCCAAAACCAACAATACAGTTATGACCCTTTATCAGACTGTAGCTTTTGTGATGGTGAGTATGTGTATGAAGCTTCATGAGGCTAGGTCAAATACTTTTGAAGTTATAGCCAAGGTTAAGTTTTTTTCGGAACGCCGCCGCCGACGACAACGCAGATGCCGGAGTGACGACAATAGCTCGAAAAACAAAAATCAAAACAAAACAAAAAAAAAAAAAAAAAAAAAACAGATGAGCTAAAATAGGCTTTTTTACAGCAATCTAAGGGACATAACTCTATGATAGGGGCGGGGCCGTTTTTGGCCCCAGGGCTATAATTTGAACAATCTTGGTAGAGGTCCACTAGATGAAGCTTCATACCAAATATCAAAGACCTCGGCCTTCTGGTTTCAGAAAAGAAGATTTTTTAAGGTTTTCCCTATACAGCCTATGTAAAACCAGTGGGCCCCGGGGCGGGGTCGTTTTTGGCCCCAGGGCTATAATTTGAACAATCTTGGTAGAGGTCCACTAGATGAAGCTTCATACCAAATATCAATGACCTAGGCCTTCTGGTTTCAGAGTAGAATTTGTTTTATATGATTTCCCTCTATAAGTCTATATATAAAGAGTAGGCCCCGGGGTGGGGCTGTTTTTGGCCCCATGGCTATAATTTGAACAATCTTGGTAGAGGTCCACTAGATGAAGCTTCATACCAAATATCGAAGACCTGGGCCTTCTGGTTTCAGATAAGAAGATTTTTAAAGGTTTTCCCCATATAAGCCTATATATAACCAGTGGGCCCCGGGGCGCGGCCGTTTTTGGCCCCATGGCTATAATTTGAACAATCTTGGTAGAGGTCCACTAGATGAAGCTTCATACCAAATATCAAAGACCTGGGCCTTCTGGTTTCAAACAAGAAGATTTTTAAAGGTTTTCCCCCATATAAGCCTATATAAAACCTGTGGGCCCCGGGGCGGGGCCGTTTTTGGCCCCAGGACTATAATTTGAACAATCTTGGTAGAGGTCCACTAGATGAAGCTTCATACCAAATATCAAAGACCTGGGTCTTCTGGTTTCAGACAAGAAGATTTTTAAAGGTTTTACCTATATAAGCCTATGTAAAACCAGTGGGTCCCGGAGCGGGGCCGTTTTTGGCCCCAGGGCTATAATTTGAACAATCTTGGTAGAGTTCCACTTGATGAAGCTTCATACAAAATATCAAAGACCTGGGCCTTTTGGTTTCAGAGAAGAAAAGATTTTTAAAGTTTTTTTCTTATTTTCCCCTTTTTGTTGCCATGGCAACCAGAGTTCTGCATTGAATAGAATATTCTTTGAACAACTTTGAGAGAGGACCACCTAAGGATCATTTCTGCCAAGTTTTTTTTAGAATCTGTTCAGTGGTTTAGGAAAAGATGTTGTTTAAAGAAATTGTGAATGGACGGACGGACGTACGGACGGACGGACGGACGACGACGACGACGGACGGTGACCGATCACAACAGCTCCCCCGGAGCCTTCGGCTCAGGTGAGCTAAAAACCTGGGCCATGCGGTTTCAGAGAAGATTTTTTTTTAAAATTCTGTAAAAGAATCTATTTTTAGCTCCTGTGACCTAGATGTGCAACGGAACCATTTGAACAACTTCGAAAGGGGACCATCTAAGGCTCATTCCTGTGAAGTTTGGTCAAAATCCTTTCAGTGCTTTAGGAGGAGATGTCATTTGAAGAAAAAATAACCCAAGGACAATATCTTTAAAAATATTTTAAAATCGAGCAAATGGGCTAGGAGATGTTGTTTGAAGTTTTTTTTATATTTTTAGGTCTGGTGGTGCAAAACCGTTTTAGCAATTCTGGTAGGGGATCACCTTAGGAACATTTCTGTGAAATTATTTTGAAATTGGGCCAATGGGCTAGGAGGAGATGTTGTTTAAAGGTTTTTCTATTTTTAGCTCTGGAGGCCATTTTGTTCAGTGGAGCAGAACCATTTAAGCAATTTTGGCAGAGCGTTACATCAGGAACATTTCTGTGAAATAATTTTGAAATCGGGCCAAAGGGCTTGGAGGAGATGTCGTTTAAAGAGTTTTCTATTTTTAGCTATGGTGGCCATTTTGTTCAGTGGAGTGGAACCATTTTAGCAATTTTGGAAGAGGATCACCCAAGGAACCCTTTTGTGAAATTATTTTGAAATCGGGCCAAAGGGCTAGGAGGAGATGGCGTTTAAAGTTTTTTTTCTATTTTTAGCTCTGGCTGCCATTTTGTTCAGCAGAGCGGAACGGAACCATTTTAGCAATTTTGTTAAATGGTCACCCAAAGAACATTTCTGAAAAATTATTTTGAAATCGGGCCAAAGGGCTGGGGCGGAGCGGAACCATTTTAGCAATTTTGGTAGAGGGTCACCTTAGGAACATTTCTTTGATTTTTTTTTTTTAATCGGGCCAAAGGGCTTGGGAGAGATGTCGTTTAAAAGGGTTTTTTTTCTATTTTTTTGGTCTGGCGGCCATTTTATTCAGCGGAGCGGAACCATTTTTAATTTTGGTAGAGTGTCACCTTATGAACATTTCTGTGAATTTATTTTGAAATCGGGCCAAAGTGCTAGGAGGAGATGTCGTTTAAAGTTTTTTTTTTCTATTTTTAGCTCTGGTGGCCATTTTGTTCAGTGGAGCGGAACCATTTTAGCAATTTTGGTAGAGTGTCACCCGAGGAACATTTCTGTCAAGTATTTTGAAATCTTTTAACCGGCTTAGGAGGAGATGTCATTGAAGTGAATAGTTGACGACGCATGACGCACGACAGTTTTTTTTTTCTATTTTTATTTCTGGCTGCCATTTTGTTTAGTGGAGCGGAACCGTTTTTATCAATTTTGGTAGAGGGTCACCTTAGGAACTTTTCTGTATTTTGAAATCATGCCAAAGGGCTTGGAGGAGATGTCGTTTAAAGGTTTTTCCTATTTTTAGCTCTGGTGGCCATTTTTTTCAGCCGAGCGGAACCATTTTAGCAATTTTAGCAGCGGGTCAACTTAGGAACATTTCTGTGGAATTATTTCGAAATCAGGCCAAAGGGCTTGGAGGAGATGTCTATTAAATGTTGTTTTTTCTATTTTTAGCTCTGGCGGCCATTTTGTTCAGCAGAGCGGAACCATTTTAGCACTTTTATTAGAGGGTCATCCAATGAACATTTCTGTGAAACTATTTCGAAATCAGGCCAAAGGGCTCGGAGGAGATGTCGTTTAAAGGTTTTTTTTCTATTTTTAGTTCTGGCGGCCATTTTGTTCAGCAGAGCGGAAACATTTTAGCAATTTTACAAGAGGGTCAGCTTAGGAACATTTCTGTGAAATTATTTCGCAATCAGCCAAAGAGCTTGGAGGAGATGTCGTTTGAAGTTTTTTTTTTTTTTTTTTTTTAGCTCTGGTGGCCATTTTGTTCAGCGGATCGGAACCATTTTAGCAATTTTTGTAGAGGGTCATCCAAGGAACATTTCTGTGAAATTATTTTGAAATCAGGCCAAAGGGCTAGGAGAAAATGTCCTTTAAAGTTTTTTTTTCTATTTTTAGCTCTAGCGGCCATTTTGTTCAGCGGAGCGGAACCATTTTAGGAATTTTGGTAGAGGGTCACCCAAGGAACATTTCTGTGAAAGTATTTTGAAATCCATTCAACGGTTTAGGAGGAGATGTCATTTAAGTGAATTGTTGACGACGCACACCGCACGACGGACGCCGGACACAGGGTGATCACAATAGCTCACCTTGAGCACTTCGTGCTCAGGTGAGCTGAAAATGTACGACGAAAATTTGTTCGAGACGAATAGTGTGAGCCACTGAGAGGTAAATCATAGCGCAAGGTCAGCTGGAATAATGGGGCTGACTTAAGGGGAATGGGAACACCTCCGGGGAGGCAACTCCTGCAGAAGTATTTTTTGACTCCCATGTCAATAGGGGCCAACTGTTAAAGGAAAGAATTTGCTCCTCATTTGCTCCTGAGGAGAAAATTCTTTCATTTAAAAGAAGACCCCCTTTTCAGTGAAACAGGGCTTATAGAATATCGAACAGGAAGTCCCGAAAGTTGTCACCCTTTGAAAAATGGCGAAAAAATCTGCTAGTGGTTCCCATTTCCCTTAAGGGTATCTAAAATGAGCCGGGGTACAACATTTCCTACAATTTAAATATGCGCCCAACGAAGAATCAGATGAGCTTGCGCATCCATATGGTCTGACCAGAGACTTCTCTTGCTGCATGAAGGAGAATTGGGCCCTTAGCTATCCTTAGAACGCACAACGAAGACTGATCAGACTGCGCAGATGCACAGGCTGATCTGAGTCTTCGCTAAGCGCACATGTAAATTATAGGAAATGCTGTGACCGGACTCAAATAAAATTATATTGTGTGTACATATTAGAATCTACTTACAACTGGTCGACAAACTTTGATGTGAGATCAGCTCTAGCAGTTTTTTGTTCATTAATAAATCACAGTCTGGATGTCAGTTGTAAAGAAGATCAAATCACGAGCGCGTAGCGCGAGTGATTTATCTACTTTCAACTGACTGACATTTATTTGTTACTCAAAAAATCATATTCTAGAGCTGATCCAATCGAAATGTAACACACTATCCTGAGAATCAATGATGGAGCCATTTGGTTTCTGAGAACATCTTTAAAGACTTTTCTACCATGTAAGCCATTTTGGTCATGTGACTAAAACCATCTGAACAAATGTTTTCTCCCCCATCCCCAAAAACTCCATATGAAGTTTGGCTTAAATTTGCCCAGATGTTTTTTTTGTTTTGTTTTTTTACATTTATTTTGATATCTTGGTGACACTGGACCAAGGTCAATGAGTAACGTTGAGCTTTGGTACAACTTAATTAACTTGCATACATTATCACAGGCAGTAACAGTTTTCGAACTTTATTCCCCTACAAAAGCACAAGTGACCAAATTTTACTATGGTGATTTATTGCAGAATAAAACACACTGTTCGTTTCCATGCCTGTCTTGTCACAATAGGTGCTCTGTGCTAGAATAAGTCAAGTTTAGGATGACGTCTACACTAGGACGATCGAAGGACAATTACCGGTAAATGCAGTCAAAGGACAACGGCTTGAAAACCCTTGGGACCATGCAGATTTGTTCGAGACAGGGGTAGTTCAAGCCACTGAGAGTTAAGAAATAGATCCGCCCTAGCAGTGATTTGTTGAGTAATAAATCACAGTATGGAGGTTAGTTGTAAGTAGACAAATCACGAGCACAGAGTGCTCGTGATTTGTCTACTTACAACTGACCGATAAACTGTGATTAATTACTCAACAAATCACATACTATAGCTGATCTTTACACAAAAATCGACAATAAATGTGTTGTTTCCTTCAAATTCTCCCAACCTTTCGCCATTGTTAGAAGAAACCCCACCAATATTATTCACTGTATCACACACATTTATCTCCTTGTGTAAAGTTTTAATGCGAGAAAATAACGTTTCAACGTCTAACGTCAAGGAATCTATGAGTGACGTCATAAATCGGCGGCTTTTGTTGATGTCACTCGTCACGCTTTCGCCACTCAAGTGATTCTTTGCATACTAAATCAATAGTTACTTTCCAAATATATTGCGTATACATGCGCGCTGTGTTAGAAACTAATAGCACACGGTCAGGAGGCATAATGTGGTGTTTAGGGATATAGTTTTTGTTCTTGCACACAAAATAAAGAAATCCATACTTTTAGCTTGGGATAGAATATTAGAATCTTATATGGGTGTGAGGGGTGGATGGAAAAATCCGTCCCACGGGTCACGGTCCGGCATCAAGAGGCTTGCCGAGTGATGCCGGACAGTGATCCCGAGGGACGGATTTTTCCGTCCACCCCTCACACCCATATAGGATTCTTTTTCTTGTATACCTTCCACTTCTTAGTGCGGATTTTTAATGCTGCAGTCACTTCGGTTACCGACGTCCGCCATATTGTGATGACTCTAAAGGAATGTTTAGTGATGTCACGTAACGTGCTGTGACGTCAACCTTAACGACGGCGCATATTCAACCAGTGTATTTATCAAACACGCGATAATATTCGATTTTGTGTCGGAACACCAGGGTCAGAACATGAATTTCTATCCCAGGGTAAAATCTCGGCTTTCCTTGTCTGGTGTGCAAGAAATTCTGTTCTAACCCTGGTGTCTAATCCAAAATCGAATATTCTCGCGAGTTTGATAAATGCAATGGTTGAGTACGTGTTTGATAAATGCACTGGTTGAATATGTGTTTGATAAATGCACTGGTTGAATGCGAGGATCGTGGCCACGTAAAATCGATTTAAGCCCCCCAGTGGAATTCGTTTCACTGAACGTTCCAATGTGGTTCTTCTGTCGCGGCTTATTTTGTTTATGGTTTGTCTTTGAGTGTTTGAATCGCTTATATTATTTTGTTTTGGATAGCCAATTGGCCAATTGTTTGAAAGTAACTGTCCTTTTGGCTTTCCGCTGTTAATGTATCCATTAGGGTCTGTTGTTTCATGTTTGTGTTTCATCCCCATGGTAGCTGTGGGTTAATTGTATCGATTCGATTCCTGATCATTGTCTTCACTTCTATTTTAACTTATATGCGCCGTCATTAAGGTTGACGTCACAGCGCGTTATGTGACATCACTAAACATCACTGTAATGTCATCACAATCACAGGAGCTTGACAAAGTACAATATTAAAGGGTTCATCTCTACGTTTCTATGTAATAAAAACGAAGGACGGACACTGTTTCAGAGATCCGTTGATTTTCCTGCGAAAATCTCAAAATCTACATATTGCTCCGTTTAAATACAATATTGCTTACGTTAATGAACGAACTGTAAACCTTCCGCCGCCTATTATAGAACTGCTTTGTCATATAGGCCTAATTCACCGTAAAGTGTGTGTTTCTTAAAGATATCCCGATCGCACAGTTGCTGGTTACGCCGCCGTTTTGATTTCGTGAGGAGAATCGCATTTAATTTTTTTTAGCGCTTTGATTGGTCACTAAGCACGTGACGATTTTCTTGGGTTGTTTTAGACCAATCAGACAACGTTGACAAAAACATGGCGACGTAACCAGCAGCTGTGCGAACGGCAAATTTTAAAGAAACAGACGGGTTATCGTGGATTCAAGAGTAGCGAAGTATGATTAGGTGCGGCGGAAATTATATTGCACATTAATTAAATGTTTAAACGTTGCATTTCGACGGAGCAATATGTAGATGTTGAGATTTTAGAATGAAAATCATCGGACCTCTGAAACAGTGTCCGTCCTTCGTTTCTATTATAATAGAAAAGTAGGGACAAGCCCTTTTAATTTTATTACGTCAAGCTCCTGTGCTCACAATATAGTGCACGTCGGCAACCGAAGTCACGGACTGCAGTATTAAAATCCACGCTGAGAAATGAAAGGCATGCAAGAAAAAGAATCCTACATGGGTGTGAGGTGGATAGAAAATCCGTCCCTCTGGATCACTACCCGGCAAGCCTCGTGCAGGACAGTGACCTCGGAACGGATTTTTCCATCCACCCCTCACACCCATATTCGATTCTTATAATCTTTTATGAAATATGGTTATGTTGCGTGTGCTCAATAGAATCGCATCGACACACAACATACATATTCATGATGAAATAAGTAAAATGTCTAAGTTCGAATGAGACATGGTAAACGAGCAAGCAATGTCCGAGCCATTGAAGTCATATTGCACATGCCAGCCCGTGTGAATGAAAATGTACAGTAAGCGAGGATTCAGCCTTTGTATTCATGCAGCCATAAGGACGTCAAGGATTATAAGAATCTTATATGGGTGTGAGGGGTGGATTGAAAAATCCGTCACGAGGGACACTGTCCGGCATCACGAGGCTTGCCGAGTGATGCCGGACAGTGATCCCGAGGGACGGATTTTTCTGTCCACCCCTCACACCCATATTGGATTCTTTTTCTTACATACCTTCCATTTCTATTGCGAATTTTTAATGCTACTGTCACTTCGGTTACCGATGTCCGCCATTTTGTGATGACACAACAGGAATATTTAGTGACGTCAGGCATGAGGACGCCGCGCATGAGGTTGTAATCAACCAGTGCATTTATCAAACACGCGATTATATTCGATTTGGGGTCGGAACACCAGGGTCAGAACATAAATTTCTATCCCAGGGTAAAATCACGGATTTCCTTGTCTGGTGTGCAAGAATAAGGACGTCAAGGATCATAGTTGCTCAAGCGTCAGGCAAAGACTGATCATCCAGGACCTGTGCGTCCGTCTTCGCAGGTTGCACATACAAATTCGCACGTTTATCGATAAACGGGCAGGCTTCAGTGGCTCATATGCTTAGCATCTTAATGACAGACTAAAGCTGTCCTGGGCCTATAACTCCCTCTCCCTCTCTCTCTGGATGCGTAAGCGTCCACAACAACTGCTCAAGCGACAAGCGAAGACCACTGATCAGCCTGTGCGACCGTCTTCGCTGGGTGCACATACCAATTTGCAAGTTTATCGATTAACGGACTCAGACGGATATATGGTAGTACTTAAAATAAGGATAAAAGGCAGGCTAAACATGGCATTGATAATGTTGAATGGGCCAGACCGTTAAGGCTTACAAGAGTCCTTCTCGCAAAAACCTGTCTCTTCATTGTCTTTTTCAGTCAATTTTTTCACAGCTGGTAACAACTTTTTCCATAAATTGAATTCTCGGGCGAACAAGTGACTTTTTATTGAGTGTGATGAATTCATGTTCCTGGTGATGTGAAGATACTGTTGTTCATGTTTCGTATATTCTGGCCAGGACACCTGAACAGGTGTTGGTTTACTGGGATTTCTGAAATATAAAAGTTCAAAATTAAGGGGAATTGGAACACCTGGCAGATTTATTCCGCAATTTTTCAAAGGGAGACAACATTCGGAACCTCCTGTTCGCTTTTCTATAAGCTCTGTCCCACGAAAAAAGGGGTCAACTTTTAAAGGAAAGAATTTGCTCCTTTTTGGAGCAAATTCTTTTCTTTAAGAATTGACCCCTATTGACATGGGAGACAAAATACTTTTGCAGGAGTTGCCTTCCCATTCTAATTCATGCGCATAGGGCGGCTTATGGTTAACAGCACTGACGCTTATCTGGTTGGCAGCACTTATCATTGGCTGACATCACGGACCATTGGCAGCGGTTCACAAAGCTGACTCGAAGATGATAGTGCTGCCTGTTAATGTGTTAAGAGAATCCGTTCTTAACTGGTTGACAGTGCTTGATTTTAAAAGGTTAAAAACAGGAACTTTTTGCTGACTCATTACTGTTTACTAGCACCAACTCTTAGTTGGTTAAAGCGCTAACTCTTAATTTGGTAACGCTGAATCTTAGAGGTGATTATTAATTGGTCAACAACGCTGACTCTTAACTGGCTGGCAATGCTCTCTTAACTGGTTGCCAACACTCACTCTTAACTGGTTGATAGGGTTTACACGAAATTGGCAAGCAACAACTCTTAAATGATTGAACCATTGACAGTGCTGACACTAAACCTGTTGGCAGCCGTCACTAGTAAATGGTTGACAGCGCTGACTTTAGATGGTTAAAAAACTGTCTCTATTGATCAGCTGCGATGCACGTCTAGTCATAACCATAAGCAACCGCAAATTTTGTCTTTCAGGTCAAGTAGACATGTGAAATATCTTTGACTACATGTAAGAATTCATGGCCCCGCCTGTCGGGGCTTGGAGACATAGATTGGGCTGCATGATAGTTCCAGTCCGAGCTGAAACCAACTGCACATGAGTACTGGTAAACCGCTTGGAAGGTGCAAGCCTGCCTTGGCAAAGTGGTGCGAGTAGGACCGTTCGTGTATGTAGATCGTATTGGTTTCATTGGGCGAAAGGTTTTGAAATGTCATTTCATCTCAATGTCGGGCAAAAGTAAAAACAAAAAACAAAACAAAAAAAAAAAACAAGAAGCCAAAATGACCCAAATAATGTTCATCACGAAAACACGGCTATATAATTTTGACCCCTTTGAACCCCACTTTTATATGGTAAAACTGGGGTTTTCGGGGGGTATACCTAATTTTTCTTATTTCTGCTCTAAAATATAGATTGTGGGTACTCGTTAGAACCGCCTCGATGAGGCGGTTCTAACGAGTGCCCACAATCTATATTTGGAGCAGAAATAAGAAAAATATCACTATTTTTCATCATAAAATTTTCATTTTTTTCGGCGATAAAGGAGGCAATGTATTTGTATAGGCGTGTTTGCGTAATGGATGACATCGATTACATGTTTTTACATGTAATAATATGAATCAGGACATGTTCCACTGCAAGTTGTTACTTTAGTTTTTGCCGCCCCCGCCGATCGGGGCTTGAAGAAATAGATGGGCTGCATGATGCTTCCACGCAGAGCTGAAACCATCCACACACTAGTACGGGTAAACCGCTTAGAGGACCTGAGCCTGTCCAGGAACCGCGGTACGAGGCGGACCGTCCATGCTTATAAACCCTATTGGTTTCATTGGGCGTCAGGGCTTGAGATGCCATTTCATTTCAATGTCGGGTAAAAGTCCCACAAAATTGGAAGCAACGTCTCCAAAATGACCTATACTGTGTTGACGGGGACGTTAAACCTCAAATCAAACAAACAAACAAAACTTTAGTTTTTGTCTACACCCAAAATTGCCATTTCACCGTTGTTGTCCACGTGTTTACCTGACCGCTCGTATATTATGTTTTTTTAAGATCTCGATCTACACTGTTTGCAAAGATAGGGGTTGTCGTGAACAGCAAGATAAGGGTTAAGGTTTTGTTTTAAGCGTGCAATGAAAGTATAGGACTTGCAAAACGTTAACCCATTTGTATGCTAGTGGACTCTTCCATTGCTATATGTTGGACAAGTCCATTTTTATTTTTCAAGGAACATTTTGTTAGCAAATAGTACAGGCCATGATCAGACGCCGCGTTCTGTGGCGTCTGATCTGGACCTGCACTGTTTGCTAAGGTACCCCTTTAGGGGTTTCCCATATGCACTGGGTTAACCCATATTTACCTGGGACCTTGATAGTCAGCGTATACACAGAACAGACGCAACAGAACGCGACGTCCGTCTCCTCACCAACCGCTCCCTAAGCAAACAGTGAAGACAGACGCGACGCATGTCTCCTCACACAACCGGAGCAAACAGTGGAGAAAGATGCGACGTCTGTCTTCTCACACAACCGCTCCCTGAGCAAACAGTGAAGACAGACGCGACGCATGTCTCCTCACCCAACCGCTCCCTAAGCAAACAGTGAAGACAGACGCGACGCAGGTCTCCTCACCCAACCGCTCCCTAAGCAAACAGTGAAGACGGACGCGACGCATGTCTCCTCACACAACCTGAACAAACATTGGAGAAAGATGCGACGTCTGTCTTCTTACCCAACCGCTCCCTGAGCAAACAGCGAAGACAGACGCGACGCATGTCTCCTCACCCAACCGCTCCCTGAGCAAACAGTGAAGACAGACGCGACGCATGTCTCCTCACCCAACCGCTCCCTGAGCAAACAGTGAAGACAGCCGTGACGTCTGTCTTCTCACCCATCCGCTCCCAGAGCAAACAGTGAAGAAAAATGCAAGGTTTGACTACTCACCAAACCGCCCCCTAAGCAAACAGTGAAGACATTCGCGACGTCTGTCGTCTCATCCAGCCACTCCCGGAGCAAACAGTGAAGACAGACGTCGCGTTTGTCTCTCACCCAACAGACGCGACGCCTGCCTTCTCACCCACCCACCCACCTCCACCTTAAGCAAACTTGAACAGAGAAGACATTCGCGACGTATGTCTCCTCACCCAAATGCGCCCCGAGCAAACAGTGAAGAAAGATGCGACGTCTTCATTTTACCCAACCGCCCCTCCCCCCACACCCCCTAATCAAACAGCGAAAACAGACGCGACGTCTGTCTCATCACCCAATCGCCCCCTTAGCAAACAGTGAAGGCAGACGCGACGTATGTCTTCTCACACAGCAGCTCCCTGAGCAAACAGTGAAGACATACGCATCGTCTGTCTCCTCACCAACCGCCCCCTAAGCAAACAGTAAGACAGACTCACCCAACAGCTCCCTGAGCAAACAGTGAAACCAAACGCGACGCCTGTCTCCTCACTCAACCGCCCCATAAGCCAACAGTGAAAACAGCCTGTCTTCTCACCCAACCGCTCTCTGAGCAAAGAGTGACAATAGACACGAGACCTGTCTCCTCAACCAACCACCCCTAAGCAAACGGTGTAGACGTCTGTTTTCACAGATTGCTTTGGGCAAATTTGACGTGTATCTTGCGTCACTGGGGCGTCCAATCAGTCCGACAAGGCCTGCAGTCCTAGAGGGGTAGAGGGGAATGTTGTAACGTCTTTTCAGTTTCATTCATTTCACTCTTTCTCTCCTTTTCTTCTCCTCTACTGTCTCTTCTATCTCTTTTCTTCCTTTCTCTGGGAGAAGCCTCCGTGGTGTAGTGGTTACGCTACTCGCCTTGTAAACCAGGGGTCGCAGGATCGATCCCGGGCTTCTCCAGACTTTCGGATGAGTCTTTAAACCGAGGTCCCGTCTCCGTATGACCCTAGCTGTTGGTGGGACGTAAAACTCAAAACACCCACTCACTCAATCCTTTCTCTGGGAGACGAACAATGACCCAGAGAGAGAGAGAGAGAGAGAGAGAGAGAGAGAGAGAGAGAGAGAGAGAGAGAGAGAGAGAGAGAGAGAGACAGACAGACAGACAGACAGAGATAGAGAGAGAGAGAGAGAGAGAGAGAGAGAGAGATAGAGAGAGAGAGAGAGAGAGAGAGAGAGAGAGAGAGAGAGAGAGAGAGAGAGAGAGAGAGAGAGAGAGAGAGAGATTGATACATTACCCAGTTTTTGCGAAATTACTCCACATCGTGATCATGTCCTTGGCGATTTCGTGTTCCCACAGCAGTGGTACGTAGTCTTCGTGACCTGGAAACATATTCACTACTTCTCCCGACTCGTCGAAGAACACGTATATCAACTCGTCACCGTGTGTTGCTCTTTTCAACCATGGTGGTACGGGCAGCAGGTGTACCGAAGGTGCGACATCGAACATATACATATAAGTTCCGCTGCTGCCATTAGCTAAGGTGTCATGCCGAGCTACTGTGTCTACTAATGTCACTGAAAAAAGAATGTCAGCAAGAATTGCTCCAAACATATGCAATCTCTTCTCAGTATCCTCCGGATCACTCCAATCGGTGTACTCGTGAACGACCAATTCCTTGATGACATCTGCAACATCAGGACCAAATGCAAACGACAGTATCGTTGGAATGATATTTTCTTCGTAAAAAGTTCTGTTCGGTTTGAACGTTTTCATATCAAATATTCCAACTAATGGGCCAAAAACAGCACCCTCCTCCGCATTAATCCCCATCATAATGTCGACTGTCGAAAATAATTTTCGACCTGCAGATGATATTTCTGAATTACCATTCAATAAATCTGTTGGGCTTTCCTTCAAAAATTCTCCGTCAACGTTTGGTACAAACGGCATTGGAAAACCCATCAGACCATTGCTGGCATTATTCAAGGTGGCATTGAGAACATCAGCAGGGACTGATTTTATACACTGAACAAGTTTTTCCGACTCCATGTCTTGACAGCCTACTAAGCTCCCTAGTTTTTCAGCATCTTTCTTGTGCTCATTTTGTGATACTATCGGAGCGGTAATGCTGCCACTTTGTGCAATACCCCTTTGAAATAATCCTTTATTACCCTCATAAAGGGATTGATATATCACACTAAGAGATCCCGCAGATTCTCCGAACACAGTCACACGTAAGGAATCGCCACCAAAAGCCTCTATGTTGTCGTGTACCCACTTTATTGCCAAATGCTGGTCCCAAAGTCCATAGTTTCCTGGTGCGTGTTTGTCACCTGTGCTGAAAAATCCCCAGAGTGTCAGTCGGTAGTTAATTGTCACGACAATCACATCTCCATACGCAGCCAGTGTATCGGATATTGCGGGGGTCTCCGGAACCGCCTATGAAGCCACCACCATGAATAAATATCATAACTGCTAGACTGCCTATTCTTTCTGACGGCACAAACACATTCAGGAAGAGGCAGTCTTCACTTAGCCTTGAGGGCTCTAGAGGTAAAATACCCGCCACTTGAAAACAGCTGTTTCCAAACTCTTCTGCACGAAACGATGATGTAAAAGGTTTTCTTGGAACAGGTTTTCGAAATCTCAGCTCTCCGACAGGCGGCTCTGCATACGGAATACCGAGGTACCGCTCCACAAGCACTTGTTTTCCAAAACTGTTTACAATTTTATAGGTCCCAATTATCGTTCCCAATTTTGTTTGTACCGACGGAATGTCTCCGATGTCATCTGCTTGTATATTAGAAAATATAAACACCGATAGAAGTAAAAGTATAGCGACGGTCTTCATTATTCTGACCTTTTTGTTCACATATAACTTTACATGAATAGTTTATCAACGACCTTTTAGAGTTCAACCACGATATCAGGTATTGATCGGTTTACTTTGGACAAGTAATAGCTTTCTATAAAGCGAAACTTTGGTGCACTGACAAACAGTGTAGACCCAGAATAGACGCCGCATTGTTCTGTTTGCATACAGCACAAGTATTTTTTGCAACACACTAGCACCTCAAACAACGTTGTAAATGAAAATGGGCCGTTCACAGTTTGGTTTGTTTGATTTGAGGTTTAACGTGTGTTTGTGTATTCGGGTTTAACGTCGGTTTCAACAATTTTTCAGTCATATCACGAAGGTGTTTGGTTGCGACAGGGAGCTCAATGCTCACTTTTATAGTGCTGCCTCACTGAAGTATCATCTCTCAGACACATTACATGATACCACACCCAGTCACATTATCCTGACACTGGGTCGACCAGTCCTACCTCTACCCCGTAAATCTGAGTGCCAAGCGAGGAGGAGCTAGTACCATTTTTAACGACTTTGGTATGTCGCGTCACGGGATCGAACCTGTGACCTCCCGTTCCCCGGAGCGGACACTCTACCAACTGAGCTATCGGGGCCGGTTTTGAGGTTTAACGTCCCTGTCAACACTGTATAGTTCTTTTTGGAGACGTTGCTTCCAGTTTTGTGGGACTTTTATCCGACATTGAGATGAAATGACGTCTCAAGCCCTGTCATCCACTGAAACCAATATGGCTTATATGCATGGGCGGTCTTTTCCTGGGCAGGCTTAGTTCGAACCTCAAAGTGATTTACCAGTTCTCGCGTGCGGTTGGTGTTAGCTCTGTGTGGATGCATCATGCAGCCAAATCTATTTCTTCAAGTCACGATGAGCGGGAGCCAGTTCCCAATTTGGGGATGGGGGGGATTCTATTGTTATATATAAACCAACTTAAGCACCCGTGCCCCAATTCATGGAGGTGCAATGGTCAACAGGTGACTAGTCGAGCGACAGGCGAATGTTCTGGTGAGTCAATGCAAGTGCCAACATCGTCTCATTAATTGAAATTTACATGCAACCGTTTCTTGTGGTTAAACGATCTGATACTAGCTTCGACAGACCAAGCAGGCACATGACGTAATTGTGACGTCACATCAAAGTCGGTACAACGACCTGACAGTTATGCAACGTCGCATCTAAGTTGGTGCAACGTTATGTCGTTGCCCCGACGTTGATTTGACGTTGCCCAAGCGACGTGTGACTGCTGGGGAGGAATACTATAATTACGCACATCGTGTGTTTCTAATAAAAACCTAATATTTTATGTATACATACAGATGGGTTTGGCTATTAAAATACCAAAAATCGATTGGTTCCCGCCCATCGGGGCTTGGAGAAACAGATTGGGTTGCACGATGCTTCCAAGCAGAGCTGAAACCGACCGCACGCGAGTACTGGTAAACCGCTTAGAAGGTCTAAGCCTGTTCAGGCAAAGTGGTGCAAGTCGTACCGTCCATGCATATACATTCGGCGACAGGGATTGAGATGTCATTCGATCTCAATGCTGGGTAACAGTCCCACAAAATTTTATTCAGAAATAACAAAGTTATATATACGTTTGAACTTCTGAATTTCTGTTTCACCAGCTAACGTCGCTCATGTAGAAAGCCGACGTTATCCGATAATTTGAAAGGTAATGACGTCAAAAGTCGCGGATGAGCTGGCCTGTATTTTTCATTTAAAACCCCTTACCTTAACTTAGTTTGTTTTTTTTTCGGTATAATAAAAGAAATATTACACTTTTGAGAAGGTGAGTGAAAAATGTCACCCTTCGGAATATGATTATCATCATTTATTTTATACATCGCAGTGAAATCAATGCATATCTGAAACAATTAAAAGTGATATTTTCGCACTGTGAAAAAAATAAATGATATTTTCACAGTGTGAAAAATAACATGACCATGTTATTTTCACAATAGCAGCCCGGACTACTTTTCTCGCAAAAATTCATATATGTTATCTATAAAATAATTCTGTAAAATACCTTGAAAAACACTCTTTGTACTGTAAAACAATGCTGTATTTCAAAATCGGGCGATCTGTTGATGTTTTGAAACTGACAATTATGACGTCTTACCCAAGTCAAAAATTGTGACGTAAGATCTGATTGATCAATTGTAAATGTCCTCTACATCCATATTCACCAGGCCAGGGTTACGTCTTTCACTATCACACTCTCAAGAATGTATTAACCCTTTCCCACTCAGATACGTGTTTTTACGTGTCTGCACCCCCCCCCCCCCCCACATTTAAACCCAAGAAGCACTTAAAATCTGCATTTCTACACCTGGATAGTTATGTTTGCTTTAGGATTTGTTGGGCAAAAAAGTGACCTTTTTTTCGCGCGCCTCCCCACTAAAAATATTCGGGGGGGGGGGGGGCGATTGAAGGGGGGCAACGCCCCCCTCACATCCCGAAAGAATCTTGGGTGTATGGCCCAAGCGGCCGCTAAAATTTACATCTGAGGGTGTCTGGGGTCAAAAATGCCTGAAAATTGATGCTGATAAAACATGCTGCAAACAGTGAAAATGGCCAGTGCCAAACACATGTGAAAACACACTTTTTGCCAACTTTGAGATGCCCCCTCTTTACCATGACAACAATGATCAAGTCATGAAAGGTAACATTTGAAAGGCTACTGCCCAATGAACATTCATACCGAGTTTGGTGTAAAACAGACCATCCATTATGAAACAATGGCTAGTTGAAGTTGCTGTCAGGTGCAACACTGTGAACATCAGCGAAATTCACAAAATCCCTGAGTGGTAAAGGGTTAATGAAGAAAATCCCAACTGATCAAAATAATGTTTTTTCATCATTTGGTTGCAAGAAACAATATTTCAGATATAATTAATGCATTTTAGACTAAAATTCAGTATATTCCCAGATTTCAGTTAATGAAGAAAATCCCAACTGACCAAAATAATGTTTTTTCATCATTTTATTGCAAGAAACGATATTTCAGATATAATTAAAGCATTTTAGACTACAATTCAGTATGTTCCCAGATTTCAGTAAACCCTTTCCCACTCAGATACGTGTTTTTACGTGTCTGCACCCCCCCCCCCCCCATTTCAAGCCCCAAAAGCACCTAAAATCTGCTTTTCTACCCCTCGATAGTTATGTTTGCTTTAGGATTTGTTGGGCAAAAAAGTGACCTGTTTTTTCGCTCGCCTCCCCACTAAAAATATTCGGGGGGGGGGGGGGGGGGATTGAAGGAGGGCAACGCCCCCCTCACATCCCGAAAAAATCTTGGGTGTATGGCCCAAGCGGCTGCTAAAATTTACATTTGAGGGTGTCTGGGGTCAAAAATGCCTGAAAATCGATGCTGATAAAACATGCTGCAAACAGTGAAAATGGCCAGTGCCAAACACATTAATTGTTGCCTTGACAGCTGTGTGAAGATTAAAATGTGGTCAAAAATTCATGTGAAAACACACTTTTTGCCAAATTTGAGATGCCCCCTCTTTACCATGACAACAATGATCAAGTCATGAAAGGTTGCATTTGAAAGGCTACTGCCCAATGAACATTCATACCGAGTTTGGTGTAAAACAGACCATCCATTATGAAACAATGGCTAGTTGAAGTTGCTGTCAGGTGCAACACTGTGAAAATCAGCGAAATTCACAAAATCCCTGAGTGGTAAAGGGTTAATGAAGAAAATCCCAACTGACCAAAATAATGTTTTTTTCATCATTTGGTTGCAAGAAACAATATTTCAGATATAATTAATGCATTTTAGACTAAAATTCAGTATATTCCCAGATTTCAGTTAATGAAGAAAATCCCAACTGACCAAAATAATGTTTTCTCATCATTTTATTGCAAGAAACAATATTTCAGATATAATTAATGCATTTTAGACTACAATTCAGTATGTTCCCAGATTTCAGTTAACCCTTTCCCACTCAGATACGTGTTTTTAAGTGTCTGCATCCCCCCCCCCACATATTTTAAGCCCCAGAAGCACCAAAAATCTGCATTTCTACCCCTGGATAGTTATGTTTGCTTTAGGATTTGTTGGGAAAAAAAGTGACCTGTTTTTTCGCGCGCCTCCCCACTAAAAATATTCGGGGTGGGGGGGGGGGGGGTATTGAATGGGGGCTACGCCCCCCCGCCCCCCCCCCCCCCACATCCCGAAAAAATCTTGAGTGTATGGCCCAAGCGGCCGCTAAAATTTACATCTGAGGGTGTCTGGGGTCAAAAATGCCTGAAAATTGATGCTGATAAAACATGCTGCAAACAGTGAAAATGGCCAGTGCCAAACACATGTGAAAACACACTTTTTGCCAACTTTGAGATGCCCCCTCTTTACCATGACAACAATGATCAAGTCATGAAAGGTAACATTTGAAAGGCTACTGCCCAATGAACATTCATACCGAGTTTGGTGTAAAACAGACCATCCATTATGAAACAATGGCTAGTTGAAGTTGCTGTCAGGTGCAACACTGTGAACATCAGCGAAATTCACAAAATCCCTGAGTGGTAAAGGGTTAATGAAGAAAATCCCAACTGATCAAAATAATGTTTTTTCATCATTTGGTTGCAAGAAACAATATTTCAGATATAATTAATGCATTTTAGACTAAAATTCAGTATGTTCCCAGATTTCAGTTAATGAAGAAAATCCCAACTGACCAAAATAATGTTTTTTCATCATTTTATTGCAAGAAACGATATTTCAGATATAATTAAAGCATTTTAGACTACAATTCAGTATGTTCCCAGATTTCAGTTAACCCTTTCCCACTCAGATACGTGTTTTTACGTGTCTGCACCCCCCCCCCCCATTTCAAGCCCCAGAAGCACCAAAATCTGCATTTCTACCCCTCGATAGTTATGTTTGCTTTAGGATTTGTTGGGCAAAAAAGTGACCTGTTTTTTCGCTCGCCTCCCCACTAAAAATATTCGGGGGGGGGGGATTGAAGGAGGGCAACGCCCCCCCTCACATCCCGAAAAAATCTTGGGTGTATGGCCCAAGCGGCCGCTAAAATTTACATCTGAGGGTGTCTGGGGTCAAAAATGCCTGAAAATCGATGCTGATAAAACATGCTGCAAACAGTGAAAATGGCCAGTGCCAAACACATTAATTGTTGCCTTGACAGCTGTGTGAAGATTAAAATGTGGTCAAAAATTCATGTGAAAACACACTTTTTGCCAAATTTGAGATGCCCCCTCTTTACCATGACAACAATGATCAAGTCATGAAAGGTTGCATTTGAAAGGCTACTGCCCAATGAACATTCATACCGAGTTTGGTGTAAAACAGACCATCCATTATGAAACAATGGCTAGTTGAAGTTGCTGTCAGGTGCAACACTGTGAAAATCAGCGAAATTCACAAAATCCCTGAGTGGTAAAGGGTTAATGAAGAAAATCCCAACTGACCAAAATAATGTTTTTTTCATCATTTGGTTGCAAGAAACAATATTTCAGATATAATTAATGCATTTTAGACTAAAATTCAGTATATTCCCAGATTTCAGTTAATGAAGAAAATCCCAACTGACCAAAATAATGTTTTTTCATCATTTTATTGCAAGAAACAATATTTCAGATATAATTAATGCATTTTAGACTACAATTCAGTATGTTCCCAGATTTCAGTTAACCCTTTCCCACTCAGATACGTGTTTTTAAGTGTCTGCATCCCCCCCCACATATTTTAAGCCCCAGAAGCACCAAAAATCTGCATTTCTACCCCTGGATAGTTATGTTTGCTTTAGGATTTGTTGGGAAAAAAGTGACCTGTTTTTTCGCGCGCCTCCCCACTAAAAATATTCGGGGTGGGGGGGGGGATTGAAGGGGGGCTACGCCCCCCCCCCGCCCCCCCCCCCCCCACATCCCGAAAAAATCTTGAGTGTATGGCCCAAGCGGCCGCTAAAATTTACATCTGAGGGTGTCTGGGGTCAAAAATGCCTGAAAATTGATGCTGATAAAACATGCTGCAAACAGTGAAAATGGCCAGTGCCAAACATCTTAATTGTTGCCTCGACAGCTGTGTGAAGATTAAAATGTGGTCAAAAATATATGTGAAAACACACCTTTTGCCAACTTTGAGATGCCCCCTCTTTACCATGACAACAATGATCAAGTCATGAAAGGTTGCATTTGAAAGGCTACTGCCCAATGAACATTCATACCGAGTTTGGTGTAAAACAGACCATCCATTATGAAACAATGGCTAGTTGAAGTTGCTGTCAGGTGCAACACTGTGAAAATCAGCGAAATTCACAAAATCCCTGAGTGGTAAAGGGTTAATAATAGCGAGCGCGAACTAAGTGACCTCTACGGTAGAGAATCTGACCAAGAAAATACACAAATGTAGCACTTTCAGCTGAATTAGCTCTGACTTAAAATTCTGTCAAACATGTTCCCGGAAGTTGTTCAGAAATCGGCTGCAGAACTGACTGGTATACCTTGTTTCAAGAACATATGGGCGGTGTAAAGAGTTTTGGCGAAAATAGCTTTGCACTAAATACTGGAGGTACTGGGTTTTATCACTTTGGGACAGAGCTTTTAGTTGCAGTCTAAATACCAAACAGGCTTCCATTGGATAAATATCCCATGTTTCATTTCATTGTGAGAAACAGATAGTTATAAGGAAATAAAATGATGCGTGTTTTATCATTATATCTGCAAGCTCAAAGAAATTGTTGCTGAATTTATATTGTCACCTCTCCGTTAAAAAGCTGGCTTGTATTCACTGCGAATCTGCATGTAAACAAACATGGCGGGCCATAACTTGAAAAGGAGACGGGCAACATGTAGATTTTTTCTCATCAACTTGTTGAGCTAGGATGGCTCTATAAATAAGTAAGAATTGAAAAGTTTTGTATATGTAGTTTTTGTAGGAGCATGTAAAAGGTTACTATTGTCGCCAATGGAAAATATTTAGTGGTAAGCTCCCTATACCAAAAGTATAAAAATCAGCCCCACACTCCAGTTTTCAGTCATTACATCATATTTTCACACATTGTTAGGTTCTATCCAATTCTGTATCATAAAATGGATATTCCTGGTATGTGGTTTGCCATAGAAACTGTAAAAAGTGTAAGGTTAGTGGTAATTCAGGTCTAACTGGGTGTATTTGATCAGTTTTTGCTTCTGATCTGTGCATTTGGGGGTGGGGGGTTACTTTAAAGCCATGTTAATCATTTGTCATTGGGTTTGTTTTGGAAAAAGTCTTACAGTAAGTGTAAAACCATGTACACAAGAGAAAGAATCTACTCCATCTGGAATATAACAGTAAGGTTACATGGTTTTTGGCCTTGGTCTCTAGCCAAAGCAAAACTTCAAAATTGTCTCTACTGCAATATCGCGATAAGTTTTCTTGTCTATTATTGGTTCTAATTGATTAGATTCATGTTAAAGGATCTGAACATATATATATCCACTATTTCTCATGGTATTAAGGCATTTATAGTCATTTTTGTCAAAGTTTTATCATCAAAATAGCCTGAAAATCCCATTTTTACATAAAATAGGGGGTATAGGTGTGAAATCAGCCATAAATACCAGTTGGTATGCAATTAAGGCATACTTTTGTGCATTTTAGGATTGAAGTGTTCCAAAGACATAGGAGAAGAACCACTGATGCAAACCGGTGTCTGGATTCCATTCCAGAAAGGGGTAAACTTTGCGCTTTTTCACAAAATATGGTTTGTTCGGCTTTCATTGCAGAATCTGAAAGCGATAACTTTTTCGCAAACTTCAAAGATTCTTTGTCACTGAACATTTATTATGCATGCTTAAATTATTAGATATGATCTAAATTTCTGTTTGACAATGCTTTTGATGGATCATATACACAATAAGGGTTTGGTGTAGGTAGCTTTGCACTAAATACTGGAGGTACTGGGTTTTATCACTTTGGGACAGAGCTTTTAGTTGCAGTCTAAATACCAAACAGGCTTCCATTGGATTAATATCCCATGTTTCATTTCATGTGAGAAACGGATGGTTATAAGGAAATAAAATGATGCGTGTTTTATCATTATATCTGCAAGCTAAAGAAATTGTTGCTGAATTTATATTGTCACCTCTCCGTTAAAAAGCTGGCTTGTATTCACTGCGAATCTGCATGTAAACAAACATGGCGGACCATAACTTGAAAAGGAGACGCGCAACATGTGGATTTTTTCTCATCAACTTGTTGAGCTAGGATGGCTCTATAAATAAGTAAGGTTTGAAAAGTTTTGTATGTGTAGTTTTTGTAGGAGCATGTAAAAGGTTACTATTGTCGCCTATGGAAAATATTTAGTGGTAAGCTCCCAAAAAGGCAAGTCTAGCGTATGGCAACGAAAGAACAGAAACGGGCCTAATAAACCGAACGGACATGCCAAAAACAAAAAACTATAACAATATTTATTTTTCATTATTTCTTCATTTTTGTTTAGTCTAGCAGGGCACCGCGATATTGGAAAGATTTTTATTGTACTTACTTCAGAAATACTGTGCACAAACAGATCGACTTAAAACAAGCAGACTGTACTCAGAGTCAGAATTGTTATTGGTGACACGTCAAATGACATTCATACACCAGGACTGAATACAATAGAAAAAAATAATACATTCTATAATGTTGCTTATCATTGAACTGTATGTTTATCTGCTGTAACTCACCCAAGCACACACACCCTATCTATCTATCTATCTATCTATCTATCTATCTATCTATCTATCTATCTATCTATCTATCTATCTATCTACAGTGGAACTTCGATGGCTCGAACAGCTATGGCTCGTTTACCATGTCTGAGTCGAATCCGCTTTTTATTCCCTAGGGAATTCCTTAACATGGGAAGTAGTGTGGGATAAGTCAGGAGTTTTTCGACTTTAAACTTGCAAATGTATGCTGTGTGTACTCATTAGAATCGCCTCGATGAGGCGATTCTAATGAGTACACACAACCTACATTTTATTATAGAACACCGAAACGATGTCCCAAAATTAATCCCGTTATGCTCCTGGCAGTAGCCTTCAGTGGCTCGAACTTCCCCTGTCTCGAACAGATTTTCGTTGTCCCGAGGGTGTTCGAGCTATCGAAGTTTGACTCTATCTATCTATCTATCTATCTATCTATCTATCTATCTATCTATCTATCTATCTATCTATCTACAGTGGAACTTCGATGGCTCGAACAGCTATGGCTGAGTCGAATCCGCTTTTTAGTCCCTAGGGAATTCCTTTACATGGGAAGTAGTGTGGGATAATTAAGGAGTTTTTTTTACTTTAAACTTGCAAATGTATGCTGTGTGTACTCATTAGAATCGCCTCGATGAGGCGATTCTAATGAGTACACACAACCTACATTTTATTATAGAACACCGAAACGATGTCCCAAAATTAATCCCGTTAAGCTCCTGGCAGTAGCCCTCAGTGGCTCGAACTTCCCGTCTCGAACAGATTTTTGTTGTCCCGGAGGTGTTCGAGCTATCGAAGCTATCTATCTATCTATTCCAATACGTATAGATTCGATCTTTGTTGAGTGCAGGTCATATGCTAAGTTCTCATCCCAAACTGCCGTATTGTGCATGTTTTACTAGTGATCACAGTGTTCCTGCTAGTTTACTGGTCACCACAGAGTTCCTGTTAGTTTTAAGCATACACCACAGTGTTCCTGTTAGTTTTAAGCATACACCACAGAGTTCCTGTTAGTTTTAAGCATAGTGTTTTTGCAGTATAACATTAATATAAGTCCGTAGCTACTTCACGACACAATAATTACTGCGCCTGAACCATTGGAAAGGTGGTTAATAAAACCACTTAGGGCGTACATCGTATATGTGGCAGAAAGTCCAAAGGGATGGGCACTCCAATACTGAAGCTAAATGCCTGTAGATCCATTTAGCATCTGTTTATCTGCATCATCTAGGAAAAGAATGAATGAATAATACATAGAAGATTAAAAGCGAAATAATGTGTAGGATTTTCCTAGAAATGAAAACAAGACGGTCACAGTATAGATGGTTTCCGCTAGGGTCTAGTTATATCATGTTAGTTGGTGTCTCTGATTGGACGTGTGGGTTAATTGTATCGATTCCTGATCACTGTCTTCACTTCTTTTTTCTATCCTATTCATAAGCCGCAAGGCCTTGTTCAGTAGAACAGTTAACAGCATAAAAACAGCATAATAGTGTCTTGAAAGAAGCATTTCTTCATATGGGTTACTTTTCCAGATCATGTCCTACTTGAACAAGCAACATGACAAAGTTAACATTTAACCACTTCATGACCGACCTGTAGCCTGAATGATGTGAGTGAGCTTCTCTGTTCATTACGAAAACATGCCTATACAAATACATTATACATTTTACCTTGCAAAAACGAAAATTTTCAGATGAAAAATTGTGATATAATTCTTATTTCTGCTCAAAATATAGATTGTGGGTACTTGTTAGAACCGCCCCATCGAGGCGGTTCTAACAAGTACCCACATTCTATATTTTAGAGCAGAAATAAGAAAATAAGATATATATTCCTGTTAACCCCAGTTTTACTATATAAAATTGGGGTTCAAAATTATACAGTCATGTTTTCGTGATGTTAGAAGCGGCCTTCAGACAAACTGGCCTATTCGAATCATCGTTAGGTTAATGACTTTCACTTTGTTATAGGCGGACACATAATATACTTTAGCAAATATAGCAAAACAGAAGTAGAATCGATACAATTACCTCCCACCTCCCACCCAAGATAAACCCAAGATACTTGAAGGGAAATAAAAGCAACATAAAACAGCCCCAGCGGAATGAAAACGTCCCAAGCAGGAAGTCCAAAGGACAGTTACTTTCCTACAAAATGACCAAAAAGATAGTAGCAGTAAGACCATGCCCAGACGACATATAACAAAAATTGAACATTACAGAAGAACCCACTTGGACGGTCATACAAATTAGAAGTGGGTGTGGTTCTTACATTTCTTATTTATTGGAATTTTGCTGAAAAATATAACTGTTTTGGTGCATAAGTTTTCACAGTACAGTAAAATTCCGCTATTTAGACCACCTAAAACTAAGACTTAATCTGCTTTAAGAAGCTCGTTTTGGAGGGTGCAATTAATATTTCTTTATCTTTTCTGGCCGCAGTATCCTCTGGTAAGGGACCACCTTTGGGACTGTTCAAAAGTGGTCTTTAAGACCACTTTTGAACAGTTCCAAAGGTGGTCTTAATAGAGGAATTTTACTGTATTTTAATTCAGACCATCATTAGCACTGAACACAAGATTCCTCTCTCCCTTTCTACATCTACTGCAATTTCTACATCTACTGCAATTGTTCAACAGTCGGTGCCATGATCCTAAAGATCATCATGTCAACAAGTCCGTGAAATGAACACCCCCTTACACCCCACTTTATATAGAGAAAACTGGGGTATACGGGGGTAAACATTATTTTCCTTATTTCTGCTCCAAGACATAGGTTGTGGGTACTCGTTAGAACCGCCTCAATGAGGCGGTTCTAACGAGCACCCACAACCTATGTTTGCTGTATTTATAAGAAAAATATCACGGATTTTCATCAGAAAATAGCCATTTTGGAGATGTGAAAAATGCATTATGTCGCACGGGTGTATTATCGTAATGTTCCATACTGTTTTGGTGGCCACATCACAGCAGATTGACTGTACAGAATTAAACATGTCAGAAAGTCCAGAATTCAAAGAAAACGTCTCTTACATTATCGTTGTCCTGATGTAACATTAAGCTTCTGTGGCTTCCGCTTCGGGATCTGTAGGTCGCGGATTCAATCCTTGGTCCCGCCATTCCAAATGCGTGAAAAATGGTACTAGGTGCTCCCTTGGCTGACGCTCACATCATCGGAGAATGAATGAAGGCAGGCAAGTATTTGTTACACCATTCAAACGGGATAATTGGTTTGTAGAAGAGCTTAAGTTACTTGTTTCTGATATGCGACCTTAAATAAAGCTCCTTTATCTTTTATCTTTATCACCTACTGTGCTTCCTTTTTGATTGTATGTTTGAACTGATGTTGAATGTCCCCGTCAACACTATTTTATGTCATTTTGGATATGCTGCTTCCAATTTTGTGGGACTTTTACCAGCAATTGAGATGAAATGGCATCTCAAGCCCTGCCGCCCAATGAAACCAAAATGTTTATATGCATTTGAGGGTCTGACTCACACAACTTTGCCCGGGCAGGCTTAGTCCTTGTAACCGGTTTACCAGTACTCGTGTGTGGTCAGTTTCAGCTCTGCGTGGAAGCATCGTGCAGCCCAATCTATTTCTCCAAGCCCCGATGGGCGGGGGCGATACTGTGCTTCGTTAATTCAGCCTCCTAAGCATATTTACATATCATTTATATATCCGAACTTCCGGTCAGTCAACTGCTACCCAGGTAAAGATGCAAAACATAAGGTGTTGTACATTTCACAGCAACCCATGGATCTGCCAATCATCGGCAAAACCCATTTCAGATGTCAAAAACACCAGACCTAAAAGTGAATAAGTGCTTGTCAAAATGACTGAGACCAATCAATGTAGTCGAACTCCAATGGCTCGAACACCTTTGGGACCTCGAAAATCTGTTCGAGACAGGGGTAGTTCGAGCCACTGAGATTACTGTCAAAAGGCATAACGAGATACTTTTAGACATCTTTTCGGTGTTCCATAATGAATATGTACGCTGTGTGTACTCATTGGAATCGCCTCAGCGAGGCGATTCTAATGAGTACACACAGCATACATTTGCAAGATAAAAGACTAAAATCTCCTTAATTATCCCCCCACTATTTCTTATGAAGAGGATTTCCCTAGGGGCTCAAGAGCGAGTTCGACTCATCCATGGTAAACGAGCCATCGCTGTTCGAGCCATCGAAGTTCTACTGTATACCTTGAGAATTTTTTAATGATTGCCATTTGATTTTAAAACCAACTTGATGCAAAGAAATTTATTGAAAGATACTGCATCAAAGAGTTTGAACAGTTTTGTGTCCACATGCTTGTCGTTATGGAGTCAGAGAGTTGTTAAAGAGAGCTGTCTGTAAACATCTCGGCTCATGCTGGGACTTTGGCAAACAGTGTAGGCCCAGATCAGATGCCAAAGAATGCGGCGTCTGATCCGGGTCTACACTGTTTGCATGAAATACAGGAATTTAAGGGCTGAACGAAACAACATTATATTCTCCGTTAGTTTAAACAATAGTTTATTAGTTATCAAATACAAAACAATAGATTATTAGTTACCATATACAATAACATAAGTACAAACAATATATCAAAGGATTTGATGACAAGCTTATATAAAACTTATGGTAAGCTTCACCTGATTCTCCAAAGCCCCCGCCCATAGGGGTTTGAAGACATATATGGGCTGCATGATGCTTCCACGCAGAGCTGAATCCGGCCCGCACACTAGTACTGGTAAACCGCTTAGAGGATCTAAGCCTGTCCAGGAACCGCGGTGCGAGGCGGACCGTCCATGCTAATAAACTCTATTGGTTTCATTGGGCGACAGGGCTTGAGATGTCATTTCATCTCAATGTCGGGTAAAAATCCCACAAAATAGGAAACAACGTCTCCAAAAGGACCTTTACAGTGTTGACGGGGACGTTAAACCTCAAATCAAACAAACAAACAAACCCCTTCTTTCATCCATTTTACATATTGATGGCATAAGAATCGGTAGAACTGGTAATTGTTATTTCAATTGGAATACCATACTAACTTAAAGCATCTGAATATGATATATTGTTTTAAACACGTTTAAGTTTGGCCTTGGTACCGTATAATATTGATTAGAATCTAAACGAAAAGTCATCATAGTGTATCATCACTAGTATGTAAAGCCTGTCTTTTGAAACATTTTTTGTAACATAAACTGGAGAAATGCCATGAGTTACATAAAACATCACCTCAGCAAAGCTGAGAAAATTAATTCTTGAAATGACAACATATTTAATTGTTTACGAGCATCTTCCATTGAAATGATTTGACAGGCTCTTCTCTGCAATTTTTCGATATTATACATATTCGACTTCGACGAGCTGCCCCAAATCACACAACAATATTCAAAATGTGATTAATATAATCACTGTAAAATAGAATCCTGTGTTATAAAGGAAGATATGTTTTATCTGAGTCAAAATCCTGTGTTGTAAAGGAAGATATGTTTTCATCCGAGTCAAAAGCTAAAGGTATGATGATATCGTTTTAGAAATGAGTTGAAAATGATCAGTCCATGTTTAGTTGTCGTCGAAATGAACCCCTAAAACTTTTTCACACCGTATTGCTTGCAGGTCAAAGTTATTAAAACAAGTTTTAAATTATCATCTCTCATATTTTTTTCTTGTGTCGATGATAGCATCATCTTTATTTTTCAATATTTATTACCATACCAGTTTCTAGACACCGCATATTTAGTTCATATAAAGCATGCTGGAGATTATTTTCAAGCAGAGTTTATCAATACCAATATCATACAGTGAAGTATCGTCAGCATATAAATCTACAGAACGAATTGATTCTTCTAAATATATGTGAAAGATCATTTATAAAACATATCAAGAATAACAAGGGTACAGGTAGAGTATTCTGTTTCTTTCCCTCTTTCTCCCCGCCCTCACTTCTACCCCCTCCATTATTTTTTTCTGTCTCTTCTCTCCCATTCTCTGAGAAACGGCCCAAAATGACCTACAAAGGTAGACGGTTTTAAACCCCAATACAATCAATCAATCATATAAATCTTCCTACTGCCTGTCTTTCCTTTTCCTTTCACTGCATGAACTGTCAAAACCTGTTTTCAAGGGAAAATAAGCAAAATATCACCAATTGGGCCCCGTCAAGCGATTTTGGTACTTATCGCCTATGCGAGCAGCGAAGGTTCAGGCGAGCCTGCGCATCCGCGCAGTCTCGCCAGAACCTTCGCTGCTCGCTCATACAAGCAGTGACTCAAGAGGAACCTTCAAACAGAAAGCCATATTCCTGGCTCCTCTGAATGGCTGGGCATGCGCAGTTAAAATTTGTCATGACGGAATGCTCGAAGACACAAATTCGCTTGGCGGGGCTCAATTGTCGTTTGCTGAATTAGCCAAAAGAGTGGTAAAGTTTAAGGCTGGCAGCTATCCTTCTCACAATGGCCTTTGTCCTTGACTTCCTCGGTATCTTTTTCAAACGCTTTCTTCACCGCTGGCAGTACCTTTGTCCACATGTTGAATTCTCGAGCAAGGAAATAGCTTTTAACAGAGAGTGAATTCATGTCTCTGGTGATGTGAAGATATTGTTGTGTACTTGAAGTATATTCTGGCCAGAACATCTGAACAGGTGTCGGCTTATTAGGGTTTCTGAAATAGAAAGTTGTTCATACAGGGGTAATATTTGTAAAATTGTCATTTAAGGAGGTCAATCGCCTGGTTTCGTGTTACGACGACGCGTCAGCGGCACCGTAAAACGCAATTTGGGTAGGCAAAATAGAAGTGAAGATAATGATCAGGGATCGATATGTTTAGCCCAAAGCTCCCATCAGAGACAGCAAAGGGAAAGAAGCACAAACATGAAACAACTAGACCCTGATGGAAACATCAATAGCGGAAAGCCAAAAGGACAGTTACTTTCCCACAAAATGGCCAATTGGCTATCCAAAACAAAATAATATAAGCGATACACACACATAAAGACAAACCATAACAAAAACAAACCGCGACAAAACCGATTCACCTCGACTTAGGACAATTTTAAATACAGTTGTCCCTGTTCATATGCATTTTAATATTCATTTGGTTTGTAAAACCCTTTTGAAAAGCGCCAACGGTTACCGACATCATATCGCAGAATATACTGCCACATTTTTCGCCGTTATCCTGTCAAATGCAACGCTACATATCGGGAAGGGAATTAGATTTTTTACAGAGAAACGAGTAACGTTTAACATACAATTTAAAGCTTGAAATCATCTATAGTCGAACAATCCGTGTATCTCGTGTTTTTGTAAATAAGTTCTGAAGTTATATCCTGTGGAAGCAAGGAATACACCAAATAAACGAAAATAGCAGACTCGGTTTTATTGAGTCTGTTCATGACCAGTACTGAACTGTGCAACACCGGCGACGCCCTCTAGCACCGGCTTAAGCAGAACTCTATTTTCAAAATGATACCAAATGAACTCAATGATCCCAAAGGACCAGAAAATATAATCTGCACTATGATGATGTACGGGGAGACGTTTTACGGCCGCCACACGGCACAACACCAGCTACAGTGAAAATTTCAGAAGTTAGATCCTTTGGAATTAAGGCGTAACTATACCAAAGTAGAAGTAAAACAAAGATCAGGAATTGATACAATTAACTTACTCCACCCACAAAAGACACCAAAGGGAAAGAAATACAAACATTAAGCGAACATACCATAATGGAAACCTAAACAAAGGAAGGCCATAAGGCCTGTTACTTTCCCACAAAATGGCTTAGTTTAGTTTAATGACAAGTTTAATGACAAGTTTAGTGACACAGAGGCCTTTCTGATATTTAATCTTAATCAGTGTGTCTCAACCCCAAAGTTCTGAAACCGAAACGGATGATGGACAAGACCCGGCAAACACAGCAAGGAATACACCAAATAAACGAACATAGCAGTAAGGCTACAAATGACAAATGGTCTATAAACCACAATATGATTCTGGCATCAAAATAGAAGTGAAGGCAATGATCAAGAATCGATACAGTTAACCCACATCTCCCATCAGAGACACCAAGGGGGAAAAAACTGATATTTCCCAAAGACTGATATATAAGGTGACGTCGCTTCTCATTGACAGGCATTTGGTTCTGCTGACAAAGTTTACCGTTTTATGCAGCAAATATATCTGTAACAATGTTAACCTTTCAGCTGCTACATATATACCCAGAGCAGACGACTGATAAAAAAAGTATATATTTTTTCATAGTAAATAATGATTGGCATTGCACGTGACTCCACATGTCATGCAAACCCTTATTTTCTCCGAATAAATAAATAAACAAATAAATAAATAAGGAAAACACCTTGAAAATGCCGTCTGGTGCTCGTGATTAGCGGCTGAATGGTTAAAACAAAATAAATGTAAAGCGCTTTAGAATGGGTACAATCTTATTGAAAATTGTCAGTTTTGGAGATAATCGTCAGTTTTACAAATACGGTTGCGAAATTTCCCATCGTAAAATCAACGATTTGCCTCTTGTTATGACAATTTTGCAATCACTTCTTGAAAATTCCATATTTTGCCTCTTTGAAAATTGTGTAACATATATTGTTTAGTCGCCCCCGCCCAAAGGGGCTTGAAGAAATATATAGGCTGCACGTTGCTTCCACGCAGAGCTGAATCCCGCCCGCACACTAGTACTGGTAAACCGCTTAGAGGATCTAAGCCTGTCCAGGAACCGCGGTGCGAGGCGGACCGTCCATGCTAATAAACCCTCTTGGTTTCATTGGGCGACGGGGCTTGAGATGTCATTTCATCTCAATTTCGGGTAAAAGTCCCACAAAATTGGAAGCAACGTCTCCAAAATGACCTTTACAGTGTTGACGGGGACGTTAAACCTCAAATCAAACAAACAAACAATATATTGTTTAATAAGCAAAGGAAAGAAGATGAAGAAAAAAAAAAAAGTGGGATGGCTGTGTTCAAAATTGTCATTTAGGGAGGTAAAAAGGCCGTTAAACGAAATGTGCGATCGTAAAACCGATTATTTATTTGAATACGCTGAAGACAAAGTTGGAATTACAAGGAACGGATTATCATTTTTTTGTGGATTTATCGATGTGTAAACTCCGGCGAATCAGTCACAAACTACATTTCTGTGGTTATTATCGATGTGAAACTCCGGCGAGTCATTATTCTAACACAGCGCGCCTATATAGGCAATGGAAAAGAATTGTGTTTTATTCTGCAACAAATCACGGATCGGAAGAGCGTGCCGAGTGACGTCATTGAATGCTACCAATTTATGACGTCACTAGTCGATTTCCTTGACGTTAGACTGTGTAACGTCATTTTATCGCATCGAAAACGTTAGAAAAGGATATAAATGCATGTGTTTCAGTCGATAATTTTAGCGGGATTTATTCTAACAATGGCGAAAGGTTGTGAGATTTTGAAGGAAACAACAGCATTATTGCCGATTTTCAGCTTGTTAGAATCGAAATAGATCAGCTCTAGTATGTGATTTGTTGAGTAATAAATCACAGTTTGTCGGTCAGTTGTAAGTTGACAAATCACGCGCGCTACGCGCTCGTGATTTGTCTACTTTACAACTGACCTCCAAACTGTGATTTATTACTCAAAAAATCACAGATAGAGCTGATCTATTTCTTAAGCATAAAGCTCTTCGGGCTTCATGCGCAGTGTGTGATTAATTCTCAGGAGTTTACACATATATAAAAAAAACACAAAAAGTGAAAAGCCCCCGCCCATAGGGGCTTGAAGAAATATATGGGCTGCATGATGCTTCCACGCAGAGCTGAATCCGGCCCGCACACTAGTACTGGTAAACCGCTTAGAGAATCTAAGCCTATCCAGGAACCGCGGTGCGAGGCGGACCGTCCATGCTGATAAACCCTATTGGTTTCATTGGGCGGTAGGGCTTGAGATGTCATTTCATCTCAATGTCGGGTAAAAGTCCCACAAAATTGAAAGCAACGTCTCCAAAATGACCTTTAGTGTTGACGGGGACGTTAAACCTCAAATCAAACAAAAAACAAAACAAAAAGTCGAAGTCAGTCCTACATAGCATCGAAATTCCGACAGTGTATCGCAGAATATACTGTCGCAACTTGAATTTAGACGTTATCAAATACACTCGCAAGTGCATCCAAATGTTTTATCTAGAACAGAATCTTGCCTAATAATGATATGAATCTTATATGGGTGTGAGGGATGGATGGAAAAATCCGTCCCGAGGGTCACGTTCCGGCCTCACGAGGCTTGCCCATGTAGGATTTTTTTTCTTGCATACCTTCCATTTCTGAGCGCGGATTTTTAATATTGCAGTTACTTCGGTTGCCGACGTCCGCCATACTGTGATGATACTACAGTGATGTTTAGTGACGTCAGGTAACGTGCTTTGACGTCAGCCTTGACGACGGCGCATATGAGGTCGTATTTAACCAGTGCATCTATCAAACACGAGAGAATATTCGATTTTGGGTAAGAACACCAGGGTTAGAGCAGAATTTCTATCTCAAGCTAAAACTATTGATTTCCTTATCTGGTGTGCAATAATAATACTAATAATAATTATAAAAATAATAATAAAACAAACCTTAAACTCCTCTAATATTAAAGTGGCAAGTGGAATTTGAGAAAAGAAGACTAATAGCAAATAAAATACCCGGTTTTAGCGAAATTACTCCACATGCTCATCATGTTTTTAGCAACTTCCCGTTCCCATGGCAAAGGCGCGTAATCTTCAAAGCCAGGAATCATTTTCAAAACTTCTGCAGTTTCATCATACAGCAGGAACATAAATTCATCCCCATGCACTGCCTTTGTCACCCATGACGGCGTAGGTAGGACGTGTATGGATGGCGTCACATCAAACACGTACATATATGTTCCACTGCGGTCTAGAGATAGTGTTTCATGTTGTGCCACTGTTTCTATCAATGGAAATGAAAATATGACATCAGAGAATATTGCTACTACTTTTTGCCGTCTTTTCTCCATGTCTTCTGGATCTGTCCAGTCGGTGTACTCATGAGCGACCAATTCCTTCATTACCTCAGGAGGATCTGTGCCAAATGCTATTGACACTAACACTGGGATTAACGACTGTTCGAAAAATGTTCTGTTTGGCTCGAAAGTTTCAGGATCAGCTACCCCTAGCGATGGTTCTAACATCATTATAACACCTTCCATTGCGTTTATCCCCGTTAGAAGGTCGACAGTCGAAAAGAAGTTTCGACCAGTAGATGATATTTCTGTCTCGCCGCTTAAGACATCTTTCGGATTTTCCTTAACGAATTCTCCATCGACATTTGGAATAAATGGCATTGGGAAATCTACCAGTCCGTTGCTGAAATCATTTAAAGTTTCATTCAAAACACCTGCTGGTACTGATTTAATACAAGCAACAAGCTTTTCAGGATCCATTTCTTCACAGCCTACTAAAGCTCCTAATTTTTCAGCTTCCTTCTTATGCCCACCGTGGGCTAATATTGGCGCTGTAATGCTGCCACTCTGTGCAATACCCCGTTGAAATAACCCTTTATTGCCCTCGAAAAGGGATTGGAATATGACACTCATGGCACCCGCTGATTCTCCCATTAACGTCACATGTCGTGAGTCACCACCAAAAGCTTCAATATTGTCGTGTACCCACCGTATAGCCAAATGTTGGTCCCAGAGTCCATAATTTCCAGGTGCATGTTTATCACCTGTGCTGAAATATCCCCACAGCGACAGTCTGTAATTAATTGTCACGACTAGTATATCACCATATGCTGCCATTGTGTCAGCCAGTGCATAATCAGCATAACCGGCTATGAAACCACCGCCGTGAATAAATATCACAACAGCAAGATTACCATTACGCCTGCTTAGAGACGGTACAAATACGTTAAGGAAGAGACAATCTTCACTTAATCTCGAATCTTCAACAGGTAATATACCCAACACTTGGTAACATACATTTCCAAACTGTGTTGCATTAAACGAGGATTTAAATGGTTTTCTTGGTACTGGTTTTCGGAATCTCAGATCTCCGACGGGCGGCTCGGCATACGGAATACCGAAGTACCTCTCAACAACCGTTCGCTTTCCAAAGGCGTCTACAGTTTTATATGTCCCGATAATTGTACCTAATTTGGTTTTCACTAAAGGAGGATTGTCATTATTCTCAGCATATACTACAGTATCAGTCATTAACACTAACAGTGGTAATAATATTAAAATTCTCATCATTTTGACAGATCCACACAATGTCAATACAGGTATTTTAAATACACAATAAAGGTTATACATAGATCGGGTGTTATTGGTTATCTCGGTACACGCCGTTTTATATAGCAATGCAACAAGTATAGCTTTTACAAAAAGCCAAGTCTACGCTAATGTGAAATTTTATACAATTAACTGTCTTTGGCAATGTTCTAATTGTCAGTCTGCACCCAGGACCATGCCGACTGAAGTATAAAGTCTGAATTGTCAAAGTTGCAAATGCTGCAGTTTTGTCACTTTTTCACATTTGAATGAATTGCGAACGTTTGTGTGTGTGTGTGTGTGTGTGGGGGGGGGGGGGGGGGGGGTGATTTGCTGCAGAACAGAATTTGCTCCATTCTTTTTCACCTAAGAGCAGACCCCCTAATTCGGAATGGTTCCGTTCTCAGGCAAACAGGAAAAAAATGGTGGAAAATATGCCAACTGCGTCCATTCCCCATTATCTTTTGGTAAACAAACTTTACGGCTAATTTTTTTTTTTTTACGTAGATGATGTATGGGTACTCCTCAGTGCCACCGCATTTAGGGTGCTCTACCAAGCATCTCAGTCTGTGTTTGGAGCAAAAACAACCCAAACGGTATTAAACAAGGACCTAAACGTGCTTGCTGAAGATAGGTGCTTGTTAAATACAGGTGTTCTCGGAGATGCTGCACTGATGAGTTAGGAGGCCTTCATCTTTAAGCTAAGAAGTCATTCCATTGAATTTGCCGTTATAACGAGTTTTGCCGTTAGAATGAATGTCGGTATAAAGAGGGTTGACTGTAACAACATTCCCCCTCTACCCTGGACAGCAGCTGGTCTTAATAGCCGAATTCCGCTGTACCTAGTTCTAAGAGCCATTATGATAAATTCTTGGTGCGTTATTCCTTTCTTTTGATTAAAACTGTTAAATAACAACGGTTATTAAGGGTATTTATGATTTGAGCCAGCGCATGACAAAAACCTACAATAAGACATGTGCGCCCAACGAAGACTCAGATCAGCCTGCGCATCCGCGCAGTCTGATCGAGTCTTCGTTGGGCACGCAAAGGATAGCCTAGGGCCCAATGCTTCTTCATGCAGTAAGAGAAGTCTCTGGATAGACTACATGGATTCGCAGGCTGATCTGAGTCTTCGATGGGCGCACATGTCTTATTGTAGGTTTTGTCGTGCACTGGCTCATTTATTATAGGAAATTTTAGAAGCGACCACCAACGGGTTCTTTGACTTAATTTTGTAGCGTATTCAATTTTCATTAATTTCCGTGATGAATGGCAACTACCTTTTGAACTGTGACTGTACTGTTTTAGTGATTTAAATTTCCGTAAGATGCAGTTTCTCATGTCATTACAATTCAGGGGGAACAGCCTACGTCAGAGCAGTGATGTCGTTACCATTAGTAGGTTTGTCGGCAAAGGCATTTGTCACAACAACAAGTAGGCGCAGTCGGTGCATTAGGTCATAAAAGAATCAAACATACTGAAATTTGTCACGAGGTGTGGACTTTTCTTTAAATAATTCCACACAAGCTGATTTTTCAATGATGTCGGACCTACCACTGTTTACAGCGCCGAATCAAAACTTGTGGCGAAGCTATCAAAGCCTTTTCAATGTTTCTAGGAAAAAATTAGCTCACCGATGGGATGCAAATATTGTTCGTTACCAGTTGAAGTATGTTTTCTGAAGACTCGTAATGTTCATATCTAGTTTGAAGCATTTTATCTACCCTATTTACACCAATATGGTCGCTCCTGAAATTGGTACGACATCTCTGCTATGACGTAGGTTATCACCCTTGCAATTGTATACATATTTTTATAGTTTGTGGTTTTACGTCCCCGGCCATTTTGGAGACGTTGCTTCCGATTTTGTGGGACATTTATCCGGCATTGGGATGAAATGACAAGCAAGCCATACCGCTATGGTTTAATCACACTGGAGGGCTCGCACCACTCTGCCAGGGCAGGCTTAGACCTTCTAAGCGGTTTACCACTACTAATGTTCGGTCGGTTTCAGCTACGTGCGGAAGCACTATGGAGCGCTGTCTATTTCTTGCATATACAGTAAAATTCCTATATTAAGACCACCTTTGGGACTGTTCAGCTCAAAAATATAGATTGCGGTACTCGTTAGAACCGCCTTATTGAGGCGGTTCTAACGAGTACCCACAATCTATATTTTTGAGCAGAAATAAGAAACATAAGGTTTACCCTAGTAAACCCGAGTTTTACTATATAAAAGTTGGGTTCAATGGGGGGTCAAAATTACATAGGCATGTTTTCGCGATGATACGTCTACTCATGACTGATATTATGTATGATTTTGTTTGTTTGTGTTGAGCTTTTACGTCCCCGTCTCCACTATTAAGGTCATTTTGGAGACGTTGCTTCGGATTTTGTGGGACTATTTTGCCCGACAGTGAGATGAAATGACAACTCATGTCCTACCAAACAAAGAATCCGCTGGGATGAAAGGGACGATCCGGCTTCCGTCGCGTAGAGGAGGCAACTTCTGCAAAAGTATTTTTGTCTCCCATGTCAATAGGGGTCAACTCATAAAGCCTGAGGAGCAAATTCTTTCCTTTTAGAGTAGTCCCTTTTTTCAGTGGAACAGGCGTAGACCCTTTAACAAAGCCGTGTAATGAGAACCCCTGTAAACCCCATTTTAAATAAAGAAAATTTGGGTCTACGGGGATATGTTATTTTACTTATTTTTGAACTGAGACATACGTTGTTGTTACTCGTTAGAACTGCCTCATAGAGGGACGTGGTTCTAGCGAACACTCGTTGAATACGTTTGGGATCTGAAAATGGAATATATTACGATTTTCATAAGAAAAATTATCAGTTTTGGCGAAACGAAATGACACGTAGGTGTGGGTTTATTTGTTTGAATTGAGGTTTTAAATTCCCGTCAACACTATTTAGGTCATTCCGAGACGTTACTTCCAATTTTGTGGGGACATTTATCCGACATTGAGATGGAATGACATCTCAAGCCCTGTCGCCCAAACAAATCAAAAGTATTTATAGAAAGGGTCGGCCCGATTCGCACCACCTTGCCTGGGTTTACCAGTACACATGTGCGGTCGGTTTCAGCTCTGCGTGGAAGCATCATGCATCCCAATCTCATCACGTGAACAAGTCTGTGTAATGAACATCCCTTTAAGCCTTAACCCCATTTGAAGTAGAGAAAACTGGGGTTTAAGAGGGTTTTTATTATTTGTCTTATTTCTGTTCCAAGACATAGTTTGTGGGGGCTCGTTAGAACCGCCTCAACGAGGCGGTTCTAACGAGCACACACAGCCTATGTTAGCAGTATAAATAAGAAATATCACGGACTTTCATAATAAAATTAGCTACATGTATTTTGAAGATGTGAAAAAATGCACTATGTCGCACGGGTGTGTTATCGTAATGTGCTTCTCCAAGCCCCGATGGGCGGGGGCCCAATAAATGTGTCATCGAAATGAAAAGGTTGATCCTATCTAATCTGGTTCATAGTGTAGATGCGTGAATTGTTTCACGTTTCGGGTATGCCTTCATGACACTTAGTTGTTCATTGAGATGGTTGGAGTTTTAAGTCGTGTTTTTTCTTGAGTAATATTTTTATATAGATGCGGTCGATTGTTAAGCGATAATATACACAGTCGAACTTCAATGGCTCAAGCACATTCGGTGCCACGGAAATCTGTTCGAGACAGAGGAAGTTCCAGCTTCTTGGGCTAACTGCCAGGAGACATTACGGGGTTAATTTCTGGACATCTTTTCGGTGTTCTATTTAAAAAAATGTATGCTGTGTGTAGACTCACCGCATCATGGTGATTCTAATGAGTACACACAGCATATATTTGCAAGCTAAAAGTGGCATATCTCCTTAATTATCCCGCATTACTTCTTATGTATAGTTATTCCCTTGGCACTCAAAAAAACGGGTTCGACTCAGCCATGGTATACGAGCAATCGGTGTTCGAGTCATCGAAGTTCTACTACATAAAGCAAGGTTATTTTGTTGATGATCACGTGATTATCACTTACCCCCTTACCAACAGCATTAATTCAGGGGAATGGGAACACCTTCAGGGGAGGCAACTCCTGCAAAAGTATTTTTGCCTCCCATGTCAATAGGGGTCCGTTCTTAAAAGAAAGAATTTGCTTCTTTTCCTTTCAGAGTAGACCCCTTTTTCAGTGGGACAGGGCTTATAGAAAAGCGAACAGGAAGTCCCGAAAGTTTTCTCCCTTTAAAAAAATGGCGGAAAAATCTGCCAGGTGTTCCCATTCCTCTTAAATATCCAGAAAACGTTTTATTTTATAGTGCACTTTTCTGGTTTCTGTGACGTCAGAATGTTGTGTAAATAGAGGTTCTTGCATAAACATCTATGCGTATGGCTGTTTGAAGCCAGTTTCAAACGAATAGAAAGCCCTGCTCAAACAACATCATCAACAACAACAACAACAACAAAACATGTTCAAATTCTGACAACCTTTTATCGAAATCTAATGAAATCTTTGGTTACTATTGCAACCACAAGGTCCCATAAACTTACAACGGAAAGGCTTGTCACTGTAGCGCCTTTAGTTTAATAGGATCTTTCTGAAACTTTTGGGATAAAAACTCGGATGAGTTCGAAAACCGACCAAGGCCTATTAACCATAGTGTTACCCCCCCCCCCCACCCTCCCCCTCCTTCGATTGCTGAAAACGCCTATTTTTGCTCTTGTCATCACCGTGGCCCCTTCAGTTTTGATTGAATCTTTCTGAAACTTACATACAAATCAGTCAGGTGAGTTCGAAAACTGGTGATGTCGACCTTTTTGTCATGGAGTTATGTCCCTTCTTTCCTGAAAATGCCCATTTTCGACCTTGGAATCACCGTTGCCCCTTCAGTTGTGATCGGCTCTCCCTGAAACTTACACATAAGTAGGCTGGGGGTAAAAGGTCGGATGAGTTCGAGAACTGGTGAGGTGTGCCTATCTGCCATAGAGTTACATCCCTTTGATTGCAGAAAATGGTTATTCACCGTAGCCCCTTCAGTTTTAATCGGATCTTCTTGAAGCGTATAGTTACTCAAGTCTGAAAGCTCGGATGAGTTCGAAAACTGGTGATGTCGGCCTTTTTGTCCTGGAGTTATGTCCCCTTCTTTCCTGAAAAAGCCTATTTTCGACCTTGTCATCACCGTTGCCCCTTCAGTTGTGATCGGATCTCCCTGAAACTTACACATTAGTCGACTGGGGGTTAAAGGTCGGATGAGGTCGAGAACTGGTGAGGTGGGCCTATCTATCATAGAGTTACATCCCTTGGATTGCAGTAAATGGCTATTCACCGTAGTCCCTTTAGTTTTAATCGGATCTTCTTGAAGCTTATAGTTAGTCAAGTTTGAAAGCTCGGGGGAGTTCGAAAACTGATTAGGGCGAAAGATCTATCACACCCCTTTAATTGCATAAAATGCCTTTTTCCGACCTTCTCATCACCGTAGCTCCTTCAATGTTTATCGGATCTGCTTGAGATTTACATATAAGTAAGTCAGGGATAAAAGCTCAGATGAGTTCGAAAACTATTGAGGTCGGCCTAACTATCATAGAGTAACGCCCCTTTTATTGCAGAAATGCCTACCTTCATTTTTTTCGGATCTTCTTGAACCTTACATGTAAGCAAGTCAGAGATAAAAGCTTGGATGAGTTCGAAAATTGGTGAGGTTCGCCTATCTATTGAAGAGTTACGTCCTCTAGATTGCAGAAAATGCCTGTTTTTAATCTTGTAGCCCCTTCCGTTTTTATCGTATCTTCTTGAAACGTACATGGGCCCCCGCCCATCGGGGCTTGAAGAAATAGATGTGTTGCATGATGCTTCCAAGCAGAGCTGAAACTGCCCGCACACAGGTACTGGTAAACCGCTTAGAGGATCTAAGCCTGCAATTGTAAAGCAGTGCGAGTCAGACCGTCCATGTTTATAAACCCTATTGGTTTCATTGGGCGACAGGGCTTGCGATGTAATTTCATCTCAGTGTCGGGTAAAAGTCCCACAAAAATGGAAACAACGTCTCCAAAATGACCTATACGGTGTTAACAGAAACGTTAATCCACAAATCATGTGAAAGAAGGTAAGGGATAAAAGCTGGGTTGAATTTGAAAGCTTGTGACGTCGGGGTTTCGTCCCTTAGATCGGAGAAAAATGCCTATCAGTCTGAAAATTACGTACAAGTAAGTCTGAGATAAAAGCTCGGGCGAGTTCGAAAACTGGAGCTGTCGGTCTGTTACTTATAGAGCAATGTCCCATTCTTTGCTGAAAATAAACCATTTTTGACCGTGTCATCACCATAGATCCATGAACTTTGATCAAATATGCCTGACACTAACACATAATTGAGCCCCGCCAAGCGAATTTGTGTCTTCGAGCATTCCGTCATGACAAATTTCAACTGCGCATGCCCAGCCATTCAGAGGGGCCAGGGATATGGCTTTCTGTCTGAAGGTTCCTCTTGATTCACTGCTTGTATGAGCGAGCAGCGAAGGTTCTGGCGAGACTGCGCGGATGCGCAGGCTCGCCTGAACCTTCGCTGCTCGTCTCGCGCGGATGCGCAGGCTCGCCTGAACCTTCGCTGCTCGCATAGGCGATAAGTACCAAAATCGCTGGACGGGGCCCATATGTATGTTGGGGATAACAGCTTGGATGAGTTCGAAAACTTGTGAGGTGGACCAGTCTGTCATAATCAGAGTTATGTCCCTTTGATTCCTGAAAATGCCCATTTTATGGCCCCGGTAGCGATAGCAGGGACACATTGTTTTGCCCTGTCCATTTGTTTGTTGGTTTGTTGGACAACTTTAACATTGTTCATAACTTTTGCACCGTTTGAGATAGAGCCTTTATATTAGGCAAGTAGGTTCCTTGTGACAACTGCTTCCCACTCATACCAGACTTGCGGCCTGTGACCTTGAACCTGACCTTTTACCTACTTTAAAGAAAAAAGGGTCATAGCATTTGAACCGTTGAAGATAGAGCCTTCATATTTTGCACATAGGTTCCTTGCGACATGGCCTTCACACTCATACAAAAATATTGACATTGAACTTGACCTGTGAACTACTTCAAATAAAAAATAACATTAGTCATAACTTTTGAACCATTGTAGATAGAATTTGGCATGTAGGTTCCTTATTACAAGGACTTCCCTTTTATTTAAAAAATTGAAATGTGACCTTGACCTTGACCTGTGATCTACTTTATCATAACTTTTGAATCGTTTGAGCTTGAGCCTTCATATTTGGCATGTATGTTCCTTGGGCCAAGGGATTCTCACTCATGCAAAATATTTGACCTGTGACCTCGACCTGTGACCTACTATATAATTTCGTTTGAACCATTTGAGATAGAGCCTTCATATTTGATATGAAGGTTCCTTGGTGACAAGGGCTTTCCACTCATTCAAAAAAATATTGACCTTAACCCATGATCTGATTGAAGGAATTAATAACGTTGGTCATAACGTTTGGACCATTTGAAATAGCGCCTTCATATTTGGCATGTAGTTTCCTTGTGACAAGGGCTTCCCACTAATTTTCAAATTTTGACCTGTGATCTTGGCATTGACCTGTGGTCTACTTTATCATAACATTTGAACCGTTTCAGATAGGGCCTTCATATTTGGCATGTAGGTTCCTAGTGCCAAGGGTTCCCACTAATACTAAAAAAAAAAATGCCCTGCGATCTGTGACCTACTTCATCATAACTTTTGAAACCATTTGAGATAAGGCCTAAATATTTGGCTTGTAGGTTTCTTTTGACAAGAGCTTCCCACTCATACAAAAACATTGATCTTGAGATGAGACCTAGTTTAAAGAAAAAAAAAATTAAACATTGGTCATAACTTCTGAATCGTTTTAAGATAGAGCCTTCATATCTGGCATGTAGATTACTTGTGACAAGGGCTCCCCACTCATATATGGGCCCCGCCAAGCGATTTTCGTACTTATCGCCTATGCGAGCAGCGAAGGTTCAGGCGAGCCTGCGCATCCGCGCAGTCTCGCCAGAACCTTCGCTGCTCGCTCATACAAGCAGTGAATCAAGAGGAACCTTCAGACAGAAAGCCATATCCCTGGCCCCTCTGAATGGCTGGGCACGCGCAGTTAAAATTTGTCATGACGGAATGCTCGAAGACCCAAATTCGCTTGGCGGGGGCTCATATATATTTTGATATGTTACCTTGATCTTGACCTGTGATCTATTTAAATAAAATGACTTGGCCCGGGAACATGTCCGTGTTTCACAAGCACATCACCACATTTCGAAAACACGCCTATACAAATACATTGTAAACTTTACCGCCGAAAAAAACTAAATACTTTTAAGATGAAAACTTATGATAATTTTCTTATTTCTGCTCAAAATATAGAATGCGGGTGCTCGTTAGAACCGCCCGTCATCGAGGCGGTTCTAACGAGTATCCACAATCTATATTTTATAGCAGAAATAAGAAAAATAAGGTTTACCCCTGTAAACCCCAGTTTTACTTTATAAAAGTGGGGTTCAAGGGGTAAAAATTATATAGACATGTTTTCGTGATGACAACTCCGTAAGTTTTGAAAGGAACTTTCTGAAACTTACATATAAGTTAGTTAAGAATAAAGGCTTGAATGAGTCTGAAAACTAAAATAAAATGGCGTTTTACTGATAGAGTTATGTCCCCTTCTTTTCCGGAATTGCCTAGTTTTGACCTTGTTACCACCATTAGTCCTTTAGTTTTGATAGAATCGCCCTGAAACTATCATATAAGTATGTTGGAAACGAAAAAGTTTAGATGAGTTCGATCACTGGTGATGTCGGCCTATCTCTCATAGAGTTATGTCCCCTTGATTGCTGAAAATGCCTGCTTTGGCTTTGTCATCAGAATAAATCCTTCAGTTACGATTGGAACTTCCTGAGACTGTGAATCTGTTAGCTCAGATGAGCGAGATAGGCCCATCATGGTCCCTTTGTTTTATATATTTACCTCGATAATATAATATCATGTAGATTGAAAACCATCTTTATGTTTAAGATGGAAAATCTATAGGATTTCCTCATGTACTTGTTTTTATTTTCCTATAGTGAAGACCAACTTTTATATATTACGAAAACACGCCTATACAAATACATTATAAACTTTACCGCCAAAAAAAAGAAGAAAATTTCAAGATGAAAATTGTGATACTTTTCTTATTTCTGATCTTAAATATAGATTGTGGGTACTCGTTAGAACCGCCTCATCGAGGCGGTTTTAACGAGTACCCACAATCTAGAACCGCCTCATCGAGGCGGTTTTAACGAGTACCCACAATTTATATTTAAGATGAGGCGGTTCTAACGAGTACCCACAATCTATATTTAAGATCAGAAATAAGAAAAATAAGGTATAAGCCTGTAAACCCCAGTTTTACTATATAAAAGTGGGGTTCAATGTGGTCAAAATTATATAGGCGTGTTTTTGTGATGGATTGCTGTTACAGCCTCCTTTATTCATATGTTATGGAACTATCGCTTTACAATCTTGACGAACACGGTCTCGACGAAAAAAAAAAAAAGCGTCGAGTGGAACGAAACACGAGAAATCATAAAATTGCATTTAGTACGTGTCTACTATCACACAATCTAATGATGTCATGGAATTGACACTGCAGTTAGCCACTAAATCATCCTCTCGTTTTTTAAGTGGCCGTTATTTGTTCGTGGCGTTTCATTTAAGTTTGAGGTTTGACGTCACTGTCAACACTGTATAGGTCGTTTTGGAGACGTTGCTTCCAATTTTGTTGGACTTTTACCCGACAATGAGATGAAATAGCATCTCAAGCCCTGTCGCCCAATGAAACCCATAGGACTTATAAGCATGGACGGTCCGACTGGCACTGCTTTGCCTGGGCAAGCTTAGATCCTATAAGCGGTTTACCAGTACTCGTGTGCGGTCCGTTTCAGCTCTGCATGGAAGCATCATGCAGCCCATCTATTTCTTCAAGCTCCGATGGGCGGGGCCTTCATTTAAGAAATGAAGATGATTTATTTGTCATTCATTGAAGTGTGAACAACATCGGGTCACGATCTTTCATTACTTATATTTAGATAATTTTCCATCCATTATTCGTCGAAAAGTTCTGGTCTGTGTGCTTAAGGGGAATGGGAACACCTTCAGGGCAAGCAACTCCTGCAAAAGTATTTTTGTCTCCCATGTCAATAGGGGTCTACTTTTAAAGGAAAAAAAATTGCTCCTGAGGAGACAATTCTTTCCTTTAACAGTAGACCCCTTTTTCAGTGTGATAGGGCTTGTGGAAAAGCGGACAGGAAGTCCCGAAAGTTGTCGGTAAAATCTGTCAGGTGTTCCCATTCCCCTTAAGAAGTGAAGATAATTTATTTATCATGCATTGAATTATGAACAACATCGCGGTTTTTCTTTTTGAAGAAGCCATCTGAACTGGATCGACACTGTTTGTCATTCAGTTTGCAAATTTAAATGATTATACTATGTCAAGTAATTTGATTGGTTAATAGTCAGAAATGGTGTGGCAAAATTAAATATTCAGCAGGATAAGGGCTCAAAGCGGAAAAATCCAGGTAACGGTCATTTATAGCCGCCCCGTTACTGTGACGTCAGAGAGGTGTGCAAAGTGGGTTCTGTAACGCCCGCAATGGGCTCATTTGCTTTATTTCGGCTCAAATTGGGATATGTTTATCTATGGGGTGTTTTAATATTAAACCGATAAGCCAGTATATGTCGGTCTAGTGGGAAAGAGCGCCGACTCTTAATCATAAGACCTCCAACCGCTGGGTTCGAGACTTGCTCGGGTAACAAGTGACACGCCAAATTCCAGATGGTAAGATGGTTTTTCTACGGGTACTCCGGTTTTCCCCCACGTCTGATTGTTAACGATCGGCTCAAATTAAGTGAAATAATCTTGAAAGGGCCGTAAAACCAAAATAAAAAAATAACAACAAAAAACGTATATGTCTTGGATCCCAAAAATGGACATTGGCAAGCAGTTAAAATCCAGAACGCGGCGTCTGATCGAGATCTGCACTGTATGCTGAAAGTCATTTGGTACCGAAACCCCCAAAACGGGTAATTGGCAAACAGTGCAGGCCCTGATCAGACGCCGCGTCTGACCAGGGCCTACACAGTTTGCAAAAAAAAAAAAAAAAAAAAAAATAAGCCGTTTTCCAAATAAATTTTGAAGAAAACACAGCCTTTTAAGCAAAATGCTCAAACCGTAGAATGTGTCCAGTTCCAGAGTTCATGTTCCTGAGTCATATTTTCGGTATATCAGGAGAATTCATAACCCTAAGTGATATTTGAATTGTGTCAAGCGTAAATATGTCTTCGGATATGAATCAACCTGAACGCCATATGATTGTCAATGTTAACGCAGATTTATTTCAGTGCCCATGGTCGGAAGCACGTTGACGGTTGACTCGGTTTATTTGAGCTTGAGTTCGGCAGAAAGTAGGTGTTGACGTGTGTGACCGGCGGAAACTTAGCACGGCCTGCACATTCGTGCTGCTTGTTTTCTAATCTTCACCTTTCGCTCTTTGGAACGGTGCCTTTTGTGAAAACTTTGACCCGATTCTTCACAGGTTGTGTCTTTTGCTGTGAACATGGAAAAGACATTTATGCGTAATCTGGTAACTTAGGTAAAGTCTTCATTCGCTATTCGCTATGAGTTTTGTGATACCTTAAGAGATTTTGAATGTAGGCATGCGGATGTACTGCGTGCACGCATCATGTTAACAAGTCCGTGTAATTAAGTCTAACCCCTAAACCCCTACTTTATACAGAGACAACTGGGGTTTACGAGGGTATTCATTATTTTTCTTGTTTCTGCTCCAAGACATAGGTTATGGGTACTTGTTAGAACCGCATCAATGTGGCGGTTCTAACGAGCTTCAACAACCTGTTTTAAATAGAAATAAGAAAAATATCACGAATTTTCATCAGAAAATTAACCGTTTTGGAGAAGTGAAATAATGCACTGTTTCGCACGGACATGCTATTGTAATGCGTGCTTGCGTGTGTATGTGTGTGTGTGTGTGTGTGTGTGTTTGTGTGTGTGTGTGTTAATCTCAAAGGGCCTCTTTAAAATTCATTAACTTTAAAAGTCCTTTAGTACCCACAATATCATTTTAGACACACGACTCATTTTGGTGTCGTGACCAGGATAACTTCTCATTGTTTATTTCTAGAATAGAAAGCGCATAAAAATAAAATTGAACAATTTAATACACATGAAATCGAATGATTATTTGTTAGACAAGAAGTTCTATCAGTTGAAAAACTATACCTCAAATGTGATACATTGAGCAAAATCCGCCTCAAAGCAGAACACCTAAATCGTCATACTTTAGGAGATAATTCTGACAGAATAACTACAGCTATACCCATTCAACCAAATTGCTTTAAAGTTCCGAGCAGTGAATTGGATCATTTGCACATCTCTGTGTATTTTGCCTCAGGGTAAGTATAGGCCGGTTCTTCTTTTTGACTACCTGCTGGAAAAACACGAATGATCTTAACAGTATTTTCTATGTTTAGGCGGCGTTAAAATCTCCCCGTATTTTACAGCAGAAACAGTTTATATTCTGATCATTCGTGAATATCCGGTTCATTTGGGGTTTAAAAATAATATGGAGGGTCACTGACGAGGAATTTGTTTGGTGAAACTATCAAGTATGTTCGAGAAAACTGCATCGTGAATTGTCATTCCAGCGTGAGTGCGTCCGTGTGTGTTTGTGTGTGTGTTCATCAAGATTTTATTTACGGGTGAATGGGGAGACTGCAACATGTATTTAAAATACAATATACTAACTAACACTAAAACATCCTAAATGCATTGAGTACATTTATCATATATCAGTCGTTATCGGAACTACCGGTTTTAATAACGCTCGCCTAGAAACCGGTGCTCCGTAATTGGTCGCCCAGTCCTGTGGTTTACTTTTCTCATTTCTTTGTTTCATTTCTTTAACCAGCTGTTTTAGACCGCGTTCTTTCTCTTTAATGGTTACTCGTGCCATTGGTGGTGATTTAAGTATTTCATCAACAGAAGGAATATTTTCCGCCTCCTCTCGCACTTCCATTGTCGTTACCGGTCGTCTATCATGACAGCGCCGCAATAGTCTATCATAGTTACTGACTACAGAATATGTCTGTGGCCGAGTCTGAAATCCTAAGCTGCTATATGTAACCGGGAGATAACACGGAAAATGTTTACATTGCGTATTTTGTGTCCCGAAAATACAAGTCTGGCATGAAGATTCCTGGGTACCAGGCCGACTAGGAGTTTCTCGAAGGATACTGTCACGTCGAGATCCGACGAGACTTGGGGCTGAAAGACCTATTCTTGGCAAGATTATAGTTTGGTCATATTCCTTAAGTTCTTCTTTCAAGCTGTTCGTTTCTTTCTTCAGTTGTTTTCTTTTCTTAAAGAAATCTGTGCGTAGTATTTGTATTTTACCCTCCAGAAGCTTCTCGGCGACGCTGTTTATCTTGCGCAAGCGCACAACCGATTCTTGCTTACGCTTCTCCAGTTTGAGAGACTTGTCCATGTCGCTATCGGCATCCCAACGGCTTGCAGGGGCCTCACTGAAATACATGTATAAAAAGTAAATGCTATCTTTTTCCGGCTTGTTTCAGAACTTAAAGGAAATGATTTATAGGCTGAAACAAACCAAAAACATACATGAACTTATTGAAGATACTTTATTGTACTCCAAAGCCGCATCCTATTCTGAACTTTACCAAAATAAGCGACATTTTTTAAAATAAATTACTGCTTTTTGAAGCTACCCACGGGATCTATTCAGTATGTTGAAGCAATGAATATTTGTATGTCATCTCTTATACGATGCCATCTCGTTCTCGAGTCCCTAGGTTTTTTTTTTTCTCGATAGCTCAGGTCATGCCGGGCCGGTCAGTTGCCTTTGCTGTTCCTGGATAGTCTTAGACCCTCTAAGCGGTTTATCAGTACTTAGTGAAATCGCCCCAGGACAATACCTGACAACAGCCGGTAGCTCAACGGCCGTCCTCAAGCAACCGTCCATCTCAAGCTGTCTCCAAAGAGATTGGATAGAAAAGGGGAAGACAGCCCCTCCCCATCCCGGACCTGTTGCAAGCACAACAGGACCTTGCCCTACTGAGGCCAAAGCAGTAGAACGCTCGGCACTCATTACGCAAACACGCCTATACAAATACATTGCCACTTCTATCGCCGGAAAAATGAAAATTTAATGATGACAAATTGTGATATTTTTCTTATTTGTGCTCAAAGACTAGATTGTGAGCACTCGTTAGAACCGCCTCATCGAGGCGGTTCTAACGAGTAACCATAATCTATATTTTAGAGCAGAAATAAGAAAAATAAGGTATACCCCCGGAAACCCCAGTTTTACTATATAAAAGTGGGGTTCAAGGGGGTCAAAATTATATAGGCGCGTTTTCGTGATGGAAAGTTATACAGCGCCTTCACACCAAACCGACCCTCCCACATTTACCAATATTTTGGAAATCATACGAGTACACACAGCATTTGATAAAAATAGCGAAACTATCCCTAAAATCATTTCCATTATGTGTAGGGGAGGGGTGGGGGTGGAAGGGGCGAAAGTGCCGTGTATATTGCGTCACTGGGATGTTCAGTTAAGCAAGACCTGCTGTCCTTGACTTAATTTAACTTATTTGAAATTTAACCTTTACCATTCTCTGTGCTTATTCAGCGCACAGATACTTGGGGTCAGTAGAGCTTTCTTGCGGTTAGTGGTCCAAAACTGATCTCTTGGATTTTTTTCTCTATTTTTGCATTTTAGCGTACTTGAACATCACCTTTATCCATACAAATGGTTGTGTCACGTCTGGAAAATCGTTTGAAAATAGTGATATTTAATGGATAGGCTAAAATTACGTAATTTTAGCCTATCCATAAAATATCATTATTTTCAAACATTTTCTAGACGTGACACAACCATTTGTATGGATTAAGGTGTTGTGTAAATATAGAGAAGAAAAAATCTAAGAGATCAGTTTTGGACCATCCGCTCTACTATCCGCAAGAAAGCTCTACTGACCCCAAGCATCTGTGATTCAGCGGACGACTAATTTGTTGGGGTATTTTCTCATTAATTTTTCCAGAAAATTAGGATTTGAAATCTCATGCATATTGTCTCCTGTGGAAAACAGGATTTGACTATGTCTCCTATGGAAACAATTTGCATGAGGCGTCTTATCCTGTTTTCTAATTTGCATGAGATATCAAATCCTGTCAGATGTCGATTACGAAAACTCGCCTATACAATAACATTGTAAATTTTAACGACGAAAAAATAATTAAAAAATTTAAGACCAAAAATTGTGATATTTTTCTTATTTCTGCTCAAAATATAGATTGTGGGTACACGTTAGAACCGCCTCATCAAGGCGGTTCTAACGAAGGTACTAACGAGTACCCAGATTCTATAATTCAGAGCAGAAAAAAGAAAAATCGGTTTATACATGTAAACCCCAGTTTTACTAAATGAAAATCGACTTCAATGCGTTCAGAATTATATAGTCGTGTTTGCATGATGAAATCCTGTTTTCTGGGAAAAATAAGAAAAAAAAATCAAAATATCACGGTCTGCCGAAAAAAAGACACGGCATGCAGAGCGTAAAAAAATATTTCCTACTTTTCTCTCTCTGTTTGTTCAGGAATGGTGGCAAGAGCAAGTCTTGAAGGGGTAACCGCTGATGTTAATCTCGTCATTTTAGAAGTTCTTTTAGCTTTTTGGAGCTGATTGTTTGACAGTCGACCCACAGTTACTAAGCACAGTAGTTTTACGTTTCTGATATCCACATGCCTATCACTGATTGTACGTAATCCTGGTAACGGTTATTTATAGCCTCTATGTTCTTGTCGTTGTGACGTCAGCGTGTTGTCAATCCTTTAATCTTCCTCATTATGTATAGCAGGAGTCCATTTCAAAATTTTAGGGATGTCAGGTCGTGTTTTCTTCAAAATCTATTTGGAAATTGGCTGAACATTTTGCAAAATCTATTTGGAAATTGGCTGAATATTTTGCAAACAGTGTAGACCCTGATCAGACGTCGCGTTCTGCGACGTCTGATCTGAGTCTGCACTGTTTGCCAACTACCCATTTCGGGGTTTCCGGTACAAAAAGGGTTAATAGAGGGTTATCTGTAGAGCCGATGTGAATTAGACTCATTTGTTGCGCATGACAAACAGTGTAGACCCAGATCATGGCCACAGAACACGGCGTCTGATCAGGGCCTTCACTGTTTTCGAAAAGTTCAGTCATTTTTAATTCAATTTTCAAAATATCCCTTAATTTCGAAAAGGACCCCGCAAATAAAAGGTGAAAAATTCCATTCAGTATAAAATGGTTCAATAGTGAGATTTTACTGTACATATTATTTTTGTAACACCAATAAAATCGCATATATAGCAGATGCATTTTATTTCAATTTATTCATCACGGAACACGCCTATATCATTTTGACCCCAACAAATCCCACTTTTATATAGTAAAACTGTGCATCACGAAAACACGCCTATATAATTTTGACCCCCTTGAATCCCACTTTTATATAGTAAAATTGGGGTTTCCGGAGGTATACCTTATTTGTCTTATTTCTGCTCTAAAATATTGATTGTGGGTACTCGTTAGAACCACCTCCACGAGGCGGTTCTAACGAGTGCCCACAATCTATATTTTGAGCAGAAATAAGAAAAATATCACAATTTTCATCATTAAATTTTCATTTTTTTCGGCGATAAAGGTGGCAATGTATTTGTATAGGCGTGTTTGCTTTATAGGTTTACTAGGGTATACAGTATTTTTCTTATATCCGCTAGGAAACATAGATTGTGGGTACCGGTTAGAACCGTCTCGTCGAGACGGTTCTAACGAGTTCCAACCATCTATGTTTTGAGGAGAACTAAGAAAACTATCTGATTTGTTTTGTGATGAAATTTTCAATATATTTGATTATGCGTGTTTTCGTAATGTTTTCAAAGAAATGCAGGTCAGACAATCCGTCGAATAGATGAGTCACATGAAATGTCAAGCCTTATTTTCTCTGAAAAAATAAGACACACTCTTTGAAAAAAATGTTTTTTTTTTTTTTTTATAGTTATTATCTCAGTTTGAAAACAATCCAGCAATACTATTTGATCACCCAAACAGTTCAAATGTTTCTATACTTCATTTTATTTTAAACGATCTTTTCCCGACTTTTGCATTTCCGATAAAAAATGTAACCACTTGAACTTTTATAAAACAATCATTGTCACCAGTGTAGAACAACTAATCATTTTAAATCAGTAATGTTTAATGAACAGACATTCAGAAGAACAAATGATTCAAATAAAGATTGGTTATATTTGTCTACACTAGAACAAGGGTCGTTTAAAATGTTCAAAATTTAACTACCCATTGCTGTTTTTTATTCTGTCTTTCGTATTACATGACGTCATGAACAGTGCCGGGCCTAGCATCGCATTAAATAGTATGACCATGCATCACAGGTTACGTACCATTAGTCAGTGCACGACATAACGTACAATAAGATTGTGCGACCAGCGAAGACTCAGATCAGCCTGCGCATCCACGCAGTCTGATCAGAGTCTTCGATGGTCGCATAAGCTGTCTACAGCCTACGGACTATCCAAAGAAGTGACGTGCAGGCATAACTGAGGTTTTTCTTGTCGTGCCGTGTTGTTAGTTTTTGTTGTGCGTTGATTCACATCACGAAAACACGTCTATATAATTTTGACCCCCTTCAACCCCACTTTTATATAGTAAAACTGGGGTTTCCGGGAGGGGGGGGGGTATACCTATTTTTTTCTTATTTCTGTTCCAAAATATAGATTGTGGGTACTCGTAAGAACCACCTCGAGGAGGTGGTTCCAACTAGTGCCCACAATCTATATTTTGAGCAGAAATAAGAAAAAATATCACAATTTTTCATCTTAAAATTTTCATTTTTTCGGCGATAAAGGTGGTAATGTATTTGTATAGGCGTGTTTGCGTAATAATGCAGTGAAATCACTAAACTTCCGTGTAATGAACACCCCTGCAACTCCCACTTTATGTAGAGAAAACTTGGGTTTACAGGGCTATATATTATTTTTCTTATTTCTGCTTGAAAACATAGACTGTGGGTACTCGTTTGAACCGTCCCATTAAAATTAGTGATAAACAGAATCTTTCGCTTCCGTCGTTTCTTATGAAAATTATTTAAATCACTGACGGTTCTTTTCCGACCTACATGATTAGATCTCTGGTTTTTTAGTGGGTTGCGAAAAGTTCGGCAACCTGCGGAAATGGGCTTAACCGAAAATGGGCGTTTAACTCGCGCTTTCTCCCTAAGTGATAAGCAAAGCACAGACAATACTAAGAAGCCTCCGTGGTGTAGTGGTTACGCTACTCGCCTTGTAAACCAGGGATCGCAGGATCGATCCCGGGCTTCTCCAGACTTTCGGACGAGTCGTTAAACCGAGGTCCCGGCTCCGTATGACCTTAGCTATTTGTGGGACGTAAAACTCAAACACTAACTCACTCACTCAGACAATACTGATGGGCCCACAGAGAGATAAGTAAAATCCCTTACTAGGTGGATGCGCTGGCTGATCTGTTTGTATGTCGCACAGGTCTTAATAAGTTTAGTTATGAGCTGGCTTGTAGTTGAAGCCCTCACACCCCCTCCCCGTGGCCCTCCACTGCTGACCGTTCCAAAGAGGATAGGATGTACGAAATCCAGGTAATGCTTAGGTACTATTTATACCCGCTCTGTTCTTGTCAATGCTTATCTGTAAAGCCTACCTTAACGTTGGTGCTTGGTATGCAAATAGTGTAGACTCAGATCAGATGCAACAGAACATGGCGTCTGATCAGGGCCTTCACTGTTTGCTTAACTTACAGGATTATAGGGGTTTGAGTCCAGTTTTTAATGACAGATTCTATCTGTCATCTCTAGCTATCCTGCGTGTTGTAAAGTAGTTCCGGCTTTCTTACGACTTTCTTCCGGCTTTGACCGCCAAAGAAATATGAGTCCGCACAAAAATGTAGTCCGGTTAGGCGCAGTTATCAAAATTGTACATCCTATAATCGCAATACAAACTTTTGAAGCAGACGACTTGACGATTTTATCATACCTTTCAGAGAATATATTCAGCACTTCATATGAATCAGCTGCATCATGCGAGACTGTATACCTAGATCAATGCAGCATCTGCTTAGACGTCTGCTCAGGTTTTACACTGTTTTCTAACAGTGCTGTGAATATTTAACCCTTAAAGACCAGCCGGTAAGCTGCAGACCAGAATATTAATGGGTTTTCCGACATTGGAGGTCAAGTCTAGGTCAGTTACAACTAGGTGTATATCAGACTTTGCGAGAAAAGGCTGTCCCTTTCAACCCTTGAATATGGTACAGATACCTATGCAAACAGTGTAGGTCCTGTGATATAATTCTAGGTGCCATATTTAGCAGAATGGATAAGTCCAACTTCAGTGATGGAAGAGTGCACTCCAGAAACCCAAGGCAGTGAATAAATCAAAGCACTGACAGCACTCATGCCGATTGTCTCTAAATGCATGAACGAGGATTTGGACTGATCCATTTAAACTGAACGGAAGTTTAGTAACTGATGCAAAAATGTAGAACAAGATCAGCACCGTGTTCTGTGGCGTTTGAGCTTAGTCTACATGGTTTGCCAGATCGAACATTTTTTCAAGAGCAGATTTTACAGATAACACTTACATGTAACCAAGACTGACAACCACCCGGCTATGTTTGGGTTGATTGTTTGGCATTCGACCCGAAGTTACTAATAAAAAAGCGATTCAGAGCTAACGTCTACGTGACTATCACTGACTTCTCAGAATAACCTTTTTCTTGCAGAAAATAGCCGTAGTGAGATCAGGGTATTCCATAAGACTGAAGAGGGTCATCCTGGAATCATAGGGTGAGCTTGGCAAACAGTGTAGACCAAGTTCGGACGCTGCAGAACGCGATTCTTATCAAAATATTCACTATATGTTTGGAATTTCAGAGTTAAATTAAACAGTTTAATCTCAGCCCAGGACTTTTAACCCAACCTAGAAGCCTCCGTGGTGCAGTGGTTACGCTACTCGCCTTGTAAACCAGGGATCGCAGGATCGATCCCGGGCTTCTCCAGACTTTCGGATGAGTCTTTAAACCGAGGTCCCGTCTCCGCATGACCTTAGCTGTTGGTGAGACGTAAAACTAAAACTCACTCACTCACTCACTTTTAACCCAACCTACATCCCACCAACACTTTCGGTGCTTTGATTTTGAAACCAAACGATTGCATGATTACAACACGCTTAGGCACCATGCTTTTAAAGGTTAAATCAATCAACCGTGACGTATGGTTACCAGTCCGGCCACGACCCTGTGTTTTGTATTGTTTGATTTGAGGTTTAACGTCCCCGTCAACACTGTTTAGGTCATTTTGGAGACGCTGCTTCCAATTTTGTGGGACTTATACCCGACACTGAGATGAAATGACATCTCAAGCCCTGCCACCCAATCAAAACCAATAGGGTTTATATGCATGGACGGTCCGACTCGCACCTCTTGTCTGGGCAGGCTTAGATTCTCTAAGCAGATTACCAGTACTCGTGTGCGGGTCGGTTTCAGCTCTGCGTGGAAGCATCATGCAGCCCATCTATTTCTTTAAGCCCCGATGGGCGGGGGCCAACGATCCTGTGTACCACCTTCACTCCAGCACTGATAGAAACCACATGTTCAGGATCAATCTTTTGATGTGTGATGTAAGGTCGTGCCTAGAAAAGAAGAAATTGTACTTTGTTCTCAAATAGCATCAAGTGAGAACGTATTGCAACATTTTTCATTAAACCCTGGACAGTTAGAGTGAGTGAGTGAGTGTTTGAATTTTACGTCCCACCAACAGCTAGGGTCATACGGAGACGATACCTCGGTTTAAAGACACATCCGAAAGTCTGGAGAAGTCCGGGATCGATCCTGCGATCCCTGGTTTGCAAGGCGAGTAGCATAACCACTACACCACGGAGGCTTCTAATGGACAGTTAGAAGCTGGTCGGAAAGCGGATGTCGTTGACTCTGATTTTGGGTGCCACATGTGTTTGATCTATTTGTCTGTTGGAGCGACATCTTACTATCAACAGAAGACGCTAGTGGACGTCGGCGTAGCGGAAGACCGACGTCAGTACGTCAAGATCGATTCATCCGACAGACGCATATGCGAAGCAAATTTCCGCCGGCATCTGCTACACTGTACCTGTAGATAAACAAAGGGTTTCAACTACCGACTAATAAGCACTGACACTGTTCGTCGCACTTATGCGATGCACTTTTGAGAGCTAGACGTCCCTGTCGTGACCAAAATTAAGACGTCGACACAGTACGGAACACTTACGCTGGTGCATGAAATACGTACATGTATATTGGCGTCTAAGCGACTCGCGTGATATGCGTTTCAGTGACACATCGCGCTTCAGCGTGAATCACGCCGATTTTCGTTTCGGGATGTTTCGACACATAGGTGTAAGGTATGCGGAGGCGACGCGTGCGTAATAGAGCATGACATATCGGATGGAATAAGCGAAATGGTATGTCGAGCTATTGTAGCTAGCGACATTAAGAACATTCAAGATCATGACTGAGACGTGAACTGAACAGCGAGACGTTACATCAATCAAGTGCGTCGGCCTCACGTGGTTCCATTTATTTGTTTACGCTCAGAATCCGGGATATCTAATCCAGCAGGATTACGCACGTGTTTATAGTGGTGTTCTTACTCAAAAATGTCTTCAAGCCAATGGAATTCATGTACTGGACTGACCAGCCTTTCTCCTCCGATCTCTTTCCCATAGAGTATCTTTTGGGGGGAGGTATCCACAACCTACCAGACAAAAATGTTACTAATTGCCAGTTGTATTGTCAAAACTTGAATTTTAATGTTTGGTTTTGAAAACGTAAATAGTTTCTTTTCAAAATTTGAAACATCGAATGGCATTTCATGATACCACCGGTGTATAGACATCTGCAAACATATCATACAATGGAATTTGCAGAACTACTTTTCTAAATTTTAAGATCTTTTTAGAAAGGTTGTCTGTAAGTTTTCACAGTGTTTTGATTTTCTCATAGAATCTGTCATTTCAGTGCCTTTGGCGCTTTGATTTTTTCAGCTTACAATCTGAAAAAAAAATTGACATTTTAGTGCTGTCAGCGCTTTAATTATGTATTGCTACAGGTAAAACTTGTTGAATGACCCTCGTATAAATTTCGTATTCATGTCAGCGTTTCTTATCATTTAGTCAAATAGCAGTAGTAGGGTACATTGTAAGCAGTTCATTTGTATTTCAGCCCTTTATTCAAATATTTAGTTAAATAAATAAAAAAATAAGAATAGTTTTTATCCATTAGTCAATAAATTATTATAATTACTATGATACTTTTTGAACCTCTTTCTCTACTTCTTTTAAGGGGAATGGGAATACTTGGTAGATTTTTCCCGCCATTTTTCAAAGGGAGACAACTTTCGGGACTTCCTTCTCAATTTTCTATAAGCCCTGTCTCGATCTGAAAAGGGGGTCTTCTCTTAAAGGAAAGAATTTACCTCCCCTAAAGGTGTTCCCATTCCCCTTAATGAAATACTTTAGCGAAAAATCAATTTTAAGGGAAACAGTTTTCCACCAGCTTTAATAAGGGAGACTACTGTTTTGACTTCGTGTTTTCACATGATTCTTGTTGAAAAAAGTATTTTTCTTGTTTTAAAGAAAAGAAGCAAATTCTTTCCTTTAAGAGAAGACCCTATTGAAATGGGAGACAAAAATAGTTTTCGACTGACAGCTGCCTCCCCTGGAGTCGTATCCCTTCCCATTTTAACCCCATTTATGCTTTCGCAAATTGATTGTTGGCAATGTCACCCAATCAACCCACGTCACAATTACGTCATGTATGTTCGTTCAGCTGTTGGTCGCCTATGTGAAAAATCCGTGCAATATGTGCATGACGAATGACATTTTCCGATGAACATTTCATCGCACGCACGCACGCACACATGGCTTTACGATTGTTTATTGATTGTGTTTGAGTTTAACGACACGTCAAGCCTTGAGGGTCATTTGTGTCGTCTCAAGAAACAGTATTTGTTAGTTCGTCCCCGTCAACACTGTTTAGATCGTTTTGAGACATTGCTTCAAAATTTGTGGGACTTTTGCTCGACAGTGAGATGAAATGGCATCTCAAACCCTGTCGCCCAATGAAACCGATAGGGTTTATATGCATGGACGGTCCAACTCGCATCACTTTGCATAGGGATGCGTAGACCTAAGCGATTTACAGTACCCATGTGCGGTAGGCTTCAGCTCTGCGTGGAAGCACCATGCAGCCTAGTCTATTTCTCCAAGCCCCGACAGGCGTGGACCAAGAAGAGACAGTAGAAGAGATGGGAGTGAATGGCAGAGGAGAAAGAGTAAAATGAATGGAAGTCTAGAAACTTTAGAAACAACAACAGCTTCCTTTACCCTTACCTTCTGAAAGAACAGCTGTAGGCCAATACCAGTTGGACGCTCTTCGCACATTCGCCTCGCCCAAACACCCCCTTTACGGTTGTTTAATCTTGTTTAATACTGTATGGTTGTTGTTAATGTCTTGGATTCAATTTTCAAATTTATTTCATGGCCCAGTAAGAAGACGGAGTAGTGTAACAGTGTAGACCCTGATCAGACTGCAGTCTGAACCGGGTTTGCACTGTTTGAAGTGGCCTATCTGTCCCAATATTCAGGATCATTACGATATGGACAATTTACTATATACTCACGTTAGTGAGTATACAGCAGAAACCGGGGTATGCAAGAGTCTACAAAGATAATTATGGGATGTGTTGGGGGGCACTTGTTAGAATCGCCTCGAGTACCCACAACGTATATTTTCATGAAACTAAGAAAACATATCGTTAAATTATCTTTGGCTGGAGCTATGGGTTGTTTGATTCCCGGTTAAACGTCCCTGTCAACACTGTATAGGCCAAATTTGGAGACGTTGCCTCCAATTTTGTGGGACTTTTACCCGGCATTGAGATGAAATGACATCTCAAGCCCTGCCGCCCAATGAAACCAATAGGGTTTATAAGCATGGGACGTTCCGGCTCGCACCGCTTTGCCTGGACAGGCTTAGATCCTTTAAGCGGTTTACCAGCACTCGTATGCGGGTGGTTTCAGCTCTGCGAGGAAGCATCATGCAGCCCATCTGTTTCTTCAAGCCACGATGGACCGGGGCCGATGGAGCTATGGGTATTCAATGTTTTCCTTATTTTTGTTCAAAGAAATACATGTAGATTGTAGACACTCTTAAGCACGGCTAAAAGGAGCGTTGCTCCAGGTCACGAATTTGTATCAGAAAAAAATGTCTGTTTTCAGTGATGCAGGATAGAATGCGATATGCCACACAGATGTCTTATTTTAATGATTTTTATTTTTTATTTATTTATGTATTTAAAATAGAAATCAAAATGTTTAACGTCTTAAAATGTAATCATACCTAGTAACCATTTTCAGTTTAATCCAAACTTCCTGGAACCAAATGTAACTAAGCCGGAATGATAAAAGAAAGTGTAGTTTTAGATATCGTTTCAGCTAATGTATTTAATATTTTTTTCAAGTTCAGAATAACACAACCCTTGTACATAACGGGCGAAGATTACCAACTTCTTATTGAAACTTATTCACTGGGACATTTAGTTTAAACATTTCTCGAGGATTTTCTTACATTTGAAAGTATCGAATCTAAATTCTGCAGTGACAAAATTCTTTTCACACTTCACGACTATACTGATTGAACTTAGTACGTATACGTCCCTAACCCGTATATGACAAATAGACTCTTCCACCCAACAGATTGGGGCAGGTCCATTTTCAATTTAAGGGGTGGCAGATTCATTTTATTACCTAAATTCTTGTAGGCCTACTTTATGGAGTGAGTGAGTGTTTGAGTTTTACGTCCCACCAACAGCCAAGGTCATACGGAGACGGGACCTCGGTTTAAAGACTCATCCGAAAGTCTGTCCTACTTTTAGGAACAGTGAAGTCTGATCTGCTGCTGAGTTCTGCGCTTAACCCTTTTTGTACCAAATTGAATCTTCCTCCTTATGTATACAGGAGTCCATTTCAAAATTTAGGTGGTTAAGATTGTGTTTTCTTCAAAATTTGTTTGGAAAATGGTTTTACTTTTTGCAAACAGTGTAGACCCTGATCAGACGCCGCGTTCTGCGGCGTCTGATCTGGGCCTGCACTGTTTGTCAGGGTATCCGTTTGGGGGTTTCTGGTACGAAATGGGTTAAAGCCCGATTTAAAATCGAAATACGATTTACAGAATCTTACACTCGTGGTCCTTTATAATAAAATTTATGAAACTCGCCAGAGGCTCGTTTCATAAATTTTATTAGAACACGTAGAAAGATGCTCGTATCATGAATTTCATAAGAAAAGACCGGAAGTGGAAGATCATCCATCACATAAACACGCCTATATAATTTTGACCCAATTTAACCTCACTTTTTTATATAGTAAAACTGGGGTTTACAGGGGTAAACCTTATTTTTCTTATTTCTGCTCTAAAATATAGATTTGTGGGTACTCGTTAGAACCGCCTCAATGAGGTGGTTCATGAGGCGGTTCTTACAAGTACCACAATCTATATTTGAGCAGAAATAAGAAAAATATCAAAATATTTCATCTTAGAATTTTCTTTTTTTTTTCGGCGGTGAAGTTTACAATGTAATTGTGTAGGCCAGTTTTCGTAATGTTTATACATATATAACATCTTACCTTTAAATGCTACAACTCAAATGCACGCACACTTTCCATTTTGCATTTTGGATTTGACCTTACTAGACAACCATTTCTTTGCATTTCACCTCATTGAAACAACTAAATTACTCTACTGAACTTTGAAAATATACTAAAACAAACAAGAATATCAGAATCACTATTGATTTAGTCAACTTTCTATTGAAACAAACCGAGGCGGTTTGGAACTTTTAAAATAATGGCTTTGATTGTGAAAATGTTCAAAGCAAATATATCGGTTGATAATAGGGCTGAATGCAAACAAGACTTCCATTAGGATTGAGTGCCACAAGTAGTTTTTATTTATTTATTTATTTATTTATTTATTTGTTTGTTTGTTTGTTTGTTTGTTTGTTTCAAAGAGAAACTTAAATGAGAGTCAATGTATTATTGAACTCATTCAACGAGTTTAGGAAAAAGGATAAAGTGCGAGGCTTTGCCGAGCAGTTTACCCTTTTTCATCAACGAGTTTAATAGCACGAATGCAAGATTCTATTTATCATATGTCATTTAAAATGCATTTTTTTCATCATTTTTTACAAAAATGTCAATATTTCGCCACTATCAAACGCGACGTCGTTAAAGGACGTCTTACATGTGACGTTACGGGGCGTATCTGACGTCGTATATGTAATGTTACGGGGCGTTTCTAACTAATTTGCATATTTAATCCACTAGTGGTTTGCTGAATTTATTACATAACGTTGTGGAACTCTCAGATTCGACGTCATATGATAAATTCATTTATTTATTTAAGGGGAATGGAAAAGTATTTTTGTCTCCCATGTCAATATGGGTCAGCTCTTAAAGGAAAGAGTTTGTTCCTGAGGGGCAAATTCTTTCCTTTAAGGGTTGACCCCTTCATCCGTGGGACAGAGTTTATAGGAAAGCGAACAGGAAGTCCCGAAAGTTGTCTCCCTTTGACAAATGGCGTAAAAATATGCCAGGTGTTCCCATTCCCCTTAAGCCAGCACATGTGAAAATGGTACTTGTCGGGTAGGCGACCAGTAAATGCTCAGGCGAGGCTGCGCATAAACACAGTCTCGCCAGAGCATTTGCTGCTCGCAGGCATTTAGAGGAGACCTTTTATAAGTTGCGCATGCGCATTTGAAGAGCATAAATTGGGGACTATATAGGGCCCTTTTCTCGAGAGATAGCTCAGTTGGTTCAGCCTTGATGGTTTGATTGTTTATCGACATGTCAACCCATTTGGGTCATTTTGTGTTGTCTCCCAGAGAAAGGGAATAAATAGTTAAACGAGACAGTAGAGAAAATGAAAGGGGGCGGGGTTGGGGGGTTGGGGGGGGGGGGGGAGTGGAAAATAAATGGAAGTGTAGCAAATGAAGAAAAAAAAAACACCTCTACCCTTGTATACCTGCTGCAAGGAATATTTCACGAATAACAAATGTTAATCGATCATTAGTCAATGATTGGCGACAACAAGAGCACCCTGGGAAAAATTATCTATTCCAACTTCAATAGCTCGAACACCTTTTGGACCACGAAAATCTTTTCGAGACAGGGGCAGTTCGAGCCAATGACGGTTACTGCCAGGAGGCATTTATGAGGTTATTTTGGGACATGTTTTCGGTGTTCTTTAATAAAAATGTATGCTATGTGTACTCATTAGAATCGCCTCGTCGAGGCGATTCTAATGAGTTCACACAGCATACATTCGCAAGATAAAGATAAAAGTCGAAAATCTCCTTAATTATCCCACACTACTTCTTATGTAGAGGAATTCCCTAGGGACTCAAAAACGGGTTCGATTCAGCCATGGTAAACGAACCATCGGTGATCGAGCCATCGAAGTTCTATTGTATATAATCTTGTAACCGAGCGGAGTTCGGACTAAGAGTAGTGAACTCGTCTTAGCATTTCGATTGTTCAAACTCCTAACTGAGACTCGAGAGAAATGAAGGGTCTGGAAATAAATTAATAAATAAATAAAAATAAATAAATGAATAAATAAATAAATCTTACCGACTCGTAACAGCCTCCTTCAGTTTATTTTAATGTCTTTAAGTGTCTTAAAGTGACTGTTTCTACATAGCATTCCAGTCAAACCGGCGCACATTAAACATTTTCAAAACGGAGCCGTTCGTATGAGCCTGCCATGGGCCAAGCAATATGTGACGAGTACAATTATTTTCATGGGCTAGATCATTTGCAGATCATTAATGGTCACCGATGAGGTTTTGGTAGCCAAAACCGTCTGGTAAGTCCAACTTGCCCTCTCCTAGAACTTAGTCATTTAATTGTTCTTAAACGGGACAGTAATTTCAGTGTTATTATTATTAATAATTTTGTTATGATTATTATTATTATTATTATTTTGTTTAAGAAAAAGATCAGCTCTAACAGTGAATTGTTGAGTAAGAACTCACAGTTTTCATTTTAGTTGTAAAGTAGATCAAATCATAAGCGCGAAGCGCGAGTCTTTTGGTTACTCACAGCTGGTCGACAAACTATGATTGTAACTCAAAAGCTGATCATTTTCGATTCTAACACACTAAAAATCGACAGTAATTTTGTTGTTTCCTTCGAATTCAACCAAACTTCCGCTGTTGTTATATGAAATCTCGCAAACTGTTTTGACTGTAACACATTCAAGCCCACCCCACCCACCCCGTAATGTTTTTTTTTATTATTATTTATTTATGCGAGAAAATGCTTAATGTTACAAAGAATCTACGAGTGACGTTATAATATGGCGGCCTTTCGCGTCACGCCTATTTTCCCAGAATACATGTAAATCACAGTTCCTTTCTACTGTGTTAGAATGAACAAGCAAATACCATAGGGAATTTATATCACCCGCCTTGAAGTAAACAAATGAAAAAAGCAACAACATAATTTCAAGATTCAAAGAGCATATGCATATACTTAGACCACAACACCTGCAAGATTTCGAAAGAATTTGCTTAAATTTGCGGGAGGTGCCTGCTGTATTTGTTTGTTTGTATTGGAGTTACATGGCCCAGTCAACACTATTTTAGATCATTTTGAGCCGGTCAATTTACCTATCCAATAGTACAAAATCTTTTTTTGAAAACAAAAGCCTGTTGCAGAATGAAAGACAAAAATTAATTTGCTTTATGAAAGAGTTGTTCAGATCTGCCTCTTTAAAACGGTGAATGCACCGCATCGTGGCAAAATGCACCGTATGTTACAAGCCGGCAAAAGACGCACTGGATCTTCGGTGATAACCATAGTGTCAGAAGATATCAAACAAACACGTCCATAAGCATGGAAACAGACAGACTGGTCGGCAGTTTGCATGTAATTATTTTTCTAGGAGGCGACTCAAGTATGAAATAAAGACGAGCATAATAAGATGGTACAGGTTCAGCTCTTAAATACGCATGTTACTTTAAGGGGGATAAATACACCTCAATTTAAACAAGGGAGACAATTTTTCGACAACCAATTCATCTGCAGTCTGAAAAAATATCACTCTTTAAGGAAAGAATTTGCTCCCACGGAGCAAATTCTTTCCTTTAAGAGTTGATCCCCTGTGCAGGGGGAGGAAAAATACTTTTGAAAGAGTTGTTTTTTTCCTGAAGATGTATTCTCTTTGCGTAAGGTGAACGGAAACGGATCCAAGGGACATTACATTCGTTTGAAATTATTTGTCAGAGACGATTCATTCTAATAGGATGATCGCCCTCAAAAGAAAGCATTTTCTTTTGAAATAGAGCAAATCCCTCCACTGAGAGTAAAACCCTAAAAAAGGGATTCAGGTACTAGAAGAGCCAATTTCTTTTGAATACAGTTAACTCCCTTCGTTAAACTAACAGATAATTCATTTATGTTATCTATTCAACTTAAGTAGTTATAATCTTTCTAAACATTACAAACCCTTTTTCTTTGAAAACTGGGACTTAAAATGCTTCAAAAGTTTTAAATAAACAGTTTTGCTGTTAATAATTTTCTTTTCAATTTTTGTATCAAGTTCTTAAACAAAAGTGGCAAACCGTAAAAAGATACTTTAAAAAGAATTAAATACCAGCATATTGATTGAGAATATTTTTTTTCTGTATTTAAATTATCATTACGATAACACACCCGTGTGACATAGTGCACTTTTTCATATCTCCAAAATGGCTACTTTTCTGATTACAACCCGTGATATTTTTTTATTTATACTGCAAACATAGGTTGTAGGTGCTCGTTAGAGCCACCTCATTGAGGCGGTTCTAACGAGTACCCACGACGTATGTCTTAGATCAGAAATACGAAAAATAATGTATACCCCCGTAAACTCCAGTTTTCTCTGTATAAAGTGGCGTTTAGAGGGTGTTCATTTCACGGACTTGTTCACGTGATGTAGTCTATAAAGTCATCAGTATACGGTAGCATATTTCTGTTTTCCCCAGATTCTTTCTTTCTAAAGTCGGTACCGTCTTAGGTTAATTATTTTGATTCAACCACGTTTTGTTTTATCATACAATTTTTGGATAAAACACATCCACGACATTGACAAGTCCATGGAAAACCTGTCTTTTTCTATACAAAAAAGGCGGAAAAAGCATTTTTCATCACGAAAACACGCCTATATAATTTTGACCCCATTAAACCCCACTTTTATTCAGTAAAACTGGGGTTTAGGGGTTTACAGGTGTATATATTATTTTTATTATTTCTGCTCAAACATAGATTGTGGGTACTCGTTAGAACCGCCTCGTGTCCCCACAATCTATGTTTGGGCAGAAAAATTAAAAATATCAGAATTTTTTTTTTTTATCAGAAAATTTACATGTTTGGCGGTATTTTTTTTTCAATGCATCTGAATCACGCCTACGGACCGATAGAATGCATAACCATTGGGTAAGAACATGAAGCAATTAGAGCGACATCCGGTGAGGAATTAGATCGCTAAAAAGGTAAAGAAACTGTGTATTTTCTGTGTTTCATAAGTTATATAATTTTTACGAGGAAGTTATTTAAAAAACGGGGAATTACATTCAGGAGCCCATTGATATCGGCATCTTTGGAGTAAATACCAAATCCCGTACTTCACACATTTTGGCTAAAGGAGCAGTCTCTATAAGGCTGATTTCATGGCCACTACCGATTTCCTTTAAACTTTGTAGCTTCAAATTGGTACATATTGACTGTCTAATGGTGAATTTTTAGACTCTTTGGTCTACTGGTTTTTGCTGTATACACTATTAAAGTCGGTTGGGTAATGTCACCCCATCAAGGGTATACCAACAAAAATGCTATTATTTTTGTTCAAAGTGCGTGACTGGAGGCGATGTTTGCCATATGCTTACTACCCTTTTAGGCATAACAGCCGGTGATAACAGTCTTATAAATATCAAACAAGAGAAGAGATTATACGCGCTTGTAAGTTGTACCCAAATATTAGTAATTTTCATTCCCCAACTTCACGAAAAACCACAACACCTTTACAGTTTTCAACTTATTTCAAAGATCTTTCATAAATACTAGAATTGATTTCTAAGAAAACAGATGTCCCCCCGCCACACTCATTTTTTTTTTAACCAAATCCATCCACTGGTTCAGGAGATAGAGTGCAGACAAGGCAATTTTCAACAGTCTAAATCCCGTGATGACCTTGAAAATTAGGTCAAGGTCACCAACATCTAATCAGTTCTTAAGACCAGCCCACTGATATAATGTACCAAGTTTGATCAAAATTCATCCACTGGTTCAGGAGAAAGAGTGCAGACAAGCCAATTTTTAAAAGTCTAACTCCCGTTGTGACCTTGAAAATTAGGTCAAGGTCACCAAAAGCTAATCAGTTCTTAAGACCATCCCACTGATATAATGTATCAAGTATGAACCAAATCCTTCCATTGGTTCAGGAGTTAGAGTGCAGACAAGCTTTTTTGGTCTAAAATTTGACAATGGTTTCAGCCCTGTGACCTTGAAAATTAGGTCAAGGTCACCAAAATCTAATTAGTACTTTTTCCCCTCCCAATGGTGTATCTGTGTAAGTTTAATCAAAATCCATCCATCCATTCAGGAGATAGACTGCAGACAAGAGGCAACGCCGACGCCAACGCCGACGCCGACGCTGACGCCGACAGGATCCGCACCAAAACCAATATGTCCCCCTCCCTTTCGGGTGGGGGGATATAATAATGTTGATGTAATAGTCATTCTAGGTATATGTCAGAATTATTGTTAGTTACCTGCCCTGAAATTGGATTTTACCCTTTTTTTAAATCGGAGTGCATTTACCCGTTTGTAGTACTCACAACTTCATGAATTAACCGATTCCATGCAAATATAATTAAATAGATGTGGACAAGAAAGTCATTTGATTTAATAGTGCATGCTAGTATTTCCCTTTTTTTTTTTTTTTTTTTTTTTTGGTTATTTATGAACTCTTAATTTCCAGGTGCAAATGGAACATTTGTCAACTGTCAAACATTTTTGACCACGAAAGCAGGCTTTGCTCATGTTGTGGAACCTCATTTTAGACTGATACTGTGCTTAAATATAAGCCCGTATGGTCTATCGACATGTTTAAGAATTTGTTAATTTACTGATCTTCCTCTGAATTGCTAGATGTACTCCATGTATCAACAGCAGCATCATAAACAAAATCAATATGTTCCCGGCTTGGTTTTGCTTCACTATTTTCTGTTTTGTTCCGGTAATATCCCAAATACCAGAGAACAGAAGCCACATGTGCGCAACATACCACGGTACGAGCTCCACTTCTGCACCCACAATACCATCCAGTGATTGGGTTCGGTCCTTGTGTATATTCGACCCACATGTTATATGTTTTATTAGACGTGTGGCAAGAACGTATCCGTGCTTTGAGAACAGCATCTTCTTCTTTGTGTGCCATTATCTCATATGATCCATTTTCATCAAACTGTTCATCTGTGTAGGTTTTGGCTTGTTTCAGCTGGTAAATACCCATTGTCAAATCCCTGAGTTCATCCTCAGTCATCTCTGGGAAATTCTCAAGTTTCTCATCATCGATCTTTTTCCAAATAACCCGTTTCTTATCCCAGCCATTTTTAGCTCATTTGTCACATAGTGACGAGGTGAGCTTTAGGGATCACTTTTCGTCCGTCGTGCGTGCGTGCGTGCGTCCGTCCGTGTGTGCGTGCGTAAACAATTTCTTCAAACGACATCTCCTCCTTAACCACTGATCGGATTTTGACCAAACTTCACAGGAATGATCCTTAGGTGGTCCCCTTTCAAAGTTGTTCAAATGGTTCCGGTCCATTGCACATATAGGTCACATGAGCCAAAAATAGATTTTTTCGCCGAAAGCTTCTCTGAAACCGCAAGGCCCAGGTCTTTGGCCCGAAGTTGGCCCAGTACACGCTTTGCTGGCTAAGGCTAAACTGCTACACAGACTTATATTTAATAGACGGCAGGGGCTGACATCCTTTTCCCGGCCGCCCGGGACAAGAAAAAACCGCCCGGGTTTTACATGGGCTTATATAGGGAAAATCTTTAAAAATCCCCTTCTCTGAAACCGCAAGGCCCAGGTCTTTGATATTTGATAGTTAGCTTCATCTAGTGAACCCCTACCAAGATTGTTCAAATTATAGTGCTGGGGCAAAAATGCCCCCACCCCAGGGCCCTTTAGTTTTACATAGGCTTATATAGGGAAAATCTTTCAAAATCTTCTCTGAAACCGCAAGGCCAAGGACTTTGATATTTGGTATGAAGCTTGATCTAGTGGACCCCTACCAAGGTTGTTCTAATAATAGTGCTTGGGCCAAAAATGCCCCTGCCCCGGGGCCCTTCTGTTTCACATGGGCTTATATAGGGAAAATCTTTAAAAATCTTCTTCTCTGAAACTGCAAGGCCCAGGTCTTTGCTATTTGGTATGAAGCTTCATCTAGTGGACCCCTAACAAGATTGTTCAAATTATAGTGCTGGGGCCAAAAATGCCCCCGCCCCGGGGCCCTTTGGTTTTACATAGGCTTATATAGGGAAAATCTTTAAAAATCTTCTTCTCTGAAACCACAAGGCTCCCGCCTGAGACCCTTTGGTTTTACATGAATTTATATAGGGAAATCTTTAAAAATCTTCTTCTCTGAAACTGCAAGGCCATGGTCTTTGATATTTGGTATGGAGCTTCATCTAGTGGACCTCTACCAAGATTGTTCAAATTATAGCCCTTTGGCCACACCGGGGCCCTTTTGTTTTACATAGACTTATATAGATATAGTCTGTGAAAATCTTCTTCTCTAAAGCAGCAAGGCCCTGGTCTTTTATATTTGGTGTGAAGCTTCATCTAGTGGACCTCTATCAAGATTGTTTAAATTATAGCCCTGAGGCCAAAAATGCCCCCGCCCGGGGCCATTTGGTTTTACATAGGCTTATGTAGAGAAAATCTTAAAAAAAAAAAAAAAAAACCTTCTTCTCTGAAACCGCAAGGCCCTGGTCTTTGATATTTGGTGTTTAGCTTCATCTAGTAGACCTTTGCCAAGATTGTTCAAATTATAGCCTTTGTTGATATTTGGTATGAAGCTTCACCTTTTTAGACCTCCCTCAACATTATGCAAATTATAACCCTGGGGTCAATAATGGCCCTCCCCGGGGCCCACTTGTTACTCTATGGATCAGGTGAGAGATCCAGGGCCATCATGACCCTCTTGTTTACAACCTTATCCTGCAGCTTATTTGGAGTTTTTGCTAGGGCCATCATTCTTCTAGCAATTACTTTGTCTGAATCTTTGCTTGTTACCAAATGTGGTCTAACTGCATTGCACAATGATCAAACAATCCTTACATAGTCGCCAACATATGGTATTTGACTATTGGGCATTGTGTTGCTAAGGGCTTTCCACTTTTTAATTCTCCCATTAGGTGATTCGACAACCCATCTCACCTTTGTAACTAGCCTTGACTCATTCGCCTCTTCAGCCGTATGTTGCTTCAGGGATGTTAGAGAAATACTAAAGGGTTATGAAATCAATTCTCATATGCTTCACTTCCTTACCAAATCTCGGAAGCAATATATGACTGAAGAGACGAATGATACAAGGCTAGGTTCAAAGTGAGATAGGTTGTCGAATCGGCTTATGGGAGAATTACAAAGTGGAAGGCCTTAGCAACAAAATATCCAATAGTAAAATACCATATGTTGGCGACTATGTAAGAATTGTTTGCTCGTTTTGCAATGTGTTTAGACCACAAGGACAGAACCCAATCACTGGATGGTACTGTTGTTGGATAAGTGGTTCTCGTACCGTGGGATGTTGGGCTCATGTGCTTGCTAGCATGCACTATTAAATCAAATGACTTCTTTGTCCACATCTATTTAATTATATTTGCATGGAATCGGTTTATTCACTTCCAAATGAAGTTGTGAGTACTACAAACGGATAAATGCACTCCGATTTAAAAACAAGAGGGCCATGATGGCCCTGGATCGCTCACCTGATCCATAGAGTAACAAGTGGGTGCAGGGGAGGGCCATTATTGACCCCAGGGTTATAATGTGCATAATGTTGAGGGAGGTCTAAAAAGGTGAAGCTTCATACCAAATATCATAGACATGGGCATTGCAGTTTCAGAGAAGAAGATTTTTAAAGATTTCCCTATATAAGTCATGTTAAACCAAAGGGTCTCAGGGCGGGGTCATTTTTGGCCCCAGGGCTATAATATGAACAATCTTGATAGAGGCCCACTAGAAGAAAAAAAAAATCACACCAAATACCAAAGACCTAGGCCTAGTGGTTTCAAAGATTTTTAAAGATTTACCCAAAATAAGTCTATGTAAAACCAAAGGGCCCCGGAGTGGGGGCATTTTTTGGATCAAGGGCAACAATTTGAACAATCTTGGTAGAGGTCCACAAGATGAAGCTTCACACCAAATATAAAAGACCTGGGCCTTGCAGTTTCGGAGAAGAAGAATGTTTACAGATTTTCTTTATATAAGCCCATGTAAAACCAAAGGGCCCCGAGATGGTGGCATTTTTGGCCCTAGCACTATAATTTGAATGATCTTGGTAGGGGTCCACTACATGAAGCTTCATACCAAATAGCAAAGACCTGGGCCTTGCGGTTTCAGAGAAGAAGATTTTATAAAGATTTTCCCTATATAAGCCCATGTAAAACCAAAGGGCCCCGAAGTGGGGGCATTTTTGGCCCCAGTACTATAATTTGAACAATCTTGGTAGGGGTCCACTAGATGAAGCTTCATACCAAATATCAAAGACCTGGGCCTTGCGGATTCAGAGAAGAAGATTTTTAAAGATTTTCCCTATATAAGCCAATGTAAAACTTAAGGGCCACGGGGCGGGGGCATTTTTGGCCCCAGCACTATAATTTGAACAATCTTGGTAGGGGTCCACTAGATGAAGCTTCATGCCAAATATGAAAGACCTGGGCCTTGCGGTTTCGGAGAAGAAGATTTTTTAAGTTTTCGGTGAAAAAACTCTATTTTTGGCTCCTGTGACCTATATGTGCAACGGACCGGAACCATTTGAAAGGGGACATCCTAAGGATCATTCCTGTGAAGTTTGGTAAAAATCCGATCAGTGGTTCAGGAGAAGATGTCGTTTGAAGAAATTGTTTACGCACGGACGCACGGACGCTCGACGGACAAAAAGTGATCCCAAAAGCTCACCTCGTCACTACGTGACGGTGAGCTAAAAATGGGTAAAATCCAATTTCAGGGGCTGGTAACTCTTTAAGTTTTATGAACTAACAATAATTCTGACATATACCTAGAATGACTATTACATCAACATTATATTTATGAAAGATCTTTGAAATAAGTTGAAAACTGTAAAGGTGTTGTGGTTTTTCGTAAAGTTGGGGAATAAAAATTACTAATATTTGGGTACAAATTACAAGCACGTATAAACTCTTCTCTTGTTTGATATTTAGTAGACTGTTATCACCGCTGTTATGCCTAAAAGGGTAGTAAGCATATGGCAAACATCGCCTCCAGTCACGCACTTTGAACAAAAATAATAGCATTTTTGTTGGTATACCCTTGATGGGGTGACATTACCCAACCCACTTTAAAATTGTATACAGCATAAACCAGTGGACCAAAGAGTCTAAAAATTCACCATTAGACAGCCAATATGTACCAATTTGAAGCTATAAAGTTTAAAGGAAATCGGTTGTGGCCATGAAAATAACCCTATAGAGGCTGCTCCTTTAGTTTCTCCTGCTGAAGGTGAACTGAAGCCTTAGAAAACGAGTGGTTTTTCGAGGTGTTTGTTGCCTTTTATTTATTATTGCACTTTGATACAAGTTCAGCGTATTAACATGCACACACAATAAACATATATGGTTATATGTGCTGTGGATATTTTGCTTGTCAATGCAGCACTAGCGAGAAATCATCACGGAAAAGGTCGAAAATGGTTGGTTACGCATTAGATCTATAGAAATGATAACAAAACTTGCAACTATAAAGCGGATCTGTTTTCATCTCCACGGCCCCAGAATCACCCGCACCTTGTTCTACGGAACCATTTTTAGCCAAACTGATAGCAGTGTGCTTTTGATTCGATAATGACATAGTATTTTATGGAAACATTTTCAGTCTCCAGAATCATAGTACCGAATGATTTTCACTGACTTTTACGCTGTGTTTGTTTTATCAATGGTCCGGTAATTGACTGAAATGAAATAAAACAGGTTTTGGAGTTTTAATTTCTGCGAAGAACTCCTCATCTGCCAAAATTTGCTGGTTAAGCATTAGGTCGTCTGGTTGAGCATTCGATAACCCGAGGCCAGAGAGGAGAAAATCTCACCAGTTGCTGCCTAAGTAAATGCCAGCAGCTTACTTCAATAAAAGATGGTCTACATATGATTTCTAAATTGTGTTAAAATCGCCAGAGAAAGAAAGCTGTGATGAAAAATACTTTTCTGAACAAGACCATTAAATGTCTGGGTATCATGCTTATCTGACCGAATGACGCGCCGATTCAAAAATAAGAGGTCATTACTTGCTTTTGTACAAAACAAAATGGCCAGCTTACGCTTTGTAATGGCGATTAAATCTATATCCGGATGGGACGGCCATTAATGAACCGTCTCATCCGAGAATCAAAGCTGTTCGCCATCCCGTAAATGAATTTGACTAAATCCCCTATTAACAAGAATTGCCCAAAATAAAAAAAATGGAGAGAACCCGTTTAAGAAACTCAGGCGTGAAAGGCTAAGGGTAAGATCGTTAACACTGCAGATACGAAAGCCTATTTGGCTTATGTACGAGAAAATACCGTAAAGGCGTAGTAACGCGACACAAAAGACGTAATAACGCAAAAAGACGTAGAAACGCAAAACAAAAGACGCAGTAACGCCAATCAGAAGGCGAAGCTACGCAAAAAAGGCGTAGTAACGCAAAAACAAGGCGAAGTAACGCGAAAAAGTGCATACTAATGTAAAAGAAAGACGCAGTAACGCAAAAGAAAGGCGCAGTGATGCGAATCAAAGGCGTTTTTACGCGAATCAAAAGGCGTAGTAATGCGAAAAAAGGCATAGTAACGCAAAAGAAAGGCGTATTTGTTTTAGCTCGCCTCTGCAAAGCAAATAGGTAGCCTGAATATCCTACTCCCGGGACTGCGCATGCCCCCAAAATATATGTCTGTATCATGATCGATAACCCAGATCGGAGATCCCGTGAGTTCTATGTTAACTGTCAAAACGATGAGATAAAGATATTGTCTAAAACCAACTTCTTATTAATACAAACAGCGCAAGAATGACACACTATGTATTCTTAATCGTGTTAATCAAGACGAACCAGAATCCATTTGTAAAATTTATAAAAGTAAACAGGAGGAAAGGTGCGTTCATTAAATAAATTGAGAGAAGTAAGTAAGTAAGTAAGTCAGTCAGTCAGTAAGTAAGTAAGGACTTTATTTAGTGAGGGTAGCGACATTTAGCACATACAAAAGTACATGTAATAGCTAATCTTCCACGAGGCCCTCAGCTAATCTTCCATGATCTAATCTTCCTTCTTAATAAAGCATACACGCTATAATATTTTGTTTCATCGGCAGTGTCATTTTTAGATATGAGGAAAAAATATAGATATAATAAATTGATAGAACATACAAGTTATAATATTTTCTTCCATCTGCAGTATCAAGTTTAGATATGAGGAACTTTTGAAACCGTTTTGAATATGGAGCAATATTTTCTCACGGATGTATCTAGGCAGTGATTATGCAGTTTACATTAAGCCAAAAGTCCAGTTTTTTGTTCACTATCGACCGACTGTTGATAATATTGTATTTAGTACTAAAAATGTTGTAGACATTTGTTTTCTCCACATCATTTTGTTTCTTTGAATAATCATTACGAAAACACGCCTATACAAATACAATGTAACCTTTATCGCCGAAAAAACGAAAATTTTAAGATGAAAAATTGTGATATTTTTCTCATTTCTGCTCAAAATATAATGTGATTTAAAAAAACAACAAAGGACTGGTGGGTCTATTGCCTCCGAGTGTAGGTAGGAGAAATAGTCTTAAACTGTTTCATTAATCTCTTAAATTCCAGAGTCCAATCAAATAGTGTAGATCTTCACCAGATGCCGGATTCTGCAGCGTCTAATCAGGGTCTACACGCTTTGTCAAGCCGATCCTATGTTTCCAAGATAACCCTCTTTAGTTTTTCACAACACTCTGACCTCACTGCGACTATTTTCATTCTAATAGTTTTCCCGACAAGTCAGTGATATTCACGTGCACTTAAGCATAGAACAGCTTTTCTTCTGAGCACCTTTGGGTCGATTGACAAACAATTCCCAGTGGAATTCTTTTCACTGACTGTTACAAGGCGGTTCTTCTTTGGCGGTTTATTTATGTTATTGTTTGTCACTGATTGTATGTATCGCATTTTGGATAGCCAATGGTATTGATTCCTGATCATTGCTTTACTTCTATTTTTTATAAGCACCAAGTTTATAATCATGAGTGTCTTATGCTCAACCTGGCTCTCTAATGCTTGACCATAGAATCACGATATAAATTTAATCGCCATTACAAAGCGTAAGCTGGCCATTTTGTTTTCTACAAAAGCAAGTAATGACCTCTTATTTATGAATCTGTGCGTCATTCGGTCAGATAAGCATGATGCCCAGAAATTTAATGGTCTTGTCCAGAAAAGTATTTTTCATCACGGCTTTCTTTCTCTGGTGATTTTAACACAATTTAGAAATCATATGTAGACCACCTTTTATTGTTGTAAGCTGCTGGCATTTACTTAGGCAGCAACTGGTGAGATTTTCTCCTCTCTGGCTATCGAATGCTCAACCAGACGATCTAATGCTTAACCAGCAAATTTTGACAGCTGAGGAGTTCTTCGCAGAAATTAAAACTCCAAAACCTGTTTTATTTCATTTCAGGCAATTACCGGACCATTGATAAAACAAACACAGCGTAAAAGTCAGTGAAAATCATTCGGTACTATGATTCTGGAGATTGAAAATGTTTCCATAAAATACTATGTCATAATCGAATCAATAGCGCGCTGCTTATCAGGTTTGCTAAAAATGGTTCCGTAGAACAAGGTGCGGGTGATTCTGGGGCCGTGGAGATGAAAACAGATCCGCTTTATAGTTGCAAGTTTTGTTATCATGTCTATAGATCTAATGCGTAACCAACCATTTTCGACCTTTTCCGTGGTGATTTCTCGCTAGTGCTGCATTGACAAGCAAAATATCCACAACACATATAACCATATATGTTTATTGTGTGCGCATGTTTATACGCTGAACTCTTAGCAAAGCGCAGTAATAAATAAAAGGCAACAAACACCTCGAAAAACCACTCGTTTTCTGAGGCTAGAGTTCACCTTCAGCAAGAGTAACAAAATTTAGCCAAAATATGTGAAGTACGGAATTTGGTATTTACTCCAAAGATGCCGATATCAATGGGCTCCTGAATGTAATTCCCCGTTTTTTAAATAACTTCCTCTTAAAAATTTTATATAACTTATGAAACACAGAAAATGCACAGTTTCTTTACCTTTTTTAGCGATCTAATTCCTCACCGGATGTCGCTCTAATTGCTTCACGTTCTTACCCAATGGTTACGCATTCTATCGTTCCGTAGGCGTGTGAATAGGCATGTTTTCCTTATGTGGAAATATAATATCAAAGTACTGGTGGGTCGATTGTCTCTGAGTGTAAGCTGGCATAATGGACTGGAGCAGGAGTTAAGACTATTTCGTTTAATCCTTAATTCCAAGCAATCAGTGCAGATATGATCGGACGCCGCGTTCTTTGAAATATGATCTGAGTCTACACTGTTTGCCACCCAACACATGATTCCAGTCCATATACTTTTAACAAGAGGACCAAGATGGCTCTGAATCGCTCACCTGATTTCAAGATGCAACATAGCTTCGGAAAGTCATGTGGATAATGTAACTGGTTCATTGGAACAGCATTGACAGTGTCACCTCTGCATTTTTTTTTCTATTTTTAGCTCTGGTGGCCATCTTGTTTTTCGGATTCGAACATTTTTAGCTACTTTGGAAGGGAGCCACGTAGGCAGCATCCATGTAAAGGTTAAATAATACTGACTGAGGGGTTTAGGAAAAGTTTGCATTTAAAACCAATTGATGTCGTTTTTTTTTTTTTAAACTCTGCATGGCAGCCATTTTTCTCATCGGAGCGGAATGATTTTAGCCCTTTTGAAAAAAAAAGGATTCAGATACTCGAAGGGACGCCTAAACAACATTCCTGTGAAAATTGAATGAACTTAGCCAAAAGGGATGGGATGAGTAGTCGTTTAAAGACTTCTATTTTTAGCTCTGGTGGCCATCTTGTTCATTGGAGCGGAACGATTTTTGTTGTATGGTAGAGAGGTATCTAGGCAAAAAACTTCTGTGAAGTTTAAATGAAATAGGCCAGGAGTTAACATTTTTAGCAAATTGATGACTTTTTTTTCTATTTTTTAGCTATCAGTTTGCTCATTTGAGCTGAATTGTTTAAGCTATTTTAGTAGAGGGTCACCTGAGCAAGATTCTTTTGAAGTTTGAGTGAAAGTGGCCCACGGGTGTAGGAGGAGGAGTCGTTTAAAAACCTTTCTATTTTTAGCCATGGCGGTCATCTTGTTCACCGGAGCGGAACGATTTTAGCTATTTTGGTAGAGGGTCACCTTGGCAACATTCCAATGATGTTTGAGAAGAATAGTCCGGTGGCCATCTTGTTAATTAAAACGAAACGATTTTAGCTAATTTGTTAGAGAGCCACCTAAGCAAGTTTTCTGTGGCAAAACTGGTCAAGGGTTTTGTAGGAGTTAGCATTTTAAGTAAATTGTTGACGTTCCTCTATTTTTAGCTCTGACGGACATTTTGCTAATTGGAGCTTAATGGTTTTAACTATTTTTGTAGAGGGCCACATAAGCACCATTCCTATGTAGTTTGATAAGATTGGGCCAGGAGTATGGGAGGAATAATGGTTTAAAGATTTTTCTATTTTTAGCTCTGGTGGTCATTTTGTCCATCGGACCAAAATGTTTAAGCTACTTTGGTAAAGGGGCACCTAATCAATATTTCTATAAAGTCTGAATGAAATTGGCCAAGGGGTATGGGAGGATTATTTATCTAAAATTTATTCTATTTTTACCTCTGGCGGCCACCTTGATCACCGGGGCGGAACGATTTTACCTATTTTGGCGTAGAGCCACCTCGGCAACATTCCTGTAAAGTTTAAGCTACATTGACTTGAGGGTTTAGGAGGAGTTAGCATTTTAAACAAATTGTTGACGTTTTTCTATCTTTAGTGCTGGCGGCCATCTTGTTCATCATCTTGTCCATCGGAGGTGTGTGTGTGTGTGTGTGTGTGTGTGTGGGGGGGGGGTTAGCTGTTTTGGTAGAGGGTCACCTGTGCAATATTCCTAAAAAGGCTGAAAGCGATTGGCCCAGAGGTATGGCAGGAGTAGTTTCTTTTAAGCAAATTGTTGACGCGGGACGCGGAACGACGCACGGCGGATATTCACTGATCACAATTGCTCAATGCCAATGTTTGTGACGTCGTGTCAAAGGTTGCATGGCGTTTTGACGCCATGACGTCATGGAATTGATGTCTCGAACATTGGAAGGCCATATTGGAAAGCCATGTAAAATGTAGAGTGCAGTGTTCATATAACCCTGATGAAGAGGGGAGACCCTCGAAAATTTGGTAAAGAGTTGAAGTAAAACAAGTGGTTGAAACTCTTAAGCCAGTTTTATTCGAACTTTGCAAGAATGTTGCCCAGGTGACAATCTAACTATCTTGGTGCAACAGTTATGCTTCATGGAATCGCTGTCACCCACATGACTTTCAGAAGCTATGTGACAGCTAAAAACCATGTGAGCGATTCACGGCCATCTTGGCCCTCTTGTATGATTTTGGTATCAAAATAATGAGTTTAGTACAAAAATACCGCTTTTAGCGTCAAATTGTTTAAGTTAAAATATTGCTCTTAACTTACCTATTCATAGAGAAAATCTCTAAAATACATGTAAATCTTCCTAAGTTTATTCATTAAACAAAATTTAGTTCCAATTCTGGTATCGTTCATCTTTTTTTGTGATTGAAAACCAAATAAAAAAGAAATATAAAATGCGAACCATGCAGTTCACGTGACAATGTGCTTTATTTCGTGTAGGCGAGTGAACAGTCATTCTTATATAATATTTATGAAATATGAGCCTACACGAAGCTTTAGACAATGAATTTCTCATCAAGCATGTGACAATATTCATTTAGAGATCAAATCACGGACAGCACTGATGGGTCGATTGTCTGGGAAAATGGCCCTGGATGTTTCGATTCCTGTATTTAACTCATACGTGAATATGGTATCTACCACCTAATAAATTTGGAGTGGTTTTGTTTGTTTGATTTGAGATTTAACGTCCCCGTCAACACTGTATAGGTCATTTTGGAGACGTTGCATCCAATTTTGTGGGACTTTTACCCGACACTGAGATGAAATGACATCTCAAGCCCTGCCGCCCAATAAAACCAATAGGGTTTATTTGCATGGACGGTCCAACTCGCATCACTTTCCCTGGGCATGCTTAGAACCTCTGAGCGGTTTACCAGAACTAATGTGCAGTTGATTTCAGCTCTTCGTGGAAGCATCATGCAGCACATTTATTTCTTCAAGCCCCAATGGGCGGGGCGATTGGAGTGGTCCCTTTCCAATTACAGGGATGTGAGGTTTGTTTTGTTTAATAAGTTCTGCAAAAATGTATGTACTTTAAGCAAACAGTGTAGACCAAGATCAGACGCCGCGTTCTGCGGCATCTGATCTGGGTCAACACTGTTTACAAATGTCCCCAAAATGGAACGCTAGGCATATATGGGTTGAGCAAACAGTGATCAGATGTCGTCGCATTCTGTGGCGTCTGATCTGGGTCTACACCGTTTGACAGTGTCTCAGAATCTGAGCCAAGTATTTACAAACCTTTACACTGCACTTTGGTGCCAGGGCGACAAGAACAGCGAGACCACAAAAACATTATCTTTTGTAAAAATATTGCTAAACAAGTTCATTAGCTTTTGTACACATAACGAAGCGCCCCCGCCCATCGGGGCTTGGAGAAATAGATTGGGCTGCACGATGCTTCCAAGCAGAGCTGATACCGACCGCACATTAGTACTGGTAATCTGCTTAGAAGGTCTAAGCCTGACCAGGAAAACTGCTGTGAGTCAGCCCGTCCATGCTTATTGGACGGCAGGGATTGAGATGTCGTTTCATCTTAATGTCAGGTAAAAATCCCACAAAATTGGAAGCAACGTCTCCAAAATGATCTAAATAGTGTTGGAGGGGACGTTAAACCTCAAATCAAACTAATCAAAACACATAACGAAAACTTGCCTATACACATACATTGTAAATTTTAACGCTGCAAAAACAAAAAATAAGATGAACAAGAGCTGTCACGTGGGAGCCAATTTCTGAGTTTATGCAAAATTTCAAGGGGAGATAATTCAGCCAAAAATGACAACAGAGTTATGGCCCTTGGTCAGAATGTAGCCCTTGTGATGGTGAATAAGTGTGTGAAGTGTCATGGGGCTAGGTCAAATACTTTTGAAGTTATGATCAAGATTAAAGTTTTGTGACGGACAGACAGACAGACAAACAAACAAACAAACAGACAGACAGACAGACAGGACAAATACTAATCAAAGATTCTCGGGTGGGGGGGGGGGGCATAAAAATTACGATATTTTTCTTATTACTGCTCAAAATATAAATTGTGGGTATGCGTTAGAACGGCCTCATTGAGGGGGTTCTAACGAGTACCCACAATCTATATTTTAGAGCAGAAATACGAAAAATAAGTTTTAACTCAGTAAACCCCAGATTTACTGTATAAAAGTTGGGGTTCAAGGGGGTCAGAATTATATAGGCGTGTTTTCGTATGATGGTCGGCGAATAGCAGGAGGGAAACTTCTGAAATATTAGTTACTTTGGGTAGTCTGATAAACAATCGACCAAAATGGGGAGTTTACCATTAGTGTGTGTGTGTGTGTGTGAATTCGGGTTTAACGTCGCTTTCAGCAATTTTTCAGTCATATCACGACGGTGTCTGGTTGCGACAGGGAGCTCAATGCTCACGTTTATAGTGCTGCCTCACTGAAGTATCATGTCCTAGACACATTACATGATACCACACCCAGTCACATTATCCTGACACTGGATAGACCAGTCCTAGCTCTACCCCGGTTTACCATTAGTTCCAACTATTTTCTTGTTTCTGTTGTTGGTACATGTAAGGCGAGACCTAATGATTAAAAGTCGGCGCTCTTTCCCATTAGGCCACGGAGGCCCGTTTATATATGTTTGTATCGAACGCTCTTTCTCAACAGAAGCGTGCCATTCTAAAACCGTGAGCGACAGCATCATCTCACATGTGTGTCTATTCTTGTAAATTTGTTCCGAACATTGTACTTGTCGCATTTTTGACAATTCTCTATGAGCCACGTCATGAAAAAAACATAATTTGCCATTCGCGAACAACAAAGACGCAGATCAGACTGCGCATTTGCGCAGTCTGATCTGCGTCTTTGTGTTCGCTTTCAGGGTAGTACAATACCTCTAGTTTCTAAGTCTGAAATTTCAATACTTGAGCTGCTCTGTGTAGCTGAGTAGGCCCAGTTTGAGTATTAACCGTTCGCAAAGCCCAATGCAGGTTTTCTTACGATGCAGATCATTTTGTTTGTTTGTTTTGTTTGATTTGAGGTTTAGCGTCCCCGTCAACACTGCAAAGGTCATTTTGGAGACGTTGCTTTCCAATTTTGTGGGACTTTCACCCGGCATTGAGATGAAATGACATTTCAAGCCCTGCCGCCCAATGAAACCGATATGGTTTATAAGCATGGACGGGCCAACTCGCACCGCTTTGCCTGGGCAGGCTTAAATCCTCTAAGCGGTTTACCAGTACCCGTGTGCGGGTCAGTTTCAGCTCTGCATGGAAGCATCATGCAACCCATCTATTTCTTCAAGACAGATCATGAATAACACACATATATGACAATGGAACCATCCACATAACAAATTTGTTATGGAGTGGTCAATTTGTAATTATATGGGTGTCAGGTTTGTTGCCTTTGTTGCAATTTTACAACAAATGTTTGTGCTTGAGGCAAACCGTGTAAACCCTGATCAGACGCCACAGAACAGACGCCACACTGTTTGCCAATATCCCAAAAATGGAATGCTGAACATATATGGACTAAATAATATCATTCGATACAAAATAACAGACAAAACCGTCAAAATATAGTTCAACAGGTATTTAGATGATTAACAAGGTACAAATACACGTTGACGACAAAATTATAATTATTTTAAGACAATAGAATGTCAATGGTTCAACACAATAATGCCATTATTTTTATTTGATGTATTATTCGCGGATCATGTTTAATACGGTAAATGAGCAGATATGATCATTTTTGATAATCCTTCCAGTCTGACTGTCTGAATTCAAACATATCGTTTCGTGCAAACTTGTGCATCTTGGCATCTTTACCGCAACACGGTACAATCTCTGGATTTTGAAACATTTCTGGTTCATTTTGAATGACTACATAGAAAACATACCTTTTTAGGGTCTGTTTTAATCCATTCAAAGTTAATAATACTTCAGCAGCCTCGTTGCTATTGTCACTGGCCGTTAACGTCATCACGAAATTTTGACCCCCTTGAACCATACTTTTATATAATAAAACTGGGGTTTCCGGGGGTATACCTTATTTTTCTTATTTCTGCTCTAAAATATAGATTGTGGGTACTCGTTAGAACCGCCTCGATGAGGCGGTTCTAACGAGTGTTCACAATCTATATTTTGAGCAGTAATAAGAAAAATATCACAATTTTTCATCATAAAATTTTCATTTTTTCGGCGATAAAGGTGGCAATGTATTTGTATAGGGGTATTAACGTAATGAAAACCGCGCACAAATTAAAGGGAATGGGTACACCTGACGGATCTTTTCGCGATTTTCAAAGGAATACAACTTTCGGGACTTTCTGTTCGCTTTTCTATAAACTCTGTCCAACGGGAAAATGGAAAGAATTTGCTTCGCAGAAAGAATTTGCTCCTGAGAAGAAAATTCTTTCTGTAAGAGTTGACAAAATTACCACCAGAGCTAAAAAAACCCTTTCAAATGATATCTGCTCCTAGGCGAATGATTTCAAAATAATTTTACATAAATGATCCTTTGGTGACCCTCTGCCAAAATTGTTCAAACGATCCCACTTCGCTGAACAAAATGGCCACCAGAGCTAAAATTAGAAAAAAGGCTTTAAAGGACATCTCCTCCAAGGTTAATAATCTAATTTCAAAATTAATCTAATTTCTTGTTTCACAGACATGTTCGCTTGTTGACCCTCTAACAAACTAACAAAATTACTAAAATGGTTCCGCTCCGCTGAACAAAATGGCCGCCAGAGATAAAAATAGAAAAAAAAAACCTTTTAAATGATACCTCCTCCTAGGCTAATGGTCTGAGGGCTGGAGCCGAGCGATGGTCCACCCATTCACCGGCAACGTGGAATGGGGATACCACCGAACGGCTAAGGTGTAGTGCCAGAATGGATTCGTTCCCTGGGACATCACCAGCTGACGACCCGCGACACGGGAAAACTGGAAACAACAACAACAAAAGCTAATGGTCTGATTTCAGAATAATTTTACAGGAATGCTCCTTAGGTGTCCCTCTAACAAAACTGCTAACATGTTTCCACTCCGCTGAACAAAATGGCCACCAGAGCTAAAAATAGATAAATAAACTTTTAAACGACATTCCCCCTAGGCTAATGGTCCAATTTCAAAATTTCACAGTCGTGTTCCATGGGTGACCCTCTACTAGAATTGCTAAAATGGTTCTGCTCTGCTGAACAAAATGGGTGCCAGAGCTAAAAATAATAAAAAAAAAACACCTTTAAATTATATCTCCTCCTAGGCTAATGGTCTTATTTCAAAATAATTTCATAGAAATGATCCTTTGGTGACCCTCTACCAAAACGTTGTTACAACGGTTCCCTTTCTCTGATCAAAATGGCCACCAGAGTTAAAATAGAAATAAAAAATTACAAAACTTTAAAGGACATCTCCTCCAAGGTCAATAATCCAATTCCAAAATTATTTCATAATAAATGTTCTTTTGTTGACCCTCTACCAAAATTGCTTATATGGTTCCGCTCCGCTGACCAAAATGGCCACCAGACCTAAAAAAAAAAGAAAAGAAAAACGTTTAAATAATACCTACTCCTAGGCTAATGGTCCGATTTCAAAATAATTTCACAGGAATGCTCATTGTGGAACCTTCTAACAAAACTGCTAAAATAGTTCCGCTCCGCTGAACAAAAGTGTCGCCACAGCTAAAAAATAGAAAAAAAAAACAACAACAACAAAACATTTAAACGATATCTCCTCCTCGGCAAATGGTCCGATTTCAAAATAGTTTCACTGGCGTCTGCCTTGGGTGACTCTCTACTTGGATTGTTAAAATGTTTCTGTTCTGCTGAACAAAAAGGCCAGCAGAGCCAAAATAGGAAAACTGTTTAAATAACATCTACATCACAGAAATGATCCTTGGTTGACCCTCTACCAAAATTATTCAAACGGTTCCACTTCGCTGAGTAAAATGGCCACCAGAGACCCCTCTACCAAAAGTGCTTAAGTGATTCTGCTCCTCTGTACAAAAAGGTTGTCAGTGCTTAATATAGAAAAAAAAACCTGTAAATAACAATGTTAGTGCATCATAATTCAGGTGAGCGAATTTGGTCCATCATGAACCTCTTGTCAATATTTTAACAATTGGTGACCGTTCAGTGCACTTGCCTCTGATGCTAGTGGTCCCGGGTTCGATCCCCAGATGCGGCGATAAAATTTCGGTGTCCTAACACGCTCCATTACGATACATTAGCAGGGATGAATGTCACAATGCGCGCAGTCCTTTGGATCGGGACGTTAACTGGAGCCCCCCCCCCCCCCCCCCCCCCGCGTACAGGGAGAGTCATGCTCTGTGCAGGTTAAAATACCCCTACCGTAATTACATGCTTTCATCCCGTAAACCTGGTGTGTGTATATAATGTACACCTGCGAGTAACGTTCAGATGTGACCGATCGCTGTATAAGCAGAAAGAAAGAACGAAAGGTTAACAGTGACACAGCTATATACCTAGGATTCCCAAAATGGGAAATTTGCAGGAAGTGTAGAGAAATCAAAGCGCCAAAGGCACTGAAATGACAGATTCTATGAGAAAATTATAACACTGTGAAAACTTACAGAAAACCTTTCTAAAAAGATCCTAAAATTTAGAAAGGTAGTCCTGCAAATTCCAATACGAATATGATATGTTTGCAGATGTCTATAGACTGGTGGTATTATGAAACGCAATTCGATGTTTCAAATTTTTGAAAGAAACTATTTGCGTTTTCAAAACCAAACATTAAAATTTAAGTTTTAACAATGCTACTGTCCATAAGTAACAGTTTTTGTCTGGTCGGTTGTGGATATCTCTATTCTAAATCTTCTTAATGACACTACGCTGCGTTCGCTAACTACATGCAATAGTTCGCCACACAATTACGCTTATTTCACCCGATATGCCATGCTCTATTACGCACGCGTCGCCTCGGCATACCTTACACCTGTACGTTGAAACACCCGGAAACGACAATCGGCGTGATTCACGCTGAAGTGCGATTTGTCACTGAAACGCATGTCAGTCGCTTTGACGCCAATTTACGTATTTCATGCACTAGCGTAAGTGTTCCGTACTGTTTCGACGCGTTAACTTTGGTCACGACGGGGACGTCTAGCTATCAAACGTGCATCGCACAAGGGCGACGATTAGTGTCAGTGCTAATTAGTCGGTTGTTGAGACCCCTTGTTTACCTACAGGTACAGTGTAGCAGCTGCCGGCGGAAAACTGTTTCGCATATGCGTCTGACGGTTGAATCGATCTTGACATACTGACGTCGGTCTTCCGCTGCGTCGAAGTCCACTAGCGTCTTCTGTATACAGCAGGATGTCGCTCAAATAGACGATAGATCACACACATGAGGCACCCAGAATCAGAGTCATTGTCATCCGCTTTTCGACCAACGTCTAACTGTCCAGGGGCACGCTTACGATCTTTTAATGAAAAATGTTGCAATACGCTCTTACCTAATGCTTTTTGAGAACAATTTTCAGTTTATTCTTTTCTAGGCACGACCTTACATTACACATCCAAAGTTTGACCCTGAACATGTGGTTCCTATGTGTACTGGTGGGAATCTGGTGCACAGGATCAACGTGGCCGGACTGGTAACCAGACGTCACGGTTGATTGACTTAACCTTTTTAGCTTAAGACCTAAGCGTGTTGTAATCGTTTGGTTTCAGAATCAAAGCACTGAGAATGTGGGGTCTAGGTTGGAGCAATAGTTCTGGGCTGAGATTTAAACTGTTTCATTTAACTCTGAAATTCCAAACAAATAGTGAAGATTTTGATAAGAAGACGCGCTCTGCAGTGTCTGATCTTGGTCTACACTGTTTGCCAAGCTCACCCTATGATTCCAGGATAACCCTCTTCCGTCTTATGAAATACCCTGATCTCACTCTACAAGACAAAAAGTTATTCAGACAAGTCGGTGATAGTCACGTAGACATTAGCACTGAAGCGCTTTTCCTATTAGCATTTTTGGGTCAAATGCCAAACAATCAACCCAAACATAGGCGCGTCCTTTGTCAGTGTTGGGTACATGTAAGATTCATCTGGAAAATCTGCACATGAATCAAATGTTGGATCTGGCAAACAATATAAACTCAGATCAAACGCCACAAAACACGGTGCTGATCTTGTTCTTCACTTTTGTTTTGCATTAGTTAAACGAATCAGTTCAAGTCCCCGTTCATGACCAGCCTGTATTTAGATACAATCGGCATGAGTGTTGTCAGTGCTTTGATTTATTCACTGCCTTGAGTTTCTGGATTGCACTTTTATTCCTGGAAGGCTGGTCTTTAAGGATTAAATATTGGCAGTAATGATAGAAAACAGTGTAAAACCTGAGCAGACTGCTGATGAGACGCCGCATTGATCTAGGTATCGTCGCCAAACCCATCGCATGATGCAGCTGATTCATATGAAAAGCTGAATCGTAAGATAAAATCGTCAAGTTGTCTGCTTTAAAAGTTTGTATTACGCTTACAGGATAACTAATACGCTTGTACAATTTTGATAACTGAGCCAAACCGGACTACATATTGTGCGGACTCATATTTCTATGGCGGTTAAAGCCGGAAGAACTGAGGCCTGAATTATTTTATATTTAAACGTGCAGCACAGCAAGAATAGACAGATGGAATCTGTCATTAAAAATCAGACACAAAAGTAAATAAACTAATTAAAAGAAAATTAATGAACAAACCTGCCAACCAGCAAAGCCCTAGCAGTGATGTTGGTTGCTTCCAGTTTTCACATGCTGCAGTGTATGTCTTCTCTTAGTTAAATGTCGTCGGTAACTAATGCGCATTGCGTAATGCGTTTCCAGCGTCATTAAACGTAACGTTCCATTACGGGAACGTCGTTTTATGCCTTGACCACACAGGCACAAAATGTTGAAGCAATGTTGAATCAAGTTTTCCAAACATTCATGATATTTCAACGTTGATTGAACATAATTGTATGCTAACTGCGTTCCCATCTATAAGTTACATTATTTTTATATTTTTTTCTTTGAAGAATACCCCACCGCCACCCTGTTTTTGGATGTAAGCTAAAAAATGAACGGCTGCTTCTTCCGGAAGGGTGTTGTGCCGTGTGGCGGCCGTAAAACGTCTCCCCGTACATCAACCCTAGTGCAGTTTATATTTTACTTTTGGTCCTTTGAGATCATCGTGAATATTCTGACAAATCAGAAATAAATTATTGGTTTAGACTCATATTCTAGACAGGTTTTTAATTATTTGTACCCCATTTTGATTTATATCAGTCTTTGAATCGACTGCCTATTCGAAATTTGCAAAATTGCAGTGTGTTTTCTCTGGCTTTCTTTGCCGGATCATTACAGGGTCACTGATGAGGCTTTATTAGCCGAAATTACGTAGTATGACCCATCTTCTTTCTTATGAATGTTTTCATTGCTCTTAAAGGAACTCATTTTTGATTTTTATTTAAAGTATTTTCAAAACCACTTTTGCCGCTACCCTTATCGAAGAGAGTATTTGGTTTAAACAATATTTATTCATTTTAAATAAATAGGCAAGTTACAACAGTACATGTACAAATTGCAATGACAGGATTTGAAAATAAGCGAAACGCGTATGTGATGAGAGCATTAAACACTTTACTTTAGGATTGGACATAGACATGGGTTGTGGGTACTCGCTAGAACCGCCTCAATGAGGCGGTTCTAACGAGCACCCACAATCTATGTTGGGAGTATAAGGAATGCCTTCCCATTTAAAAAGGGATTTTCCCATTTGAATCCCTTTTTTGAGGTATAAAGTCCAAATATGACATTGTCATATATCAATTTTGGTCCACTTTTGGTCTGACAGCTTGGATAGAACAGAGGAAATTTCCTCTCTTTAGAAGGGTCATTTTCCGATTTTGACCCTGTTTCATGCCGCACGTTAGAGTGCCCTTTTCAGCTTTTCCTTCATTTTCCGTTGTACACAATACCACATTAAACAGAGGATTTTTCCTCTGTTAATGCTTTGCACAGAGTTCAGAAAGTACTTGCCAAGAGTTTCAACTCTGATCAACAGAGGATTTTTCCTCTGTTCTGATATATACAGTCCAAGCCGGCAACAGAAGATTTTCCTCTGTTGAAAGAATATGTTGCACAGAGTCAACTCTGATCAACAGAGGATTTTTCCTCTGTTCTGATACATACAGTCCAAGATGGCAACAGAGAATTTTTCCTCTGTTGAAAGAATATGTTACACAGAGTCAACTCTGATCAACAGAGGATTTTTCCTCTGTTCTGATATATATAGTCCAAGCTGGCAACAGAGGATTTTTCCTCTGTTGAAAGAATATGTTGCACAGAGTCAACTCTGATCAACAGAGGATTTTTCCTCTGTTCTGGTATATACAGTTTAAGCACAGTGTCAACTCTGATAAACAGAGGATTTTTCCTCTGTTCTGATATATACAGTCCAAGCTGGCAACAGAGGATTTTTCCTCTGTTGAAAGAATATGTTGCACAGAGTCAACTCTGATCAACAGAGGATTTTTCCTCTGTTCTGGTATATACAGTTTAAGCACAGTGTCAACTCTGATAAACAGAGGATTTTTCCTCTGTTCTGATATATACAGTCCAAGCCGGCAACAGAAGATTTTCCTCTGTTGAAAGAATATGTTGCACAGAGTCAACTCTGATCAACAGAGGATTTTTCCTCTGTTCTGATACATACAGTCCAAGATGGCAACAGAGAATTTTTCCTCTGTTGAAAGAATATGTTACACAGAGTCAACTCTGATCAACGGAGGATTTTTCCTCTGTTCTGATATATATAGTCCAAGCTGGCAACAGAGGATTTTTCCTCTGTTGAAAGAATATGTTGCACAGAGTCAACTCTGATCAACAGAGGATTTTTCCTCTGTTCTGGTATATACAGTTTAAGATGGCAACAGAGGATTTTTCCTCTGTTGAAAGAATATGTTGCACAGAGTCAACTCTGATAAACAGAGGATTTTTCCTCTGTTCTGATATATACAGTCCAAGCTGGCAACAGAGAATTTTTCCTCTGTTGAAAGAATATGTTGCACAGAGTTAACTCTGATCAACAGAGGATTTTTCCTCTGTTCTGATATATACAGTCCAAGCTGGCAACAGAGGATTTTTCCTCTGTTGAAAGAATATGTTGCACAGAGTCAACTCTGATCAACAGAGGATTTTTCCTCTGTTCTGATATATACAGTTTAAGCACAGTGTCAACTCTGATAAACAGAGGATTTTTCCTCTGTTCTGATATATACAGTCCAAGCTGAAAACAGAGGATTTTTCCTCTGTTGAAAGAATATGTTGCACAGAGTCAACTCTGATCAACAGAGGATTTTTCCTCTGTTCTGACATATACGGTCAACGCGGGCAACAGAGGATATTTCCTCTGTTGAAAGTATATGTTGCACAGAGTCAACTCTGATCAACAGAGGATTTTTCCTCTGTTCTGATATATACAGTTTAAGCACAGTGTCAACTCTGATAAACAGAGGATTTTTCCTCTGTTCTGATATATACAGTCCAAGCTGAAAACAGAGGATTTTTCCTCTGTTGAAAGAATATGTTGCACAGAGTCAACTCTGATGAACAGAGGATTTTTCCTCTGTTCTGACATATACGGTCAACGCGGGCAACAGAGGATTTTTCCTCTGTTGAAAGAATATGTTGCACAGAGTCAGCTCTGATCAACAGAGGAGTTTTCCGCTGTTCTGATACATACAGTCCAAGCTTGCAACAGAGGATTTTTCCTCTGTTGAAATAATATGTTGCACAGAGACAACGATCAACAGAGCATTTTTCCTTTGTTCTGATATATACAGTCCAAGCTGGCAACAGAGGAATTTTCCTCTGTTGAAAGAATATGTTGCACGGAGTCAACTCTGATCAACAGAGGATTTTTCCTCTGTTCTGATATATACAGTCCAAGCTGGCAACAGAGGATTTTTCCTCAGTTGAATGAATTTGTTGCACAGAGTCAACTCTGATCAACAGAGGATTTTTCCTCTGTTCTGACATATAGTCAACGCGGGCAACAGAGGATTTTTCCTCTGTTGAAAGAGTATGTTGCACGGAGTCAACTCGGATCAACAGAGGATGTTTCCTCTGTTCTGATACATACAGTCCAAGCTGGAAACAGAGGATTTTTCCTCTGTTGAAAGAATATGTTGCACAGAGTTAACTCTGATCAACAGATGATTTTCCTCTGTTCTGATATATACAGTCCAAGCACAGAGTCAACTCTGATCAACAGAGGATTTTTCCTTTTTCCTCTGTTCTGATATATACAGTCCAGGCTGGCAACAGAGGATTTTTGCTCTGTTGAAAGAATATTTGTAGAACCTTGCCCAAGGTTCCGCACATAAAATTCTATTCAAATCAAATTCAGCTCAACAGAGGATTTTTCCCCTGTTCTGACATATACAGTCAACGCGGGCAACAGAGGATTTTTCGTCTGTTGAAAGTATATGTTGTTAAACCTTGCATATGGCTCAGGCCAAGTCAAGGCATGTGGTATAAAAATCGAACAGAGGATTTTTCCGCCAGTGAAAATCTGTGCAAAATCAACAGAGGATTTTTCCTCTGTTCTGATATACAGTAAAATTCCGCTATTAAGACCACCAAAACTTGAGACTAATTCTGCTTTAAAAAACTTATTTTGAGATGTAAGTTATTCTATGCTTTCTTTGTGTTGTCTTCATACAGTGTCCTCTGGTCATGGACCACCTTTCGAACTGTTCAAAAGTGGTCTTACACCACTTTAAAGACCACTTTTGAACAGTCCCAAAGGTGGTTTTAATATAGGAATTTTACTGTATACAGTCCACGCGGGCAACAGAGGATGTTTTTACTCTGTTCTAATGTTATATATCATATGATGGTGTCAGGCAAAATGTATAGGACAGGTATCGCAATCAAGTCCACGGGCAACAGAGGATTGGGCAACAATTTTGGATTCCTCTGTTGAAAGAAAGTTTTGAACCTTAAGTATGGCTCAGCCCAAGTCAAGGGATCAGACATTCCCGCCCAACACTGATGGGTGGTTGGGAGAATGGGAATTTAGATTTTGACCATCCAAATCCAAGAAACTTTTCATAACACTATGTCTACAGCCTTCAGATCATCAAGAGTATTATGTTCGCATGTCATCGATTGAATATTTTCTTCGTGCAGCTCTATAGGCGTATCCTTATCCATAAAGTGCAAACTTATTAGGTTAAAAAGATTAGAATTATTAATAGATCTAGTTTACTTATAAATAAAAAAAATAAAAATCAAACGAAATGAACTTGGTGATGAATAATTTCTTTCCAGCATCATAGCATAGCAAATAACCACATATAAATAAATGGTGGCATATATTTCTCAATTCAAACAAACAAACATAACGCTGTGGAATGCCCGTGCGATTCATTAAAAATGTTTGTTTATCGGTCTGAGAAAAAACAAAAAAAAAAAAAAAACAACAATACATTGTATGCTAATATATTTTCGTTTGGTATGGCATGCTACCATAACCTTTCATGTCACCAAACAAAGCTATCTCATGCATCTGGTTCATATGTTAAATGTAAAGGTATCTCTCTTTTGCACTCTCGGCCTATAGAAACGATTATAGTATAACTGTCCAGGAGACCTGAAAAATCAAAATCAGAAAAATCATCAAATACAATCGGTACATAAAATGAAATATGCAATTTTGTTTAATTGTACGGGAACAGGAGAAGCCTGTGGCCTTCACGACGAATTAGTCGTGTTAAGCGGAAACGTGTCTTCGGATGTGTTTGCCCAGAAGAGTTTTTGTAGGTACGCAGGCTGATTTGACTGTTCAGTGGACGGGCATGTCCGAAGACGCATTTCATTTTGTGCATATATTACCTTTGTATGTTTGTTTATTTGATTTGAGGTTCAATGTCTCGGTCAGCACTGTATAGGTCATGTTGGAGACGTTGCTTCCAATTTTGTGTGACTTTTATTCCGACATTGAGATGAAATGACATCTCAAGCCCTGTCGCCTAATGAAACCAATAGGGTTTATAAGCATGGACGGGCCGATTCGTGCCGCTTTGCCTGGGCAGGCTATGTTTGTGTTTCTTTCCCTTTGGTGTCTTTGATGGGTGGAGTAAGTTAATTGTATCGATTCCTGATCTTTGCTTAACTTCTACTTTAGATCCTCTAAGCTGTTTACCAGTACTCGTGTGCGGTCAGTTTCAGCTCTGTGTGGAAGCATCATGCAGCCCATATATTTCTTCAAGCGTAACTGGTTGATTCTGACATGAACTCTAGTGAGACAACTGTGAGACGTCGCACAAAGCGATATTCTTGTCCCACAGTAGACTGATATCAGTCGTAGATTTTTGTCCTGGCTTGTGTATCATGACACTCAAACATCTGCTTCACTCGCTAGTTAGTCGCAACAATGGAAAGAAGCACACCCGCCTATTGTGGGATTCGAACCCGGGCCGGTCGGGTTCAAATCCAATGCTCTATCCACTGAGCCAAAGAGTCGACTTCCTGACACCAATCAGGGATTGGTGGTAAACCAACTAGGTATGCATATAAACTTGTTTGTTTGATTTGAAGTTTTACGTCCCCGTCAACACTGTAAAGGTCATTTTGGAGACGTTGCTTCCAATTCTGTGGGACTTTTACCCGACATTGAGATGAAATGACATCTCAAGCCCTGCCGCCAAATGAAACCAATAGGGTTTATAAGCATGGACTCGCACCGCATCGCCTGGGCAGGCTAGATCCTCTAAGCGGTTTACCAGTACTCGTGTGCGAGTAGGTTTCAGCTCTGCGTGGAAGCATCATGCAGCCCATCTATTTCTTCAAGCCCCGATGGGCGGAACCTAATGCATATAAACTACCAAGGTAGAAAATTAAAGGGTGGCAATGCGGTCAGTAACATACCCACCACTTCAAGAGATGGCGAGGAGCCAAAATATTCGGCACGAAGCCATTTTCGGCGCAATAAAGTCCGATCGCGGACGATCCCCAGTCTTAAGAAACAAAAGCCGTTACAAAGGAACGAGGCATAGCTGAAAAAAAAAATCCTGTTGCTTGTGGGATTCGAACCAGACCCGTGCGGGAGACAGTTAAATGCTAAGCAGTGAACCAACGAGTCGACTCCCTGATGCAGTTCCCAGACTATAAGCTATGCAATAGGAGCTTTTTTCGTGACGTACTTCCGGTTCTAAAAATGGAACGGGAAAAGCCCTGGCCGTCAACTATCGTATTGCTTCAAGGCAGTGGGACAGATAAAATGTTCATTACAGCGTAAAAAAAATGGAATTCTTTTAAACTTTTGACGCATTATAATGCAAGATTATAAGAGAAACACTGATATACTGCCAGGTGTGAAATTGCGCATTACGAAAACATGCCTATACTAATACATTATCAATTTTTCGGCCCAATAAATGGAAATTTTAAGATGAAAAATTGTGATAATTTTCTTATTTTTGCTCAAAACATAGCTTGCGGGGACTCGATAGAACCGCCTCGACGAGGTTCCATCGAGTACCCACAATCTACCTTTTTTGGGCAGAAGTAAGAAACATTATGTTTACCCCTGCAAACCCCAGTTTTACTATATAAAAGGTTGGTTTTGGAGGGTCAAATTCGCATAGGCGTGTTTTCACGATGGCAAATCCCAAGTGTTGTTTTCTTAGTTAACTGTTCTTAAAGATATATTGTACGTACGACTCTCTCTCTCTCTCTCTCAGTGGGATTGGAACAAACACAGTGCATGAGAATGAAACACTCCTTCGCAAGCGCAAGATGTTACAGTAAAATCTGGTATTTGTAGATTTGTTCAACCATCCCAGCCCTTACATTAACCCATTTGGTACCGGAACCCCCCAAAGGGGTAAGTGGAAAACAGTGCAGGCCCAGATCAGATGCAGCAGAACGCGGCGTCTGATCAGGGCCTACACTTTTTGCAAAAGGTTCAGCCATTTTCCAAATAAATTTTGAAGAAAAAAAAACAACCTGGAATCTTCAATTTATTAAAATTGAACATACACATGTAGACAGATCGTTGGACATTTTAACTGCACTTCTAGACAGATCGTTAAACAGATCGTTGGACCGTTTTCTCAATAGATGGATGGATGGATGGATCGAGAGAGAGAGAGAGAGAGAGAGAGAAAAAAAAGAGAGAAAGAGAGAGATAGAGAGAGAAAGAGTACACTTCATATTTTTCAGTCCTGTGGTATATTCCTTGCTTCCAAAGGATAGCCATTTTATAGAACATATTTAGAGGGATGCTCTTTTCAAGGACTTGTTCACGTGATGGAGTTACTGTTAGTGTGTGCTTATAATATGTCACAACGAGCAGTTCCACGTGAATAAAGAAATCCCACTTAACGGTAACTACTTTTTAAGGTAGCAGATGAGTGAGTAAGTGTTTGAGTTATACGTCCCACCAACAGCTAAGGTCATACGGAGACGGGACCTCGGTTTAAAGACTCATCCGAAAGTCTGGAGAAGCGCGGGATCGATCCTGCTACCCCTAGTTTACAAGGCGAGTAACGTAACCACTACACCACGGAGGCTTCTAAGGTAGCGGATGAAAAAGATCGTGTGAAAACTTAATTTTAGGTTCTTAATTATAAACCAGGGCCCAGGATTACAATCGATACTTAAGTTAAGGTCGACTTAACGATTTAAGGAGGAATTAATATCTTAGTAAAGTATTTCCTTAAAAAGTGCATTCGAAAGCCACCTATTTCATTTACTTAGCTAAGTATTTAACTTCGGATAAAGTCGTAGTTTTGACGGAAATTTTCACGACGATCAGCACGTAAGTTTCAATTACACATTGATGTAGGCGGCCCACAATTTTCCCGCGATCTGTCAAAAATCACTTCTTCTGTTTCATTGAATGGAGACAATAGAAAATATGATGGTTTGGTTTCCATTTCATCACATAAGCCATGAAAAATGTTTTATACACTATAAAACGTGTTTCATTGACGGATCACACTCGATCACGATTTGTGCGGACAAACATTGGTCACAATGTAGCACCACGCCATATTCAAAACGCTGTTTCTACGGGGTCCCTTTAGAAACAAGAAATCATACAATATTTGAATATACAAACCAAAAGGCTTTTATGCAGTGGACGGTCTGACTCACATCACTTTGCCTGGGTAGGCTTAGTCCTTTTAAGCTGTTTGCCAGTGCTCGCGCCAGTGTGGTCAGTTTCAGCTCTACATGGAAGCATCATGCAGCCAAATCTGAAGCCCCGAGGGGTGGGGGCGGAATCGGTTTTATAGAGTCTGTCCATGATTCAACCCTTCTCATGCCGTTAGGCGTATTGCAAAATATTCAATACAATCTGGTACAGTAATAAATATATTCTGCACTATGGTGAAGAACAGGGAAGACTCCCGCAGAAACCACCCTAAACTTAACCCCGGCTACAATATTGTTTTCGGATGTCATTATTATACATGTATGTAGTTGATATAGTCATTAACGACTAGATCAAACATCGTGCAGACAAACAAGGAGAAAAACCGTAGCTCCAGTCGGAGTAAAACAAAGGAAAAAAAATGTGATATAAAATCTCTGTACTTTCCATCTCGGATTGCCCCGTCTTTTTATGAATGTGGTCCATATCTGCGTATTACCTTACAGTTGATAAGGCACAAAGCGCTCACTCACTCACCTCACAAACACACTCAATCACTCACATGCACAAGCTTACAAGGGGGTGGACGGCCCCCGCCCATCGAGGCTTGAAGAAATAGAGGGGCTGCTTGATGCTTCCACGCAGAGCTGAAATCGACCCGCACACGAGTACTGGTAATCCGTTTAGAGGATCTAAGTCTGCCCAGACAAAGCGGTGCGAGAATATAAAAAGTAGAAGTAAAACAAAGATCAGGAATCGATACAATTAACTTACTCCACCCATCAAAGACACCAAAGGGAAAGAAACACAAACATTAAGCGACCAGACCATAATGGAAACCTAAACAAAGGAAGGCCATAAGGACAGTTACTTTCCCACAAAATGGCCATATGGCCATCCAAAATAAAAAGACACAAGTGATACACACAGTAAGTAACAAACAACACCATAAATAAACCGCCACAGAAGAACTGCCTTGGAACGGTCAGTGGAATGATTTCCACTGGGGGGCTTAAACCCTATTGGTTTCATTGGGCGGCAGGGCTTGAAATGTCATTTCATCTCGATGTCGGGTAAAAGTCCCACAAAATTGGAAGCAACGTCTCCAAAATGACCTTTACAGTGTTGAAGGGGACGTTAAACCTCAAATCATACAAAACAAACAAGGCAGGTGGTACGCCTCAAACTTATTTTTATTTAGCATTTCAAGGCAAGGAGTAGAAGCTTATGATTGGTTGCTGCCAATATCAGTTGGACACCCCAGTGACGCAAGATACACGTCACCTTGCCTCACCCAACCAGCACAAGCCGACCACACGCGACCTCCAGTAAACCACTTAGAAGGCTTAAGCCTGCCCAGGCAAAGTGGTGCAAGTCGGGCCGTCCATGCATATACGAGTTTGATTGGGCGACAGGGCTTGAGATGTAATTTCATCTCAATGTCGGGTAAAAGTCCGACAAAATTGAAAGCAACACTTCCGAAATCAAACCTAAATAGTGTTGCGAGGACGAATCTCAAATCAACCAAAAAAAAAAAACTTCTTTGTATTTAATAAATTTTGTTATCATACATTTAGTATAAAATACTCAGTTTTTGAATATGCGATACGAACATGACACCAATGCACGTATCACGCTTGCACGTGCTGCCATATCGCATGGGCTTTATCATACCCCAAAAATCCATATCACAACCTTTATCGCACCCTAAGCCTTTATCATACCTCTGACGTCACCCTATTCGGAACACGCGGCGTTCTTCCTTTTGCGGCATTTCGCATTTGTTGTACAGGACGCCATTTGCAATTTGCAATATTTTCGTCTGTACGAACTGTTTGGCAAAAAAAAAAAACAAAAAAAAAAACATGGCACGGCGCAGCGAATACGAGAGGAAAATGGGCGAAAGAATGATGCAGGGGATTGCCGACAGACTTTTTCATCTGTCAAATCTCAAGGATCTCTTAAATTACATAGGTAGACCGAAGATAATGAGTTTCTCATTGTAACTTTGGTATTAGGCAGATGCAATTAATACAATTTATTTTGAACAATTTTTTTAAAAAGTGAAATGTATGATAAATAGATTATGATATTGCATTTTTCATATTTCGGCCCGAGGGCTGATATGGGAGTCTCGGGCTGATATGGGGTATCATATGAAAAATGCCATATGATAATCTCTATATATCGCGAATCTTACACAAATGGTAGTTACGAAACGGGCCTTCGAATTGGATTTTAAATTGGATTTTATTGCCTTTACTATGACCATTTGCCCTGCAAATGTACATCGCTGACATACGTTACAGTTGTTCCCGCCAAAATAGAAATTATTTACATTTCAAGTGAAAATACTAATGTAAACCTATAGAAAACAATGCAGTTCATACTTCCGTGAACGCATCAAGTCATATGATTTTCCATGACGTCAAGTGACGCCAGTCAAAACCATGGTTCTCTATGATCTCATTGGGCGTTCCGCTCTTTATAGAAAACTGGGTGTAAATGTTTTTCAGCTTTAACAGTTTGCCTTATAAGTGAGGAAAAAAGAATGTAACTATAAGAAATATTTTTTCGATGTTCATGAAGGTATGAACGACAGCGGGTCGCTAGCAAAGTTTATATGAACCCCTTCAGAGTTCATTTACTTTGCAGGCGACCATGTTCGTTCATACTTTCATGAACAGCAGAAAAATAAAAGTCATTTCTTAATTGCACGTGGCGTCATACTATTTCATGACACTGAATATAAAGACGGCATATGATGGTTGTGAACATTGTATGCGTAAAAGTAGCAGGACATGCATAAGCGTAGGAACATGGACCCGCTGTGCCACAGGATCAGTTTTTAAATAACAGACAAAAGTGATATGCGCCAGCCTCCCTCCCCAAACACCCCCCATCCCCCGACACACAAACCTGTCGGCCCCCACCCACCCATCGGGGCATGAAAAAATAAATTGGCTTCATGACGCTTCCACGCAGAGCTGAATCCGACCGCACACGAGTACTGGTTACCCACTTAGAGGATCTGAGCCTGCCCATAGGGGCTTGAATCTTTTTTTTTATCTTTTTTTTTCATGATTCAAGCCCCTATGGCATGCCCAGGAAAAGCGGCGCGAGTCGGACCGTCCATGCTTATAAACCCTATTGGTTTCATTGGGCGACAGGCTTGAGAAGTCATTTCATCTCAATGTCGGGTAAAAGTCCCTCAAAATAGGACCAACGTCTCCAAAATGACCTGTATATAGTTGAAAGGGGCGTTCAACATCCAATCAATCAATCAAACATACACCCGCCTACCCTGACAAAAACAACCAAGTCATTTAAGACCCCCTTTCGCTTGTAAGAACCTTCCTACACCAAACAATAAATTGTTACCCTGTTACCAGCATTATACAGTATTATGTAAAGGGAAGTTTTTATACAGCTCTATCGGTCGAAAACTGTGACACACCAAGGGAGAAATCCCAGTTGTTTTAGACCTCATCGCCAAGTCGACTTGCGCTCCAAGTAGGAAAAAAAAGTGGCTCGACCGGGACCCGAACCCAGGGCCTCTTGAATATGATACAAACACTTTACCGTCTGAGCTACCGAGCATGAATGGTAATTTCGGGCAAATAAAAGCTCTCGTGTTTGCCGTTGTTGATATATACATTCATGTGTCAAGGTCAAATCTTAAAAGTTAAGGTACCTACCTGGGTTACCTTAAATATTTAAGGATATTCTCTGGTTAAGTATCGACTTAAACGAAAGAAATTCTTTGTAGTTCACTTTATACGACAGTTAAGTAAATACTTAGTTTAAGTAGGTACTTTAAATTTAAGTACGCATTGTAATCCTGGGCCCAGTATATTAAGATATATAAGACGGGTCTCCGTGGCCTAGTGGATAAGAGCGCTGACTCTTAGTCATTAGGTCTCTCACCGCCGTAGGTTCGAGCCTCGCTCGGGCCACGTGTGAGACGCCAAGTTCTGCAACGGAAGGTCAGGTGGTTTTTCTCCGGGTACTCCGGTTTTCGCCCACCTCTGATTAACGATCGGCTCGATATGAGTGAAATAATCTTGAAAGGGCCGTAAAACCCAAACCAAAAAATATTAAGATGTAGGAGGTTTAAGGAATTCCGTTTATGACGTCATTCTTGCGCATGCGCAAAGTACTGGCCGTCAATTGAAACGGACATCGCTATTCAAATGTATTGGCGGAACTTAAAATGCTAACAATATTCAGACATTTTGAGAGAAAATATACCCGTTTTCATTGAAATTTACTTTCATTACCGAAATTCATTTATCCTAAATCCGTTTTTAATTGACGAAAATCTTTTCGGGAATGACCCATGTCAATGGCTTGAGATACCGTTATTCACGACATAAGTTTTTACGTAACTTTCGTTTTAATCGCCATCTATCTATCTATCTATCTATCTATCTATCTATCTATCTATCTATCTATCTATCTATCTATCTATCTATCTATCATCTATCTATCTATCTATCTATCTATCTATCTATCTATCTATCTATCTATCTATCTATCTATCTATCTATCTATCTATCTATCTATCTATCTACTATCTATCTATCTATCTATCTTGAGAAATCTGTCCAACGATCTGTCTACATGCGCAATTCAAATGTCCATACTGACAGACAAAATAAACTAATGAGTGGACTGACGGAGGGGCGTTGAGTCAATGTTGGTTCGACGTCATGCCATCGACACCCAATCCAACTCACTTCATTGTCACATGACCGTGGGCATGACAGAGAGAGAGAGAGAGAGAGAGAGAGAGAGAGAGAGAGAGAGAGAGAGAGAGAGAGAGACAGACAGACAGAGAGAGAGACAGAGAGAGAGAGAGAGAGAGAGGTTTGACTGATAAACTGACAGTAGACAGACAGACGACACACAGACCGACTGACTGAATGACTGACTAACAGACGAACGGACGGACTGTTAGACAGACAAATAAACATACTGACAGTCGAAAAAAATACAATAACCAATGAGTGGACTTACAGACGGGCGTCGAATCAACGTTGGCTCGACGTCATGCCGTCGACAACCACTCCAACTCACTTCAATGGCACATGACCGTTGAGATGGTTTGACTGATCCCTGTATCCAAGAAGCCTATAACCCTTTTTGAACCAAATGGAATCTTCCTCCTTATATATAGCAGGAGTCATTTTCAAAATTAAGGGATGTCAGGTTGTGTTTTCTTCAAAATTTATTTGGAAAATGGCCGAACTTTTTGCAAACAGTGTAGGCCCTGATCTGGGCCCGCACTGTTTGTCACTTACCCCTTTTGGGGTTTCCGGTACCAAATGGGTTAATGTAGACCTAAGGGCTGGGCAGGTTGAACCAATCTACAAATCTACCAGGTTTTACTGTAAAATTTTGCACTTGCGAAGGAGTTGTTTAACATTCTTATGCTCTGAAAGGGTGTTCTACGTTTGTTTTGAATTTAATGTTCCAATCCCACTGAGTCTTGATGGGCCCGAGCACTATGCAAATGACATTTTATTGGGCAACGCCGTGTTATCGCCAACGAAACGTTGTGACGTTTCATCGACGTTGCAATGTCAAATTCAATTCATTGCTTTGAAGTTGGTTTGATGTAGACACGGCGTTGTTGTTACGCTACATGTCCGTTGACGTAGCGTCGTTTAATGACAAACTGTAATTTACATTTGCCTGCGCTCGCTAATTGTCGGTGCGCTAAGAGAGAGAGAGAGAGAGAGAGAGAGAGAGAGAGAGAGAGAGAGAGAGAGAGAGAGAGAGAGAGAGAGAGAGAGAGAGAGAGAGAGAGAGAGAGAGAGAGAGAGAGAGAGAGAGAGCTGTTGCCCTTCTTGAATCAGTGACAGAGAGAGAATGACCGTAGCAAAGATTTCATGATCAATCTCCACGAAATAATGTTGCCGATCCCGGCAGGTATCGAACCCGCGTTCTCTCGATCAACACGCAGGCGCGCATCCGAGGCCGCCAAAGATATTCATTATATTGGTGCCCCGCCCATCTGGGGCTTGGAGAAATAGATTTGGCTGCATGGTGTAGCCAGAACCTAACTTGATTACTGATACTAGGTCTCCAAAATCACCTGAATAGTTTTGACGGGGACGCCAAAAACGACAGCATATTAAAAAAAGAAGAACAACAACCGCGGAATGTCTTTTGAAATAGATCTATACTCTTTCCTTTCGCAAGTTTCAATCATATTTTCGCAAGTTTAAATCTTATTTATAGACAAAATGCGCTTTTTGTTTCAAACACGTTTGCGTAATAAACATTCCTGTAAATACCACTTTATATAGACAGAACTGGGTTTACAGGGAATATACAGTCCTTCTTATTTTTGGGCCAGAACATAGATGGGGCCGTACTAACGAGCGGCTACGGTACTCGTATGTTTGGAGCATAAAAATATGACAATCTGTCATCACAAAAAAATATGCTTGTTGGAGATACGAATGAATGCAGTATATCACATGGGTGTGTTACTTCAAATATTTTGATCAGAATTATAGATTGTGGGTACCAGTGAGAACCGCCTCAATGAGGCGGTTCTGACGTGCGTGTGTGTGTGAATTCGGGTTTAACGTCGCTTTCAACAATTCTTCAGTCATATCACGACGGTGTCTGGTTTCGACAGGGAGCTCAATGCTCACTTTTATAGTGCTGTCTCACTGAAGTATCATGTCCCAGACCCATTACATGATACCACACCCAGTCACATTATCCTGACACTGGATCGACCAGTCCTAGCTCTACCCCGTAATTCTGAGTGCCAAGCGAGGAGCAGCTAGTACCATTTTTAACGACTTTGGTATGTCGCGGCCCGGGATCGAACCCGTGACCTCCTGTTCCCTGGAGCGGACACTCTACCAACTGAGCTATCGGGGCCGGTAGGTTCTGACGTGCACCTCATTCTATGTTTGCCATATATATATATTTTCTTATATCTGCTCTAAATATAGATCAGACATTCTATGTTTTTTTTTCAGAATCAAGAAAAACAATGTTTACTTTAGTCCCCAGTTTTACTATTTGAAAGGCGGGGGTGGGGGTGGTGGTTAAGGGGCTCAAAATTAATTAGACGTGTTTTCGTGATGGAATAGAGAAACCCGAAGGCTCTTATCAATTAATCAAGCAATCAATCAATCAATATTGCAAAGATGATATTGTTTTAAAGAGTATGTTGGTATAAAAAAATGTACATACCCACTCGAAAACAGCTCACAACAACGACGTCAAATTCATTTTGGCAATTTCGTCATTTACAGAAAGAATGACCGGTCTAGTAAAAGCGTAGCCTGATTGAAATCCATAAAAAAAAAAAAAAAAAAACTTCGGCACAAACGAAAATTATTTTCTGTTTTGCGACTTATTTCCAGTGATTATTTGTTATAATGACCATTGATTTCAGTAATTATCGATTTTGAATATCTTCGTAAAAACACATGGCCAAACAGATGTACGTAATACATGGGGTGGGAAAAATGACAGATATAAACAAAAGTAAACTGATAGGTATGTTAGCGGATTAGATTATTAAGAGCAGAACTCGCTGTTGACGTAAAAAGAAACGGAAAAATAAATATTTGTGTTGTGCTCGAAGACGGATAATATGGTTGTGTTTTTTTTTTTTTTTTTTGTTTTTGTTTTTTGTTTTTTTTCAATTGGTTTAGAGTTTAACAACTCGAGCCGGTCACTTTACATAATCGGTGCGCGGAAAAAGTCACAGGAAAAAAAGTCACGGAAATAAGATTTTTATCGTTAATAATCCGGTTACCCTAAAGTGCGAAAAGGACTCCTAAAATGCGAAAAGGACTTTTTTATACGAAAAGGACAATTACTGTTAGCGAAAAGGACTGCTCTATACTTGGTTGCGGACGAGATAGGACATGAAAGTTCATGTAGTAATCTATTTCATTAAAACGAATAGTTTTTTTATTAATTTGATTTTGATGATGTTCCTTGCATTTGGATTGATTTTGGGTTTAACGGCAACGTCAACAATATTTAGGACATTTTGGAGACGTTGCTTCCAATTTTGTGGGACTTGTACCGGACATTGAGATGAAATGACATCTAATGCCCTGCTGCCAAATGAAACTAAAACGGTTTATACAAAATTATACAAATCCTCTGTAAGCCGTTTACCAGTACACATGTGCGCGGTCGCTTTCAGCTCTGCGTGGAAGCATCGTGAAGCCCAATCTATTTCTTAAAGCCCCAATAGGTTGTGGATACTCGTTAGAACGCAAGGCCAACGCAGTTCTAACGAGCATCTACGACCTATGATTGCAGTAAAAATAATAAAAATACCACGCATTTTGATCAGAAAAGTAGCCATTTCGGAGATTTCGAAAATGCACTATGTCGCACGGACGTGTTATCGTAAACCCCACTTTATATAGAGAAAACTGGGTTTACCGGAGTATTCGATATTTTTCTTATTTCTGCTCCAACACATGGGTTGTGGGTACTCCTTAGAACGCGGTTCAAATGAGCACCCACGACCTATTAGAGCAGTTAAAATAAGAAAAAATACCACGGATTTTCATCAGAAAGGTAGCCATTTTTGAGATGTGAAAAATGCGATATGTTGCACGGGTGTGTTAGCGTAATGAGATATTAAATATTCATAAAATAAATAAATCATCACGAAAACACGCCTATATAATTTTGACCCCCTTGAACCCCACTTTTATATAGTAAAACCGATGTTTACAGGGATATACCTTATTTTTCTTATTTCTGCTCTAAAATATAGATTGTGAGTACTCGTTAGAACCGCCTCGATGAGACGGTTCTAATAAGTACCCACAATCTATATTTGTATATTGAAAAGACTATCGGTCTCTTCCTTCTCTCGTCTTTACGTCTCTCTCTCTCTCTCTCTCTCTCTCTCTCTCTCTCTCTCTCTCTGCGACTGTCTTTCTGTCTCTCTCGGCCTTTTGATTGCAGATCAAAAGAAATATCTTCGCAGACAAACTTCGTACAGGTAGATTATAATCCGATGGACATCGTTACTTAATTGGATTAACTATGTAATTAAGTTCTTTATAATTGAAAAAGAGAGACCTTCAAAGAAACACAAATTAAAGGTACATACCGCTCTCCTTTGTCTTCAAAAGATAAATGAGCAATTCTATTGTAAAATTTGTGAGAATAATAAAAAAAAACCCTGATAAGTGCCAAGTTTCTTCGCGGCGAGTTAGTTCTAACGAGTAACCATTATCAATTTTTGAACAGAAATAAACATAATGTATACCCCTAAACCTCATTTTTACCAGTTTATGGTTTCAAAATTATAAAGGCGTGTTTTTGCGATTTAAGTGCTCTTTAGAATTCACTAAGTAAGGCGGTTCTAACGAGTACCCTTAACTTCGCGAATTGAATATTTCGAGAAGTTAGTCTCTCGCTCTGTCCAGTCCTCGTATTTCAGTCGTTTTATATAGTTGCGTATGTTTAATTCTCTCTCTCTCTCTCTCTCTCTCTCTCTCTCTCTCTCTCTCTCTCTCTCTCTGACTATACTATCTGTCTCGCCCCCGCCTATCGGGGCTTGGAAAAATAGATTGAGTGGCATGGTGCTTCCACGCAGAACTCAAACTCACTGAGGTTGTTTTAACGAGTACACACAACATCTCGGATAAAAAATGTATACATATCTGTCTGTTTGTCTCTCTATCTCTCTCTCTCTTGCGCTCTCTCTCTCTCTCTCTCATTGTTTGACATGTAAACTCAAAACAATCTCTCTCTCTCTCGTTCTCTCTCTCTCTCTCTCTCTCTCTCTCTCTCTCTCTCTCTCTCTCTCTCTCTCTCTCTCTCTCTCTCTCTCTTATTATACCATCAATAATCAATTGTTATTATGTAAAAAACAATATAACGTTAAAACTATGTTAAAAATGTTCACCTTCGGAAATAAGCACATTGGAAATGGATTTAAAAATGCCTGACATCCCTTTAGTACCGGAGCACAGCCAATCCTACAATTCACACTTGCTTCAAGCACAGGCTCAGAGCAGCCTGTGAATACGCTCAGTCTGATCAAAGCCTTCCATGTGCACTCTGTAGAACAGTGATGGAAAGTATAGGGTGTAAGGCTTTTCATGCCACCAGTGAATATTCTGATCTGACTGTTTGAATGCGCAGGCTGACTTGTCTTCAATGGGCACACATTTAAATTGCAAGAATAGCTGTTTCCGGGCGTATAAGAGTTGCGAGCGAGAACACACACACACACACACGCACGCACGCACACACACGTCTACATGTACGCAAGAAAGCTATGTAAAAAGATTATAACAGTTAAAATAAAAATCACACCCCTATTATCAAAATAATAATTAAAATAGCGGCCTTATACTGCAATTCTCGCCAACTTGAAGTGCGTACATTAGGCTTTTCTAATTGGTCAGGATTTTTGTCCGAATAAACACAAAAGTCAACTGGCGTGACTTGGCACACCTGCAGTGCGTATGAGACTTTTTAATTGGCCAGGATTTATGTCCGAATAAACACATAAGCCAACTGGGCGTGACTTGGCACAATTGCAGTGCGTATGGGCAGGATTTATGTCCGAATAAAAACAGAAGTTTTACATTATATAAATGTTATTTATATCGTTTAAACGTGATTCCTTTAAATAAATAAATAAATAAATAAATAAATAAATAAATAAATAAATAAATAAATAAAAATGATGATGATGATAATTTTAATAAAAAGATGATCATGACTTTCATCATTTTTTTTATTTTTCTTGACCATAGGCTATTAAATATTTTATGTCTGTTTTCATGAACTTAACTATGTTTCTTTGTTTTAATTTGAGGTTTAACGTCCACGTCAATACTATTTAGGTTATTTTGAAATGACACCTCAAGCCCTGCCACCCAATACCCCCGCCTCCAATAGTGTGTATGCATGGAGGGCCTAACTTAGATCTTCTAAGCGGGTTACCAGTACTCGTGTGCAGTTTCAGCTCCGCGTGTGGAAGCACCATGCAGCCCAGTCTATTTCTCCAAGCCCCGATGGGCGGGATCTATGACCTTATTGTGACTATGCGTGTTTAACAGCCTAGGAAAGGCCGAAAAATACGCAATTTACACCCCATCTCTTCAAATCCAATAAAACATAAAAGTGGGAGTTACAAGGGCAGAAACTATTGTCCAAAATGGCAGATCAGTTTATTGTTTATTTCAGTCTCATCATGGTACATAAAATACACATATAAATACATAAAATACTGACAGTACCATGCCACTAAAACTGCTTAAAACGACAAAAAGTAAAATCTTTTTCCCCCTACACGGCCTAGGCACCATATATCCGCCCGAATCAACCCATAAGCCAGGCAAGCCACAGCAGAAACGACAGTTTAAAATTTGTTATTTTTCACCGAATAAAACAGGACCCACAATCGTGCTCATCGCATGGACATGTTGACTCAATAAGAAAATAAAATATACAGTATATATACAAACAGGCATTCTTCCATTCGTTTAAAAAGGAAGAAATGTTAAATAAATAAATAAATAAATAAATAAATAAATAAATAAATAAATAAATAAATAAATAAATAAATAAATAAATAAATAATAGTAATAATAATAAAGATACCACCACCGAACCATAGATGCCTTTCATCGCGAAGAAAAAAAAAACAAACAAAAAACACGCCTATTCAAATAAACCGAAAAAGTTACAAAAAAAGAACAACCCGGACCGCGGGAACTCGCTAGAACCGCCTCGACAAGGACGAGGTTGACAAACGAGCACCCTCACTCTATGTTTTGACTGGATTTTTTTTTCATCTGAAAAATCCAAATGCTTTTTATAGAGAAATATAAGGAACAATTTTTGCAATTTTGACGAGGGTGTTGGGGAGGGGTGCGATTCTAATGAATGTCCACAACATTTCTTTCTTGTAGTAATTAGAGGAAAAAAGTCTATTACATAACCTTATTTTAATTTTTTACGCCAAAGTCCTAATAACGGCCAATATTTAGGGAACGAACATTACCGTTATAAAGAGGGTTATCTGTAACAGCAGCAGCAATAGCCACAACAACGATAGTGATATTAATAGCAACAGTAATATGAACATGGTGATAATGTAATAATAATCACCATTCTTTGATTGTACTCGACCAAAGGCATATTAAATACTTTTTGTCCTTGTTTTGCATCAACATTGAAACAATGTTAGAACAACGTCAGTGGCGCACATGAAAACTCGTTCCGATCCGATACTGTTTGTACTTGTAGTCATTCAGAAGCCTTTGTGCAGTGTAGTGGTTACGCTACTCGCCTTGTAAACCAGGGGTCGCAGGAACGATCACGGGCTTCTCCAGACTTTCGGATGAGTCTTTAAACCGAGGTCCCGTCTCCGTATGACCTTAGCTGTTGGTGGGACGTAAAACTCAAACACTCACTTGTAGTCATTCATCAGCTGTTCATACCGGAGAAGAGCCACCTTATACCATTTTATGAGCCGGGCACGATAAAATTTACAAAGATATGCTCGCCCTGCGAAGAGTGGAAGACCCAGACCAGGCCGCGTCTCCGCGCAATCTGATTAGTGTTTTCGATGGCACCATAAAACAACTAAGATTTCCTAGCCACCGACAAACCGACTACGACCAGACTGCGCTTCATTTAGCGCTTATTAAAATACTAAAACTAGCGTGTTTTTTTTTTCAGGTTACTTCTTATTTCTACTGCAAATATAATCAAAGCGCCAAAGGCACTGAAATGACAGATTCTATGAGAAAATCAAAACACTGTGAAAACTTACAGACAACCTTCCTAAAAAATCTTAAAATTTAGAAAAGTAGTTCTGCTAATTCCATTGTATGATATGTTTGCAGATGTCTATACACCGGTAAAATCATGAAATGCCATTCAATGTTTCAAATTTTGGAAAGAAACTATTTACGTTTTCAAAACCAAACATTAAAATTCAAGTTTTAACAATACTACTGGCAATTATTAACATTTTTGTCTGGTCGGTTGTGGATACCTCCCCACAAAAGATACTCTATTTTTCACAAAGAGATCGGAGGAGAAAGGCTGGTCAGTCCAGAACATGAATTCCATTGGCTTTAAGACATTTTTGAGTAAGAACAGCACTATAAACCCGCGCGTAATCCTGCTGAATTAGATATCCCGGATTCTGAGCGTAAACAAATAAATGGAACCACGTGAGGCCGACGCACTTGATTGATGTAACGTCTCGCTGTTCAGTTAACGTCTCAGTCATGATCTTGAATGTTCTTAATTTCGCTAGCTACAATAGCTCGAAATACCATTTCGCTTATTCCATCCGATATGTCATGCTCTATTACGCACGCGTAGCCACGGCATACCTTACACCTATGTGTCGAAACATCCCGAAACGACAATCGGCGTGATTCACGCTGAAGTGCGATGTGTCACTGAAACGCATATCACGCGAGTCGTTTAGACACCAATATACATGTACGTATTTCATGCACCAGCGTAAGTGTTCCGTACTGTGTCGACGTCTTAATTTTGGTCACGACAGGGACGTCTAGCTCTCAAAAGTGCATCGCATAAGTGCGACGAACAGTGCCAGTGCTTATAAGTCGGTAGTTGAAACCCTTTGTTTATCTACAGGTACAGTGTAGCAGATGCCGGCGGAAATCTGCTTTGCATATGCGTCTGTCAGATGAATCGATCTTGACGTACTGACGTCGGTCTTCCGCTACGCCGACGTCCACTAGCGTCTTCTGTTGATAGTAAGATGTCGCTCCAACAGACAAATAGATCACACACATGTGGCACCCAAAATCAGAGTCAACGCCATCCGCTTTCCGACCAGCTTCTAACTGTCCATTAGAAGCCTCCGTGGTGTAGTGGTTATGCTACTCGCCTTCTAAAACAGGGATCACAGGATCGATCCCGAACTTCTACAGACTTTCGGATGTGTCTTTAAACCGAGGTATCGTCTCCGTATGACCTTAGCTGTTGGTGGGACGTAAAACTCACACACTCACTCACTCTCTCTTACTGTCCAGGGTTTAATGAAAAATGTTGCAATACGTTCTCACTTGATGCTTTTTGAGAACAAAATACAATTTCTTCTTTTCTAGGCACGACCTTACATCACACATCAAAAGTTTGATCCTGAACACGTGGTTTCTATCAGTGCTGGTTTGAAGGCGGTACACAGGATCGTTGGCCCCCGCCCATCGGGGCTTAAAGAAATAGATGGGCTGCATGATGCTTCCACGCAGAGCTGAAACCGACCCGCACACGAGAACTGGTAATCTGCTTAGAGGATCTAAGCCTGCCCAGGCAAAGAGGTGCGAGTCGGACCGTCCATGCATATAAACCCTATTGGTTTTGATTGGGCGGCAGGGCTTGAGATGTCATTTCATCTCAGTGTCGGGTAAAAGTCCTACAAAATTGGAAGCAACGTCTCCAAAAGGACCTATACAGTGTTGACGGGGACGTTAAACCTCAAATCAAACAATACAAAACACAGGATCGTGGCCGGACTGGTAACCATACGTCACGGTTGATTGATTTAACCTTTTTTAGCTTAAGGGCATGGTGCCTAAGCGTGTTGTAATCATGCAATCGTTTGGTTTCAAACTCAAAGCACCGAAAGTGTTGGTGGGATGTAGGTCGGGGTAAAAGTCCTGGGCAGAGATTAAACTGTTTAATTTAACCCTGAAATTCCAAACAAATAGTGAAGAGTTTGATAAGAAGCGCGTTCTGCAGTGTCTGATCTTGGTCTACACTGTTTGCCAAGCTCACCCTAGGATTCCAGGATGACCCTCTTCAGTCTTATGGAATACCCTGATCACTGCGGCTATTTTCTGCAAGAAAAAGGTTATTCTGAGAAGTCAGTGATAGTCACGTAGACGTTAGCTCTGAATCGCTTTTTTATTAGTAACTTCGGGTCGAATGCCAAACAATCAACCCGAACATAGCCGGGTCGTTTGTCAGTCTTGGTTACATGTAAGAGTTATCTGTAAAATCTGCACTTGAAAAAATGTTCGATCTGGCAAACAATGTAGACTAAGATCAAACGCCACAGAACACGGTGCTGATCTTGTTCTACATTTTTTGCATCAGTTACTAAACTTCCGTTAAGTTTAAACGGATCAGTCCAAATCCTCGTTCATGACCAGCCTGCATTTAGAGACAATCGGCATGAGTGTTGTCAGTGCTTTGATTAATTCACTGCCTTGAGTTTCTGGAGTGTACTGTTCCATCACTGAAGTTGGGCTCGTCCATTCTGCTAAATATGGCACCTAGAATTATATCACAGGACCTACACTGTTTGCATAGGTATCTGTACCATATTCCAGGGTTGAAAGGGACAGCCTTTCTCGCAAAGTCTGATATACACCTAGTTGTAACTGACCTAGACTTGACCTCGAATGTCGGAAAACCCATTAATATTCTGGTCTGCAGCTGACCGGCTGGTCTTTAAGGATTAAATGTTGACAGCACTGTTAGAAAACAGTGTAAGCCCTGAGCAGACGTCTAAGCAGACGTTTATAGTTTATATGCATTAGCCTCCGCCCATTGGGGCTTGAAGAAATAGATGGGCTGCATGGTGCTTCCACGCAGAGCTGAAACCGACTCGCACACGAGTACTGGTAAACCGCTTAGATGATCTAGCCTGTCCAGGCGATGCGGTGCGAGTCCATGCTTATAAACCCTATTGGTTTCATTGGGCGGTCATGTCATTTCATCTCAATGTCGGATAAAAGTCCCACAGAATTGGAAGCAACGTCTCCAAAATGACCTTTACAGTGTTGACGGGGACGTAAAACTTCAAATCAAACAAACAAGTTTATATGCATACCTAGTTGGTTTACCACCGATCCCTGATTGGTGTCAGGAAGTCGACTCTTTGGCTCAGTGGATAGAGCATTGGATTTGAACCCGACCGGCCCGGGTTCGAATCCCACAATAGGCGGGTGTGCTTCTTTCCATTGTTGCGACTAACTAGCGAGTGAAGCAGATGTTTGAGTGTCATGATACACAAGCCAGGACAAAAATCTACGACTGATATCAGTCTACTGTGGGACAAGAATATCGCTTTGTGCGACGTCTCACAGTTGTCTCACTAGAGTTCATGTCAGAATCAACCAGTTACGCTTGAAGAAATATATGGGCTGCATGATGCTTCCACACAGAGCTGAAACCGACCGCACACGAGTACTGGTAAACAGCTTAGAGGATCTAAAGTAGAAGTTAAGCAAAGATCAGGAATCGATACAATTAACTTACTCCACCCATCAAAGACACGAAAGGGATAGAAACACAAACATAGCCTGCCCAGGCAAAGCGGCACGAATCGGCCCGTCCATGCTTATAAACCCTATTGGTTTCATAAGGCGACAGGGCTTGAGATGTCATTTCATCTCAATGTCGGAATAAAAGTCACACAAAATTGGAAGCAACGTCTCCAACATGACCTATACAGTGCTGACCGAGACATTAAACCTCAAATCAAATAAACAAACATACAAAGGTAATATATGCACAAAATGAAATGCGTCTTCGGACATGCCCGTCCACTGAACAGTCAAATCAGCCTGCGTACCTATAAAAACTCTTCTGGGCAAACACATCCGAAGACACGTTTCCGCTTAACACGACTAATTCGTCGTGAAGGCCACAGGCTTCTCCTGTTCCCTTACAATTAAACAAAATTGCATATTTCATTTTATGTACCGATTGTATTTGATGATTTTTCTGATTTTGATTTTTCAGGTCTCCTGGACAGTTATACTATAATCGTTTCTATAGGCCGAGAGTGCAAAAGAGAGATACCTTTACATTTAACATATGAACCAGATGCATGAGATAGCTTTGTTTGGTGACATGAAAGGTTATGGTAGCATGCCATACCAAACGAAAATATATTAGCATACAATGTATTGTGTTTTTTTTTTTGTTTTTTTTTTTTCTCAGACCGATAAACAAACATTTTTAATGAATCGCACGGGCATTACACAGCGTTATGTTTGTTTGTTTGAATTGAGAAATATATGCCACCATTTATTTATATGTGGTTATTTGCTATGCTATGATGCTGGAAAGAAATTATTCATCACCAAGTTCATTTCGTTTGATTTTTATTTTTTTTATTTATAAGTAAACTAGATCTATTAATAATTCTAATCTTTTTAACCTAATAAGTTTGCACTTTATGGATAAGGATACGCCTATAGAGCTGCACGAAGAAAATATTCAATCGATGACATGCGAACATAATACTCTTGATGATCTGAAGGCTGTAGACATAGTGTTATGAAAAGTTTCTTGGATTTGGATGGTCAAAATCTAAATTCCCATTCTCCCAACCACCCATCAGTGTTGGGCGGGAATGTCTGATCCCTTGACTTGGGCTGAGCCATACTTAAGGTTCAAAACTTTCTTTCAACAGAGGAATCCAAAATTGTTGCCCAATCCTCTGTTGCCCGTGGACTTGATTGCGATACCTGTCCTATACATTTTGCCTGACACCATCATATGATATATAACATTAGAACAGAGTAAAAACATCCTCTGTTGCCCGCGTGGACTGTATACAGTAAAATTCATATATTAAAACCAGCTTTGGGACTGTTCAAAAGTGGTCTTTAAAGTGGTGTAAGACCACTTTTGAACAGTTCGAAAGGTGGTCCATGACCAGAGGACACTGTATGAAGACAACACAAAGAAAGCATAGAATAACTTACATCTCAAAATAAGTTTTTTAAAGCAGAATTAGTCTCAAGTTTTGGTGGTCTTAATAGCGGAATTTTACTGTATATCAGAACAGAGGAAAAATCCTCTGTTGTGCTGAGTTGATTTTGCACAGATTTTCACTGGCGGAAAAATCCTCTGTTCGATTTTTATACCACATGCCTTGACTTGGCATGAGCCATATGCAAGGTTTAACAACATATACTTTCAACAGACGAAAAATCCTCTGTTGCCCGCGTTGACTGTATATGTCAGAACAGGGGAAAAATCCTCTGTTGAGCTGAATTTGATTTGAATAGAATTTTATGTGCGGAACCTTGGGCAAGGTTCTACAAATATTCTTTCAACAGAGCAAAAATCCTCTGTTGCCAGCCTGGACTGTATATATCAGAACAGAGGAAAAAGGAAAAATCCTCTGTTGATCAGAGTTGACTCTGTGCTTAAACTGTATATATCAGAACAGAGGAAAATCATCTGTTGATCAGAGTTAACTGTATGTATCAGAACAGAGGAAACATCCTCTGTTGATCAGAGTTGACTCCGTGCAACATATTCTTTCAACAGAGGAAAAATCCTCTGTTGCCCGCGTTGACTATATGTCAGAACAGAGGAAAAATCCTCTGTTGATCAGAGTTGACTCTGTGCAACAAATTCATTCAACTGAGGAAAAATCCTCTGTTGCCATCTTGGACTGTATATATCAGAACAGAGGAAAAATCCTTTGTTGATCAGAGTTGACTCCGTGCAACATATTCTTTCAACAGAGGAAAAATCCTCTGTTGCCAGCTTGGACTGTATATATCAGAACAAAGGAAAAATGCTCTGTTGATCAGAGTTGACTCTGTGCAACATATATTTTCAACAGAGGAAAAATCCTCTGTTGCAAGCTTGGACTGTATGTATCAGAACAGCGGAAAACTCCTCTGTTGATCAGAGCTGACTCTGTGCAACATATTCTTTCAACAGAGGAAAAATCCTCTGTTGCCCGCGTTGACCGTATATGTCAGAACAGAGGAAAAATCCTCTGTTGATCAGAGTTGACTCTGTGCAACATATTCTTTCAACAGAGGAAAAATCCTCTGTTTTCAGCTTGGACTGTATATATCAGAACAGAGGAAAAATCCTCTGTTTATCAGAGTTGACACTGTGCTTAAACTGTATATATCAGAACAGAGGAAAAATCCTCTGTTGATCAGAGTTGACTCTGTGCAACATATTCTTTCAACAGAGGAAAAATCCTCTGATGCCAGCTTGGACTGTATATATCAGAACAGAGGAAAAATCCTCTGTTGATCAGAGTTGACTCTGTGCAACATATTCTTTCAACAGAGGAAAAATCCTCTGTTGCCAGCTTGGACTGTATATATCAGAACAGAGGAAAAATCCTCTGTTTATCAGAGTTGACACTGTGCTTAAACTGTATATACCAGAACAGAGGAAAAATCCTCTGTTGATCAGAGTTGACTCTGTGCAACATATTCTTTCAACAGAGAAAAAATCCTCTGTTGCCAGCTTGGACTGTATATATCAGAACAGAGGGAAAATCCTCCGTTGATCATAGTTGACTCTGTGCAACATATTCTTTCAACAGGGGAAACATCCTCTGTTGCCAGCTTGGACTGTATGTATCAGAACAGAGGAAAAATCCTCTGTTGCCAGCTTGGACTGTATATATCAGAACAGAGGAAAAATCCTCCGTTGATCAGAGTTGACTCTGTGTAACATATTCTTTCAACAGAGGAAAAATTCTCTGTTGCCATCTTGGACTGTATGTATCAGAACAGAGGAAAAATCCTCTGTTGATCAGTGTTGACTCTGTGCAACATATTCTTTCAACAGAGGAAAATCTTCTGTTGCCGGCTTGGACTGTATATATCAGAACAGAGGAAAAATCCTCTGTTGATCAGAGTTGAAACTCTTGGCAAGTACTTTCTGAACTCTGTGCAAAGCATTAACAGAGGAAAAATCCTCTGTTTAATGTGGTATTGTGTACAACGGAAAATGAAGGAAAAGCTGAAAAGGGCACTCTAACGTGCGGCATGAAACAGGGTCAAAATCGGAAAATGACCCTTCTAAAGAGAGGAAATTTCCTCTGTTCTATCCAAGCTGTCAGACCAAAAGTGGACCAAAATTGATATATGACAATGTCATATTTGGACTTTATACCTCAAAAAAGGGATTCAAATGGGAAAATCCCTTTTTAAATGGGAAGGCATTTTAGTAAGAAAAATATCACATCTTTTCATCATAAAAGTAGCCGTTTTGGTGCTAGGTAAGAATGCGCTTTCTGGCACACCAGACAAGGAAATCCGTGATTTTACCCTGGGATAGAAATTTATGTTCTTACCCTGGTGTTCCGACCCAATATCGAATATTCCCGCGTGTTTGATAAATGTACTGGGTGAATATGACCTCGTATGCGCCGTCGTAAGGTTGACGTCATGTTACGTGACGTCACTTTACATTCCTGTTGTGCCATCACGACATGGCGGACGTCGGTAACCGAATTGACTGCAGCATTAAAAATCTGCTCTAAGAAATGGAAGGTATGCAAGAAAAAGAATCCAATATGGGTGTGCGGGGCGGATGGAAAAATCCGTCCCTCGGGATCACTGTCCGGCATCACTCGGCAAGCCTCGTGATGCCAGACAGTGTCCCTCGGGACGGATTTTTCCATCCACCCCTCTCACCCATATAAGATTCTTATAGTATCATACGGGTGTGTTATCGTAATCTAAGACGTTTTCAAGATGAAAAAAAAAAAAAAAAAAAAAACAGAGAAAAAAAAAAAAAAACGCCCAAGATTATATGGTTGTGGAAAAATTCTTTAGGGAATCTAAAGCGGGTGCAAATAACCATGGCAACCGAATAATCCGTGTTCGAATTAATGATGTTTGCTGCAAGGCCTAAAAATAGTCGCATTACGAAAACACGCCTATACAAATATACTGCCAATTTTTTGGCAAAAAGTTAGAAATTTTAACATGAAAAATTGTGATATCTTTCTTATTTCTGCTCAAAACATAGATTTAGGGGACTCGATAGAACCGCCTCGATGAGGCGGTTCTATCGAGTACCCACAATCTATGTTTTTGAGCAGACATAAGAAAAATAATGTATACCCCCTTAAACCCCAGTTTTACTATATAAAAGTGGGGTATGAGGGGGTCAAAATTATATAGGCGTGTCCTCGTAATGTGTTTCCGCTAACCCGACCGACCCTGCTTCAGACACCCTCCCCCACCCCTGACTCTACTTTTTTATCACTTAAATAACAAATTAAAAATTAAAACACCGACCCTACCATTTTCAATTTCCGACCCTATACAAGTGTCGTTTTTGCATTTTCCCTTATTAATTTCGCGTTTAAGTACATTTGTGTATTTTTTGACATTTAGTATCTTCCAAAACACAGAGCTGACTTTTTGAGCATTCAAAATGAATAATGATATACAGTGCAAGTCTCAACATGAAAGTTGTAAAAAACACGTACATAAAAAATACAGAACCGACCCTGCCATGTTTTTTTTTTTTTTCGGAGGAATAATAAAACAAATTTCTCCTACCTACCGACCAAAATTTTTTCAGCATGTTAGTAGAAAGACAGCTAATTTTTACGCCTAATGGTATTATGAATTAAACGGCTATGAAAGCTGTTTTTAAAACCCATATGCCTCAGTAGAGTCCCATTTGTTAGACAATGGCAAACAGTGTAGACCCAGATCGGACTTATGCGTCTTGCAGAACAGTAATTTATATAGTTTAGGGATGGGGATCTGAACAGTTTCTGAGATGTAAAGCCTTTTAGGAAGTGGATGGGTGCGACATTAACCCGGGGCAACCCGACACCCCCAGGTTGTGTCATGCGTCTTATAATAAGGAACATGAATATATTGGTTAAGGGGTGGGGAGCTGAATGGTTACTGAGATATACCGATTACTTTTATGAAGTGGAGGGGTGGGGCATGTCCCTGGTTTTGTTTGTTTGTTTGTATTGGAGATTAACGGCCCAGTCAACACTATTTAGGTCATTTTTGAGCCGATCAGTTTACCTATCTACACTTTTCCTGGGCACGCTTATAAGCGGTTAACCAGTACAGTGCAATTCTTTCGCCAGAAACTGACAACTGCCCTTCTTGAATCAGCGGAAGGGAGAGAATGACCGTAGAAAAGATTTCATGATCAATCTCTACGAAAGAATGTTGCCGACCCCGGCAGGTATCGAACATGCGCCCTGTTGATCACCAGTCAGACGCGCATCCGACTGAGCTACCGAGGCCGGCCGGCATGTCCCTGGGTACCCTGGGGCATATGTTGGTGTCATTAAATGCGTCTTATCATAAGGGACAGGAATATATATGGTTTTGGGGTGGGGATCTGAAAGGTTTCTGAGATGTTTGGCCTTTAATGAAGTGGAGGGGTCGGGCAAGGCCCCGGTGCACCCAGACGAACCCCAGGTTGGTTTCACTGAATATGTCTTATTATGAGGAGCAATAATGGGGATTCTAATGGTCTCTGAGATATGTGGCCTTTCACGAAGTGGAGAGACGGGGCATGGCCCCGGCGCACTCGTGGGACCACCAAGTCGGTGTCTCTGAATGCGTCATATCATAAGAAACAAGAATATATATATACTTTATGGGTGGTGATCTGAAAGGTTTCTGAGATATAAGGCCTTTTATGAAGTGGCGGGGTGGGACAAGGCCCCGATGCAACCTGGGAGACCCGTTGAAACCCTCTTGCACAACTTCATATCTATATCTATTATATCCCCAAAATTTCAGAAAAAAATCCATCTAAAGGTTATTGAGAATTCGTCTGGACAAAATTTGGGCGGATTTTTGCATGCGCCCAGGGGATTTTTGTGTCCGCGATTTCTAATTTTGAAATACTTTCGCACAACTTCATATCCATATCTATATTTTCTTAAATTTCAGAACAATCCGCACAGTGGTCACTGAGAACTCGTGGAGAATAATTTTGGCGAGAAGAAGAAGAAGAAGAAGAAGAAGAAGAAGAAGAAGAAGAAGAAGTAGAAAGGTTGCAAGCCAAATCCAGGGTGCTGACAGAGCTGCTAGAAGCTTCCTCTTTGTTGACGACATGGCAAAGGGTTCACCTGGCAAGCCTTTAAGAACCCATCATTACAGTGAAAGGTCAGAGAGTGCAAGTGGTAGACAAGTTCCCCTACCTTGTGATCACCAATCAAGAGTCGTGCACATTGATGATGAAGTCAATGCCAGGATTGCCAAAGCTAGTGAAGCACTTAGCCAACTTTGTGGTAGTGTCTGGGATCGAAGTGGATACGGTTGAAAGTCTACAGAACTGTGATAAATATGTGAGAAATGTGGACAATTTACAAACGGCATTCCAAAAGCCTAAACCACTTCCATACAAGTTGACTAAAGATTAAGTGGAAAGACTGGATTCCATGTACAGAAGTCCTCAAAAGGGCCAAGAATCAGTGTACATACTCTTTTGAAACTGTCACAGTTAAGATGGACAGGCCTCATCGGAAGAGGTGGTAGTGAATATGAGGCAAAAAGAAACCGCGAAGCCGAACAGAAACTTGCACAGCGCAAAGGCAGAGCTAAGGCGTCACCATCAGAGCTGCCTTCCTCTGACATATATATGTTACATATGCTTTGTAATCAAGCATTTGGCTTCTCCGACTAATTTTCATTGATTAGGAATGTTAGATGCATAAATCTGGTAGTGTTTGAAACTCTTAAGATACAAGCGCAAGATTCTTTTATAAAGCACACATTAGTCAGTCCCAAAATAAAGTGTTATTAAAAAGGGCAATAACTGTTGTTATTTAAGCAAGCTAACCGAAATAATAACCTTCATAACCAACTTTTTCAATCTGACAACAGTTTTTCACTGATTTAGATGCAAAAGTTTTGGAAACCCAGCTAAAAAATGTAGTCTTTTCTCAGAAAAATAATAAAAAGTACTGGTACAGATTATTTATGTCCAGAATTATTTAAATCTGCAATTGATATTATATGTCCGTTTCTCTTAAAATTGTACAATAGGCAGTTAGCAAAGGGTGAATACTCTCGATTATGGGGCGAGGGGGTCATTGTTCCTATATTTAAAGGTAGATACCCTGTCGAAGCAGGAAACTACAGGGGGATAACTCTTATAAGTAAAGAAGGGTAGTTTTAACTTTAGCGATTCCCATGCTACGATGACCTACTGCACATGTCCGATTTTAAGACGCGCACCGCGCATGTCCTATAACCTTTGAGGCATTACTAAGGATGGCTCTTAAGAATATTTACTAGCGGCCGCCATTTTGTTTTTAGAATTTACTCCACTTAACTTTAACATTGAAAATTTCAGATTCGTCAAATCTTGAAGTATCTGCCTTTTAACTGGAATTTGCCAGTTTCCTTTGTTTTGTTTTTTCTACGTATCACCTTTTTGCACACTAGAGTGTCTTTCTCTTCCCACACTTTGTGAATTTTACTGATCAGTTCCAGGAACTGAAGGAATGGATCTTCTCCTGTCAAATACTTTTTACAGACACAGTACTGGGCAAAGTAGTTATCATATAATACCTTGGTCCTGTCGTGTTGAGGTGGAGATATCTTGAGTGCCCTCCGGGTAGACTCAATGGTATTTGTGTGAGCGCCTGTGTCGGGATACACAGAATTCACTGAACGATTCACCTTAACTCGCTTGTCCCAGTGTCTACGTCAAACGGGAACGATAAATGACAGACCCAGAAGTGGACGTCCACGCGTCACGACACGTTGACAGGACCGATACATCCGTCTAACCCACCTTCGTAATCGGTTCCGTACAGCCGTCGAGACGTCTCAGGTGACACCAGGTACGCACAACAATCGAATAAGTGCAGATACTGTCAGGAATCGCCTTCGAGAGTTTGGCTTACATCCCCGTCGTCCGTACGTTGGTATGCCATTAACACTACGACGACGTCAGGTTAGAATGGCGTGGCTCACACAACATAGGCCAAACCTGTTTTCCCTTCGTCAGTAGCGTAACATGATGTTTTCTGACGAGTCCAGGTACTTGTTTTACAGAGCTGACGGCCGTCAACGTGTGTATAGGCGTGACGGAGAGCGTTATCGTGACAATTGTTTGGTTGAACATGATCGATTTGGAGGCGGTGGGTTGATGGTGTGGGCTGGCATATCTTATGGTCATAGAACGACCCTGTTATTCATGGATGGATCTTTGACGGCTCAGCGTTACGTTGACGTCGTTTAACGACCGGTAGTTGTTACATATGTACGACAGCAAAACGTTACGTTTCAAGAGGATAACGCTCGGGCGCATGTAGCAAGGCTCAGCATGGCGTTTATTCAGCAAAACAACGCTGACGTGATGCACTGGCCTCCGTATAGTCAAGATCTCTCACCTATAGAACATTTGAGGGACGTTTTGGATAGGCGCGTACGTAACCACCATTAACGCGTCAAGCCATGCGTCTTGCGCTCATACAGGAGTGGAATGCTATTCCCCAGGCAGAGATCAATCGTTTAATCATGTCCATGACCATGCGTGTGCGTGCAGGACTGAATGCAAACGGAGGACATACTCGCTATTAACTGCTTATGTTTTTAACTTGTCAAATGACTACCTCTATGACAAAACGGATTTGTGTTCCAAACATTCTCATTGGAAATTGAACTCTCTATGGTAGTTACATTCAGGAATGATTATATTATTGCGTCATTAAATCGATTTTCTGCAAACAACATGGTTATTTCTACAAATACTCGCATTTATATTTGACATTGCGTTTCTTTTTCGGTTCAGTATATAACTTGTCGTTTTGTTTGATTTGAGTTTTAACGACCCCGTCAACACTGTAAAGGTCATTTTGGAGACGTTGCTTCCAATTTTATGGGACTTTACCCGACATTGAGATGAAATGACATCTCAAGCCTTGCCGCCCAATGAAACCAATAGGATTTATGAGCATGGACTCGCACCGCTTTGCCTGGGCAGGCTTAGATCCTCTTAGCGGTTTACCAGTACTCGTGTGCGGGTCGGTATCAGCTCTGCGTGGAAGCATCATGCAGACCATCTATTTCTTCAAGCCCCGATAGGCGGGGGCTGTATAACTTGCCGTAGTTACACGAAAACCTACCGCTGTGAGGACGGTACCTAACACCCTCATTCTGCCAGAAACCACAGCCTAAGGCCAACTCTTGAATAGTCCTCCTCGTGTAACCAAAGGCTCGGCTAACTGCGCGTAAGGCTGACCAACGTTGAGCATATCTATGGTCTAGTATCGCTGGTCATTATTTAATCGCTGCCTGCTGCTGAAAAATCTAAAGTACATGCCGTTAGATACTGCTTACAGTAAAAGAATTGTCGAGTTTTGCACTGGGAAAGAAGGAATATGGTTAATGGGTATATTGTGTTGCACACAGTAACAACAACATGTAAACAAGAAAAATTTAGCACAACAGACATTTTGGTAAGCATCACGAAAACACGCCTATAAAATTGTGGCCCCCTTAGACCCAACAGGTATCTAGTAAAACTGGAGTTTATAGGGGTAATCCTTATTTTTCTTATTTCTGTTGTAAAATATAGATTGTGGGTACTCGTTAGAACCACCTCGATGAGGCGGTTCTAACGAGTACTCACCATCTATATTTTAAGCGGAAATAAGAAAAATATCACAATTTTTCAGCTTAAACTTTTCCTTTTTCGGCTGTATTTTTACAATGTATTTGTTATGGCTTGTTTTAACACCTGGACCATGGAAATACACAAAATATTTGACAAAGAAAAGAGAATACTTTATATTTTTGCTGAGTATATATAAACATAAGGGCATTGTTCTATCCAAGCAGTGAACACTAGTTCTGATCAGAACATAAGGGCATTGTTCTATCCAAGCAGTGAACACTAGTTCTGACCAGACTTCGCGGTTTTAACAGACATGTCTGTACCTTTGGTGTACAGATTTTCTTCATATGGTATATCGCTTGTATGTGCTGAAAAGATTTTTTAAGGTTTAACTCTAGTCTGTACACCTTCTGTACGGTTTCGTACCAGAGAAAGGGAAAAATATAGAAGTGATGGTAGAGGAGAAAAAAGAGTCAGGAAAGAGGAAAATGAACGAAAGTGAAGAAATAATAAAAAAAAAACTCGCCCTCTACACTTACCTGCTACAAGGATAGCAGGATGCCCCCGCCAATCCGGAATTGGATAAATAGTTTGGGTCCGCACACAGCTGAAGTCGACCCAATTTTTAATACTGGTAGACCGCTTATTAGGTCTAAGCCTGTCCCGGAAAACTGTTGCCAGTCGAACCGTCCCTCTAACCCCAGTTGTTTCGTTTGGGCGGTAGGGCTTGAGATGTCATTTCATCTCAGTCGCACAAAATTGGAAGCAACGTCTCTAAAATGACTTAGCATAAATAGTGTTGGCGGGGTCAAAATATAAATACAAACAAAACAAAAGAATCATGAGCAGCTGCCCCTGTGACGTAAGATAAACGGCACCTTTGCCTAACGCAAACACTCCCACAAACCTATGCAAGAAAATGCCATATTTCATGTCTCTAATATTATATGAGCCCCGGCAAGCGAATTTGTGTCTTCGAGCATTCCGTCATGACAAATTTTAACTGCGCATGCCCAGCCATTGAGAGGGGCCAGGGATATGGCTTTCTGTCTGAAGGTTTCTCTTGATTCACTGCTTGTATGAGCGAGCAGCGAAGGTTCTGGCGGTACTGCGCGGATGCGCAGGCTCGCCTGAACCTTCGCTGCTCGCATAGACGATAAGTACCAAAATCGCTTGACGGGGCCCATATTATAATAACGAGTGCCCACAGTCTATGTTTTTGAGTAGAAATAAGGACAAAAATGTATACCCTGTAAACCCTAATTTTACCATATAAAAGTGAGGTTTAAGTGGGTCAAAATAATATCGGCGTGTTTTCGTGATGGTAAGGTGGCAAAGGATCAAACTCTGCAATTGTTCATCGTACCATCTACGACTAATTCTCCTTTAAAAAAAACATATCTAAAAGGTTTCAGTGTTTTCTGCACTCAGTGTCTTCTAGAAAGAGACCTCAAAAGACAGTGTGACCTTTACAGTGTTGACGGGGACGTTAAACCTCAAATCAAACAAACAAACAAACAAAATCAAAAGACAGTATAAAGGTGGTCTTATTGTAAGAATTCTACTGTATGTTGAACTTACGCACCTGGTATGTGCGGTTGCCCAGCGAACTTGTGTTCTACAAACCCATATTTTGTCTGTGGATGAGATTTAATCAAAACCTATTTTAATATAGTTCCCCAAACATGTTTTTGTGTTTAATCATTTGTCAAGTTACATGAGTTTGAACTTATTCAGTCTAAGTGAAATTAAAATCTTGAACATTTATTATTTTACGAAACATGATATTTATAACACATATCTTTTTATTAAATAGATTGAATATTCAAATATCCTAAACGGCATTAGAAACGCCATTTATTCACATAACTATTTTTTCGCATTCTCTCTGTCTTTTGCTGTGATTGCTGTGACTTATAATGTCAGTGAGCGTATGGTTAAAACTTTGATAATTTAATATGACATATACACCAATACGTATTTTGCTAAAAAGAAAAAAAATAGGGTAAGATATTTTACTTGCTAAAAGAAAACAAAAATATTTGGCCACTCCATTATGTTTACAAGTCCGTGTATTGAAAACCCCTCTAAACCCCACTTTATATTAAGGAAAGTGGGGTTTACGGGGATATACATTATTTGCGATTTTTTTGTTCAAAAACATAGATTGTTGGTACTCGTTAGAGCCGCCTCATTATGGTGGTTCTAACGAGCACCAACACTCTATATTTGAACTAGAAATGAGAAAAATATCGAATATTTTCATCTAAAAAATCATGACTAGTTTTTGAGATAAGAAAGACCCCATTTTATCTAATGATGGCTTCAACAACTGAGCTCGGAAGATGACCTTGACCTCGAATACCCATGAAGTTTCATTTCCTTATTTAGCTCACTGCAATTATAAATTTTCAGATGTCAGGCTGCATTAGTTTCCGAAAATACACGGTTTTGACATTTTCCCATACAAAATCCTATGTGACCAAAGGTGACATTGGCCTAAAATAGACTAACTATGATCGAGTCCCCAATTCTCCATAACAAGTTTCATGATAAGTGGTCCATTGGTCCCAGAGAGGAAGATTTTTGAATCGTTTTAGCTTATATGGACATCGCGGCCATATTGGTCAAGTGACCAAACTCATGAACTCATCAAAGTAACTTCTGAACAAGTCAGTGGACTTCTGACGATGTATCTCGACAATGAAGATGAACCTATCTGGTGTGAGACGAATCTCTCTGGTTTTAATCAGTTTTCGTTTCCTTGTTCCTAAAAGTTTTCAAATGAAATTTTGTTGCAAATGGCCTAGTTTTTTTTTTTTTTTTTTTAGCAAAACGCGTTTTAATTTTCATAGCTGAATGACCTTGAATACTCATGTTGTTTCAGTTACTCATTTAGCTAAATGCATCTGCCAATTTTCAGGTCATAAGCTGCAATAGTTTCTGAAAAGAAAAAAAAAAAAAAAAAAAAAAAAAACAACAACAACAACAACACGGTTTTGACTTTTTTTCCATACAAAAGCCTATGTAACCAAATTTGACCTTGGCCTAAAATAGATCAATGTCACCGAGGGGTCATCATTTGGCCTGAGTTCCCAATGCTACATATATATAAAGTTCCATGACAGTCGGCCCACTTGTTCCGGAGAAGGTTGTTGAAGGGCTTGGCGGCCATCTTGGTCAAGTGCCTGCAGGATCCCACACACAAACTTTCGTTCCCCTGTCCCATGGATGCTCCATTTGAAATTTGACTTCAATCGGCTTTGTGAATCAGAGCAGAAGATGTTTGAAAATGTTGACAGACATCGGGACCTTACCATACTGTAAGCTCACCAATGAGCGGCAGGCAACTCTATCAAAACAGATTTGAATACGATTCTTCTTTTTCGCTCACCTTCGGCTCAGGTGAGCGAAAAAGAAGAATCGTATTCAAATGTGTTTTGATGAGCCTTCGGCTCAGGTGAGCGAAAAAGAAGAATCGTATTCAAATCTGTTTTGATGAGCCTTCGGCTCAGGTGAGCGAAAAAGAAGAATCGTATTCAAATCTGTTTTGATGAGCCTTCGGCTAAGGTGAGCGAAAAAGAAGAATCGTATTCAAATCTGTTTTGATGAGCCTTCGGCTCAGGTGAGCGAAAAAGAAGAATCGTATTCAAATCTGTTTTGATGAGCCTTCGGCTCAGTGAGCGAAAAAGAAGAATCGTATTCAAATCTGTTTTGATGAGCCTTCGGCTCAGGTGAGCGAAAAAGAAGAATCGTATTCAAATCTGTTTTGATGAGCCTTCGGCTCAGGTGAGCGAAAAGAGGAATCGTATTCAAATCTGTTTTGATGAGCCTTCGGCTCAGGTGAGCGATAAAGAAGAATCGTATTCAAAAATCTGTTTTGATGAGCCTTCGGCTCAGGTGAGCGATAAAGAAGAATCGTATTCAAATCTGTTTTGATGAGCCTTCGGCTCAGGTGAGCGAAAAAGAAGAATCGTATTCAAATCTGTTTTGATGAGCCTTCGGCTCAGGTGAGCGAAAAAGAAGAATCGTATTCAAATCTGTTTTGATGAGCCTTCGGCTCAGGTGAGCGAAAAAGAAGAATCGTATTCAAATCTGTTTTGATGAGCCTTCGGCTCAGGTGAGCGAAAAAGAAGAATCGTATAAATCTGTTTTGATGAGCCTTCGGCTCAGGTGAGCGAAAAAGAAGAATCGTATTCAAATCTGTTTTGATGAGCCTTCGGCTCAGGTGAGCGAAAAAGAAGAATCGTATTCAAATCGGTTTTGATGAGCCTTCGGCTCAGGTGAGCGATAAAGAAGAATCGTATTCAAATCTGTTTTGATGAGCCTTCGGCTCAGGTGAGCGAAAAAGAAGAATCGTATTCAAATCTGTTTTGATGAGCCTTCGGCTCAGGTGAGCGATAAAGAAGAATCGTATTCAAAAAACTGTTTTGATAGAGTTGCCTATCCTGAAGGTGTATTAGTTTACCATAAGCCTTGGGGGCTATCGATCCAGCATCGACTCACCGTGCGTCATAGGAGCTCTATAAGTTTGATGGAAGTCTTGAAAAATCCTTAAGTAAATAGAATCAAATAAATATGCGATAGTAATTGTTTATTAGGTATTATCATAAAACCTTGTTAAGCTTAATCTAGCCGGGTGTACTGACTGTACTGACCAACAAAATTGATTATAACTGAAAAACGAGGTCGCCTTGATCACAGCATTCCTTTATAAGATAAACTACAGCCCGTTTCGAAATGACATGCAAATTTTAAAATCTATGTATAATGAGGACGAATTTCATTTTCTGTTGATCTGAGCATAAAGTCTTACTTTTGCATTTCCTTAATTTCCTTAATTTTTAAGAGTATTATCATCAGAATTCTATGCTTATTTCTGATGAGCAAGACAGAATCGAGGCTTACCGTAAAAATCCTAAAAATTCGGACACCTTGAGGACTTGCTATAATTCTCCTACATTTTTAACAAATTTTTCCCGATCCAGAAAGGAGTCCAAAAGATGCAGACGGAATGGCAAACATTGTAGACCCTGACCAGACTGCTCCTGAATCTGAGTCTGCATTGTTTGCTTAGGCCTGTCTATCCCGACATTAAGGATCAATACGGTATAACTTGGGGACATACTTCTTTGCAGGCGCGAAGACGGAGAAGAACATAAACTATTATCTTTCCCTTGAAAAGCAGTATATAAATATGTTCTATAAAAGGGTTATCCTTTGGAAGCAAGGAATACACCACAGAAGTGAAAATATGGAGTGTACATGTTTTCTGGGCCAGACTAGCTAGTTTCGGCCAATTAGGCCTCATCAGTGACCCTCGGATATTTTCAAAATTCCACAATGGAATCAATGATCCCAAAGGACAAGAAAATATAATCTACACTATGATGTAGGGCAGGGAGACGTTTTACCGCCGCCACACATTCCCACACACCAGCTGTAGTGAAGTTAAATATGTTCTATAAAAGGGTTATCCTTTGGAAGCAAGGAATACACCACAGAAGTGAAAATATGGAGTGTACATGTTTTCTGGGCCAGACTAGCTAGTTTCGGCCAATAAGGCCTGTTACAACGCATAATGTAGTAATGTAGTAATTTCTTCATTTTGAAATTTTTACTACATTATGCGTTGGCATAGTCGACGCGAAATGAAATAAAATGTCGTTTTTACTTCATTATGCGTCGATACTAAGAGGTTTGAGCAAAATGAAAGAATTATTTCATTTTGCGGCGATGGGTGGCATACTTAATTTTACTTCATTATGCGTCAACAGTTTGTTTGTTTGATTTGAGGTTTAACGTTCCCGTCAAGACTATTTAGGTCATTTTGGAGACATTGCTTCAAATTTTATGGGACTTTTACCCGATATTGAGATGAAATGACATCTCAATCGCTGCCGTCCAATTAAAAGCAATAGGGTTTATATGCATGGATGGGCCGACTCGCAGCAGTTTTCCTGGACAGGCTTAGACCTTCTAAGCAGATTACGAGGACTCATGTACGGGCGGTATCAGCTCTGCGTGGAAGCATCGTGCAGCCCATCTATTTATACCCCCGGCATACGAAGTATGCAAGGGGGTATATAGTTTTTGTCCATTCTGTCTGTCTGTCTGTCTGTCTGTCTGTCTGTCTGTCTGTCTGCCTGTCTGTCTTTTGTTTGATTTGTTTGATTTGAGGTTTAACGTCCCCGTCAACACTATTTAGGTCATTTTGGAGACGTTGCTTCCAATTTCATGGGACTTTTACCCGACATTGAGATGCCGCCCAATAAAACCAATAGGGTTTATATACATGGACGGGCCGATTTTGACCTTCAGTGTGCTTTTGTGGAAGACCGTCTTTTGGACTGTTCAACTGTGGTCTTAAAGACCACTTTTGAACCGTCTCAAATGTGGTCTAAATTGTAGGAATTTAACTGTATTGCTTCCTAAGTCTTTTCGAAGACAGCTATGTTCTACCATCATTACTTTATTATGCGTCGATATGGTGCATATCAACGCGAAATGAAATAATTTTTTTACTTCATTTCGCGTCGACTATGCCAACGCATAATGTAGTAAAAAAAATCAAAATGAAGAAATTACTACATTACTACATTATGCGTTGTATCATAGGCCTCATCAGTGACCCTCAGATATTTTCAAAATTCCACAATGGAATCAATGATCCCAAAGGACAAGAAAATATAACCTACACATGGCCACTCGTTGGAAGCAAGAACTACACCAAAAGAACAGAAAATTGTGCAGTGTGCAAGTCTTTCGGGAATAGACTAGCTAGTTTCGGTAAATCGAGCCTAATCAGTGACGCACAAATATTTCCAAACCTCCAGAATGGAATCAATAATCCCAAACGTTTAGAAAATAAAATATATCCTTACGATTGGTCCCCGCCCAATAGGGGTTGGAGAAATAGATTCAGGAGTGTCCAGTAGCAAAACTGAAACCCCCTGTAGCAAAACTAAAAATTCAGGGTATCTCGCGTTTGTGCGCAGACGACATTGTTCAACATCTTTTTCAGTTTTGTTTGTTTGATTTGAGGTTTAACGTCCCCGTCAACACTGTAAAGGTCATTTTGGAGACGTTGCTTCCAATTGTGTAGGACTTTTTCCCGACATTGAGATGAAATGACATCTCAATCCCTGCCGCCCAATGAAACCAATAGGGTTTATAAGCATGGACGGGCCGACTCGCACCACTTTGCTAGGGCAGGCTTAGATTCTCTAAGCGGTTAACCAGTACTCGTGTGCGGGTCGGTTTCAGCAGTCTGCGTAGAAGCAGCATGCAGCCCATCTATTTCTTCAAGCCCCGATGGGGCGGGGGCTGATATCTTTTTCAGTGAATCTGTCTCATGCCTTGGTGTAATATGGGCCTGAGGTTATCAAACTTTTTCAATCTGATTGGGCTGCATGGGCTTCCACGCAGACCTGAAACTGACCGCACATGAATACTGTTTTTTCCATGGTTTTGGTTTTACGGCCCTTTCAAGATTATTTCACTAATATCGGGCCGATCGTTAATCAGAGGTGGGCGAACGCCGAAGTACCAGGAGGAAAACCACCTTACCAGCCGTTGCAGAACTTGGCGTCTCACATGTGACCCGAGCCAGGCTCGAACCACAGTGGTGAGAGACCGAATGATTTAGAGTCAGCGTTCTTATCCACTAGGCCACGGAGCCCGTTCATGAATACTGGTAGACCACTTAGAAGGACCAAGCCTGTGCGAATCGGACAGTTCAGTGCATATAAGACCTATTGGTTTAATTGGGTGATATGGCTTGAGATGTAATTTCATCTCAAAGTCGGGTAAAAGTCTAAAAAACATGGAACAACGTCTCCAAAATGACCTAAATAGTGTTACAGGGACGTTAAACCTCAATTCCAACAAACATACAAACAAACAAACATTATGATTAAGGGCAATGGGACATTATATGGCCGTCACACATCCTCTTTCATCACGAAAACACGCCTATATAAATTTGACGCCTTAAACCCCACTCTTATAAAGCAAAACTGGGGTTTGCCGGGGTATACATTATTTTTCTTATAGAAATAAGAAAAATATCGAAATTTTTCAAATGAAATTTTTCATTTTCTTTTTGTGGTAAAATTTACAATGTATTTGTATAGGCCTGTTTTCGAAATGACATCAAAATTAAAACTTTGTATATGAAACAAAATGGGTGCTAATTGATGTTTTTATTGCCCGTGCAAAACTGACTGCATTAATACGATAGCACATCCATGTGGCAGACTGCATTCTGTCATCGGCCCCCACCAGTAGGGGCTTGAAGAAATATATGGGCTGCGTGATGCTTCCACGCAGAGTTGAATCCGACCCGCACACGAGTACTGGTAAACCGCTTAGAGGATCTAAGCCTGAACATGCAAAGCGGTGCGCAAGAGTCGGACCGTCCATGCTTATAAACGCTATTGGTTTCATTGCGCGACAGGGCTTGAGATGTCATTTCATCTCAATGTCGGGTAAAAGTCCCACGAAATTGGAAGCAACGTCTCCAAAATGACCTTTACAGTGTTGACGGGGACCTTAAACCTCAAATCAAACAAACAAAAGCATTCTGTCATATGTCCAAAACGATTATTTTTTTGATGAAGATTTGTGATAGTTTTCTTACTCTTACATGTAACATATATGTTGTAGGTGTTCTTTAGAACCGCGATTCTAACGAGTACCCACCACCTATGTCTTGGGGCAGAAATAAGAAAAACAATAAGGCCCTGAATCGCTTACCTGAGTATCAGTTTCTCTAGTACATTCTTGGCCCAAAGGCTATAATTTGAACAAAATTGGTAGCGGTCCACTAGATGAAGCTTCATACCAAATATCAAAGACCCCAGGCCTTCTGGTTTCAGAAAAGACGATTTTTAAAGGTTTTCCCTATATAATAAGATGTAAAACCAGCGGGCCCTGGTGCGGGGACATTTTTGGCCCAAGGGCTATAATTTGAACAATCTCAGTAGAGGTCGACTAGATGAAGCTTCACGCCAAATATCAAAGACCTGGGCATTCTGGTTTCAGACAAGAAGATTAAGGTTTTTTCCTATATAAGCCTATGTTAAACTAGTTGGTCCAGGCGCGGGGACATTTTTGGCCCCATGGCTATAATTTGAACAGTCTTGGTAGAGGTGCATGAGATGAAGCTTCGTTACAAATATCAAAGACCTGGGCCTCCTGGTTTCAGACAAAAAGATTTTTAAAGGTTTTCCCTATATAAGCCTATGTAAAACCAGTGGTCCCTGGCGCTGGGGCATTTTTTGGAGCCATGGCTATAAATTTAACAATCTCAGTAGAGGTCCAGTAGATGAAGCTTCACACTAAATATCAAAGACCTGGGCCTTCTGGTTTCAGACAAGAATATTTTTAAGGTTTTTTTCCTATATAAGCCTATCTAAAACTGGTGAGTCCCGGCGCGGGGACATTTTTGGCCCCAAGGCTTTAATTTGAACAAGCTTGCTAGAGGTCCACTAGATGAAGCTTCATGCCAAATATCAAAGACCTGGACCTTCTGGTTTCAGACAAGAAGATTTTTAAAGGTTTTCCCTATAAATGCCTATGTGAAACCTGTGGGCCCCGGCGCGGGGGCATTTTTGGCCCCAGGACTATATTTTGAACAATCTTGGTAGAGGTCCACTAGATGAAGCTTCAAACCAAATATCAAAGATCTGGGCCTTATGGTTTCAGACAAGAAGGTTTTTAAAGGTTTTCCTATAATTTGAACTAGATGGTTTAAAGGTTTTTTTCTATATAAGCCTATCTAAAACTGGTGAGTCCCGGCGCGGGGACATTTTTGGCCCCAAGGCTTTAATTTGAACAAGCTTGCTAGAGGTCCACTAGATGAAGCTTCACACCAAATATCAAAGACCTGGGCCTTCTGGTTTCAGACAAGAAGATATTTAAAGGTTTTTCCTATATAAGCCTACCTAAAACTAGTGGGTCCCGGAGCTGGAACATTTTTGGCCCCAAGGCTATAATTTGAACAGTCTTGGTAGAGGTCTATTAGATGAAGCTTCATACCAAATATCAAAGATCTGGGCCTTATGGTTTCAGACAAGAAGGTTTTTAAAGGTTTTCCTATAATTTGAACAATCTCAGAAGCTTCACGCCAAATATCAAGACCTGGGCCTTCTGGTTTCAGACAAGAAGATTAAGGTTTTTTCCTATATAAGCCTATGTAAAACTAGTTGGTCCCGGCGCGGATCATTTTTGGCCCCAAGGCTATAATTTGAACAGTCTTGGTAGAGGTCCATTAGATGAAGCTTCATACCGAATATCAAAGACCTGGGCCTTCTGGTTTCAGACAAGAAGATTTTAAAGGGTTTCCCTATATAAGCGTGTGTAAAACCAGTGGGCCCTGGCGCTAGGGCATGTTTTGGAGCCATGGCTATAATTTTATCAATCTCAGTAGCGGTCCACTAGATGAAGCTTCACACCAAATATCAAATATCTGGGCCTTCTGGTTTCAGACAAGAAGATATTTAAAGGTTTTTCCTTTATAAACCTACCTAAAACTAGTGGGTCCCGGCGCGGGGACATTTTTGCCCCAAGGCTATAATTTGAACAGTCTTGGTAGAGGTCCATCGGATGAAGCTTCATACCAAATATCAAAGACCTGGGCCTTCTGGTTTCAGACAAGAAGATTTTGTAAAGCTTTTCCTATAACTTGAACAATCTCAGAAGCTTCACGCCAAATATAAGAGACCTGGGCTTCCTGGTTTCAGACAAGAAGATTAAGCTTTTTTCCTATATAAGCCTATGTAGTCCTAGTGGGTCCCGGCGCGGGGATATTTTTGGTCCCAAGGCTATAATTTGAACAAGCTTGCAAGAGGTCCACTAGATGAAGCTTCATGCCAAATATCAAAGACCTAGACCTTCTGGTTTCAGACAAGAAGCTTTTTAAAGGTTTTCCCTATATATGCCTATGAGAAACCAGTGGGCCCCGGCGCGGGGGGGGGGGGGGGCATTTTTGGCCCCAGGACTATATTTTGAACAATCTTGGTAGATGTCCACTAGATGAAGCTTCACACCAAATATCAAAGACCTGGGCCTTCTGGTTTCAGACAAGAAGATATTTAAAGGTTTTTTCCTATATAAGCCTATGTAAAACTAGTGGGTCCCGGCGCTGCGACATTTTTGTCCCCAAGGCTATAATTTGAACAGTCTTGGTAAAGTCCATTAGATGAAGCTTCATACTAAATATCAAAGACCTGTGCCTTCTGGTTTCAGACAAGAAGATTTTTTAAAGGTTTTCCTATAACTTGAACAATCTCAGAAGCTTCACGCCAAATATAAGAGACCTGGGCCTCCTGGTTTCAGACAAGAAGATTAAGGTTTTTTCCTATATAAGCCTATGTAGTCCTAGTGGGTCCCGGCGCGGGGATATATTTGGTCCCAAGGCTATAATTTGAACAAGCTTACAAGAGGTCCACTAGATGAAGCTTCATGCCAAATATCAAAGACCTAGACCTTCTGGTTTCAGACAAGAAGCTTTTTAAAGGTTTTCCCTATATATGCCTGTGTGAAACCAGTGGGCCCCGGCGCGGGGGGGGGGGGGGGGGCATTTTTGGCCCCAGGACTATATTTTGAACAATCTTGGTAGATGTCCACTAGATGGAGCTTCACACCAAATATCAAAGACCTGGGCCTTCTGGTTTCAGACAAGAAGATATTTAAAGGTTTTTTTCCTATATAAGCCTATGTAAAACTAGTGGGTCCCGGCGCTGCGACATTTTTGTCCCCAAGGCTATAATTTGAACAGTCTTGGTAAAGTCCATTAGATGAAGCTTCATACTAAATATCAAAGACCTGTGCCTTCTGGTTTCAGACAAGAAGATTTTTTAAAGGTTTTCCTATAACTTGAACAATCTCAGAAGCTTCACGCCAAATATAAGAGACCTGGGCCTCCTGGTTTCAGACAAGAAGATTAAGGCTTTTTCCTATATAAGCCTATGTAAAACCAGTGGGCCCTGGCGCTGAAGCATTGTTTGGAGCCATGGCCATAATTTTCACAATCTCAGTAGAGGTCCACTAGATGAAGCTTCACACCAAATATCAAAGACCTGGGCCCTCTGGTTTCAGACAAGAAGATATTTAAAGGTGTGTTCCTATATAAGCCTACCTAAAACTAGTGGGTCCCGGCGCTGGGACATTTTGGACCCAAAGGCAATAATTTGAACAGTCTTGGTAGAGGTCTATTAGATCAAGCTTCCGATACCAAATATCAAAGATCTGGGCCTTCTGGTTTCATACAAGAAGATTTTTAAAGATTTTCCTATAACTTGAACAATCACAGAAGCTTTACGCCAAATATCAAAGACCTGGGCCTTCTGGATTCATACAAGAAGATTAAGTTTTTTTCCTATATAAGCCTATGTAAAACTAGTGGGTCCCGGCGCGGGGATATTTTGGCCCCAAGGCTATAATTTGAACAGTCTTGGTAGAGGTCCATTAGATGAAGCTTCATACCAAATATCAAAGACCTGGGCCTTCTGGTTTCAGACAAGAAGATTTTTAAAGGTTTTCCCTATATCAGCCTATGTAAAACCAGTGGGCCCTGGCGCTGGGGCATTTTTGGAGCCATGGCTTTAATTTTAGAGGTCCAGTAGATGACGCTTCACACCAAATATCAAAGACCTGGGCCTTCTGGTTTCAGACAAGAATGTTTTTAAAGTTTTTTTTTCATATATAAGCCTAACTAAAACTAGTGAGTTCCGGCGCGGGGACTTTTTTGGTCCCAAGGCTATAATTTGAACAATCTTGGTAGTGGTCCACTAGATGAAGCTTCATGCAAAATATCAAAGACCTGGGCCTTCTGGTTTCAGACAAGAAGATTTTTAAAGGTTTTCCCTATATATGCCTATGTGAAACCAGTGGGCCCTGGCGCGGGAGCATTTTTAGCCCCAGGACTATATTTTGAACAATCTTGGTAGAGGTCCACTAGATGAAGCTTCATACCAAGTATCAAAGACCTGGGCTTTCTGGTTTCAGACAAGCAGATTTTTAAAGGTTTTCCCTATATAAGTCTAAGTAAAACTGGTGGGCCTCGGTGCGGGGACATTTTTTGGCCCCAGGGCGATAATTTGAACAATCTTGGTAGAGGTCCATTAGATGAAGCTTCATACAAAATGTCAAAGACCTGGACCATGCGGTTTCAGAAAAGATTTTTTAAGTTTTCGGTAACAAAATTCTATTTTTAGCTCCTGTGACCTAGATGTGCAACGGACCGGAACCATTTGAACAACTTTGTAAGGGGACCACCTAAGGATTATTCCTGTGAAGTTTGGTCAAAATCCGATCAGTGGTTTAGGAGGAGAATGTTTGAAGAAATTGTTTACGCACGGACGCACGCACGAGCGCACGACGGACAAAAAGTGATCCCAAAAGCTCACCCCTCTAAACCCCACTTATTATAAGGAAAACTGGGGTTTACAGGGGTATACATTATTGTTCTTATTTTAGAGCAGAAATTAGAAAAATATCACGAATTTTCACCAGAAAAGTAAACCGTTTTGGAGATATGAAAGGATGCAATATGCACACGGATATGTTATCGTAATGAAAACGTAGAAAACTGAAGTCTCCGTTTTATCGGGACTCTTCAGCACTTCTAAGGTTTATAACACCGCCTCTAGTGTGTTGTATTGAGCTGGCCTTTGTAAACGTCCGTCATGTCGAAACAGGCTGTAGACCTGGAGAAAAAAGCAAACAGAGAAATTGTTTAACCCATTTAGTACCAGAAACCCCAAAACGGGTACCCTGGCAAACAGTGCAGGCCCAGATCAGACGCCGCAGAACGCGGCGTCTGATCAGGGCCTCCACTGTTTGCAAAAAGTTCAGCCATTTTCTAAATAAATGTTGAACAAAACACATCCTGACACCCCTAAATTTTGAAATGGATTCCTGCTATATATAAGGAGGAAGATTCCATATGGTACAAAATGGGTTAAACAGCTTAAAAGTGGGATTCGTTTTCGTGATGAACTACAAAACAGAAGATACGAGTATCTATTTATAAGAATTTGCATAATCTTCCATGGCTTTACACCTGAATAAGACAACCGATCCCAGCAGGCATAGGGATATACAACTTGTGGGACTCCATGACATACAACGTGTGACCAACGTCGATTCAACGTCAGGACTGATACCGCATTGTTTAAAATGCCATTTACCAAGTGGAAACCTGGGTGAAATAGCTATGATGCAAGGAAGTGGCTGAAATTATTAAGTGGAAGGGGCTTAAAGTATAATATTTACACGTCTATGAAAGAATATTTGAGCAGATCCATGAGAAAGGGACCGTGATGTGTTCTTTTTCTTCAAATGCGCGTGTGCAGTCAACCAACAGGGCTATGCGCATGACTTCTTAACCCTTATCCCGCTGAATAATTGATTTAGCCACACCCACCAATCGGATTACTTGATGCAAATTCACAAACCGAATGGCAAACGGTGTAGATCCTGATCAGATGGTTTCTTCAGAAGCCATCTGACCAGGATCTGCACTGTTTGCAAAGATAGGGCTTGTCGTGAACAGCGGGATAAGGGTTATATAAATCTACCCGAAGCTCGCTTGTACATGCCTTCGAGTACCCACTCACAAGGCCCAACACACGAAAACAAACAAAACAGCGCATCAACAAAGACAAAGCCGATAAATACTTGTTCTCAGTTTTCCCTAAAAACACGTTTGACATTTCATGCAAATGGAAAAGATATGCATGAAATGTTAAAAACTGTTTTTAAACCTGTTCATGCAAATTGTCTCATTGTTGGGGAAAAATAAGAGAAATATTTTAAAATGTCTGTTATTATTTTTACCCTGAACGGCCGCATTGGAACGGTCAGCAGTACTAAGAAAACTACCGGGATGGGGCAGTGAGCTTTAAACCCCGGGGTTAATGAGTGAACAACCCTCTCCCTCAATTGCAAACCAGAGTCATGCATATTTTGTTTGTTTGATTTGAGGTTTAACGTCCCCGGTAACACTGCATAGGTCATTTTGGAGACGCTGTTTCCAATTTTGTGGGCTTTTACTCGACATAAAGATGAAATTACATCTCAAGCCCTGTCGCCCAATGAAACCAATAGGGTTTATAAGAATGGACGGGCCGACTCACACCGTTTTGCCTGGGCAGGCTTAGATCCTACATATTGAATGATTGCGATGGGGTTAAATAACACGGCAACCCTTGTATGTCATTTTTGTCGTCTCCTAGAGAATTAGAGGAAAAAGATAGAAGAGACAGTAAAGGAGATGAAAGTGAGGGCCGGGGAGAAAGAGGAAAGGAATGGAAGTGTAGAAACTGATGAAATAACAACACCCCCTCTACCTTTACCTGCTGCAGGGACAGCAGCCCTTGCCCAATTTAAGCCAGTATCAGTTGGACGCCCCAGTGACGCAGGATACACGACACCTTCGTCTCAACCAAAGACCCGAAAGAGCCATGCATAATAACAATCACAAACTGATCCGCACTCTAAGTAAATAAATAATTTGACCTCTTTGCCCTGTCAAAAAGTAGTAGCATACAAACTTTCTATGATAACTGAATTAATGTAAGATCAGAACCAAGTCCCTCTAAGTAAGTAATTATATATAGCATCTGGATCCCATGTTGATCCATACCTTGGCAAAGCTGGCCGTTTATCAAACATGCCCCTAATATTTTTTTTCAACTAAAGCACTATTTCCAATGTCAATGCTACCTCCAGAACAGAGACTTAAAAACCACTTAGGACGGACCGTGCTGTACAAACCCCACTATACTGGGTCCCAAATTTATACATATCATATAGAAACTCAATAAATACATGAATAGAGGGGTTAAGTGGATCAATCTGTCCAACTCTTGAAAAGTTGAGCCACTCATTGAGGCAGCACTCATACTGTCTTTAAGTAGATTGTCGACATGCACTGATTATAATTTCGGCAGATTCCCCCTGAATTCGTCGGTTCTGTAATGTTTCCCTGATAAGTGAAAAGCTCCCAAAACCAGCTTTTTCAGAGGATGTATTTTTGTTGGATTGTTGGGCAGATACAAAATGCTTTGAGCTGTCGGAAGATTCACCGGGTGGTCGACACTTAGATGTGCCAACTGTGGCCACCAGTTTTGAGTTATCCATGCTGGGCTTTCACCAGAGCTTCCGCCTCGTCCTCTACAATTTTCTGAAGAACCATGTTCCGGGTGCTGAAAGGTTGGAAAATATAAACAAACTGATCAGACCAAGAAATGGAGAATGCATCGACTGCTACAGTCTTTGGGTCTGGCTGAAAAGATACATAGTTATCAAGTTTAAGGTTCAGCCTGGATGCAAATAAATCAATATCGCGTTCCCCAAATAGTTCCACAATGTTTGAAAAGGTTTTCATCCAGTGCCCATTCCAAATCATCGTTAATCTTGCGCGAAAGTTCGTCCGCCCCAGTGTTAGAAACGCCAGCCACACGACTGACACTCAAATGTATGCATTTCCCAATGCACCATTTCCAAAGATATTAAACCACGCTTTTTGCCTCCATTATTTTAAGATACGCTCAACTTGTAGTACTGTCCATAAATAAAAGTATGTTGATATTAGTATCATCACAACATAAATGTTGTTGCCCTAGGAAAGTTGCATTTAATTAAAAAAATATATGTTCTTGACTCTCTTCAGCTGACTAATGTCCTCCTGTTCTAATGTCATGAGTCTTATCATAGGCACCTCATTCAGATTTTGAGCTACATGTGGAAATTTTTTATCGGGCTTCCGATGTGTAATTAGTTTAAAACTATTCTGTATGTTATCTAACCACCATTGAATGTACTCCCGGCATTTCACTGATAAAACCATAGGAGCGTCAAACTTTCCAGCGTTAAATTTCAAATGCTATTTTTGATTTTCTCCAGCTGGTCACCTTCAACCCAAGACTCAGAGACCACAAATTTGCCTATTAATATGGAAAAAATCTGAGATCTCTTTAACATTTCCAAACAAAATGTTTTCATTTTATCTTTCTTCTCATCAGGTAATCTCACCGTCATATACACGGAATTTTAAACAAACCCAACAAATATGATTTCTTGAGTTGGGACTTAAACTGATTTTTTCATGAACTGTAAAGCCTAGCCCATCCATTAAATGCACAGTGTCACTAACATTTTGTTCACACTCTTGCTCTGTTCGCCCTTGAAAACATTACTCGTAAAAATAGGCTGTACTAATATGCCCAACACGTCTGACTGTAGCATTAACTGGCTTCAAAATCTTCGTATACACTCTCGGCGAAGTACTCAGGCAAATGATTAATGATGTGAACTGGAATTTTTGACCTTTTGCCAATAGAACCGGAAGTATGTTTTTGTCTCTGTCCCCGATTCTAATTGAAAAAAAGCCTGTTTTAGGTCTACTGAGGAAAAGTAACAATTCTTTAACAGCTGACTTTAAACTTTGGCGTGTTCTTTAAATAAAAGGACAAATATTTATGATAGTTTCTACTTACATCATGCACATTTATTGTCACTATCAGTGTCTCTGCCCCACTTCCCTTTCTGCTCGAGCTTTTGGTGTTGTCCTCTGAAGAGCTTGGTCTATTATTGGTGGGGGCTGTTCTTTCCTCCCCCACCCACCCCCACCCCACCCTCCCCCCCGTCTTTAGTGGGCGGAGTTTCCCGGCCAGAAATCTGTTCTCTGATCGATTTGGACGGCATTTTATCACGTGCATCATTCTTATTATTCTGGCTATTCATGATACTGCGTTAATTCAAAATTATGCGCAGAATAGTCCAGATGAAACCGGTTAAAGGTGACGGACCAGGCCCAAGCAACAAAGACTCATAACGTCAGAAACCAATTCGTCCAATCAATAATTAGGCAGCCAAAAGGCCCTCAAAAACTTGGTTTTTGCGGCATCCTGCCAAAAAGGCTCTCAAAAATTATTCACTCTGAAATAGCTTTTAGCATTGTTGTAAAAGTTACCATTAGGGATGATACTTCAAACTTCCTCTGTGAACCTCGTAATGAGTTTTCAGCGACCATGTGACTCGTACTCTATGGGGACCCATAAGGGTATTCATTGGGGATGAAATACATTGTGCATTGCTGATAAGAATGTTCTGCATTCCTATTGGCTCTGTGATAAAAACTTGGCCAAGATTTTGCTGGAAAATAGTTCGATCAAACATGTATGCGAGCGTTTAGACTATGAAACTCTTGGCCAATAATAGTATTGGCAAATACGAATACCACTTTCGAATTGACAGTAAGGCAGATTTACCAAAGCTGCAAATGTATTGCATCGACATTCGCTCATGAATATGACTGCAATTAAATTGTCTGTCGATACAAGATCCCGACAAAAAGAACACATTAAATAGAAATGTATTTTATAAAACTGAACAATATGCCCATTGATAAGTTTAAATAACAACCACGATTACTAGCTCGACTTTATAATCATTAAAACCTTTCTGGTACTTCAAAAACGAAAGTTAATCAATTATGTAGCGTAAAAATTGGAAAAAATGAAATATAATTGAAAAGCAATTATTTAGAAATCGGAACAAGAGTACAGAGAGACGAACTGAAATTAAGACTAGTTATACTGAAAAGGTTTATCTTTTTTTTCTACACACAGTGTCCTCTGCTGAGAGAGCACCTTTGGGGCTGTTCAAAAATGGTCTTAAAGACCATTTTTAAACAGCCCCAAATGTGGTCTTCATTGAGGGTTTTTTTTTTTTTCTTTTGTATTCCTAAACATGAAAGTTATAATTTTACCACATGCCAAATTTTGACGAAAGCCCAAATACTCTTCAAACTGTTTTCTAGTACCTGCTTAATTTTACAGATAAGAGATTGAAATTTTAAGAGGTTTTGAATCAGAATTGAATAAACAAGTGATCATATATCCATGATTTACTAAATTTGTAGCGTACCGATTGACTTTTTAAGACAGAATCTATACTAATCCATACTTTATAAAGTACAGTGTGTAAATTCTTATTTTAATCATTCTGGGTAGTAAGCTTATAGTTGGTGCTTTTTATCATTACCAATGAACAAAATTACCAGATGTTATATCATTAGAACATAATACATATGTCATATATAGAGAATCTAGGAATCTATTTTTACATCTAGCAAAATCAAAGTACTAACAGCACTGGTGGGTCGATTGTCTTTAAAGGTATGTTGGGACAATGGGCTTGACTGGGGAACTTAATGTCTTTGAGTGTAGCTTGAGAAGATTGGCGTGAACGGGTGACTAAGACCATTTCGTTTAACCTTTAAATTCCTGTACTTTAAGCAAACAGTGTTTGTTTGTTTCATTTTAGGTTTAACGTGAAATGACATCTCAAGCCCTGCCGCCCAATGAAACCAATGCGGTTTATAAGCAGGGACGGGCCGACTCGCGCCGCTTTGTCTGGGAAGGCTTAGATCCTCTAAGCGGTTTACCGGTACTCGTGTGCAGGTCGGTTTCAGCTCTGCGTGGAAGCATCATGCAGCCCATATAAAATTCTTCAAGCCCCGATGGGCGGGGCCGTGTCTTTAAAGGTAGATTGGGCTTTGTCTGGGAAGGCTAAGATCCTCTAAGCGGTTTACCGGTACTCGTGTGCAGGTCGGTTTCAGCTCTGCGTGGAAGCATCATGCAGCCCATATAAAATTCTTCAAGCCCCGATGGGCGGGGCCGTGTCTTTAAAGGTAGATTGGGACAATGGGCCTTACCGGGGACTTAATGTAGTTGAGTGTAGCTTGAGAAGATGGGCCTGAACGGGGGACTGTTTCGTTTAACCTTTAAATTGCTATATTTTAAGCAAACAGTGTAGACCCTGATCAGACGCCGCAGAACGCGGCGTCTGATCTGGGTCTACACTGTTTGCCAAGCTCAACCCATGATTCCAGTTCAGGCTCTATATTGGCCCCCGCCCATAGGGGCTTGAAGAAATATATGGGCTGCATGATGCTTCCACGCAGAGCTGAATCCGCCCCGCACACTAGTACTGGTAAACCGCTTAGAGGATCTATGCCTGTCCAGGTGCGAGGCTAATAAACCCTGTTGGTTTCATTGGGCGACAGGGCTTGCGATGTCATTTCATCTCAATGTCGGGTAAAAGTCCCACAAAATTGGAAGCAACGTCTCCAAAATGACCTTTACAGTGTTGACGGGGACGTTAAACCTCAAATCAAACAAACAAAATCAGGCTCTATATATATCCCTAAGAATAGCGCGGCTAGTTTCGATAAATAACCGTTACCTAGTTTTCCGACAAGTCAGTGAAAGTCACGTGGACTTCAGCATTGGATAGCTTACTGCGCTTTATAAAAGTGAAATTCTGCTATTAAGACCACCTAAAATTAAGACTTAATTCTGCTGTAAAAAGCTTCCTTAGAAGCTTGCATTTATTCTTTCTTTATGTTTTCTGATTAACGTATCCTCTGGTCAGAGACCACCTTTGGGACTGTTCAAAAGTGGTCTTAAAGACCACTTTTGAACAGTCCCAAAGGTGGTCTTAATATAGGAATTTTACTGTATATGTAAATGATACATTGCAATATTGAATAACTTTCTTTTTAACAGTTACAACAATATGTAACAGGATGCAGCTTATAATTCTCATCTCCTGCCTGACTTAAGGCAGTGTCTTTGCTTTGCTGCATAGAGTTTTGTAAGTACCCGCAATATGTTACAGCAGAAATATGAAGATAATGTATACCCAGCTTTTGATTGCTTGTGGTCTTTGAAAGTTTGTTTTTGCCGGATGAAACTATTTGGTACACCAGACTTTCATTTTTTTATGGATTTTGGAGAAAAATGTTTTTCAAAATTTTCAAAATAAAATTGAACTTTCACACGAAGAAGAATATGCGAGAAAACATGTTCCAATAAATCTTAACAAAAACAATGAAAATGTGACGACAAAGGAATATTAAAACTGTTTGTTTTATTAATAAATGTTTGTTTTATTAATAAATGGAACACAAAAATAGCTTTTAAGATATATTTACTTTTCAGTTTTACCGTATGAGGTTAATCAGCGATTGAATCTTTTAGATATTGGATTTACTTGTATTTGGCCACTGAAAGTGTCCAATCAGAAAGTAATTCTAGGATAAATAGACGAACCATATAAAAAGATAGGAAAGAATACAACAACTTTGAAAGTTGAAAAAGTTCATATGCGAGGTAACAGTCAAAGTTTTAAGACAGCAAGGTTTATATAATTCACTCGATGACAGGCAGCTGTAAAACATCACTTCAACAATTCCGTGACATGAACACTCCTGTAATCCTCACTTGACACAGAGAAAGAAGGGTTTATTGGGAGTAAACACTGTTTTCATGATTTCGCTCAAGAACATAGATTGTGGGTACTCGTTAGAACCGCCATCGAGGCGGTTCTAACGAGCACCTACAAACTATGTTCAGAGCAGAAATAAGAGAAGTTCCACAATTTTCACCTCAAAAAGGTCATTTCGACATTTATTGTAGAAGGGAATTAACGTGCATGAATCTGTTACCATAATGATGTAACTGGCAATGAAATGAAGAAGAAATCGAAGAAGAAGACGAAGAAAAGAAAGAAGAAGAAGAAAAATGCGAACCATATGTGGCTGGAATGAAAGATTTTCCATGTGTTGTATTTATTTAAATGCAGCATGTTAGTAAATAAACAAAACACGGGTATATTTCAAACAAGTCACATACAGGCTTCGACAGATTAGCTGATCATTTGGAAATAGATGATTATCGGTTCAGAGATTAGAATCTAATTGTAAATATCAAATTACTTTAATCGACACAATTTGATAAATGATTATTATGACAATTTGTGGTAAGCAGCTATGGAGTAATAATAGAACGACATAACGTATACAATAGCACCAGACCGATTTAGGGAAGGACAAAAAACTATATAAATGTCAAATTATACAAAATAATAACAGCGGAAAAATAATATACAGTAAAATTCCTATATTAAGACCATCTTTGGGACTGTTCAAAAGTGGTCTTTAAGACCACTTTTGAACAGTCCCAAAGGTGGTCCCTGACCAGAGGGCATTGTGTGCAGTAAACGTGAAGAAAGAATAACTACAGCCTTCTAATTAAGCTTTTTAAAGCAGAATTGGTCTTTATTTTAGGTGGTCTTAATAGCGGAATTTCTTTGTACTAGGGATTTTGAAACTGAGTATATACTGTGTAAGAGCAGGTCGAACAGGTTGACGTTTTGCTGCTACATACAAAATTGTTGGAACTGTCTCATTTTCTACATTGTTTAACCCTCAACAATTTTCGTCTGCTTTGGTGTCTGCTGGTTACTTTAAAAGTAATTGTTGCAAACATTGTGGACAAAGACCAGGCTGCTCCTCTAGGAGCAGTCTGCTCAGGGTCCACATGTTTGCCTGTATGCAAAAATATTTCTGAAACGTTTGAAAGAAGGTAAGCAGACGGCATAAACAGACGACATTTTCAGATGCAGTCCTTGGCGTCATAGGGTTAAGACAGAGTCGTCATATCATGTTCTCTAGGTAACTCACACCACAGAACAGAATTAACAGATATTAACACTTAACCCTTAAGACGCCGAGAAAAACTACATCTGAAAATGTCGTCTGCTTATGTCGTCTGCCGTTTTTTTTTTAGCAAACTTTTTAAAAATATTTTTGCAAACAGTGTGGGCCCAGCTCAGACTGCTCCTGGGTCCACACTGTTTGCAAAAAAAAAAAAAAAAAATACTTTTAAGGTAACCGGCAGAGGGCAAAGCAGACGACAATAGTCGTGATTGGCATTTCATGGGTTAATTCTAATCGAGGAAAGATGTGATATATTTCGTTTCAAGGATGACTGTAATTGATTATAATTTCTGATAGGCTATTTACCAATACGTCATAAATGATTTGATGAAAAGGCAAACGAGAAAATTCATAATTTGGACATGACAAAGAGTTATTGAAAAGAATTTATTAAATTGATATGCGCATTAAAAACTGAACTATAATTTATTATTTTCGGAACTTCAGTGAATTTAAATTTTCAGTTGACAATATTTCGACAACCGGGATAGTGTGGCAATAGTGTGCTGTGGAATTACTTCGTTTGGCAAAGAAAAAGAAAAAAAGGCTTGGCGTTCTGACAGATTATTATCATAGCAACAGATAAGGTACGTATTTTGTGACAACTGAAGGATAGTTTTTGTCAATTTTTCATAAAAAACTATGTTATGGGTATTCATTAGAACCGCCTCATCGAGGCGGTTCTAATGAGTACCCACAACATAGGTTTATATGGAGAAATAAGGAAATTTATCCTTTAATTATCACAAAATACGTACCTTATCTATTGCTATGTTTTATGATAAAAAAAACAGGATGCACGGGAGAAATATCATTTCATGAATAATTAAAGACTTGTGCAGAAAAAAAAAATGGATGTTAATCTACCTCTAGACCCACCGGTGAACAACAGTCTCCAAGCAACACTGTACGACAAAATTGATGCAATAACATTTGAGAGGATTCGTGTTGCTAATTCACAGCTGAACTCAAGACTAGAGTTACAGGAGAAAATCTTGAATAAGTACAGGAAAGAAGCAGCGAAGATACACGATACTCAGTATAAAAAGATTCATAGAGAGTTCAGGAAGATTCACAGGAAGAAACCGGATTATATTGATGACTTTGAATATGGTCGAACAAAACACGATTCTGAAAGCAAGCTCAGTAAACCAAGATCACTTAGTGATACGAGTGACTGCAGTAGCTACTGTAGTAGATACTATGCTCATCATTTTCATATTAAGGATCGGTCAAAGGCGAAGGAGGATGAATTTAAAAAGAAACCAATTGAAAATGATTATTTCAATGCACGGTTTAGATGTTTCTTCCTAAATATGGTAAATTATGTGAACAACAGTACAGGATCTCCAGCTTTTCTTGAACACGAGGAAAATTTTCTTTTAGAAAATGACAATAATCTAGTTGACAGAAAAGATATGCTTCAAGAATCAACCAACACGTTACAAGGTTTAGAAGAAGACGTGTTCAAAAATCGAGATGCAACTAAACAATCAAAGATTGATAGATCTGAAAACCAAGACACACTTAGAGAATCTGAACTAAGCAAAAGTGATTACATATCTGAATCGAATCTCAGTAAGTTTAACGATATGCATGTACCTTTAAGAGGGACTGTTGAAAATGTTCTGAGAATGGGACTCGAAAACATATGTAACTCGGGAGACGCTAAACGACCAACAGCCGGTCTAAGACTGGAAGCTATCTCACCAAGGTCAAGGAAACCAAGGTCACACAAAGGTGACAGGCGAATGAAACATAAGAATCGCTCAAGACATTCGGTAGACAGTGACCAAGGATTTTTATCAAAATCTTTAGATTCAGCAATGTTTAAAACAGGCGCACTGCAAACAGATTTAGGCGGTTATTCGGGAGTGTAACGTATCGTCCCTTGGTTAGACAATACATGATGTATCTGGATGGCTGTTTGTGCGGAACAGTTTGTTTGATTTGAGGTTAAACGTCCCCGTCAACACTGTATAGGTCATTCTGGATACGTTGCTTCGAATTTTGTGGGCCTTTTACCCGTCATTGAGATGAAATGACATATCAAGCCCTGTCCCCCAATGAAACCAATTGGGTTTATAAGCATGAACGGTCCGACTCACGCCGCTTTGCCTGGGCAGGCTTAGATCCTCTAAACGGTTTTTCAGTACTCGTGTGCGGTCAGTTTTAGCTCTGCGTGGAAGCATCATGCAGCCCATCTATTTCTTCAAGCCCCGATGTGCGGGGGCCGTTATGTGCGGAGCAGAAGAACAAAATGTCGTATTGCATAGCCCCAGATAAGAGGGGAAATCCACATATTATTTTCGTTATTTTATTTCTACATGGTAACATTATGTTGTGGGTGATCATAAGAAGCGCCTCGCTGAGGCGCTTCTAATGAACACCCACAACATAATAATTATGATACTCGCTGAAAATAAATACAGGTAATTTTTGGATGAAAAAGCGCCTTTGCAGGCCTAATGCTCCTGTGATTGTTTTCCCTCCCTGCAGTGAAGTTGCGTGCATACCCTTGGGATTTATAGCAAAAAAAAAAAAAAAAAAAAAAAAAAAATTCGTGGATTCTGGCTGGGGGCAGGCTAAGTCCCTTCTAACATGTCTATGCGGTTTACCAGTATTCGAGTTCGACTGGTATCAGCTTTGCACGGAACCACCATGCAGCCCAATCTATTTCTCCAAGCCCCGATAGGCTGGGGAGGGGACGAGCATTTCGTCGTGACGAGGCGCATAGCCGCCTGAAAATTGAGAACTGAATGTGCTTTGCAATGGTAGCGCAGGATATAACGCTGCTAAATTAACATTAGTTACACTAAAACTTAAACAACTTAGTTTTTATGCCTCTACTTAGAAAGTTGGTTCTGTGCTGTCGACCGTTTGACTAGGTTCTTGAGATTTGGCACACATATTGAGACCAATACACAGATGACCTGAACAATTTTTGATAACAGTCTGCAAATACAGTATACTTCCTATATTTAGACCACCTTTGGGACTGTTCAAAAGGGTCTTTAAGACCACTTTTGAACAGAAAAGTGTCTTTAAGACCACTTTTGAACAGCCCCAAAGGTGATCTCTGACCAGAGGACAGTGTATGCAGAAAAGACAAAGAAAGAATAACTGAAACCTGCTAAATAAGCTTCTGTCACGGTTTATTTTTGTTATGGTTTGTCTTTGGGTGTTTGTGTCGCTTATATTATTTTATTTTGGATAGCCTATTGGCCATGTTGTGGGAAAGTAACTGTCCTGTTGGCTTTCCGCTATTGATGTTTCCATTACGGCCTGTTGTTTCATGTGTGTGTTTCTTTCCCTTTGGTGTCTCTGATGGGAGCTGTGGGTTAATTGTATCGATTCTTGATTATTGCCTCCACTTCTATTTTTAAAAGCAAATTTAATCCTAATTTTAGGTGGTCTTAATACGGAAGTTTACTGTACACGCCATGTATGCCACTTTTCGGACTTAAGGCATTTTGTATTGTATCCCTATTGCACCTAGTCTCCAAGCTATCTGTAGAACACTTGAGTGGTCTTATGGTACCGGTATTTGATACATGGTTTAGGACCAATGTTTCAAATGATGATCTGATAACCTTTTGATAAAATTTTGCAAATATATGACCAAGTTTCTTAGACCATATGGGGCGCCCTTTTACTATTTATTCCCTATTTATAGATATCCATAATTATTTATGGATATCCATAATTCGAATTATGGATATCATTAATTCGAATTATGGATATCCATAATTCGGTCCATTTATGGATATCCATGATAATTCGATTTATAGATATCCATAATTCGTCTTGGCAAATAAAAACAATAGATAATGATTGTAGCCAAAGGTTTTTTTCGGTGAATTATGGATATCCATAATTCGAATTATGGATATACATTAATCGAAATATGGATATCTACCAATATGGATTAAATAGTAAAACGGCATCCAGTAAGACCCATGGTATTTTTCAGGGAGTGTGAGACCAATGTGACATGACTTCCATTTGGTGGGATATCATTAATATCTGACAGGATGTTATCCACTTTCACACTTAGGCATTGTAACATAGGAAAAGAGAATGCAAGTACAGTACAATTCCGCCATTAAGACAACCAAAAATTACGACTAATAATGCTTTAAAATAGCTTATTTAGTACAGTAAGATCCCTATAGTAAGACCACATTTGGGACTGTTCAAAAGTGGTCTTAAAGACCACTTTTGAACAGTCCCAAAGGTGGCCACTGACCAGAGGACATTGTAGGCAGAAAACCCAAAAGAAAAATTAAGTGTATCCTTCAAAATAAGCTTTTTATAGCAGAATTAGTCCTAATTTAAGGTGGTCTTAATAGCGGAATTTCACTTTACGTTACAGTTACTTTTTCTTTCTGCATACCGTGACCTCTGGTCAGTGACCAACTTTGGGACTGTTCAAAAGTGGTCTTTAAGACCACTTTTGAACAGTCCCAACGGTGGTCTTAATATAGGAATTTTACTGTATCCCAAGAACAGCTTGAGACTTTTGCAGACAGTTTGAAACCAGAGTAAAGATGATCTGTGAAACTTTTGGCGACATTCCGTAAATATTTAACTGAGTTTTCTGACTTCGGCATTTTAGTATAGGCAAAGATTGTAATCAAAATATCTGAGCCCAGTTGTTCAAAGCCTCATTAGCTTAACGGGCTCGTTACTGGTAAAATTGTTAAATGTTCTTGGAAGTACAATATCTATTTTTTTGTGTGTGTGTTCATTAGGAAAACATGTCCGTAAGAAATAATGGCGTCCAACATGGTGTCAGAAAATGAAAAATATAAGGTAAAAATTATAACATCTTTATTAATACTGCTTTTAAAATAGATTGTGTGTGCTCGTTAGAACCGCCTCAATAAGGCGGTTCTAACGAGTACCCACAATCAATGCTTTTGAGCAAAAATAAGGCAGATAATGTTTATCCCCGTAAACCCCACTTTTCTCTATATAAAGTGGGGTTTAGGGGGTATTCGTTTCACGGACATGTTATCGTGATGTTTGCTGGTAGCAAAAATCATCACGAAAACACGCCTATATAATTCTGACCCTCTTGAACCCCACTTTTATATAGTAAAACGGGGGTTTACAGGGGTACACCTTATTTTTCTTATTTCTGCTCTAAAATATAGATCGTGGGTACTCGTTAGAACCGCCTCGATGAGGCGGTTCTAACGAATACCAACAATCTATATTTTGAGCAGAAATAAGAACAAAATCACTTTATTTTTCATTTTAAAATTTTCCGGCATTTTTTAGGCGATAAAGTTTACAATGTATTTGTAAATAGGCGTGTTTTCTTAATGATGAGCAAATTTCCCATATATTAAAATGAACACAGTTTTAATGATGTGGTAACTAACGACGTCGTTAGTTTTGAGCCACTGACCCCAGTAGAACAACTTGAGCTAAGCCTATGAAAGATTACACATTACGAAAACATGCCTATGCAAATACATTGTAACCTTTATCGCCGAAAAAATGAAAAGTTCAAGATAAAAATTGTGATATTTTTCTTATTTCTGCTCAAACTATAGATTGTGGGTACTCGTTAGAACTATATTTTGAGTACCCACAATCTATATTTTTGAGCAGAGGTTTACTCCTGTAAACCCCAGTTTTACTATATAAAACTGGGGTTCAAGGGGGTCAAAATGTCGTGATGCATTCGAAGTAATTTTATCCCTTCCGGACTTGGGACTTGTGATCATAGAAAGCCACCAGTGCTGATGTATGCTTGGGGACATAGTGTTTCACAGACACATGTTCTAGATTGACACTGGCAGTTTTTAAGAGGTTTGGGCGTGGAGATGTTTGTTTGTTTGTTTGTTTGATTTGAGGTTTACCGTCCCCGTCAACAAGGTATAGGTCATTTTGGAGACGTTGCTTCCAATTGTGTGGGACTTTTACCCGACATCGAGATGAAATGACATCTCAAGCCCTGTCGCCCAATGAAACCAATAGGGTTTATAAGCATGGACGGTCCGACTCGCACCGCTTTGCCTGGGCAGGCTTATATCCTCTAAGCAGTTTACCAGGTCTCGTGTGCGGTCAGTTTCAGCTCTGCGTGGAAGCATCATGCAGCCCATCTATTTCTTCAAGCCCCGATGGGCGTTGGGTGCGTGGAGATGTCTAACCGAGTTTGTCACCGCCGTCTTTTTTTTGTATTTTACTAAACCATAGACTAGCATATTAAATATAAGAAAATTAAAAGTTTGAAAATGTGATTATATTTTTATTATTACAAATGAAGCAACAAAATCAAAGCACTGGCACCGCTGATGTGTCGTTTGTGTTTGAGTGTATGGTAGACAAGTATAGCTTTTACAAAAAGCTATGTCTACGACTGTGAATGTCTAGAATTGTATCGCAGAAATATGTTTTATACAATTTACTGTCTTTGGCTCTTTAGTCTGGCGCTTAGTGATACTACTAGACCGTCCAAACGCCATGGCGATGCAGAAAATAGTGTGTTGCAAACGGCGATGCAAGTGTTTTAGCTCACCAGAGCCGAAGGCTCCTGGGGAGCTTATAGGATAGACAGTGGTCCATCGTGATCGAGAGTTTGTAGATGTATATGTTGTATTAGTCTGTACAAATATGACAGAAGATATGGGCTTGTTTTTGTTTGTTTGTTTGTTTGTTTGTTTGTATTGGAGTTTAACGGTCCATTCAACACTATTTAGGTCATTTTTGAGTCAGTTTACTTATCCACACTTTTCCTGGACAGGCTTATACGTAAGCGGTTAACCAGTACAGTGCCCATTCTTTCGCCAGAAACTGACAAATGCCCTTCTTGAATCAGCGGAAGGGAGAGAATGACCGTAGAAAATATTTCATGATCAATCTTCATGAAAGAATGTTGCCGACCCCGGCAGGTATCGAACCCGCGTCCCCCTGATCACCAGTCAGACGCGCATCCGACCGAGCTACTGATGCCGGCAAAATATGGGCTTGTACAAATGTGATTGCAATTCTGTGCCAGAGCTCTGCCCGTGTGCCTCATTTTAATCACAGCACTTTAAGCAAACAGCGTTGACCTCGATCAGACGCCGCGTTTTGCGGCGTTTGATCTAAGACTACACCATTGGCCAATGTTCCATTTTGGGCCCTAGGTATATATAAAAACATTTTCCGGTACTTGTGGGCCTTTAATTTCATTGCGCTCTTTTTATTTTTATTTGTGTGTCCTTTTAATAATTTCATTGGTCAGTGGAACATGCAGTCACGTGAACATCACCAGGGTCGGACTTGATTCGTCGTCTTCTGGGTCTTCCGGGAAATCCAGATCAAGTGACTTGGGCAGAAAGAAAATACCGCAACAATATTCTTAAAACATTCTTTTTATCAAAATCAAAGCATTTAATAAATACTCGTCATTAAAATGTATTTATGAATGTTCCTTGGATGACCCTCTACAATATTTGCTCAACCCGTTTTGCTCAGAGCTAAAATAGAGGAAAACCCCTTTTAAACGACTTCTCCTCCGTAACCAGTGGACAGATTTCAAATAATTTCGAGCCTCGTTGGGGCCAGATGTGTGAAGCAAAGTTCTGCAACGGAAGGTCAGGTGGTTTTCTCCGGGTACGCCCGTTTTCGCCCGCATCTGATTAACGATCGACTCGTATTAAGCGAAATAATATTTAAAGGGCTGTAAAACCAGCCGTCCATGAACACGTAGAACAAATGTTTTCTGTAGAAGCAATAACATACTTCAACTTAGGTCATGCATATCGAGCCGGTCAGTTTCCGTCATCATTCTTTCGTGGAGGTGCACTGTACTGGTTAATCGCTTATGCATACGACTACCTATGAAAAGCTGTCCGACTCGAAATTATCTAAATAGTGTTGACAAGACAGTTTAACTAAAAACAAACAAACACAAACAAACAAACACAAAAACAAACAGACACACAAACAAACAAAAATCCAATGGTGGGTCTGCTTATTAAGATGGAGTTTTTGTTATCATTATAAGCATATAGTAGTATATTTGTGTAGATGGACTGCATGATGCTACGACACAGAGCTGAAACCGACCGCACACGAGTACTGGTAAACTGCTTAGAAGTTCTAAGCCTGCCCAGGCAAAGCGGTGTGAGTCGGACCGTCCATGCATATAAACCCTATTGGTTTCATTGGGCGACAGGACTTGAGATGTCATTTCATCTCGGTGTCGGGTAAAAGTCCCACAAAATTGGAGCAACGTCTCCAACATGACCTTTACAGTGTTGTCGGGGACGTTGAACCTCAAATCAAAGAACCAAACAAAACTAGTATATTTGCAACTTTGTATCGACTTTGATGTAACTTATTTTAAACGACATAGGCGTAATGGGTAGCTTCAATGACTATTTGAAGTCGTTTGGTGCCAACATACAGCCGACAATATTTTTAGCAGACAGGTTTTCGTACCACGCCCTCAGGTGGCACCGAAAGGGATTTAAAAACTCTAACTTTGTTACTGTATTCTTTCTTTTCGCCCTAAATTTTCACTACTATAACAGGCCAAACAAAGCCATTTCACATATTGACATTTTGATAAGGTTAAAGATATGGAAAAAATATTTTTGAAGAAACTTATAATAATCACCTTATTAGTGAAAAACATGTAAATTTATCCCCTGGTGAATTGTTCGGGGTTTTAAGAGATGGTATCCGACCGACTTACGTTACAGTTTGCCCCACGAGAATAAAAGAGCAGCGAAAAACGAAAATATAACTTAGGGCTGGAGCGGTGCGATAGCCTCATCACCTCCGATCGCTGGAGGGGAAGGGGTGGGGATGAGGGACTGAGAAGTGGGGGGGGGGGCATCACACAGCTACGGAGATGAGCCAGCATGGATAAGTTCCCTGGACCGCCAACATCCGACGGCTCGCAACACGGGGAAGCTGAAAACAAAAATACGAGTACGGATTTGTGTGCACAGCGAATCTGTGCAGTCTCATCAGAGTCTTGGATGTGCTTTAAAAATGCGGATAGGGAAGGCTAAATTCTGCACCTGTTCGAAGACGCCCTTTTCTTGACGCGGCTCAAATGAAACCTTTTTTACGTATCAGCCTGCGCATCGGAACATTTTGATGTATGCACTCGCTGTTCGGTATGTAGATAACCCCAGCAGCGAATGCTTTTGTTATGAGCTAGACGAGCTCGCAGGAGCTGGACTAGACTGGAATCAGTCCAAAAGTTTAAGCAATATCTTCTCCTTTGTATTAGCAATGCATTTATTTCTCCTCTCTAATACTTTCTGATCTCCAAAACTTTTGGGACTGGACTAATGCGATTTCCAGGCGTTCAGTGAGATGGACGGTCAACAGGTAAAGGTGATTCACTATATGGTCAGTGTCTGGTCAAAGTTCATAACCCCATTAACTGTCTGTAACATGTTAGGAATTACAGTTTCAGCCTTAATCAGAACTTTATTATCTATTATTCAGTTATCTCATTTCCATAAATGCATTCTGTTCATTAGTAGCATAAATTGTGTGCATGTATATCACTATTACATATCTTTTGCTGGGAAATAGGATGTATTTTGTTTGTTTGTTTGTTTGTTTGATTTGAGGTTTAACGCCCCCTTCAGCACTGTAAAGGTCATTTTTGAGACGTTGCTTCCAATTTTGTGGGACTTTTACCCGACATTGAGATGAAATGACATCTCAATGGCCGCTCACACCGCTTTGCCAAAGCAGGCTTAGATCCACTAAGCGGTTTACCAGTAGTCATGTGCGGGTCGGTTTCAGCTCTGCGTGGAAGCATCACACAACCCATATATTTCTTCAAGCCCTGATGGGCGGGGGCCGATAAGAATTTATAGAAAATTTTACCACCCAAAAAATAAAGTTTTCAGATAAAAATTCTGATATTTCATCTCCCAAATGACCTGTACAGTGTTGACGGGGCGTTAAACCTCAAATCAAACAAAACAAATTAATATTCTGCACAAAAACATAGATTGTGGGTACTCGCTAGAACCGCCTCAGTGGGTACTCATTAGAACTGCCTCCGTGAAGCGGTTCTAACGAGTACCCACAATCTATGTTTTGAGCAGAAATAAGAAAAATAATGTTTACCCCCTTAAATCCCAGTTTTACTTTATAAAAGTGGGGTTTAAGGTGGGGGTGCAAAATTTTATAGGCGTGTTTTCGTGATGAAAACTTTTTCATTTTACTTCATAGGAAAACCGGCCCCGATAGCTCAGTTGGTAGAGTGTCCGCTCCGAGGAACGGGAGGTCACGGGTTCGATCCCGGGCCGCGACATACCAAAGTCGTTAAGAATGGTACTAGCTGCTCCTCGCTTGGCACTCAGATTTACGGGGTAGAGCTAGGACTGGTCGACCCAGTGTCAGGATAATGTGACTGAGTGTGGTATCATGTAATGTGTCTGGGACCTGATACTTCAGTGAGGCAGCACTATAAAAGTGAGCATTGAGCTCCCTGTCACAACCAGACACCGTCGTGATATGACTGAAAAAATTGTTGAAAGCGCCGTTAAACCCGAATTCACACACACACACACACTTCATAGGAAAAGCTGTCACCTACCACATGGAGATAACAAGCTAAAAGAACATTTATCATATGATTTCTGATGCTTTTTAGCCCCCCCCCCCCCCCCCCCAGTATCGAAGGTCAAGGTCATGGACTTAGATTTTTTTAATGTTTAAGACTCAGGTTAAGGAATTTGTACCAGGTAGAACTTACTCATATTTTCCAAAGCATGTGACGGATTTGGTTTATATTTAATATGATGATAGATATAGGTTCAAAGTTTTATTCAGCCATACCCCCACCCATAACCATGACCTCAAGGCCAAGATCACGGACTTAGACATTTTCAATGTTTAAGACTTAGGTTAAGGTATTTGTACCAGGTAGAACTTGAACTTTTATGATTCATTTGGTTTGATGACAGATACAGGTCCAAAGTTTTATTCAGTAATACCCCCTCCCATGCCAATGACTTCAAGGTCAAGGTCACAGACTTAGAATTTTTAACCTTTTTTTTTAAGAGTTCATATTTTGAAAACCATATGATGGGTTGGGTTTTTATTTGGTATGATAATAAATGCAGGTGCAACGTGACATACAGCAGTACCCCACCTATACTAATGACTTCAAGATCAAGGCAACAGACATAGAAATTTTTAAATTTAAATTACGTTAAGAGCTCATATTTTCCAAACCATATGATGGATTTGCTTCATAATATGTATGATGATAGTTACAGGTCCAAAGTTGTATTCAGCCATACCATCGCCCCTGATGTGAAGGTCAAGGTCACAGACTTGGAATTTTTTATGTTAAAGATTTTAGAGCTCACTGTCCGAACCGCACGATGGATTTGCTTCATATGTGGAATGGTGATAGATAGATAGTCAAAGATTTCATTCAGCCATTGTGCCACCCTTTCCCGGGGACCTCAAGATCAAAATTTTAATGTTAAAGTTTAAAGAGCTCGCTCATATTTTCCAAACAATTTGATTGTTAGGATATAAATGTAGTATGATGATAATTATTTTTTTCAAAGGCTGAATCGGCAATACCCCCAACTATGCCATTGACCTCAAAGACACTGTTCCAGGTGAGTTATGCTCTCCACTGACAGCTGTTGTTGCAACCTGATTTTTTCGGGGTGAGGTGGGCCCCTGGCGGGGGCATATGTGTTCTATTGACACATTTCTAGTTCTTATTTCTACCGCAAAGCATTTATTTTGTTTACTAGTCAGAACAATTGAGGTGGTTTGACAATGTTTACTAGTATGAGGCGGTTAGCATAGATTCTGGTTAGTAGTCAGAACCATCGGAGGTGGTTAGCGTTGTCAGAACCTTCTCATTGAGGCGGTTAGTATAGATTATGGTTACAAGTCAGAACCACCTCACTGAGGCGGTTAGGACTATGGTGACCAGTCAGCACTACCTCATTGAGGGAGTAAGCATAGATCATGTTTACTAGTCAGAACCACATCAATGAGACAGTTAGCATAGATTATGAGAAGCCTCTGTGGTGTAGTGGTTATGCTACTCTCCTTGTAAACCAGGGGTCGCAAGATCGATCCCGGGCTTCTTCAGACTTTCGGGTGAGTCTTTAAACCGAGGTCCGTCTCCGTATGGCCTTAGCTGTTGGTGAGACGTAAAACTCGAACACTTACTCACTCAGTACAGATTATGGATACTAGTCAGCACCACATTACGAAAACACGCCTATACAAATACATTGTAAATTTTACCGCAAAAAAAAAAAAAAAACAGAAAATTTTAAATGAAAAAAATGTGATATTTTTCTTATTTCTGCTCAAAATATAGATTGTGGGTACACTTTAGAACCGCCTCATGGAGGCGGTTCTAATGAGTACCCACAATCTATATTCTAGAGCAGAAATAAGAAAAGCTAGAGCTGTCAGTGAAACTGACTAGGGCCCCGGCAGTGCCATCAGAGGAGTTGGATTTTTTTTCAAAGGGCCATAACTCTCAGAGTAAAAAAACATGACAAATGTTGATGGAAAGACGGTCAGATGGACAGATGGACAGACAGGTGGATGGGCAGACAGACAAGGCATTACTATAGGTGAACTGTCAATAACTAAAGGAAGTTTCATTTGAATATCTATAGCGGTTTTGAAATAAAGATGGAAAAAAAAGACGGAAAAGACTGAATTTTTGATTTTCCAAGGGCCATAGCTCTGAGAGTATTGAAACTACAGTTACTTAACTTGCCATGAAATTGTGTAATGACAATGTGACCGTATATTTAAAGTTCGAAGTTGATAGGTTTGTTGGTTTGTAAGTTATTAAGAAAAAAAAAACATGAAAAATGTGGACATTTTTAAGTTTTTCAAAGGGTCACAACTATTGTAGCTAGAGTTCTGGCCCAGAAAAAGAAATGTACATTTCATATTTTTCAGTTCTGTGGTGTTTTCCTTGCTTTCAAAAGATAAACCTTTTAACCTCACTACAGTCATCGTATTTGATTTCTTTTTATGCTGCAGTGAGTACAGATCTACAGTACAGTAATGATCCTAATTATTGGGACAGATAGGCGTTAACAAACAGTGCAGTGCTCCTGAAGGAGCATCTGATCAGGGTCTACACTGTTTGCCATTCTGTATGCACCTTAAGATGCCTTGCTGGATTGTAAAACAGATTTGCTAAAATTTTAGGAGAATTACAGCAAGCCATCAAAGGTGTCCGAATTTTTAGGTGCACTGTATTACAGAAACTAACATGGAATTCTACAACTGCATGTTTTCATATTTTAAAGACCAACTGCAAAATCATATCTGCTTTTCAAGGCATAATACACAGGAATGACCAAATCGTCTAGAATACACCTTATCTTGGTGGCTAGAGGACATAAATCTATTCACACGCCATTAGCAGCAGCCTTGGAGTAGGGTTATCAAAACATTAGCAGCTGGACTGTCTGTTACCTTGAAGGGGTCAACAAACCATTACATCATGGACCATCGCATTAGTCCAGTCCATTCATTTGGTGCTATGGGATGGAAGTCATTGCTCTTGAGTTGGGTTAAAATTAATAAGATTATTCTGTATAAGTGAAATGATTAAATGAATGGACTGTTTCCAGTCTAGAGCTGGACGTGTTCGCTCAAAACTCTTTTCTCTTGTTGCAACACAAATTATATCTTTTGATCGCATTCAAGAAAGGCATTGGATCGAATTTGCTGGTTAGATAGGACTTAATGTCGTTGAGTTGATAATAATTACAAGAGTAATAGAATTTGAACAAACAAATATAACAGGTTATGTTGTATTAGCTGAGGATTATTTACTTGTATAATATAATCTATGGCCCACTATTTTGCGAATTTTGTTGAGAAGCGTCGAATGCTTGCATAATGATGACACACCTGGGCGTTATAACTGCTAAATGGGCCCCGTCAAGCGATTTTGGTACTTATCGCCTATGCGAGCAGCAAAGGTTCAGGCGAGCCTGCGCATCCGCGCAGTCTCGCCAGAACCTTCGCTGCTCGCTCATACAAGCAGTGAATCAAGAGGAACCTTCAGACAAAAAGCCATATCCCTGGCCCTTCTGAATGGCTGGGCATGCGCAGTTAAAACTTGTCATGACGGAATGCTCGAAGACCCAAATTCGCTTGGCGGGGCTCAAATGAAGAACTAGCATTTTTCCAGATGATTTGTTTTTGTATCGTCCCTATTTCTACACCAAACATAGATCGTTGGTGCTCGTAAGGACTGCCTCATTGAGTACCAACAATCTGTTTTCGTTAGAACTGTCTCATTTAGGCGGTTTTAACGGGTACCTACAATCTATGTTCTTGAGTAAGAGTAAGGAATACGCGCAGTCTCGCCAGAACCTTCGCTGCTCGCTCATACAAGCAGTGAATCAAGAGGAACCTTCAGACAAAAAGCCATATCCCTGGCCCTTCTGAATGGCTGGGCATGCGCAGTTAAAACTTGTCATGACGGAATGCTCGAAGACCCAAATTCGCTTGGCGGGGCTCAAATGAAGAACTAGCATTTTTCCAGATGATTTGTTTTTGTATCGTCCCTATTTCTACACCAAACATAGATCGTTGGTGCTCGTAAGGACTGCCTCATTGAGTACCAACAATCTGTTCTCGTTAGAACTGTCTCATTTAGGCGGTTTTAACGGGTACCTACAATCTGTGTTCTTGAGTAAGAGTAAGGAATACGTATAATTTGAGTACCGTTGCAACCCCACTTTCCCTCTGTAAAGATTACCGTTTTTATAGAACATTTATTTTGTTTTGTTTGATTTGAGTTTTATCGTCCCCGTCAACACTGTATAGGTCATTTTGGAGACGTTACTTCCAATTTTGTGGGACTTTTACCCGACATTGAGATGAATTGACTTCTCAAGACCTGCCGCCCAATGGACCCAATAGGGTTAATATGCATGGGCAGTCAACTCGCACCACATTTTCGTAAGGCTTCCAAAGCAACGGACACCATACGCTGAACGCCTGCCATGTGTGCAGTTAAATATCGGAACCAGCCGTAAGATCTGGAAATTCCGGCCCTCTGGAATCACCTCTATGAGGGCTGCGCACCTAAGGACACTGAAAGTCGGACGTCAGATTATAATGATCCAAACAGGCAATCCGTGCATGCTTTCTGGAGAAAAATGCACATGGTCGTTTAATATAGTATTAACATATATCCATATAATACTCTTCTTGAGATGTATGGAGTACCAGGCGGATTCAGAAATATCTCCTGGCCCTCGCCCATTGGGGCTTGGAGAAATAGATTTGGCTGCATGAGCTGAGAGTATTGGTAAACCGTTTCGAAGGTCTAAGCCTGTCCTTACAAAGTCGTGCGAGTCAATGGGCGACAGGGATTGAGATGTTGATTGTTTGTTTGCTTTTGAGTTTAACGGCCCAGTCAACACTATTTAGGTCATTTTGGAGCCGATCGGTTTACCTATCCACACTTTTCCTGGGCAGGCATATTCGTAAGCAGTTAACCAGTACAGTGCACATTCTTTCGTCAGAAACTGACAACTGCCATTCTTGAATCAGCGGAAGGGAGAGAATGAGCGTAGAAAAGATTTCATGATCAATCTCCACGAAAGAATGTTGCCGACCCTGGCAGGTATCTAAACCGCGTCCTCCTGATCACCAATCAGACGCGCATTCGACTGCGCTACCGAGGCCGGCGGGATTGAGATGTCATTTCATCTCAATAAAGGCTTAATGCGTGCACAACATAATTGGAAGCAACATTTCCAAAGTGACCTGAATTATATAGAAGAGGACGTTAAACCTCAAATCAAACAAAACATTTCTCTCCCACACCATAGGCTACCACTAAGCCTACCCTACATTACCTCCACCTCCATCCCGGCTTTTATTACACACCTAAATCGGAAACCTGAGGCGAATAGGCGAGTTTGTTTTGTTTTATTTGGTAAAGGGAGCGGTCATTATTCATTAGGTTTATTTGCAGAGAAGTATGGATATCAATAATTCGATTTATGGATATCAATAAATCGAATAATGGATATCCATTATTCGATTTATGGATATCATTAATTCAGTTCGGTTTATGGATATCCATAATTCGAATTATGGATATCCATAATTCGAATTATAGATATCCATAAATAATTATGGATATCCATAAATATTAATGGATATCCATAATTCTAATTATGGATATCCATAAATAATTATGGATGTCTATAAATACGGATTAAATAGTTAAACGGCGCCCAACATTGAGATGAAATGACATCTCGAACTCTGCCGCCCAGTGAAACCTATAGGGTTTATATGCATGGACGGTGAAACTCGCACCACTTTGCCTGGGCAGGCTTAGATCCTCTTAGCGGTTTACCAGTACCCCTGCAGTGCAATCGGTTAAAACTCTGCGTGGAAGCACCATGCAGTCCAGTCTATTTCTCCAAGCTCAGATGGGCGGGGTTTCCGGTAGGATGGCTCTACATATCACGACACCAAGTTCGTGTAATAACACCCTTGTAAACCTCACTTTATGTTGGTAAAAGTGGGGTATACGATGATAAGTTTTATTTTTAGTCAAAAGCATAGATTTGGGGTACTCGATAAAACAATCTGTATAGTTAGAAACGCCATAATCTATGTTCACACACACACACACACACACACACACACACACACACACACACACACACACACACACACACACACACACACACACACACACACACACACACACACACACACACACACACATGAAATACATTGAAGTCAATATTATCTATATAGGAGCTAAAGGGGGTTTAAGTGAAGATTCATGCGCTGTTTGCCCGAGCCTTCTATAGATTCTGGGCAAGTCATATGGTGAAAATCTTTTGTTATTCTGGGGGAGGAGGGCATATGTCATCAGAGCTCTAGGTATAAATAAATAGCTAGATCATGGCAGGGAAAACCACAGAAAAAAAAATAAAATAAATAAAAGCCTAAACGCTTTAAGAAATAACAAGTCCCCTTGCCACCCGGTGCTTTCCTTTGTTTGTTTGTTTGTTTGTATTGGAGCTTAACAGTCAAGTCAACACTATTTAGGTCATTTTTGAGCCGGTCAGTTTACCTATCCACACTTTTCCTGCATGGGCAGGCTTATACGTAAGCTGTTAACCAGTACAGTGCACATTCTTGCGCAATAAACTGACAACTGCCCTTCTTGAATCAGCGGAAGAGAGAGAATGACCGTAGAAGAGATCACTCGTGACATGTTATAGACACGTTATGAAAACACGCTTCTACAAATACATTGTAAATTATACCGCCGAAAAAAAGAAAACTTTCAGATGAAAAATTGTGATATTTTTCTTATTTCTGTTCAAAATATAGATCGTGGGTACACGTTAGAACCGCCATATCGAGGCGGTTCTAACGAGTACCCACAATCTATATTTTTAAGCAGAAATAAGCAAAATAATGTATACTTCTCCCCTGTAAACCTCAGTTTTACTATATAAAAGAGGAGTTTGAGGAGGTCAAAATTATATAGGCGTGTTTTTGTGATGATGGAAGCTGGTCATCTTTTAACGTTTCATTTTCATTCGACATCATTTTAAAGGCATAGCCTTCGAGTATTTTCTTGTGTTGCATTAGGGAGACACACCCATGAGTGATAATATTGTGCTTCGTGACTCTTAAAATGGAATTTCTTTGCCGAAAACTTGTTTTCATTCTCTAAAAATAGATTGTGGGTACAAGTTAGAACCGCCTTATGGAGGCGGTTCTAACGTGTACCCACCATCTATGGCTCGGCAGAGAAATAAGAAAAAAATGCATGCCCTTGTTCATTGTTTACAAGGGCATTTATTTGAAAGACATGTTAATGTCATGTCAGCCAATTCCATCATGGTTTGCGACTAATTTCAAAGTTCAACATTCTTATGACTATCGAATTTTCCATGTTTATTTTATCAGCGTGATCATATTTCTGTGAATGATATTAAAAGCTTGGAAAACAAAGGGATTATGGATTATATCATGCGTATTAGATTTTATTTGTTTTCCAATCCTTATGTTTATCTAAGGAGCAGAAATGACGTCACTTGTTGTATATTTGAAGATTTACTTTTTCCTCTTTTTTCAGCCTTTGTCATTCAAAAAAATATTTTGGATTCTCTTTGACTTCGAGTTCCGGGTGTTAGCTGAGCCGGAGTTGAGTTCCGGATGTTAGTCGGTAGCCGGAGCACAGCGAAACCGGCAAGAAGTCACGTGCTAAGTCTAAGACTCAGGGCAGCCTGCGTTTTTACCAGTCTAGCCAGAGTCTTCACTTATCGCTGTTCTGATAGCCCAGTGACGCTCTAAGCCTCATGCGAACAGCGTAGAGTCTACTCAGCCTGCGTAGGCTGATTGTCTTTTTAGGTGTTTTGTTCTTGCACACCTGATATGGAAATCCATGGTAGAAATTATGTTCTTACCCCGTAGTTCTTACCATAAGTAAAGTGCCCGTGAAATAAAACATTGAATAAAGCAAGAGAAAATAATCCTACTGGGGTCCTGTTGTAGATGGGCGCTTCCAACTCTCGGAATGACCGTGCTGAGCTCAGTACGGTCATTCCGAGGGTTGGAAGCAGAACCCCATATCAGATTCTTATATTATGCCCTAGCTAAATGAAATTAGATTATGTAGGAATCCATTATATGTTCCACTTGATTACCGCCACAACGGTCAGATCTATAGAATATGTTGAACTAGCGCCACGGTTGCTAAATCACAGATGCATATGCCATGAATCGAACTCGCGATCTACCCCTGATTTACAAAGCGAGCAACTTATCCTCAGAGACAATCGACCCACCAGTGCCTCCAGTGCTTTGGTTCTTATCGTAGATTGTTGATATATTTTCACGTTTCTTTAAGGAGAATAGATACACCTGGCTGATTGTGTTCGCCATTTTTAAAAGGGAGACAACTTTCGGGACTTCCTGTCGACTTTTATAAAGACAGCCCGCTTAAAAATTGGTCTACTGTAAAAGGAAGGAATTTGCTCTTCAGGAGCAAATTGTTTCCTTTACAGAAGAGTAGACCCCTATTGACATACTTTTGAAGGAGTTGCTTCCCCTGAATATGTATTCATTCCCCTAAAATCACAACCCGCAAAGTTTTTAACCGTTATGCGACTGACACCTTCGCTTTGGGGATTTCCTCCACTTTCCGTCAGTAAAAAGTTTCAAAGTTTTGGTTAGGGTCGCCTTGATGAGGCGGTTCTCCACAATCAATGTGTTTAAGCTAAAATGTGTAAAACACTACGTGTATAACCTTGAAAATCATACTTTTCGCAATCTAAAAGGTGTGCGTTACACGGAATTGTTCACTTTTTTGTTGTTGTTCTACGGCCCTATCAAGATTATCTCACTTATTTCGAGATGTTCGTTAATCAGAGGTAGGCGCAAACCGGAGTACCCAGAGAAAAAACCTCCTGACCTACCGTTGCAGAACTTTACGTCTTACGATTTACCCACAGCGATGAGAGATCTAATGGTCACAGAGACCAGTAAGTGTTAACCTAATGCTACAGTTTCAGCATTACGACAACACCCCTTTATGATTTTGACCCCCTCAAACCCCACTTTTATATAGTAAAACTGGGGTTGGCAGGGGTATACATTATTTTTCTTATTTCTGCTCAAAAACAGAAGAGATTGTGGGTACTCGTTAGAACCGCCTACCGAGTATCCAGAATCAATGTTTAGAGCAGAAAAAAGAAAAAATATCAAAATTTTTCATATGAAAATTTTCATTTTTCGGCGGTAAAATTTACAATGTATTTGTATAGGCGTATTTTCGTAATGGAAAGTACCAGTTTGGACAAAAAATATTGTGGCTGGACATGAATAAATGGAGGACGAAAATTAATCAAGCTTTGATAGGAAAAAGTAAAAGAAAGAATTCATTTGATAAACTTCAAGGTGACAATCTTCATGACTTCCAACAAACAATAGTCGCCTTGATAATGATTATTGGAATTTGCATAAAACTGGATTTTAATGTCAAAATTATCTTGCCACCACACGTAGTGCTTCGATTTTCAAAGCTCACTTTAAGTGTATAATCCTTGATATTTTGATTTAAATTCCTGTGTGTATTATTTAATTTGATAAAATTATTGAAACTTTCGAGCATATCAGATTTCATTCTATATTGGAATAAAATTAAGTCGGCTCAAAGCAAAAAATATCATTCACTGATGGCATGCACTGGTGGGTCGATGTCTCTGAGTGGGTCCTTAACGGGGACTAGATTTGTTTGTTTGTATTGGAGTTTAACGGCCCAGTCAACACTATTTAGGTCCTTTTGAGCCGGTCAGTTTACCTATCCACACTTTTTCTGGGCAAGTTTATTCGTAAGCGGTTAAACAGTACAGTGCACATTCTTTCGCCAGAAACTGACAACAGCCCTTCTTGAATCAGTGGAAGGGAGAGAATGACCGTAGAAAAGATTTCATGATAAATCTCCACGAAAGAAAGGTGCCAACCCCGGCAGGTATCGAACCCGCGTCCTCCTGATCACCACTCAGAGCCGCATCTGACTGAGCTACCGAGGCCGGCACAATTTCTTTATTGTAAGCAAACAGTGTAGACCCTGAACAGACGCCACGTAACTTTGGTTCGATTGTTATGTTCGATTGATAACAATTGATCCAAAAATGGCAAACGATTATTAGTAAGCTTCTTTTCTTTTTCAGGTTTGTGCACTACATGAACACTGAAACTTCAAGTACTTTTTTGTTTTAATTGAGGTTTTACGTCCCCGTCAACACTATTTAGGTCATTTTGGAGACATTGTTTCCAATTTTGTGGGACTCTAACCCGACATTGAGATGAAATGATATCCTTGCCGCCCAAACAAACCAAACGGGTTTATATGTAGGGACGGTCCAACTCGTAGAGCTTTGCCTGGGCAGGCTTAGACCTACTAAGCGGTTTACCAGGACTCCTGTGCGGTGGGTTTCAGATCTGTGTGACGCATCATGCAGCCAAATCTTCTTCTCCAAGCCCCGATTGGCGGGGGCGCCACTTCAATGCCTGGAACCCCGATAGCTCGTTCAGTACCATTATTCGAACTCGTTCTTGTGGTTCTAAAGAATTCTTGCGACTCACAAGGGTGCAGTTAGTTAAAGCATCGTTAGCTTAACCAGCTCGTTAGTCGTCATATTGTTAACTATTCTAGCAAGAACAATATCTAAAATGTTTCCTACTTTTGCTGAAAAATGTGAGCAGCTTTTGCAGATGCAAAAGCTGCTCACATTTTTCAGCAAAAATATTAGCATATTTACCTTACTAAATGATCAAAGTTCTAATGATACGTTAACTGACGACATTTTGAGTTTTAAACAACTAACCCCAGATAAAAAGTATTGAGGGATTTGTTTTTGTCGGCTCCCTATTGAGGGATGGGTTGATGCATTTTGCTTACTTTGTCTTGAACATGTATAATGTGTGTAAACATTAAATTTGCCTCAATGAGGCGGACAAACAAGCTTATACATAAAATCTACTGACACTTACTGGTCTCAGCTTTCAGAATTTCTCATTCTAACTTTATTTCGAACCATTCATGTACGTGTATTATGTGGGCGAATAGGCCGCATTGAGCGGACATGTCTTCGGACAGTTGCGCCCAGCGAAGACGTACGCACAGTCTGATCAAAGTCTTCGACGCCTGCTATATGGATGCATTTTTGACCTCAAGCTTTTTCATGCAGACAGAGAAGGCTGTTTTGTTTGTTTGATTTGGGGTTTAAGGGAATGGGTACACATGGTGGATTTTTCCGCCATTATGCACAGGGAGACAACTTTCGGGACTTCCCTGTCGCTTTATTATAAACTCTATCCCACAGAAAAAGGGTCTACTCTTAAGAGTCGACTCCTATTGACATGGAAGGCAAACTTACTTTTGGAGGAGTTGCCGCCCCTGGAGTGGTATCCATTTCCCTTAACCTCCCCGTCAGCACTATATAGGTCATTTTGGAGTTTGTGGGACAGATAAAAAACCGCCGATTGGTCAAATAAATCTTAACTGTAGGTATAGTAGTCGCAGATAAGATTGACTAGGTGGAGCTATTGAGGTGTTGTCAATATATGTCAAATTCACTGAGTCCACCAGAAGATTCGGTAGAGTGCCTTTCGCACGCTTTCTACAAGCGGACGAAATGCTCATATACGCCACAGCTATGCTTGTGTTACAGTTGACTTCACACAATCGGGTGACTTGGTTTACCTTATTGTTAATGGAATATTCCTGAGGCAGGTACAAACGATAGCTCCGCCTAGTCAATCTTATCTTCGACTACTATGGCCATATTCGACTGGGAAGTTTCGTGAAATTTCCGTGAAATTTCACGCAGGAGTGTGATGTCTTTCTTGTAATAGCCGTTCACATGGTCCAATCAAATATGGGTTATTTTTTTTAAATACATAAGCGATCGTGGAGCACGATTCTATTCGAAGGAACAGTCGAACCTTTCGTGCACCACGGTCGCTTTTGAGCTATACACAAATAAAATATTTGATTGGACCATGTGACCAGCTATTACATCTAGGCACCACACTCCTACGTGGAATTCCACGGAAATTTCACGAAACCTACCAGTCCAATACCGTCTATATGTCAAACGCATTTGTATCGATTTGGTTGCTCTCTGTCATGGGTTAGTAAATAATATTTCTATATGGTTCCCCTCTGTCATGCGTTAGTAATAAAATATATATAATTTACACACGCCACGTTTATGAACAACCCTGTAAAACCTCTTTATAGTGGAAACGTTGGGTTCAGCAGGGTAAATATTTACCAATACGTTTACAGTAAAACTTTGATGGCTCAAACACTGATGTCTCGTTTACCATGGATGAGTCGAACCAATTCTTGAGTCCCTAGGGAATTCCTCTACTTGAGAAATAGTGCGGGATAATTAAGGATATTTTCGTCTTTTATCTTGCAAATGTATGCTGTGTGTACTCATTAGTATCGCCTCGATGAGGCGATTCCATTGAGTACACACAGCGTTTTTATTCAAGAACACCAAAAAGATATCCCGGTTATGCATCCTGGCAGTAACCCTCAGTGGTTCGAACAACCACTGTCTCGAACAGATTTTAGTGGTCCCAATGGTGTTCGAGCCATTGAAGTTCGACTGTATATTGTTACAAAGCATATATAATGAGGATCATAGAACGAACACCCAGTCTGTGTTTGGGCCATCAGTAATGGAGTAACAGCACACATGTTTAAAGCGTTTTCTGGCATATATGTGTAGCCTATTACAAACACTTACTACAAAAACTTTAATTTTAACTGACATGGAGCACATGAAACCACAATAACAGAGTATCGACCCTGGGCATAAATTGATTTTGGGTCACTTGTTTATTAATCGACCGAAAGTTATGAAGCGCAGTAGTCTCTCAAAGCTGACGTCCACGTGTCTTGTTGGAAATCCAGGTAACGAATTGCCGTGCAATTCTTATCATTGTGATGTCAGAGTTCTGCGTAAGAGAATAGGATAGAATAGAGTAGAATTTATTTCCAATTTTGGGCCATTCCTGGCATACAATCAATGTGAAAAACTGACCTAATTAGAAAGAGGGTAAAAACAGGCAAACAACAAACAACATTAAACAACGTATGAACATAATATGGATTCGTGAGTCTGAGTCAAATGTTAGGCTTGTATTCTGCCAAATAAAAAAAAAATACTGATCGACCCACCACGGAGAGTAGGCAGAAGGTCATCCGGCAATAATGATTTCAGCTGTCCTTAAATATTTCTATAAATCATTTACCTGCTGCAAGAGGCGGAATATTTTCTAATATATAGTTATTAAATATGATCAAATACGTGAAGATCTACATTTAAAGCAATCAAAGATAAATTTAGCAAACGAACTTATTACTTGATTTGTGTCATTTGTCATTAACCATATCAGTTTTTTTTTTTGTTTTTTTGTCAGACAAAAATTCAGAGTGTTGTTATCTGTAGAATCTGGACTGGAACCATGTTTTGGGTTTGGCAAACCGTGTAGACCTTGGTCAGACCCCGCATTTAGCGGCGTCTGATCAGGGCCTACACTGTTTGCATACAGTAAAGGAAGTTAATGGTTAAACGAAACAGTCTGAGTCCCCATCCAGGACCATTTTTTTCAGCCTACACTCAGAGACGGTCGCCCCACCAGTTTTGTTAGTGCTTTGATTATTTGAACATCTTAGAAACAACTGTTGCGACTCCTCGTTTTAACGTTCATATAAAGTCCTTTTAGAAAAGGCTCTACCGTTAATGGAAAGGATTTGTTCTTCTGAAGTCAGTCCTTGCCAGTAAAGTGATTTCCCCTGGAGGTGTGTATCCAGTCACCTCAAATGGAAGCGAACTGTCATCTGCACGGACGTGTAATGTCTGGTAGACTGATATCATGTCTGGGTGCAAACGCCGATATTTTTTTTTTCACGACAGAAAATAGCAGACTGGGTAAAAGAATGCATATACAATCTGAAATTCCGGGAAGGGGCGAACACACGATATTAAGTTGTATAAAAAAAAATTCATGTCCCTTCCCGGGTTCCGTAGAAATTAGCCGGTGAAGGCAAGAATGCAACTAGCTGAGATGTCGAAAAGTTTTCTGGGCCACGACCAACTAGCTTCATGAGAACGGGCTAAACGCTAACTGCAACATTCTGTGGCATCTGATCTGCGTCTACACTGTTTTCCAATGTTCCAGGACAGGAGCCAAGGCCAAGGTTTACATACATACATACATACATATTCTTTATTTACACTCAGGTCTTATTACAAAGACACATGAGGAACATACATACATACAAAATACATGGACATGGTAGACGTTGCATATACATGACAAAGACAACAATGGTGTATTAATTAGCCACATAACGGGGTGGGGGTGGTTTAGGTCCAGAGGAGAAAAAAACTACAAATAATAACTCTTTAAAGCAACAACAACAATGCGGCATCAAGATGCGCATGCGACGCTATGCGCATCATGATGTCGCATCGGCGTTTTAGGTACCATCGACACAAGAGAGAGAGAGAGAGAGAGAGAGAGAGAGAGAGAGAGAGAGAGAGAGCAAACGAACTAATTCAGATTGCAATAGTATGAAATAGTGCAATAACCCATGTATGCATAGTGGCCGGTCTTGGAGACATTGGCAAACATAATTCACCCAGGTCAGACGGCACAGAATGCGGTGTCTTATCGGAGTCTACACCGTTGCCAAAGGTATGTGCATTTTTTTTTTTTTAACACTGCGCATGAACAAAACAAACAAGACATCCTTTTAATTTGGAACTGGCCACTTCAATTTTCGTTATTATACATAGGTTAATACGGTAAATAATGCACCTTTAATATATGTAAACAGATACACAAGTCACGTGCAGCCCATGTAGTTGTTAGTGGGTTACCGTGTCAGGCAGTCATGACATACTGAAGCAAATAATTTGGATATGTTACAACTTTTCAAGGTAGTTCCTTTAATTTATATAAAAAAAAAAAAAAAAAAAGAGAGAGAGAGAGAGAGAGATGCAAATATACATGTCACCTCACCCTTCTCCCCGAAGTACAAGCGAGAAAGTGATGGAAAAAAGCAGATGTCAGGATGCCAACACTGTACCTTAAACAACAGCAGAAATGTATGTTTCGCTCGGCATTCATGTGCATAGTTGGGATCACGAGATTTTCTCAGATCACTCGGGTACAACGCCGCATCAACGTCGAACCAACGCAGGAACGTTGAATCGGCACCGGTGCGACGTCGTATCCACGTCAATTACCTAGTATAAGGTTAGATTTATCATCACTGTTGGCAGCGGGACCAGATTTGAATGTTTTGAAAGCTAATTAAATTAGACTCTTGTTCCACACGCAATCGCCGCATGTGAACTCGTTAGCTTCACAAACCTCGGAGGAAGAGAGAAGCAAATATATAAATGCCAATCTTACCCTTCTCCCTCGAATAACGAAAGCGAAAGTACAAGGGAGAAGAGAATGGCATAACCCCAGCCATATTATAAATACTACTACTATTACTAATAATAATAATGATGATAATAATACTAAGCAAAAACACAGTTGCACTGTGCTACACAACAAAACTGTGTCTTTGATCTACGTATATCCATGTTCAAGAACACATAATGCGAACGCATCGTCGCACCAACGTCGGTACAGCGTCAGGACGTTGGATCGACGCCAGTGCGACGCCGGATCTACACCCATGCTCAAGAACACATAATGCGAACGCAACCTCGCATCAACGTCGGTGCAACGTCAGGACGTTGGATCAACGTCAGTGCGACGTCGGGTCAACGTCATATTCCCAGTAAAACAACTTGTGAACACGTCACATGCTATGTTTAACGTCCTTTGTTGTTGAATTTCTCAAATGAGTTGGAGAAAAAAACAAAATACGAGATTTGTCGAGCATTCCGTGCACCTCTCTCAACGAATGAAACAAATTCAATCTTACAGAAAAAAAAAAATAATAAAAAAAATACATCAGTACGGATTCAGAATTCTGTTATCGTATGAAATTAATGGGTTACCTAATTTATTATGTGGGCACGGGGTTATTATGCTTTTTTATGGGAGAGGTGACAATGCAAATTATATTAATGGAACTGTCGGAAAACTATTTCCACAAAGAGGCATAACTTTTTAATGGTTTTAATTTTGTTACTTTTGAGTAACTCTACAAATTTTAACATATTTGGGCGATTTATGTAATAGGGCTTTATAAACTTACGTCTCTCTTCAGCAAAATATGGGCATTTACATACGTAATGGAATTCATCTCCAATGTCGTTCAGAGTACACAGGTTACATTTTCGATCATGTATTTCCGTTCCGTCCCATCTACCGGTTTCTATTGGTAATTTATGGTTACTTGTCCGCACTTTGAAAAATAAAATATCAAACTTACGAGGCATTGCAGTGAAGTATTTTTCAAGACCAAAGTTCTGTTTAAAATTAAAATAGATAAGAGCCTTTGTCGACTGAGCACCCTGCCCTTGCCAGGACTGTATGAATTGATCAATAAGTATTTTCTTGGCGAAGCGACTTAGAGATTGTGAGTGAGAGTTTTGTTGAAGGGTCCATATGTCTGGCCGTCCTATTTGGTTAAATATATTTTTCGTAAATTGTATCCATTTTGAGAAATTTGTACCTGAATGAAGCAAACACTGATATAATAGTAATGACAGTTTAAAATCATTACTTTGGATGATTCTTCTCCAAAAGCCTACTATTCTGCTTTTGACAATGATTTCTAGCGGGTAGCGTCCGAGTTCGCCGTATATCATATATAGAGGGGTACTTTTTCTAGCCATAGTAATTTTACGAAGAAAATCATTATGGACCTTTTCGACCATATCCAATTTTTCGTAGCCCCACACTTCAGACGCATAAGTTAAAATTGGCAAAACTGTATGGTCAAATAGTTTAAGTTGTAGATCTACGGGTATATCTAAATTATTAATTCTTATAAATAGAAGGGTCATGGCTTTTTGAGTAGGGTGTAATGCCGGCACTCCATCCTGGGCACCTCCACGCAGGGAACGTTTTGCTCCACCGTGGAGACGCTCGAAAATTGCAGTTTCAGTTATACTAGACTGGTTCAATTTGTTTTACATTACCGGGGCGAATCGCAATTGTTACTTTTTATTACTAACAGTTTTGTTTTTAGGCCCTTTCACTATCGTTAATAAGAATTGTTTGAAAAACCTGAGTATCCGCAGAAAAAAACCTTGCCTTTCATTGCAAAACAGTTTTAAATGTATATCAGGTTCTGTCCGTTCGCTCCACGCTGGGAACTTTCCAATAATGCCGGTGCTCCATGCTGGGCACCTCCACGCCCAGAACGGCCACTCATTTGTGTCCAATAGAACGGTTGATTTATTAATTTCACATTAACCCACCCGTATCGAGACCATTAAACTACAGGACCTTAATAATCCTGAGCTGTTGGGCACGTTAGCAGTCGTACCAGAGTTCTAGCGTTCGCTTAAACTGTGCTAGGCGAGGAGCAACTATAACGATTGTTCCTGTCATTGCTCCACGCTGGGCACGTATCAGTCGTACTGGGTCGTTTGCTTGAAATATGCTGGATTGTAGCGACTGTTAGACCTATTAGGCTGTCCTTTCTCCACGATGGGCAAGTAAGTAGTCGTACTGAAGCAATCTCTTGAACTCTGCTCAACATAAAATGACTTTAGTAAGACCTATTTCTCCCTATTTCTACCCTTATCAAACTGGAGGGTTTGCTTTAACGGTGCTATTGATGGAGCGACTATAAGACCCTTTTCAGCCCTTGCTCAATGCTGGGTGTGTTAGCAATCGAACTGGAGCGTTTGCGTTAACAGTTCTGGACATGGAGCGAATTTAGACCCGTGATCGGTCTGAGAGCAAAATATGAGCTTTTTTATATTTAAAGCTTTTACTTGTAGCAACGTTACTTATTTGAGTTGTTTCCCTTGTTTTATTGGTGGACTTAACGTGTTATTTTATGGAAATTCGTAAACGATCTGATTTATATTTGATTATTCTGAATTTGTTTGCATCATATATTGGTTTGTATGCCTATTGCTCAATGTTTAGATTGACTTTGGCAGACAAATGTTACTCAAAGTATTGCAAACGGATGCAAGGTTACCACAGCATGCTTATAAGATTCATTTAATATACATATATATTTTGCGTCAAGCGGGATTAGAATTAGCTACATTCTATATATACCATACGGCTATTCCCGAGTCGTATTGTTTTTAGTGTGTGATTTGAGGTTTAACGTTGCAACCAATTTTCTGGTTTTTTTTTTACCCGACATTGAGATGGAATGACATTGTAAGTTATGTCGCCCAATGTTTATTAGCATGGACGGTCCGCCTCGCACCGCGGTTCCTGGACAGGCTTAGAATCTCTAAGTGGTTTACACGACGCTGGGCACACAATATATATTTCCAGAGTGCTCGCATGCTCTGTGGTGAGAAAAGAAAAACTATCTGACCATTGCCGGCCTCGCTCCTCGCTGGGCACACTATGTATATTTCCAGAGTGTTCGCATGCTCTGTGCTGGGAACAGAACAACTATAAAAGCATTGCCGGCCACGCTCCACGCTGGGCACACTATATCTTTCCAGAGTGCTCGTATGCTCTGTGCTGGAAACAGAACAACTATTAAACCATCGCCGACCCCGCTCCCCGCTGGGCACACTATATATATTTCCAGAGTGCTCACATGCTCTGTGCTGGGAACACAACAACTATAAAACCATTGCCAGCATCGCTCCACGCTGGGCACACTATATATATTTCTAGTGTGCTTGCATGCTCTGTGCGGGGAACAGAACAACTTAAAGACCATTGCCGGCCTCGCTCCACGCTTGGCACACTGTATATATTTCCAGAGTGCCCGCATCCTCTGTGCTGGGAACAGAACAACTATAAGACCATTGCCGGCCTCGCTCCACGCTGGGCACACTATATATATTTCTAGTGTGCTTGCATGCTCTGTGCGGGGAACAGAACAACTGTAAGACCATTGCCGGCCTCGCTCCACGCTGGGCACACTATTTATATTTCCAGAGTGTTCGCATGCTCTGTGCTTGGAACAGAACAACTATAAAACAATTGCCGGCCTCGCTCCACGCTGGGCACACTATATATATTTCCAGTGCTCGTATGCTCTGTGCTGGAAACAGAACAACTATTAAACCATCGCCGACCTCGCTCCCCGCTGGGCATACTATATATATTTCCAGAGTGCTCACATGCTCTGTGCTGGGAACACAACAACTATAAAACCATTGCCAGCCTCGCTCCGTGCCGGGCACACTATATATATAGTGTGCTTGCATGCTCTGTGCGGGGAACAGAACAACGTAAAGACCATTGCCGGCCTCGCTCCACGCTGGGCACACTATATATATTTCCAGAGTGCTCGCATGCTCTTTGCTGGGAACAGAACAACTATAAGACCATTGTTGGCCTCGCTGCACGCTGGGCACACTATATATATTTCCACTGTGCTCGCATGCTCTGTACTGGGAACAAAAACAGCTATAAGACAATTGTTGGCCTCGCTCCACTCTGGGCACACTATCTATATTTCCAGAGTGCCTGCCTCCTCTGTGCTTGGAACAGAACAACTATAAGACCATTTCCGGCCTTGCTCCACGCTGGGCACACTATATATATTTTCAGAGTGCTCGCATGCTCTTTGCTGGGAACAGAACAACTATAAGACCATTGTTGGCCTCGCTCCACGCTGGGCACACTATATATATTTCCAGAGTGCCCGCCTCCTCTGTGCTTGGAACAGAACAACTATAAGACCATTTCCGGCCTTGCTCCACGCTGGGCACACTATATATATTTCCAGAGTGCTCGCATGCTCTTTGCTGGGAACAGAACAACTATAAGACCATTTCCGGCCTTGCTCCACGCTGGGCACACTATATATATTTCCAGAGTGCTCGCATGCTCTTTGCTGGGAACAAAACAACTGTAAGACCATTGTTGGCCTCGCTCCACACAGGGCACACTATCTATATTTCCAGAGTGCTCGCATTGTCTGTGCTGGGAACAGAGCAACTATAAGACAATTGCCGGCCCCGCTCCACGCTGGGCACACTTCATATATTTCCAGATTGCTGGCATGCTCTGTGCTGGGAACAGAACGACTATAAAACTATTCCCGGCCTCGCTCCACGCCGGGCACACTATATATATTTCCAGAGTGCTCGCATGCTCTGTGCTGGGAACAGAACAACTATAATGCCAGTGCCGGCCTCGCTCCACGCTGGGCACACAATATATATTTCCAAAGTGCACGAATGATCCGTGCTTGGAACAGAACAATTATAAGCCATTGCCGTCCTCGCTCCACGCTGGGCACACTATATATCTTTCCAGAGTGTTCGCCTGCTCTGTGCTGGGAACACAACAACTATAAAACCATTGCCAGCATCGCTCCACGCTGGGCACACTATATATATTTCTAGTGTGCTTGCATGCTCTGTGCGGGGAACAGAACAACTTAAAGACCATTGCCGGCCTCGCTCCACGCTTGGCACACTGTATATATTTCCAGAGTGCCCGCATCCTCTGTGCTGGGAACAGAACAACTATAAGACCATTGCCGGCCTCGCTCCACGCTGGGCACACTATATATATTTCCAGAGTGTTCGCCTGCTCTGTGCTGGGAACAGAAAAACTATAAAAGCATTGCCGGCCTCGCTCCACGCTGGGCACACTATATATCTTTCCAGAGTGCTCGTATGCTCTGTGCTGGAAACAGAACAACTATTAAACCATCGCCGACCCCGCTCCCCGCTGGGAACACTATATATATTTTTCCAGAGTGCTAACATGCTCTGTGCTGAGAACACAACAACTATAAAACCATTGCCAGCCTCGCTCCACGCTGGGCCCACTATATATATTTCTAGTGTGCTTGCATGCTCTGTGCGGGGAACAGAACAACTGTAAGACCATTGCCGGCCTCGCTCCACGCTGGGCACACTATTTATATTTCCAGAGTGTTCGCATGCTCTGTGCTTGGAACAGAACAACTATAAAAGCATTGCCGGCCTCGCTCCACGCTGGGCACACTATATATATTTCCAGAGTGCCCGCCTCCTCTGTGCTTGGAACAGAACAACTATAAGACCATTTCCGGCCTTGCTCCACGCTGGGCACACTATATATATTTCCAGAGTGCTCGCATGCTCTTTGCTGGGAACAGAACAACTATAAGACCATTTCCGGCCTTGCTCCACGCTGGGCACACTATATATATTTCCAGAGTGCTCGCATGCTCTTTGCTGGGAACAGAACAACTGTAAGACCATTGTTGGCCTCGCTTCCCACAGGGCACACTATCTATATTTCCAGAGTGCTCGCATTGTCTGTGCTGGGAACAGAGCAACTATAAGACAATTGCCGGCCCCGCTCCACGCTGGGCACACTTCATATATTTCCAGATTGCTGGCATGCTCTGTGCTGGGAACAGAACGACTATAAAACTATTCCCGGCCTCGCTCCACACCGGGCACACTATATATATTTCCAGAGTGCTCGCATGCTCTGTGCTGGGAACAGAACAACTATAATACCATTGCCGGCCTCGCTCCACGCTGGGCACACAATATATATTTCCAAAGTGCACGAATGATCCGTGCTTGGAACAGAACAATTATAAGCCATTGCCCTCCTAGCTCCACGCTGGGCACACTATATATCTTTCCAGAGTGCTCGTATGCTCTGTGCTGGAAACAGAACAACTATTAAACCATCGCCGACCCCGCTCCCCGCTGGGCACACTATATATATTTCCAGAGTGCTCACATGCTCTGTGCTGGGAACACAACAACTATAAAACCATTGCCAGCATCGCTCCACGCTGGGCACACTATATATATTTCTAATGTGCTTGCATGCTCTGTGCGGGGAACAGAACAACTGTAAGACCATTGCCGGCCTCGCTCCACGCTTGGCACACTATATATTTCCAGAGTGCCCGCATCCTCTGTGCTGGGAACAGAACAACTATAAGACCATTGCCGGCCTCGCTCCACGCTGGGCACACTATATATATTTCTAGTGTGCTTGCATGCTCTGTGCGGGGAACAGAACAACTGTAAGACCATTGCCGGCCTCGCTCCACGCTGGGCACACTATATATATTTCCAGAGTGCTCGCATGCTCTTTGCTGGGAACAGAACAACTATAAGACCATTGTTGGCCCGCGCTCCACGCTGGGCACACTATATATATTTCCAGAGTGCTCGCATGCTCTGTACTGGGAACAAAAACAGCTATAAGACAATTGTTGGCCTCGCTCCACACTGGGCACACTATCTATATTTCCAGAGCGCCCGCCTCCTCTGTGCTTGGAACAGAACAACTATAAGACCATTTCCGGCCTTGCTCCACGCTGGGCACACTATATATATTTCCAGAGTGCACGCTTGCTCTTTGCTGGGAACAGAACAACTAAAAAACCATTGTTGGCCTCGCTCCACGCTGGGCACACTATATATATTTCCAGAGTGCCCGCCTCCTCTGTGCTTGGAACAGAACAACTATAAGACCATTTCCGGCCTTGCTCCACGCTGGGCACACTATATATATTTCCAGAGTGCTCGCATGCTCTTTGCTGGGAACAGAACAACTATAAGACCATTTCCGGCCTTGCTCTTTGCTGGGAACAGAACAACTATAAGACCATTGTTGGCCTCGCTCCACGCTGGGCACACTATATATATTTCCAGAGTGCCCGCCTCCTCTGTGCTTGGAACAGAACAACTATAAGACCATTTCCGGCCTTGCTCCACGCTGGGCACACTATATATATTTCCAGAGTGCTCGCATGCTCTTTGCTGGGAACAGAACAACTATAAGACCATTTCCGGCCTTGCTCCACGCTGGGCACACTATATATATTTCCAGAGTGCTCGCATGCTCTTTGCTGGGAACAGAACAACTATAAGACCATTGTTGGCCTCGCTCCACACAGGGCACACTATCTATATTTCCAGAGTGCTCGCATTGTCTGTGCTGGGAACAGAGCAACTATAAGACAATTGCCGGCCCCGCTCCACGCTGGGCACACTTCATATATTTCCAGATTGCTGGCATGCTCTGTGCTGGGAACAGAACGACTTAAAACTATTCCCGGCCTCGCTCCACGCCGGGCACACTATATATATTTCCAGAGTGCTCGCATGCTCTTTGCTGGGAACAGAACAACTATAAGACCATTGTTGGCCTCGCTCCACGCTGGGCACACTATATATATTTCTAGTGTGCTTGCATGCTCTGTGCGTGGAACAGAACAACTTAAAGATCATTGCGGCCTCGCTCCACGCTGGGCACACTATATATATTTCCAGAGTGCCCGCATCCTCTGTGCTGGGAACAGAACAACTATAAGACCATTGCCGGCCTCGCTCCACGCTGGGCACACTATATATATTTCCAGAGTGCTCGCATGCTCGTATGCTCTGTACTGGGAACAGAACAGCTATAAGACCATTGTTGACCTCCCCCAATGCTGGGCACACCATATATATTTCCAGACTGCTCGCATGATCTGCGCTGGGAACACAACACTATAAGACAATTGTTTGCCTCGCTCCACACTGGGTACACTATCTATATTTCCAGAGTGCTCGCATTGTCGGCGCTGGGAACAGAACAACTATAAGACCATTGCCGGCCCCGCTCCACGCTGGGCACACTACATATATTTCCAGAGTGCTGGCATGCTCTGTGCTGGGAACAGAACGACTATAAAACTATTCCCAGCCTCACTCCACGCCGGGCACACTATATATATTTCCAGAGTGCTCGCATGCTCTGTGCTGGCCAGGTCGCTTGAATTGTGCCGGAGGTGGAGCGACTGTTATGCCTACTCTTGCCACTGCTCCACGCTGGGCACTTTCACAATTTTAATGGCGTTGTCGCACAGAGCGTGCGACAGATCCAGTAGAATATGTACCGCTCCGAGCGTGGAGCATAAGCAGGAAAAGGTATTATACTTGCTCTGTACCTAGCAAAAGAGCTAGCGACCGATCCAGTAGGACACGTAACGTTCCCAGCGTGGAGCAAGTGCAGAAAAAGAGCTTATAGCCGCTATGTTTCCGGCAAAGAGGAAGCGACTGCTCAGATAGTACTGTCAAAGTGTCCAGTAGAATGCGAAACGTTCCCAGCGTGGAGCAAGGGAGGAATCAGTTTTAGAGCTGCTCCGCTCACAACACAGAGAAGCGACTGCTCCAATACAATATGCAACGTCCCCAGCGTGGAGCAAGGACAGGCCGGCGATCCATGCTAGGCACCTCATTTGCTCCACCGTGGACACACTCTTTTCCTGCAGTTGCAGCTATACTTTGAAGCAATAGTTATATCAATTTATCATTGTCAATTTATTAGCTCCCGTTGAGTAGAAGTCAAATTATGACGATTTAATGTAACGATGTAGATGTAGCCTATTATACTTTATAGAAATACGATTGGAGAGCATGCATCTTGTCACTAGCAAAAGTTGATGCTTGAACCTGGCAAGGGAGACAACAATAGAATCGGTACCACAAGAAAAGGTTATTTCATGTTAAACAGCTAATGTCTGCGTTTAACTTTCAACAATGTGAAAAATAAATTCCAAAAATAAACAATATTTTTTTCAAGAGTGTTATTTTAATCGTGGTAGTTTTTTTTGTTCGTATTTATTCGAATACTTATCGGCCATGAGGCACCAGCCTTACTTAAAAATTGGAAACATTTCAGCTTAGAAATACTACTTCAAAGTGAACACAAATTAAGATGAAGTGTGGCTGTGCTTGCATGGGAGCGGTCGCTTGGTCTGTGCTGGGCACGGAATAACTATTATACATTCCTGCCCTTGCTCCATGCTGGGAACTTTCAGTATATATCAGGAGCACGGAGCAACTTAAGACCTAAACCTGCACTTGCTCCAAGCTGAGCACATTACGTACTATAGTGAAACGGTCACTTGCTCTGTGCTGGGCACGGATCAACAGTAAGAAAGACCTATTTCTTGCCTTGCTCCACGCTGGGAGATACGAAGGGAAAACCTTTAAAAAACTTGTCTGAAACCAGAAGGCCCAGGTCTTTGATATTTGGTATGTAGCTTGATCTAGTGGACTTCTACCGAGATTGTTCAAATACTCGGGGCCCACTTGTTTGTTGGTGAATGATGGGAGGTATGGGTTAATTGTACTGATTCCTGAACATTGCCTTCATTGTCCTCGGTAGCGATAGCTTTTGTCCTGTCTGTTTGTTTATTTATTTATCTATTTGTTGGTTGTTCAACTTTATCATTGGTCATAACTGTTGAACGGTTTGAGATAGAGCCTTCATTTTTGGCATGTAAGTTCCTCGGGAAAAGGGCTTCCGACTCATACCAAACATGTTTACCTATGACCTTGACCTTGACCTGTTACCTACTTTATAAAAAACAAAACAAAAAAAAAAAAAAAACATTGGTCATAACTTCTGAACCGTTTGAGTTATAGTCTTCATATCTGGCTTGTAAGTTCCTTAAGACCAGGGCTTTCGATTCATAAAAAAATTGATCAGAATCAGAATCAGAATTGTTACTGGTGACACGTCAAATGACATTCATACACCAGGACCTGTGATGACCTGTGTCCTTGACTTTGACCTGTGATCTACTTTAAAGAAACAAATAACTTTTGTCATAACTTCTTAACCGTTTGAGATATAGCCTTCATATTTGGCTTAAAAGTTCCTTGGGACAAGGGCTTTCAATTCAAACAAAAAATTTGACCTATGACCTTGATCTTGGTCTGTGACTTACTTTAGAAAAATTACATTGACCATAACTTCAGAACTGTTTGAGATAGAGCCTTCATTTTTGACAGGCAGGTTCCTTATTGAAAGGGCTTCCCACTTATATATATATAAATTTTAACCTTTGACCTACATTAAAGAAAAACTAACTTTGTCATATCTTTTTTTCAACCGTTTGAGGTAGGGCCTTCTTAATTAGCACATAAGTTTCTTGTGGCAAGAGCTTCCCACTGCTACAAAATTGTTTGACCTTGATCATGACCTTTTTACTACTTTAAAGACAAATAAGCCGTTGTGGTGTTGTGGTTATACTACTCGCCTGATAAACCAGGGACCGCAGGATCGATCCTCCTTGGCTTCTCCAGACTTTCGGATGTCTTTAAACCGAGGTCCCGTTTCCGTATGACCTTAGTTGTTGGTGGGACGTAAATCTAAAACACACACACTTTAAAAAAATATTGGTCATAACTTTTGAACCGTTTGAGATAGAGCCCTCATATTTGGCATGTAGGTTCCTTGTGAAATGGCCTTCTCACTCATACATTTGGCATGTGCCCTTGACCCTGACCTACATTATTATAACTTTTGAACCGTTTGAGATAGTGCCTTAATTTTTGGCATGTAGGTGACTTTTGACATGGGCTTCCAACTCGTATATAAATTTTGACCTGTGACCTTGACCTTGTCCAGTGATCTACTTCAAAGGAAAAATGAACCTACCCGGGGACATGTTAGTGTTTCACAAACACACCTTGTCTATATAGAGAAACCTTTAAAATCTTCTTGTCTGAACCCAGAAGGCCCGGATATAAATAACCAGAAGGCCCTGGCCTTTGATCTTTGGCTTTTAGCTTCCAACAGTGGACCTCTACCAAGATTGTTCAGATAATACCCTGGGGTCAAACGATTTATACCAAGTCTTAGAGCAATCTACCATGTGAAACTTCAGTTTATAGTATGTAAATCTCTTAGCTCAGGTGAGCGATATAGGACCATTATGATCCTCTTGTTTCTTTTCTGTGCTTAGGGCCCCCGCCAATCGGGACTAGGAGAAATAGACTGGGCTGCATGCTGCTTCCGCGTCAATGGCGTACAGATAAACCGCTAGAACATTCCACGCCTGCATGGCAAAAGTGTTGCAAGTCGGAGCCACTACACTTGAACATCCGCGGTTTCATAGGGCAGTGGGGCTTTAGGTGTCATTTTATCTCACATACCACAAAATCGGAAGGATGTGTAAAACTTCTTCAAACAGAAATTATGTATGCTTAAATCATACTAAATAGGATAAATAGCTCGATACATTTTCAGAGACCTGTAAATCCCTGAAAACTCCACAATATTTAGCAAATAAAGACACACCTCAGTCAGGCCGGCTACATATATTTATTACATAACGCCGCTGTTAAACAGTGGATAACGTCATGTAATAAAAATCACACGACCACACTTGTAATAACACATGGCTACTGACGCGTAACCTCACGACGCCATCCATGACAACTTTATTTTTCTCTTTAACGTTTTCAGCAATAAAACCCGATTTAACACCGTTATGTGATAAACCATAAAATCCCATATGAAATGATCACTCGTGTAAGAGTTTACAACACTACGTGTCAACATACTATAGGGTCAGAATTATGTCAAAGAAAAACAATAAAAAATGCTTCTGCTCTTTAAAGGAAAGGTTTAACATTTTAATATATTAGTGTTCTAGACGGCCAGACTTCAAGAAGGCTGAAAGTCTGCCAGCTCAGGCTTAACAACAAATATACCCATCGTCCGTATGCCCTACGGGATTCGAACAAACTTGTCGAAACATTCATAATAACTAGTTACCAGTGCTACCATTGCCCCAACAACCAACCAAAATGACGAGCTGAACAAACAGACGGACGGACAATTAGAGACCTTCCAAGACGGATGCATGAACAGCAGACATATGTGCAAACCAATGCTTTATAAGACCTATTTTTACGAAGTGTATCATTTATCAGCATATCACTGAAATTATTTATAAAATATTACTAAAACTTTATATCAAAGAGGTAACATCATATCATTCACAACCCTTGGGAAAACAAAATTAAAATATTATCACTATTTCATCAATATTGCCACAAGAACATCAGAAAATATTCTCAAAATATTCTCACTGTAAAAACAAAGAATAATTTGAACACTAATAACTATTTTCCACACTTAATTTAATTTAATAAAATTAGACTTTTACAAGGGAGGAAATCCGACTATTTCAAGCTTTAACTTTTACAAAACAGTCAACATAGTTTTTCAGAGGCCACCTGAAAATATCACTTCAGTTTCTTATATAAAAAAGCCTAGTGTATGAATGCCATTTGACGTGACACCAGTAGCATTTCAGATTCTGAAGGTAGCTCTAAGGAGCGTTAGAATCGCTGTGCCCCGTCTCAGCCTACAGCTGTCCTCGCTCCATGCGGGACACGTTGACAGTACTACCCGCTGAGCAGTCGCTTCCTCTGCCGGAAACACAGCAAGCGAGACCTACAGCTTGCCTCGCTCCACATTGGACACGTTGACAGTACTAATGTGTAGGAAACACAACAACTGTAAGACCTACAGCTGGCCTCGCTACACGCTATAAGACCTATTTATGTCCTTGCTCCACGTTGGACACGTTATATTTTACTGAAGCGGCCGCTTGCTCCTCGCTGGGAACGTTACGTATTGAGACATATTCCTGTCCTTGCTTCGTGCTGGAAACGTTACATATTGTATAGGAGCGGTCGCTTGGTCTGTGCTGGGCACGGAATAACTATTATACCATTCCTACCATTGCTCAATGCTGGGAACTTTAAGTATACAGTATATTATACTGAAGCATTCGCCTATACCTGCACTTGCCCTAAGCAAGCCGGGCACGTTAAGTTCTATACTGAAGAGGTCACTTGCTCTGTGCTGGGCACGGATCAACAATAAGGAAGACCTATTTCTTGCCTTGCTCTACGCTGGGGACGTCACGTGTTCTACTGGATCTTTCGCTGGATATAAGATCTATTCTTGTCCCTGCTCCACGCTGGGAACGTTGCATATTGTATTGGAGCGGTCACTTGCTCTGTGCTGTGAGCGAAGAACTTAAAGACATATTCCTGCCCTTACTCCACTCTGCGTTCGTTATGTATTGCACTGAATCAGTTGCTTGCTCTGTGCTAGATACGGGAGCAGGGATACGGAGCAACCTGCCCTTGCTCCACGCTGGGAACATTACGCATTCTACGTTGCTTGATCTGTGCTAGACACGAAGTAATATAAGACCTATACCCCGAGAATGAACGCACCGGAAGTATATAGGGCCTATAACGTACCCAGTTGCTCCGTGCCAGCAGAGAGCAAGCGTGCGTCCCGGAAGAAAACATAGCGTGCCCAGCACAGAGCAAGCCAGAGCTCCGGAAGAAAATAAAACGTGCCCAGCGTGGAGCGAGGCCTACAATGGGACTTATAGTTGTTCTGTTCCGAGCATAGAGCATACGAGCGCTCCGAAAATATATACAGTATGCCCAGCGTGATGCAAGGCCGGCAATGGTCTTATAGGTGTTCTGTTCCCAGCACAGAGCATGCGAGCACTCTGAAAATATATATAGTGTGCCCAGCGTGGAGCGAGGCCAATAATGGTCTTATAGTTGTTTTTTTCCCAGCACAGGGCATGCGAGCGCTCTGTCAGTATATATAGTGTGCCCAGCGTGGAGAGAGGCCAACCATGGACGTATAAGTGTTCTGTTCCCAGCACAGAGCATGCGTGCACACTGGAAATATACATATCGTGTGCCCAGCGTGGAGCGAGGCCAACAATGGTCTTATAGCTGTCCTGATCACATCACAGAGCATGCGAGCACTGTGGAAATATATAAAGTGTGCCCAGCTTAGTGCGAGGCTAGAAATGGTCTTATAGTCGTTCTGTTTCCAGCTCAGAGCATGCTAGCACTCTGGAAATATATATATATAGTGTGCCCAGCGTTGAGTGAGGCCGGCAATGGTTTATAGTTGTTCTGTTCCCAGCACAGAGCATGCGAGCACTCTAGAAATATACAGAGTGTGCCTAGCATGGAGCGAGGCCGGCAATGGTCTTATATATGTTCCGTTCCCAGCACAGAGCATGCGAGTACTCTGGAAATATATATAGTGTGCCCAGCGAGGCCGGCAATGGTTTAATAGTTTTTCTGTTCCCAGCACAGAGCATGCGAGCACTCTGGAAATATATATATATATATAGTGTGTCCAGCGTTGAGCGAGGCCGGCAATGGTTTTATAGCTGTTCTGTGCCCAGCACAGAGCATGCGAGCAATCTGGAAATATATATAGTGTGCCCAGCGTGGAGCGAGTTCAGCAATGGACATATAGCTGTTCTGTTTCAAGCACAGAGCATGGTAGCACTCTGGAAAAATATATAGTGTGCCCAGCGTGGAGCAAGGCCGGCAATGGTCTTATAGTTGTTCTATTCCAAGCACAGAGCATGCGAGCATTCTGGAAATATATATATAGTGTGTCCAGCACAGAGCATGCGAGCACTCTGGAAATATATATAGTGTGCCCAGGCTGGAGCGAGGCTGGCAATGTTCTTACAGTTGTTCTGTTCCAAGCACAGAGCATGCGAGCACTCTAGAAATATAAAGGGTGTGCCTAGCGTGGAGCGAGGCCTGCAATGGTATTATATTTGTTCCGTTCCCAGCACAGAGCATGCGAGTACTCTGGAAATATATATAGTGTGCCCAGCATGGAGCGAGGCCGGCAATGGCTTTATAGTCGTTTTGTTCCCAGCACAGAGCAGGCGAGCACTCTGGAAATATATATAGTGTGCCCAGTGTGGGTCGAGGCCAACAATGGTTTATAGTTGTTCTGTTCACAGCACAGAGCATGCGAGCACTCTGGAAATATATATAGTGTGCCCAGCGTGGAGCGACGTCAACAATGGTCTTATAGTTGTTCAGTTCCAACACAGAGCATGCGAGCGATCTGGAAATATATATAGTGGGACCAGCGTGGAGCGAGTTCGGCAATGGACATATAGCTGTTCTGTTTCCAGCACAGAGCATGGTAGCACTATGGAAAAATATATAGTGTGCCCAGCGTGGAGCAAGACCGGCAATGGTCTTATAGCTGTTCTATTCCAAGCACAGAGCATGCGAGCTCTCTGGATATATATATATATATAATGTGCCCAGCGTGGAGCGAGGCCAACAATGGTCTTATAGCTGTTCTGATCCCAGCACAGAGCATGCGAGCACTCTGAAAATATATATAGTGTGCCCAGCGAAGTGCGAGGCTAGAGATGGTCTTATAGTCGTTCTGTTTCCAGCTCAGAGCATGCGAGCACTGTGGAAATATATATTTAGTGTGCCCAGCGTGGAAAGAGGCCGGCAATGGTTTTATTCGTTTTTCTATTCCAAGCACAGAGCATGCGAGCACCCTAGAAATATAAAGGGTGTGCCTAGCGTGGAGCGAGGCCTGCAATGGTATTATATTTGTTCCTCCCAGCACAGAGCATGCGAGTACTCTGGAAATATATATAGTGTGCCCAGCATGGAGCGAGGCCGGCAATGGCTTTATAGTCGTTCTGTTCCCATAACAGAGCAGGCGAACACTCTGGAAATATATATATAGTGTGCCCAGTGTGGAGCGAGGCCAACAATGGTCTTATAGCTGTTCTGTTCCCAGCACAGAGCATGCGAGCAATCTGGAAATATACATGGTGTGCCCGGCGTGGAGCGAGGCCAACAAGGTCTTAAAGCTTTTCTGTTCCCAGCACAGAGCATGCGAGCACTCTGGAAATATATATAGTGTGCCCAGCGTGGAGCGAGGCCAATAATGGTCTTATAGTTGTTCTGTTCCCAGCACAGAGCATGCGAGCACTCTGGGAATATACATGGTGTGCCCAGCGTGGAGCGACGTCAACAATGGTCTTATAGCTTTTCTGTTCCCAGCACAGAGCATGCGAGCACTCTGGAAATATATATAGTGTGTCAATCCCGGAGCGAGGCCGAGAATGGTCTTATAGTTGTTCTGTTCCCAGCACAGAGGATGCGGGCATTTGGATATATATATAGTGTGTCAAGCATAGGGCGAGGCCGGCAATGGTCTTTTAGTTGCTCTGTTCCCCGCACAGAGCATGCAAGCACTCTGGAAATATATATAGTGTTCCCAGCGTGGAGCGAGTCCGGCAATTGTTTTATAGTTGTTCTCTTCCCAGCACAGAGCATGCCAGCACTCTGGAAATATATATAGTGTGCCCAGCGTGGAGCAAAGCCGCCAATGGTCTTATATTTGTTCTGTTCCCAGCACAGAGCATGTGAGCGCTGTGGAAATATATATAGGGTGCCCAGCGAGGCCGGCCTGTTCCCAGCACAGAGCATTCGAGCGCTCTGGAAATATATATAGTGTGCCCAGCGTGGAGCGAGACCAACAATGGTCTTATAGCTGTTCTGTTCCCAGCACAGAGCATGCGAGCGCTCCGGAAATATATATAGTGTGCCCAGCGTTGAGCGCGGCCGGCAATGGTCTTATAGTTGTTCTGTTCCCAGCACAGAGCATGCGAGCACTCTGGAAATATATATACTGTGCACAACGTGGAGCGAGACCGGCAATGGTTTAGAGTTGTTCTGTTCAAAGCACATAGCATTCGAGAACTTTGGAAATATATATAGTGTGCCCAGCGTGGAGCGAGGCCGGCAATGGTTTTATAATTATTGTGTAGCCAGCACAGAGCATTTGAGCACTCTGGAAATATATAAAGTGTGCCCAGCGGGGAGCGAGGTCGGCGATGGTTTAATAGAAATATACATGATGTGCCCAGCGTGGAGCGAGGCCAACAATGGTCTTATAGCTGTTCTGTTTCCCAGCACAGAGCATGCGAGCACTCTGGAAATATACATGGTGTGCCCAGCGTGGAGCGAGGCCAACAATGGTCTTATAGCTGTTCTGTTCCCAGCACAGAGCATGCGAGCACTCTGGAAATATATATAAAGTGCCCAGCGTGGAGCGAGGCCAACAATGGTCTTAAAGTTGTTCTGTTCCCAGCACAGAGCATGCGAGCACTCTGGAAATATACATGGTGTGCCCAGCGTGGAGCGAGGCCAACAATGGTCTTAAAGTTGTTCTGTTCCCAGCACAGAGCATGCGAGCACTCTGGAAATATACATGGTGTGCCCAGCGTGGAGCGACGCCAACAATGGTCTTATAGCTGTTCTGTTCCCAGCACAGAGCATGCGAGCACTCTGGAAATATATATATACTGTGCCCAGCGTGGAGCGAGGCCAACAATGGTCTTATAGTTGATCTGTTCCCAGCACAGAGCATGCGAACACTCTGGAAATATATATAGCGTGTCCAGCGTGGAGCGAGGCCGGCAATGGTCTTATAGTTGATCTGTTCCCAGCACAGAGGATGCGGGCACTCTGGAAATTTATATAGTGTGCCCAGCATGGGGCGGGGCCGGCAATATTCTTTTAGTTGCTCTGTTCCCCGCACAGAGCATGCAAGCACCTGGTTATATATATAGAGCGAGCCCGGCAATGGACCAAAGCCGCCAATGGTTTTATAGTTGTTCTGTTCCCAGCACAGAGCATGCGAGCGCTCTGGAAATATATGTAGAGTACCCAGCGCGGAGCGAGGCCGGCCTATTCCCAGCACAGAGCATTCGAGCGCTCTTGAAATATATATAGTGTGCCCAGCGTGGAGCGAGACCAACAATGGTCTTATAACTGTATTGGTCCCGGCACAGAGCATGCGAACGCTCCGGAAATATATATAGTGTGCCCAGCGTGGAGCGAGGCCAACAATGGTCTTATATTTGTTCTGTTTCCAGCACAGATCATGCGAGCACTCTGGAAATATATATAGTGTACCCAGCGTGGAGCGAGGCCGGCAATGGTCTTATAGTTGTTCTGTTCCCAGCACAGAGTATGCGAGCTCAATGAAAATATATATAGTGTGCCCAGCGTGGAGCGGGGCCGGCAATGGTCTTATAGTTGTTCTGTTCCAAGCACAGAGAATGCGAGGTGTCTGGAAATAAAGATAGTGTGCCCAGCGTGGAGTGAGGCCAACAATGGTCTTATAGTTGTTCTGTTCCCAGCACAGAGCATGTGAGCACTCTGGAAATATATATAGTGTGCCCAGCGTGGAGCGGGGCCGGCAATGGTCTTATAGTTGTTCTGTTCCAAGCACAGAGAATGCGAGGTGTCTGGAAATATAGATAGTGTGCCCAGCGTGGAGTGAGGCCAACAATGGTCTTATAGTTGTTCTGTTCCCAGCACAGAGCATGCGAGCACTCTGGAAATATACGTGGTGTGTCCAGCGTGGAGCGGGGTCAAGAATGGTCTTATAGCTGTTCTGTTCCCAGCACAGAGCATGCGGGCACTCTGGAAATATAGATAGTGTGCCCAGCGTGGAGCGAGGCCAACAATGGTCTTATAGTTGTTGTTCCCAGCACAGAGCATGCGAGCACTCACTTTGTATAAGAATACCCATGCTGAGACGTTTCTGACACGTAGGCCCTATATAGTCGTTATAAGAAGCTGTAACTTAAAAAAAGACCTTTAAAATGAATTTCACTGGATTCGACTTGAAAACGGAACATTGAAGAAAAAAAATATATATATATATATATATATATATATATATATATATATTTGTCAATTTGTATGTTGCAGTAAGGCTGGTGTCTCATAAACTTACAAGTATTCATCGAAAAACAAAACAAAAGGAAAGACAAAAAACTATCACATTTAAAACAGCACATTTGAACGAATATTGTTTGTTTATGTTTTTTATTTTTCATAAATTGTTGAAAATTAAACGGAGAAAATAGCTATTGAATATTGAATAACTTTTCTTGTTGTTCCGATTCTATTGTTGTCTCCCTTGTTCAGGTACACGTATCAACTTTTTCTAATGATAACTTGAAAGTGCCAATCATATAATAATTTACATCTACATCTTTAGATTGAACCTTCATAATTTGACTTCTACTCAACGGGAGCTTATAAACTTGCAATCAAAAATAATTAATGCTTCTATAGATTTTTTTTTAATTATAATGGACGAAACGACCCTGTGAAAATGTGCTCAAATTTTAATGACCCGAGCAGTCTATGTATAGCTGCAACTGTAGGAAAAAAGTGTGCCCACGGTGGAGCAAACGTTCCCAGCGTGGAGGTGCCCAGCATGGAGCGCCGTCATTACACACTGCAGCATATCATTCGGGCACTTTGGAATATATATAGTGTTCCCAGCTTGGAGCAAGGCCAACACTGGTCTTATAGTTGTTCTGTTCCCAGCACAGAGCATGCGAGCACTCTGAAAATATATAAAGTGTGCCCGGTGCATGTGGAGCGAGGCCGGCAATGGTTTTATAGTTGTTCTGTTCCCAGCACAGAGCATGGCAGCACTCTGGAAATATATATAGTGTGCCCAGCGTGGAGCGGGCCCGGCAATGGTCTTATAGTTGTTCTGTTCCCAGCACAGAGAATGCGAGCACACTGGAAATATAGATAGTGTGCCCAGCGTGGAGCGAGGCCAACAATGGTCTTATAGTTGTTCTGTTCCCAGCACAGAGCATGCGAGCACTCTGGAAATACATATGGTGTGCCCAGCATGGAGTGAGGCCAAGAATGGTCTTATAGCTGTTTTGTTCCCAGCACAAAGCATGAGAGCACACTGGAAATATATATGGGGTGCCCAGCATGGAGCGAGACCAAGAATGGTCTTATGGCTGTTTTGTTCCCAGCACAGAGCATGAGAGCACTCTGGAAATAAATATGGAGTGCCCAGCATGGAGCGAGGCCAAGAATGGTCTTATACCTGTTTTGTTCCCAGCACAGAGCATGAGAGCACTCTGGAAATAAATATGGAGTGCCCAGCATGGAGCGAGGCCAAGAATGGTCTTATACCTGTTTTGTTCCCAACACAGAGCATGAGAGCACTCGGAAATATATGTAGTGTGCCCAGCGTGGAGCGGGGCCGGCAATGGTCTTATAGTTGGTCTGTTCCCAGCACAGACGATGCGAGCACTCTGTAAATATAGATAGTGTGCGTAGCGTGGAGCGAGGCCAACAATTGTCTAATAGTGTTCTGTTCCCAGCACAGAACATGCGAACACTCTGGAAATATATATGGTGTGCCCAGCATGGAGCGAGGCCAACAATGGTCTTATAGCTGTTCTTTCCCAGCACTTAGCATGCGAGCACTCCGGAAATATATATTGTGTGCCCAGCGTGAAGCGAGGCCAAAAATGGTCTTATATTTGTCCGTTTCCAGCACAGAGCATGCGAGCACTCAGGAAATATATATACTGTGCCCAGCGTGAAGCGAGTATTCAGCGTCATATTTCTTCCGATTCAGGCATGGCCTAAGCACACAAGGCCAAAAAAGAACGTCGCATAGCGTCATATATGGGGATTCTTTTTTTGTCACGAACTAAAAATAGATCTAACTAGTGTGCGAAACATAGTTAGGGAATCCCTCTCAAACTCGTTTACCTGTCATTATAATTGTTCGCATTTTTGCATAAAATGCATTAATTTGTATTGTTTTAAAGAAAAATACTGGCTATATGTATTTTATTTTTCGAAGCATTTTTTCCAGATATCTCAATAATGCACCTTTATATCAATTTTACATGGCCACCATCCTCGCCCTTATTCCATCGCGATCAAGACAAATAATTATTTCAGTCCGCATGAAGGCCTTCTAAAACGTCCCACAAAATTGGAAGCAACGTCTCCAAATGACCTTTACAGTGTTGACGGCGACGTTAAATCTCAACACCAATATGTTCCCAGTGTGGAGCATTGAGTTATATAAAGTGAGTGACTGAACGGGTTTTTAAGGTAACCGGGCGCTATAAGCACATACGGGCTACCCTATATAAAGTGACTTGACTTGATAGATTTTGTAAGGTAACCGGGCGCTAAAAGCACATAGGGGCTACCCCCATCTCGCTAAATGGGATTAGTTTACGAACTGCTCTTCCCAGGGCCTCCAATGTGCTGGCACTTGTCAATTCGACAGGTGTCAGCTGACCAATGGGAATATACTGAACTCTTAATTGGAGGAAGGCACAAATCGCACCCAAGGTACAGCGTTTGTCCTAAGAAACACAGTTCTATAGCGATTTTAGAATTTTGAGTGCAGGAATCAGACCAAAGACGGGCTCTAGTATGTGATGACGTGTTGCCAATTTCGACTGCCAAATGTGTCAGAGCACAGGCCTGTTTTCGAATGTCTGGCCGAGGAAAAAAAGCTAACATACATTATCAGTTCTGGCTTCCATTATTCTCTGCCTCCACCCCTGACATGGCAAAGAAAACGCCTTCTATATAAAGTGTTAATACAGCTAATATATATATTAAATGAATCTCATAAGCATGATGGGGAAACCTTGCATCAGTTTGCAATACTCTGAGAAACATTTGTCTGCCAAAGCCAATCTAAACATTGAGCAATAGGCATACTAACAAATAAAATGCAAAAAAATGCAAGTTGATCAAATATAAATCACATCGATTACGAATTTCCATAAAATTACATGTTCAGTCATTTATCCACAGTTCACCAACAAACAAGGGAAACAACTCAAATAAGTAACGTTGCTACAAGTAAAAGCTTTCAATATAAAAAAAATCGGCCATCACAGGTCTAGCTCCAGAAATGTTAACGCCAACGCTTCAGTTCGATTGCTAACGTACCCAGCGGTGAGCAAGGGCTGAAAGGGTCTTACAGTCGCTCCATCAATAGTACCGTTAAAGCAAACGCTCCAGTTTGATCCTAAAGTGCCCAGCGTGGAGCAAGGGTAGAAATAGGGAGAAATATTTCTTACTTAGAGCATAGTTCAAGAGATTGCTTCAGTACGACTACTTACTTGCCTTGCGTGGAGAACGGACGGCCTAATAGGTCTAACAGTCGCTACGCATCCAGTATATTTCAAGCAAACGATCCAGTACGACTGCTATATGTATTGTGCCCAGCGTGGAGCAATGACAGGAATAGGTTTTGCTCCTCGCCTAGCACAGTTTAAGCGAACGCTACAGTACTCTGGTACGACTGCTAACGTGCCCAACAGCTCAGGATTATTAAAGTCCTGCAGTTCAATGGTCTCGATTCGGGCGGGTTAATATGAAATTAATAAACCAACGGTTCTATTGGATACAAAGGAGTGGCCGTTCTGAGCGTGGCAGTGCCCAGCATGGAGCGCCGGTGGCATTACACACTGCAACATTGGAACGTTCCCAGCGTGGAGCGAACGGACAGAATCGATATACCAGCATAAAACTGTCTTGCAATGAAACACCAGGTGTTTTTTGCTTTTTTTTCTGCGGATACTCAAGTTTTTTACACAGTTCTCATTAACGATAGTGAAAGGACCCTAAACAAAACTTTTAGTACCACGTTCGCAGCGTGGACCAGGCCCATTGTCGCGCTATACCAGGTACGGTGCAAGCTAACTGCTAACGTTCCCAGGGTGGAGCAACAACAGGAATAGGCCCGTTGTCGCCCCCCAGATAACAGATGCTGTTCAAGCTAACGTGCCAGAACCAATCCCAACGTTCCCAGGGTGGAGTAACAACAGGAATAGGCCCATTGTCGTTCTATGACAGGTAGAGTTGGAATAACCACTCCCAACGATCGCAGGCCGGCCTCGGTAGCTAAGTCGGATGCGCGTCTGACTGGTGATCAGGAGGACGCGGGTTCGATTCCTGCCGGGGTCGGCAACATTCTTTCGTGGAGATCGATCATGAAATCTTTTCTACGGTCATTCTCTCCCTTCCGCTGATTCAAGAAATTGCGGTTTTCAGTTTCTGGCTGAAGAATGTGCACTGAACTGGTTATCCGCTTACGTAAAAGCCTGCCCAGGAAAGTGTGGTTGGGTACGTAAACTGACCGCCTCAAAAATGACCTAAATCGTTTTGACTGGGCCGTTAAACTCCAACACAAAACACAAACGATCCCAGGGTGGAGCAATGGCAGGAATAGGACCATTGTCGCTCCACGACCGGAACAACTCAAGCTAAGGTACCAATACGGCTTCTAACGTTCCCAGGGTGGAGCAACGACAGGAATGGCCCATTGTCGCTCCACGACAGGAACAATTCAAGCTAACGTACCAATACGACTCCTAACGTTCCCAGCGTGGAGCAACGACAGGACTAGGCCCATTATCGCTCCATGATAGGTACAGTTCAAGCTTACTTTCCAATACCACTGCCAACGTTCCCAGGGTGGAGCAACGGCAAGAAATCGGCCCATTGTCGTTCCATCACAGATACAGTTAATGCTAACCCTGCAAGCACACTTCGCCAGGGCAACGTCAAATCAACGTCGGTGTAACGTCAACCGACGTTCATGCGACGTTGTATGAACGTCATGACGTTGCATCGACGTTGATTTGACGTCACAATTTTGTCATGTGCCTGCTGGGAACGCACCAATACGACTGCCCAGGTTCCCAGGGTTGAGCAACGGCAGGAAGGGCGTATTGTTCAAGCCTACGTACCAATACGACTGCTAACTTTCCCAAGGTGGAGCATAGAAGCCTCCGTGGTGCAGTATTTACGCTACTCGCCTTGGAAACCAGGGGTCGCAGGATCGATCCCGGGCTTCTCCAGACTTTCGGATGAGTCTTTAAACCGAGGTCCCGTCTCCGTATCACCTTAGCTGTTGGTGGGACGTAAAACTCAAAAACACCCATCCCAAGGTGGAGCAACGGCAGGAATAGGCTCATTGTCGCACCACGACACGTGAAGTTCAAGTCTACGTACCAATGCGACTGCTAACATTCCCAGGGTGGAGCAACGGCAGGAATAGGCCCATTGTCGCTCAATTGCAGTTAGAATCCGCCGGCCCCCGCGCATAGGGGCTTGAAGAAATATATGGGCTGCATGATGCTTCCACGCAGAGATGAATCCGACCAGCACACTAGTACTGGTAAACCGCTTAGAGACTCTAAGCCTGTCCAGGAATCGCGGTGCGAGGCGGCCTATTTGTTACATTGGGCTTAAGATGTCATTTCATCTCAATGTCGGGTATTGTACTCGCAGATAAGATTGACTAGGCGAAGCTATCGTTTGTACCTGCCTTAGGAATATTCCATTAACAAAAAGGTAATCCAAGTCACCCGATTCTATGAATTCAACTGTAACACAAGCATAGCTGTGGCGTACTCAGAGTATATGACCATTTCGATTGCTTGAAGAAAGCGTGCGAAAGGCACTCGGCGGACTCAGCGAATTTGACATATTGACAACACCTGAATAGCTCCACCCATTCGATCTTATCTGCGACTACTATAAAAGTCCCACAAAATTGGAAGCAACGTCTCCAAAATGACCTTTACAGTTTTGACGGGGACGTTAAACCTCTAATTACAAAAAAAAAAAACAATATGACAATATAGACTGCATGCATGGTAGTTAACCCAATCACGGTTGGCAACTTTGCTTCCCCCTTTAATTGCACGCCGGTGGGTCAGGCCTCAGATTCTATAACGGCTCCAACGTAAAGGCTTATTGAAAATTAGAGAGATAATGTTGGTTGGTGCCTGATGCTCTGACTCTGGTCGGGCTCATCGGAGTCTAACTGTTGGTTTTCTTTTGCTCCAGCATTTCAGTGGTTTCTTGCTGTCGAGTCCTCACCGTTGTCTCACCTCTGTGGTTCTTTGATTTTTGTGTTCACGGAGATGTTGCACTGATGAGTTAGGAGGCCTTCATGCGGACTGAACAAATTATTTGTCTAAATCGCGACGGAAGTAAGGGCGAGGATTGTGGCCACGTAAAATCGATTTAAGCCCCCCAGTGGAAATCTTCCACTGACCGTTCCAAGGCGGCTCTTCTGTGGCGATTTATTTATGTTGTTGTTTGTTACTTACTGTATGTATCACTTGTGTCTTTTGGTTTTGGGTGGCCATATGGCCATTTTGTGGGAAAGTAACTGTCCTTATGGCCTTCCTTTGTTTAGGTTTCCATTATGGTCTGGTCGCTTAATGTTTGTATTTCTTTCCCTTTGGTGTCTTTTATGGGTGGAGTAAGTTAATTGTAGCAATTCCTGATCTTTGTTTTACTTCTACTTCTCAAAGCAACGGCAGGAATAGCCGCATGTTATAAATAATGTCAATATAGCTGTTTCTAACCATGCTGCACGCAACATATATATATATATATATATATATATATATATATATATATATATATATATATATAAAGAAAAATCAATAAGTCCGAGTTTGCCAAATAACACTATATTTTCAGTAAACTTCTACCGCGGTTTCACTGCATTTACAACAGATTATCAAGAAGACATTTTAAATTATATATATATTAAATGAATCTTATAAGCATGATATGGAAACCTTGCATCAGTTGGCAATACTTTGAGTAACATTTGTCTGCCAAAGTCAATCTAAACATTGAGCAATAGGCATACAAACAAATATAATGCCAACAAATGCAGGATAATCAAATATAAATCAGATCGTTTACGAATTTCCATAAAATAACACGTTCAGTCCACCAATAAAACAAGGGAAACAACTCAAATAAGTAACATTGCTACAAGTAAAAGCTTTAAATATAAAATCCTCATATTTTTCTCTCAGGCCCTCACGGGTCTAAAGTCGCTCCATGTCCAGAACTGTGAACGCAAATGCTCCATTTCGATTGGTAACACACCCAGCATTGAGCAAGGGCTGAAAAAGAGTCTTAGAGTCGCTCCATCAATAGCACCGTTAAAGCAAACGCTCCAGTTTGATGCTAACGTGCCGTGCGTGGAGCAAGGGTAGAAACAGGGAGAAATAGGTCTTAAGTCATTTTATGTTGAGCAGAGTTCAAGAGATTGCTTCAGTACGACTAATAACTTGCCCAGCGTAGAGAAAGGATAGCCTAATAGGTCTAACAGTCGCTACAATCAAGCATATTTCAAGCAAACGATCCAGTACGACTTCAGCGTGGAGCAATGGCAGGAATAGGTGTTATAGTTGCTCCTCGCCTAGCACAGTTCAAGCGAACGCTACAGTACTCTGGTACGACTGCTAACGTGCCCAACAGCTCAGGATTATTAAGGTCCTGTAGTTTAATGGTTTCGATACGGGTGGGTGAATATGAAGTCAATAAATCAACCGTTCTATTGGACAAATGAGTGGCCGTTCTGAGAGTGGAGGTGCCCAGCATGGAGCGACGGCATTATTGGAGCGTATAATACCTATTCCTGCTAATACTCCACGCTGGGAGCGGTACATATTCTACTGGATCTGCCGCACGCTCTGTGCGACAACGCCATTAAGATTGTGAAAGTGCCCAGCGTGGAGCAGTGGCAGGAGTAGGGATAATAGTCGCTCCACCTCCAGCACAATTCAAGCGACCTGGCCAGCACAGAGCATGCGAGCACTCTGGAAATATATATAGTGTGCCCGGCGTGGAGCGAGGCCCGGAATAGTTTTATAGCCGTTCTGTTCCCAGAACAGAGCATGCCAGAACTCTGGAAATATATATAGTGTGCCCAGCGTGGAGCGGGGCCGGCAATGGTCTTATAGTTGTTCTGTTCCCATCACAGAGCATGCGAGCACTCTGGAAATATTTATAGTGTGCCCAGCGTGGAGCGAGGCCGGCAATGGTCTTATAGTTGTTCTGTTCCCAGCACAGAGGATGCGGGCACTCTGGAAATATATATAGTGTGCCAAGCGTGGAGCGAGGCCGGCAATGGTCTTTAAGTTGTTCTGTTCCCCGCACAGAGCATGCAAGCACACTAGAAATATATATAGTGTGCCCAGCGTGGAGCGAGGCTGGCAATGGTTTTATAGTTGTGTTCCCAGCACAGAGCATGTGAGCACTCTGGAAATATATTTAGTGTGCCCAGCGGGGAGCGAGGTCGGCGATGGTTTAATAGTTGTTCTGTTTCCAGCACAGAGCATACGAGCACTCTGGAAAGATATATTGTGTGCCCAGCGTGGAGCGAGGCCGGCAATGCGTTTATAGTTGTTATGTTCCCAGCACAGAGCATGCGAACACTCTGGAAATATATTTAGTGTGCCCAGCGTGGAGCGAGGCTGGCAATGGTCTTATAGTTGTTCTGTTCCCAGCACAGAGGATGCGGGGACTCTGGAAATATATAAAGTGTGCCAAGCGTAAGCGAGGCCGTCAATGGTCTTATAGTTCTTCTGTTCCCAGCACAGAGCATGCGAACACTCTAGAAATATACATAGTGTGCCCAGCGAGGAGCGCGGCCGGCAATGGTCAGATAGTTTTTCTTTTCCCAACACAGAGCATGCTAGCATTCTGGAAATAAATATAGTCTGCCCAGCGTGGAGCGAGGCCAACAATGGTCTTATATTTATTCAGTTTCCAGCACAGAGCATGCGAGCATTCTGGAAATATATATAGTGTGCCCAGCGTGCAGAGAGGCCAACAATGGTCTTAAAGCTGTTCTGTTCCCAGCATAGAGCATGCGAGCAGACTGGAAATATATATAGTGTGCCCAGCGTGGAGTGAGGCCAACAATGGTCTTATAGTTGTTCAGTTCCAAGCACAGAGCATGCGTGCACTCTGGAATTATATATAATGTGCCCAGCGTGGAGCGAGGCCAACAATGGTCTTATAGTTGTTCTGTCCCCAGCACAGAGCATGCGAGGACTCTATAAATATATATAGTGTGTCCAGCGTGGAGCGAGGCCAACAATGGTCTTATATTTGTTCTGTTCCCAGCACAGAGCATGCGAGCACTCTGCAAATATATGTAATGTGCCCAGCGTGGAGCGAGGCCGGCAGTGGTTTATAGTTGTTCTATTCCAAGCACGAATCATTCGAGCACTTTGGAAATATATATAGTGTGCCCAGCGGGAAGCGAGGCCGGCAATGGTCTTATTTTTGTTCTGTTCCCAGCACAGAGCAAGTGATAACTCTGGAAATATATATAGTGTGCCCGGCGTGGAGCGACGCCGACAATGGTCTTATATTTGTTCTGTTCCCAGCACAGAGCATGCGAGCGCTCCGGAAATAGATATATTGTGCCCAGGGCGGAGCGAGGCCAACAATGGTCTTATATTTGTTCTCTTCCCAGCACAGAGCATGCGAGCACTCTGGAAAATGTATATACTGTACCCTGCGTGGAGCGAGCCAGGCAATGGCTAGGGGGGGTTCAACAATGGTCTTATAGCTGTTCTGTTCCCAGTACAGAGCATGCGAGCACTCTGGAAATATATATAGTGTGCCCAGCGTGGAGCGAGGCCGACAATGGTCTTATAGTTCTTCTGTTCCCATCACAGAGCATGCGAGCACTCTGCAAAATATATATAGTGTGCCCAGTGTGGAGCGAGGCCGGCAATGCTTTTATAGTTGTTCTGTTCCCAGCACAGAGCATGCGAACACTCTGGAAATATATATAGTGTGCCCAGCGTGGAGCGAGGCCGGCAATGGTCTTATAGTTGTTCTGTTCCCAGCACAGAGGATGCGGGAACTCTGGAAATATATAAAGTGTGCCAAGCGTAGAGCGAGGCCGTCAATGGTCTTATAGTTGTTCTGTTCCCAGCACAGAGCATGCGAACACTCTAGAAATACACATAGTGTCTCCAGCGAGGAGCGAGGCCGGCAATGGTGAGATAGTTTTTCTTTTCCCAGCACAGAGCATGCTAGCATTCTGGAAATAAATATAGTGTGCCCAGCGTGGAGCGAGGCCAACAATGGTCTTATATTTATTCAGTTTCCAGCAAATAGTATGCGAGCATTCTGGAAATATATATAGTGTGCCCAGCGGGGAGAGAGGCCAACAATGGTCTTAAAGCTGTTCTGTTCCCAGCATAGAGCATGCGAGCAGTCTGGAATTATATATATTGTGCCCAGCGTGGAGTGAGGCCAACAATGGTCTTATAGTTGTTCAGTCCAAGCACAGAGCATGTGAGCACTCTGGAATTATATATAATGTGCCCAGCGTGGAGCGAGGCCAACAATGGCCTCTTCTGCAGCAGGGTCTGTCGGAGCCCGAGTTTTGTGGTGGCTTAGTATATAGGTTCGGAAAAATATATAACCGCAATGACTTCAGCACCCAATTTCGTAAAATCATTATTCGATATAAAAAGATTGGGTACAACATGGATGTTGTAAGACAGACTGCATGCATGGTAGTTAACCCAATCACGGTTGGCAACTTTGCTTCCCTCTTTAATTGCACGCCGGTGGGTCAGGCCTCAGATTCTATGACGGCTCCAACGTAAAGGCTTATTGAAAATTATAGAGATAATGTTGGTTGGTGCCTGATGCTCTGTCTCTGGTCGGGCTCATCGGAGTCTAACTGTTGGTTTTCTTTTGCTCCAGCATTTCAGTGGTTTCTTGCTGTCGAGTCCTCACCGTTGTCTCACCTCTGTGGTTCTTTGATTTCTGTGTTCACGGAGATGTTGCACTGATGAGTTAGGAGGCCTTCATGCGGACTGAACAAATTATTTGTCTAAATCGCGACGGAAGTAAGGGCGAGGATTGTGGCCACGTAAAATCGATTTAAGCCCCCCCAGTGGAAATCTTCCACTGACCGTTCCAAGGCGGCTCTTCTGTGGCGATTTATTTGTGTTGTTGTTTGTTACTTACTGTGTGTGTCGCTTGTGTCTTTTAATTTTGGATGGCCATATGGCCATTTTGTGAGAAAGTAACTGTCCATATGGCCTTCCTTTGTTTGGGTTTCCATTATGGTCTGGTCGCTTAATGTTTGTATTTCTTTTCCTTTGGTGTCTTTTATGGATGAAGTAAGTTAATTGTATCAATTCCTGATCTTTGTTTTACTTCTACTTATAGTTGTTCTGTTCCCAGCACAGAGCATGCGAGGACTCTAGAAGTATATATAGTGTGTCCAGCGTGGAGCGATGCCAACAATGGTCTTATATTTGTTCTGTTCCCAGCACAGAGCATGCGAGCACTCTGCAAATATATATAATGTGCCCAGCGTGGAGCGAGGCCGGCAGTGGTTTATAGTTGTTCTATTCCAAGCACGAATCATTTGAGCACTTTGGAAATATATATATACTGTGCCCAGCGTGGAGCGAGGCCGGCAATGGCTTATAGTTGTTCTGCTCCAAGGACGGATCATTCGTACACTTTTGAAATATATATAGTGTGCCCAGCGTGGAGCGAGGCCGGCAATGGTCTTATGAAGTTCTGTTCCCAGCACAGAGCATGCGAGCACTCTGGAAATATATATAGTGTGCCCTGCGTGGAGCGAGGCCGGGAATAGTTTTATAGTCGTTCTGTTCCCAGCACAGAGCATGCCAGCACTCTGGAAATATATGTAGTGTGCCCAGCGTGGAGCGAGGCCAACAATGGTCTTATAGTTGTTCTGTTCCCAGCACAGAGCATGCGAGGACTCTAGAAATATATATAGTGTGTCCAGCGTGGAGCGATGCCAACAATGGTCTTATATTTGTTCTGTTCCCAGCACAGAGCATGCGAGCACTCTGCAAATATATATAATGTGCCCAGCGTGGAGCGAGGCCGGCAGTGGTTTATAGTTGTTCTATTCCAAGCACGAATCATTTGAGCACTTTGGAAATATATATATACTGTGCCCAGCGTGGAGCGAGGCCGGCAATGGCTTATAGTTGTTCTGCTCCAAGCACGGCTCATTCGTACACTTTTGAAATATATATAGTGTGCCCAGCGTGGAGCGAGGCCGGCAATGGTCTTATGAAGTTCTGTTCCCAGCACAGAGCATGCGAGCACTCTGGAAATATATATAGTGTGCCCTACGTGGAGCGAGGCCGGGAATAGTTTTATAGTCGTTCTGTTCCCAGCACAGAGCATGCCAGCACTCTGGAAATATATGTAGTGTGCCCAGCGTGGAGCGGGGCCGGCAATGGTCTTATAATTATTCTGTTCCCAGCACAGACAATGCGAGCACTCTGGAACTATATATAGTGTGGCCAGTGTGGAGCGAATCCAACAATTGTCTTATAGTGTTGTGTTCCCAGCACAGATCATGCGAGCAGTCTGGAAATATATATAGTGTGCCCAGCATAGGGGGAGGTCAACAATGGTCTTATAGCTGTTCTGTTCCCAGTTCATAGCATGCGAGCACTCTGGAAATATATATAGTGTGCCCGGCGTGGAGCGAGGCCGACAATGGTCTTATAGTTGTTCTGTTCCCATCACAGAGCATGCGAGCACTCTGCAAAATATATATAGTGTGCCCAGCGTGGAGCGAGGCCGGCAATGGTCTTATAGTTGTTCTGTTCCCAGCACAGATGATGCGGGCACTCTGGAAATATATATAGTGTGCTAAGCGTTGAGCGAGGCCGGCAATGGTCTTTAAGTTGTTCTGTTCCCCGCACAGAGCATGCAAGCACACTAGAAATACATATATAGTGTGCCCAGCGGGGAGCGAGATCGGCGTTGGTTTAATAGTTGTTGTGTTCCCAGCACAGCGCATGTGAGCACTCTGGGACTATATATATTGTGTGCCCAGCGGGGAGCGAAATCGGCGATGGTTTAATAGTTGTTCTGTTTCCAGCACAGAGCAAACGAGCACTCTGGAAAGATATATAGTGTGCCCAGTGTGGAGCGAGGCCGGCAATGCTTTTATAGTTGTTCTGTTCCCAGCACAGAGCATGCGAACACTCTGGAAATATATATAAGGTGCCCAGCGTGGAGCGAGACCGGCAATGGTCTTATAGTTGTTCTGTTCCCAGCACAGAGGATGCGGGCAATCTGGAAATATATATAGTGTGCCAAGCGTAGAGCGACGCCGTCAATGGTCTTATAGATGTTCTGTTCCCAGCACAGAGCCTGCGAACACTCTGGAAATATACATAGTATGCCCAGCGAGGAGCGAGGCCGGCAATGGTCAGATAGTTTTTCTTTTCCCAGCACAGAGCATGCTAGCATTCTGGAAATAAATATAGTGTGCCCAGCGTGGAGCGAGGCCAACAATGCTCTTATATTTGTTCAGTTTCCAGCACAGAGCATGCGAGCATTCTGGAAATATATATAGTGTGCCCAGCGTGCAGAGAGGCCAACAATGGTCTTAAAGCTGTTCTGTTCCCAGCACAGAGCATGCGAGCAGTCTGGAAATATATACAGTGTGCCCAGCGTGGAGTGAGGCCAAACATGGTCTTATAGTTGTTCAGTTCCAAGCACAGAGCATGCGAGCGCTCTGGAATTATATATGTGCCCAGCGTGGAGCGAGGCCAACAATGGTCTTATAGTTGTTCTGTTCCCAGCACAGAGCATGCGAGCACTCTAGAATTATATATAGTGTGCCCAGCGTGGAGCGAGGCCAACAATGGTCTTATAGTTGTTCTGTTCCCAGCACAGAGCATGCGAGGACTCTAGAAATATATATAGTGTGTCCAGCGTGGAGCGATGCCAACAATGGTCTTATATTTGTTCTGTTCCCAGCACAGAGCATGCGAGCACTCTGCAAATATATATAATGTGCCCAGCGTGGAGCGAGGCCGGCAGTGGTTTATAGTTGTTCTATTCCAAGCACGAATCATTTGAGCACTTTGGAAATATTTATATACTGTGCCCAGCGTGGAGCGAGGCCGGCAATGGCTTATAGTTGTTCTGCTCCAAGCACGGCTCATTCGTACACTTTTGAAATATATATAGTGTGCCCAGCGTGGAGCGAGGCCGGCAATGGTCTTATGAAGTTCTGTTCCCAGCACAGAGCATGCGAGCACTCTGGAAATATATATAGTGTGCCCTACGTGGAGCGAGGCAGGGAATAGTTTTATAGTCGTTCTGTTCCCAGCACAGAGCATGCCAGCACTCTGGAAATATATGTAGTGTGCCCAGCGTGGAGCGGGGCCGGCAATGGTCTTATAGTTATTCTGTTCCCAGCACAGACAATGCGAGCACTCTGGAACTATATATAGTGTGGCCAGTGTGGAGCGAATCCAACAATTGTCTTATAGTGTTGTGTTCCCAGCACAGATCATGCGAGCAGTCTGGAAATATATATAGTGTGCCCAGCATAGGGGGAGGTCAACAATGGTCTTATAGCTGTTCTGTTCCCAGTTCATAGCATGCGAGCACTCTGGAAATATATATAGTGTGCCCAGCGTGGAGCGAGGCCGACAATGGTCTTATAGTTGTTCTGTTCCCATCACAGAGCATGCGAGCACTCTGCAAAATATATATAGTGTGCCCAGCGTGGAGCGAGGCCGGCAATGGTCTTATAGTTGTTCTGTTCCCAGCACAGATGATGCGGGCACTCTGGAAATATATATAGTGTGCCAAGCGTGGAGCGAGGCCGGCAATGGTCTTTAAGTTGTTCTGTTCCCCGCACAGAGCATGCAAGCACACTAGAAATATATATATAGTGTGCCCAGCGGGGAGCGAGATCGGCGATGGTTTAATAGTTGTTCTGTTTCCAGCACATAGCAAACGAGCACTCTGGAAAGATATATAGTGTGCCCAGTGTGGAGCGAGGCCGGCAATGCGTTTATAGTTGTTCTGTTCCCAGCACAGAGCATGCGAACACTCTGGAAATATATATAAGGTGCCCAGCGTGGAGCGAGACCGGCAATGGTCTTATAGTTGTTCTGTTCCCAGCACAGAGGATGCGGGCAATCTGGAAATATATATAGTGTGCCAAGCGTAGAGCGACGCCGTCAATGGTCTTATAGTTGTTCTGTTCCCAGCACAGAGCATGCGAACACTCTGGAAATATACATAGTATGCCCAGCGAGGAGCGAGGCCGGCAATGGTCAGATAGTTTTTCTTTTCCGAGCACAGAGCATGCTGGCATTCTGGAAATAAATAAAGTGTGCCCAGCGTGGAGCGAGGCCAACAATGCTCTTATATTTGTTCAGTTTCGAGCACAGAGCATGCGAGCATTCTGGAAATATATATAGTGTGCCCAGCGTGCAGAGAGGCCAACAATGGTCTTAAAGCTGTTCTGTTCCCAGCACAGAGCATGCGAGCAGTCTGGAAATATATACAGTGTGCCCAGCGTGGAGTGAGGCCAAACATGGTCTTTTAGTTGTTCAGTTCCAAGCACAGAGCATGCGAGCGCTCTGGAATTATATATGTGCCCAGCGTGGAGCGAGGCCAACAATGGTCTTATAGTTGTTCTGTTCCCAGCACAGAGCATGCGAGCACTCTAGAATTATATATAGTGTGTCCAGCGTGGAGCGAGGCCAACAATGGTCTTATATTTGTTCTGTTCCCAGCACAGAGCATGCGAGCACTCTGGAAATATATATAATGTGCCCAGCGTGGAGCGAGGCCGGCAATGGTTTATAGTTGTTTTATTCCAAGCACGAATCATTCGAGCACTTTGGAAATATATATAGTGTGCCCAGCGTGAAGCGAGGCCGGCAATGGTGTTATTGTTGTTCTGTTCCCAGCACAGAGCATGTGAACACTCTGGAAATATATATAGTATGCCCGGCTTGGAGCGAGGTTTTATAGTTATTCCAAGCACGAATCATTCGAGCACTTTGGAAATATATATAGTGTGCCCAGCGTGAAGCGAGGCCGGCAATGGTGTTATTGTTGTTCTGTTCCCAGCACAGAGCATGTGAACACTCTGGAAATATATATAGTATGCCCGGCTTGGAGCGAATGGTTTTATAGTTGTTCTGTTCCCAGCACAGAGCATGCCAGCACTCTGGAAATATATATAGTGTGCCCAGCGTGGAGTGGGGCCGGCAATGGTCTTATAGTTGTTCTGTTCCCAGCACAGACAATGCGAGCACTCTGGAAATATAGATATTGTGCCCAGCGTGGAGCGAGGCCAACAATTGTCTTATAGTGTTGTGTTTCCAGCACAGAGCATGCCAGCACTCTGGAAACATATGTAGTGTGCGTAGCATGAAGGGAGGCAAACAATGGTCTTGTAGTTGTTCTGTTCCCATCACAGAGCAAGCGAGCGCCCGTGAGATGTATATAGTGTGTCCAGCGTGGAGCGCGGCCAACAATGGTCTTATAGTTGTTCTGTTCCCAGCACAGGAGCAGCAGCACAGAGCATGCGAGCGCTCCGGAAATATATATATATTGTGCCCAGCGCGGAGCGAGGCCAACAATGGTCTTTTATTTGTTCTCTTCCCAGCACAGAGCATGCGAGCACTCTGGAAATATATATACTGTGCCCAGCGTGGAGCGAGGCCGGCAATGGCTTATAGTTGTTCTGCTCCAAGCACGGATCATTCATGCACTTTGGAAATATATATAGTGTGCCCAGCGTGTAGCGAGGCCGGCAATGGTCTAATGAAGTTCTGTTCCCAGCACAGAGCATGCGAGCACTCTGGAAATATATATAGTGTGCCCGGCGTGGAGCGAGGCCGGGAATAGTTTTATAGTCGTTCTGTTCCCAGCACAGAGCATGCCAGCACTCTGGAAATATATGTAGTGTGCCAAGCGTGGAGCGGGGTCGACAATGGTCTTATAGTTGTTCTGTTCCCAGCACAGACAATGCGAGCACTCTGGAAATATAGATAGTGTACCCAGTGTGGAGCGAGGCCAACAATTGTCTTATAGTGTTGTGTTCCCAGCATAGATCATGCGAGCAGTCTGGAAATATATATGGTGTGCCCTGCATTGGGAGAGGTCAACAATGGTCTTATAGCTGTTCTGTTCCCAGTACAGAGCATGCGAGCACTCTGGAAATATATATAGTGTGCCCAGCGTGAAGCGAGGCCAACAATGGTCTTATAGTTGTTCTGTTCCCAGCAAAGAGCATGCGAGCACTCTGGAAATAAATATAGTGTGCCCAGCGTGGAGCGAGGCCGGCATTGGTCTTATAGTTGATCAGTTCCCAGCAGAGAGCATGCGAGCACTCTGGAAATATATATAGTGTGCCCAGCGTGGAGCGAGGCCAACAATAGTCTTATAGTTGTTCTGTTCCCAGCACAGACCAAGCGAGCGCTCTGGAAATATATATTGTGTGCCCAGCGTGGAGCGAGGACAACAATGGTCTTACAGTTGTTCAGTTCCCAGCAGAGAGCATGCGAGCACTCTGGAAATATATATAGTGTGCCCAGCGTGGAACGAGGCCAACAATGGTCTTATAGTTGTTCTGTTACCAGCACAGACCAAGCGAGCGCTCTGGGAATATATATTGTGTGCCCAGCGTGGAGCGAGGCCAACAATGGTCTTATAGTTGTTCTGTTCCCAGCACAGACCAAGCGAGCGCTCTGGAAATATATATTGTGTGCCCAGCGTGGAGCGAGGACAACAATGGTCTTATAGTTGTTCTGTTTCCAGCACAGAGCATGCGAGCACTCACTCTGGTCATATATATAGTGTGCCCAGCGTGGAGTAAAGCCGCCAATGGTCTTATAGATGTTCTGTTCCCAGCACAGAGCATGCGAGCGCTCTTGAAATATATATAGTGTGCCCAGCGCGGAGCGAGGCCGGCCTGTTCCCAGCAGAGAGCATTCTAGCGCTCTGGAAATATATTTAGTGTGCCCAGCTCGGAGCGAGGCAATGGCAGGAATAGGTCCATTCGCGCTACATGTCCAGCATAGTTCAAAGAAACGTTCCAATACGACTTCTAACTTACACAGGGTTGAGCAGCTGCAGGAATAGGTCCATTGTCGCACCATGTTCAGCACAGATTAAGCAACAGTACCCCTACGACTGCCAACGTACCCAGCGTGGAGCAACGACAGGAATAGGTCCGTTGTCGATCCAACAGTCCAGCACAGAGTTCAATGAAACGTACCAATACGACTGATATTGTGCCCAGGGTTGAGCACCAGCAAGAATAGGTCGAAAGTCACTACATGTGCAGCACAGTTCAAGGAAACGCTCCAATACGTCGCTAACGTTCCCAGGGTGGAGCAACGGCATGAATAGGACCATTGTTGCTCCATGGCAAGCTGAGTTCAAGCAAATTTTCCAGTACATTACACCGTCTTGAAATAAATTTAACTTCACGTGATTTGAAAACGGTTTACCTTAATGCATGTAAGACTTAAATTTAGTGTTGAGCTTTCCACAGTAACAAGAAAAAAAACTAGCAGTTTGCGAAGGAAATAGATCAATATTTATATATCAGTCGTTATGTTTGTTTAAGTAAAGGTGGTGTCTCAAACTGATAAGTATTTATAATAAAAAACGAAAAATAAAGTACCTTAAACGTTTAAAACAACATTTTTTGTGAAATAAATTTACATTATCCTATTTTATTTAGATATTACAGAAAATCAAACGCTGAATGCGGCTATTTAAAATTAAATAGCATTTTCTTGTGGTTCCAATTCTATGGTAATCTCCCTTGCGAAACTATAAATACACCTGATAACGGCTTTGCCAATCGCATTCCTATAAGTATAAAAGTCTACACCCACAACTTTAAGTTGTACGGTCATAATTTGACTTCTACACAACGGGAGCTAAGAAAATGGCAATGACAAATAATTAATGCATCTGTAGGTTTTCTTTGAATTCAAGGGACGAAAAGACCCTGTGAAAATTTGCTCCCATTTTAATGAACCGAGCAACCAGTCTAAGTATAGCTGCAACTGTAGGAAAAGAGTGTGCCCACGGTGGAGCAAACGTTCCCAGCGTGGAGGTGCCCAGCATGGAGCGCCGTCATTACACCCTGCAGGGCTTTTTTGGCATGTTGGACAATATGTTTCCTGGCATTGAGGAAACTGCCGGATTGAGAAAAGAAAATCCCTAGATATTTATATTTGTCTACAACTTCGATGTTGGTATTGTTGATATTAAACTGTAAACTTGGCCTTTTACGCGCGCCAAAAATAAGAATTTTTGTTTTTCCGATGTTAATGTTTAATTTCCACTCCTGACAATATGTGGCAAAGTGTGCTAAGCAACTCTGTAGCTCTTCCGGACTGTCTGCCATCAGCACAGTATCATCGGCGTACAGTAATGTAAATATTCTTAAATAAATCATAATATCGTCATCGTTAATGTCAACCGTAATTCCGGAGAGACCTTTGTGCAGCAAATATGATTCAAGATCATTTAAATATATCGAAAATAGCAGAGGGGAAAGGTTTTCACCTTGTCGGACTCCGCAGTCGCATGCGAAAAAGGCTGAGTTATTACCATTAATAGAAACACTAGACTTAATGCCTTCATACATGTTGTGAACTAAACGAAAGAATTTCCCATTTACAGAAGTATCGAGTAATTTTCTCCACAACCCTATGCGCCATACGGAATCAAATGCGTTTGAAAAATCAATAAAGGCGCAATACAGTTTTTTCTTTTTAGCTTTAAAAAGTTCTATCAATGCATTCAATGTGAAAATATGATCTGTTGTAGAATATCCTTTTCGGAAACCGGCCTGGTTTTCATTAAGTAAATCAAAAGCATCTAGAAAATGTGTCAGCCTGTTATTGAGTATAGATGTAAATAGTTTACTAAGACAACTAAGGACTGTAATGGGGCGATAGTTTTCAGGGTCTGATTGAGCTCCCTTATTTTTATATATTGGGCAAATTTTCCCTTCCAGCCAAGATTCTGGTAGAATTCCTGAGTCAAAGATGGTATTAAATAATTTCATGTATAAAGGCAGTAAAGTCGGCGCGGTGGAGTTTATATATTCATTTATAATTTCATCATGACCTGCCGCTTTTCCGGATTTAAGCCCTCTGATAGCTAAAGATATTTCGCTTTCAGATATATTTTCATTAAGCATTTGGTTGGAATCGTCGATGTTGAACTTAGAGTTATGGAAATCAAAATCCGTGTTGTCTTCAGATGTGTTTATATTTTTAAAATGATCATAGAACGTTTGAAGTGGAGGGGAAGATGTTTTTGTTTGTCGTTTAATGCTGTTGAGGTAGTGCCAAAAATCTTTAGGTTTTGACGAATGCATATTTCTTAGCTTATTTGCGTTCTTGTATTTGTACTTAGAAATATGGAAGTTCATTACCTTTTTATAATTTTTGCTACTCTGTTGAAGTCTTAAGTAAACTTGATTATTCCTTAGCCGTTTAAAGTCCTTTCTTGCCTGCATATAATTATTCCGTGCGTCGCGACATTGAGGGCCAAACCAAGGTTTATCGTTTGGGTTATTATATTTAGGTTGTTTAACGGGGAAGCAGATTTTGGCTGTTTCTGTCATGGCTCTAGCTAGGCTGTTTGTAACATTGTTAATGCTGATTTTCGTAGGCTGTAAATCAGAAGAAAGATCGTTTACCAATTGTACCGGAAATGTGGATGCATACGTGTCGGCCTTCCGAGAATCCCATTTTTATATGGTTTACTTTTATTTAAGGTCTGTTTTGGGGTACATGCTAGATGAGGCATCGTTGTAAAAGACCACTTAAGCAGAGCGTGGCCATCACTATAAAGAGAATCCGTAATGATGACTTCAAAATTTGATAATAACTTTAGGCAAGCAACAGAACAGATTGTATAATCTATCAATGATTGATTGCGGAAAGTACATTTTCCTTCATTTTTATCCATACCAGACCGGCCGTTTAAAATAAACAAATTATTATTAATACAGATGTCTATGAGTCTGTAACCATTATTGTTGGTATTTTTGTCTTGTGATATACGTTTTAGATTAATATTTAATTTTGATAATTCATCTGACTGATTGAAGAAGTTTATCGTATCTTGATCAAACTTAAATATGTCGGCTATAGTTTTGTCTGCAGTGGTAAAATCACATAACTCGGATGTCCTGGCATTCATATCACCTGATAAACAAACAAATGATGACTGGCAACACATTGAGGTAATCTCCATTTCCAGGTTTAAATATTCGTCTTCATTTAGAAAACGTGACTGGGCCGGTGGGATATATAAAATCCCAAGAATAAAATCTTCTTCGATTTGGAATATTGATTTATCCAATTTTACCCATAGGATATAGTCTGAGTCAGTTGGGATCTTTTTTACTTTTTGATCTAAATAATTTTTATAGAATATGCCTATCCCGCCCGATTTGCGAAGGGATTTTTGTTTACGTTCTTGGGACAGAAAAGTGTAACCTGGAAGGGAGATAACATCTGTATTGTCAAGTTTCGTTTCGGTAACACAAAAAATATCAAAGTGTGACAAAGTTTGTACAACGTCGGGAAAGTTCAAACGACGTTTTAACCCACAGACATTTAGACAGCCAAACACAGAATCACAGGTATTTGTAAGTGCGGTTTTACCTGTCACCCCCGCGCTATCCTATTTAGAATTGTCCGTGTTATCATCGTTTTTCCTCATATTCGTATTTTGACTCGTTGCTTTCGCATCGCGCTGTATGCTAAGAGAGCGCTGTTGATTTCTACTGGATGTACGCGATGCTCCCCCAGACCGCGTTTGGCTGCGGGGTTTAAGCGACTCGCCTAAAACCGTATTTTCTACTGCGATATTCGAGGTTGATTTCTGTTCTTCATGTACTGATTTAAGTAATGAGTCCGCCAGTGCAGAGGGTGATAGGTAAAATTCACTCTTACTACGGCATGTTTCTCTAGGCCGTGAAGGAGGAGAGTTTATGTTATTAGGCTCATAGAACTGACTGTTCGGTTTAGCACTTAGTCCATCGACCTTTGATTTCGTGCTCTGAGCATCGTTTGGTGGTGCCGTTTCAGCATTAAGCTGTGAAGTGAGCGACTCTGTATCGTCTAGCAGGTTGCTGGGAGCTGGCCCTGTTACAGATTCATCGGGCGGGTCTATCTGCTCCTGCGCATGCGCGCGGTCACACTTATAGTCATCACCTGTAGTAGCACTGGCAGATTGTGAGTTTCGCTTATCGGGATTGCCAACAACTCGATTTTCTGTTACAAGCCATCCGAGCGAGCGAGATCCTTTATCTGAGTCATGTGTGTCCATTGCCTCGTGTGATACAGGAGCACTAGGCTGTATGATTCCTTGCTGGGGCCCCATATCATTTACTGCGGACGCATACGTTGGCGTCTGAGTGACGTTCATAACGTTCGTGACGTTAGTATCGTTTCCTTGTGTGACGGAGATTCTGCTTCCTCACAAAACTTCGTTCCAGTCAGGAAAAAGATCAATTGCCACCACACCATTGATTATTAACTTAGCTGGATAAGCGATGCTGACTTGGTTTGCAGAATTGCTGCGTGCATCTTTAAATTTTGGCCACAGCGACTTCCGGGCGTTTACTATTTCAGGCGGATAATCTCGGCTGATACTGAAAGATGTTCCCTTTAAAGATCGAGCGAGGAATAATATATCCTCAACTTCCTTGTAGAAGCTAAAAGCCGCAATAATAGGCCTGGAACCTTTGAGCCGATTGTATCGACCTGGACGATGCACCCGTTCCATTGAAGGAAGCTCATCTACGCCCAGTTTATTTTCCAGAAAGTCGGTTATCACTTTGCGACAATCTTCATTTGTTGATTCTTGAATACCCCTGAACAACAAATTATTGCGCCGGGAGCGCGCCTCGATATCAATGGACTTGTACTCTAAGGGCCGATTGCATGACAAAAGCTTAAATTAGTCAAGGGTAAGGCCTAACCCCGGTCTGGGTAACCTCTAGTTTAAATCTGGTTTGCATAATAAAAGTTGAGCTCCAGTTTAGCAAGGCCCAGTCTTGCTACCCGGGAGTTAACTATCCTTGAGTTTAGTTATTCTAACCTAGTGCAAGACTAAATTGAAGGGTCATTTTCTCTAATACACCGGTGGTTGTCATAACAACATTTGATGTTACAAGACATCACTTGTAAATACTACTCCAAATCTTGAAAAAATAACAACTTTGACATCTCCTGGCTCTGGCAGCCATTTTTTTGGAGCCATTAGAAAGGAGAGATTTCATTGGTTAAAAATCTCAACAATTCAAATTGGCCAATGAAAAAATAACCTAATGCTATTACATCATGATTTATTTACTCCTGTTCTGTAAATAAAAATTGGCTGCCAGAGCCAGGAGATGTCAAAATTGTTACTGTTTTAAAGTTTTGGAGTAATATTTACAAGTTTTTATTGAAATTATGGACACAGGTGATTGGTATTGGTGAAAATACTGGACAGGGATATAAATTTTCTTTGTGTTGTGCCCTGGAAAACTTTGGAATCTCTTGGGAAGAGAGCAGACAAGCATAGCTACATGCAATCATTTTTGAGCAATTCTGGAGATTATGTGTGGCGTTGCTCCATACTATGAAGACTAGATTAGACATAGCGGGTATTATTGTATACATAAATGCGTTATCTACATGAGTGACAAGAGTTTTGACTTGTGTGTTACAAACTGCCAGAGCTACACAACTTCATTCACGACTTGTCATATTTTACCGATGGTACCCTTGTCTATATTATTATAGGATAGTATATCTTTCCTCCTAAAACGCTTGAAACTGGCCCCTGTGGGTATGATGCCTTTCAGTATTTGTTTTTTAACTTCCACAAGTACATGTCTGTCTGTCTGTCTTTCTGTCTGTCTGTCTGTCTGTCCGTGCTGCTGTTGATATGTCTGTTTAATACTCGACATTTTTGTCGCACCTGCTGGCATGGTGCGACATAGGCGTCCGCTCTTCCGTCCGTGCGTCCGTCCGTCAACAATTATGTGGACCCTTGCGATCTCATCAACTATAGATGCAGGAACCATCAAACCTTGCATAGTGTGTCTCCTCGACATGCCCACTCACCATGCACCTTGGCCGGGTGACCTTGACCTATATTTCACGCTCCAGTGACTTTGACAGATTTTACGTTGACTCTTGCGATCTCATCAACTATACATGCCTGAACCGTCAAACCTTGCATAATGTTTCTCCTCGACTCGACTTGCCTACACACCACGCACCTTGAACCGATGATCTTGACCTATATTTCAGGTTCCAGTCACTTAGACAAATTTTAAGTCGTCCCTTGGGATCTTGACAAATTTAAGTCGACCCTTGGGATCTCATCAACTGTAGATGCCTGAATTGTCAAACCTTGCATAATGTTTCTCCTTGACCTTCCCACTCATCACGCTCCTTGATCCGGTGACCTTGACCTATATTTCATGTCCCAGTGACTTTGATAGATTTGACTTCGACTCTGATGATCTCAGCAACTGTAGAGTGCTAATGCAGTCCCATTGACCTTGCCCCGAGCTGGTGCGACACCGCCTTCCGCGGAATTCTTGTATTAGACTGATGTTGATCAGTGTCCTATCCTTAAGTGTGATATTCGCATTTCCCGAGCCTTTTCCCCTGATATATATTTGCCATATAGATAAATGCAGTATCTTGTGGCTCGAGCTTCTTTTACATTCTCAAAGGAAGCAAATGTAACTTGACACATGACGTTTCACAACTCCAAACAGACGCTCTATTATACCACGTGTTGTCTTGTGTGATCTGTTATACCGTTGTTCAGCTGCTGTCTGTGGACAGAGAAGTGGTGTAAGCAAATAATTATTGCATGCATATCCGTTATCACCCAGTAAGTGACCATGGTGTGGTTGATTCTCCAGCTGAACACAAAGACGACTGTTCTGAAAGATGCGACTTTCGTGAGTCGCACCCGGCCACCTAGCAACAGTGTTAGTGACTTTCATTCCTACATCGCATACAGCGTGTGTGTTGACTGAATAATATCCTTTCCTATTTACAAACCTTTCGGAATCCTGTCCACCGGAGTTGATAACAGGAATGTGTGTGCAATCAATAGCACCAATGACTCCTGGAAAATTGGCCATTCTGTAAAAATCTCTCTTAACACAGGCCATATCAGCTGCATCTGGAAACTTGATAAACTGGTTCTTCCTGCGGGCAATGGCGGAAGATACTTTCTTCACAAATGCGTGAAGCAGTGGAGACATCAACCCCTATAAGATCACTTACTCTCTGAAACTGACCTGTAGCGTAGAACCGCAATGCTAGCAACACTTGCAAATGGCTTGGAATCGCCCCACCTCTTCTGCATGCAGGATGAATGTCATTTCTTAGCATTTCAATGAGGTCCATGACTGTGTCCTTTCTAAATCTGAATCTCTGCTGAAATTCGCCCTCATCATAGAATTCAAAAGGATTCATTCTATCTTGAAACAGTCTTTCCCTTCTCAAATTATTTCGCATTTATTGAAAATGAAGATATTGAAAAATGTGTGCTGCCATGTTCATTGAACTGACTGAAATGATAGCTTAAACCCGGCCTTAGACCACCCCCTTAGCAGGTTTAATTATTCTGATGTTTGAGGATAATTTATACTTAAGGATAGCTTAAACAAGAATTATGCAATCCGCCAGTTTTAAGACAAAACCTGAGATTTGTTAAACTACGGTTATGCAAATGACAGCTGATAACCTAGAGTTTAAACTCGAGGTTATCTTTAAACTTCCATTATGCAATTGGCCCTAATAGTTTAAGTCTATCATTATAACTGTTAATGACCTTTTCAACCTTCTGGACTCGACCGTTAAGTCTATTTATAGCATCGATCTTTTGTTCGACAATCATGATTTTGTTTTGGCTACAAGTTAGCGCAGAAAATATTACACATCACACAGCACGACAAGAGTTGCGCAGCTGTAAATCACTGTTATACCTGGATTTCGTACAACGCTATTAGTTCGGTTTAACACATTGTATGCTAGTGCACTCTTCGAACAAGTCCATTTGTCATATCAGGGGTGTCGGACCTACTTTTTCGTTTTTATTCTATTTTTGACGGAAAATTCTGTTATCAAATAGTGCAGGCCCTGATCAGACGCCGCGTTCTGCGGCGGCGTCTGATCTGGGTCTGCACTGTTTGCCAAGGTACCTCTTTAGGGGTTTCCCGCATGCAATGGCTTAAATGTATTGGTCAGTTACATTCACGTGGACAGTAGCAATGTAAATCAGAATAATTATTATTCTGCGTCGACTGACCCAAAAAATAGACCCAAAAATAAATTAGGGCAGTGTTGGCTCCTTAGCAATCATTCTTAGTCTTAATCGTGAAATAGGATTCTACGGCCCCCGCCCATCGGGCTTGGAGAAATAAATAGGGCTGTATGATGCTTCCACGCAGAGCTGAAACTGACCGTAGCTGAGTACTGGTAAATCGCTTAAAAGGACTAAGCTGGTGTGAGTCAGACCGTTCAGTGCATATAAGCCCTATTGGTTTCATTGGGCGTCAGGGTTTGAGATGTCATTTCATCCCAATGTCTGGAAAAAGTCCCACAAAAATGGCAGCAACGTCTCCAAAATGACCTAAATAGTGTTGACGGGGACGTTAAACCACTAACAAACCTGTCATTCGTTAAGCATAAAAGCCCATCACAAGAAAGAAAATGTAACCTGAGGTGCGTCACAAACACCGAGCGCTCACTTTATTGCCTACGTTTTGTACACAACTAAGTGGGCCCCGTCAAGCGATTTTGGTACTTATCGCCTATGCGAGCAGCGAAGGTTCAGGCGAGCCTGTGCGTCCGCGCAGTCTCACCAGAACCTTCGCTGCTCGCTCATACAAGCAGTGAATCAAGAGGAACCTTCAGACAGAAAGCCATATCCCTGGCCCCTCTGAATGGCTTGGCATGCGCAGTTAAAATTTGTCATGACGGAATGCTAGAAGACACAAATTCGCTTGGCGAGGCTCAAGTAAGCGCTCGGCGGGCGACCGTGTTGTTGAACGCACCTCAGGTAAGACACAAACCGGGCTGACCAGCTACACACATAAGCAAGCGTCTTGGAATTTACATCCATCTCTAACGGTCTAAAACTGGGAGCTAACCCAGCGCACTAAAACTGATACAATTATACCTGTTTATATCCTCTGGACACGCATCTCGGGTGGACGCGCAATGGACAACATATTGACCTACGTAGTATCCCTTCTGAACTGTTGTTTGACAGTAGTCCAGCTATAATATATGGTTGATCCAGCTATAGCTGGTTGGTTCAGCTATATCTGGTTGGTCCAGCTAAATCATTGGTATCTCGTCTCACGTTGTGCATAGTCAGAGCGCGCGAACCATCACGAAAGCACGCCTATATAATTTTGACCCCATTAAAGGTCTCGTTTATATTGTAAAGGGTATACACTATTTTTCTTTTTTCTGCTCAAAAACATAGATTGTGGCGATAGAGGCGGTGCTAACGAGTACCCGCAATCTATTATTTGAGCAAAAATATCAAAACTATTAATTTTTTTGACCTGAAAATTTTCAATTTTTTTTTATTCTTTTTTCTTTTACTTTTTTTTTACTTTTTTCTTTTCTTTTTTTTTTTTTGGTGAGAAAATGTTCAATATATTTAAATAGACGTGTTTTAGTAATGATTCAGAAACATCATTGGGGGAATACACTCAAGTGAGATTATTATAAGAAGCTTTCATGAGTATGGATTCGATGTACGCATTTCCAACACAAGGGATAGCCCAGGCCGATCGGGACCGAGGCTTAGCCGAGGTTCCGATTGGATCGGCCACCCCTAGAGTTGGAAATACCTATATCGAATCCATAGGAATAAAAGAGTCTTTTTCTTGCACACCACAATGTTCATTTCGTTTCAATTTAATATGCGTTATTTTCACTTCAGTCATGCAGACTGGCCTACAGTTTTGGGCGGATGAATACACCACTGACTAGCTGCCATTGTTTTAGTGATTTTCTGCCTAGCTTGTCCAGTTATATCAGCAGAAGTAAAACAAAACATAAAAGACAAAAACAAAAAACAACAAAAAAAAAAAAAAAAAAAAAAAAAAAACGCAGAACTAAATTTCATTTCATAACTGTTTAACTCACAAGGTGGGCTTATAGAATGCCAATGGTCCGTCGTCCGATGTCCCTCGTCCATCCACACTTACAAACATCTTCTCAGAAGCCACTGTGCCAATTGGAGTCATGTTTCATATAGAACATCTATGCCTCACGGGAAATAATATTGATATAATTTGTCCAGGTCACATGACCAAGATGTCCGCCATGCCCATACAAGGTAAAACCCTTTAAAAATCTACTTCTCCAGAACCATAAGTCATATGACCTTGAAACTCGACAGACAGCAAAAGGGACTCGAGCCTTACAAAAGATATATAAATGATGATCCTGGGTTGACCTTGACATATTTTACGACAAGGTCAAATTTGGTCCTTAGGGCATTTTAATGGGAAAAGGGTAAAAGAGTGTTTTATCCAATACAATGCAGTAAATGAAAAGCAAAAAAAGGTCTTATCTGAACCCCTATGACTGTCAAAGGTCATGGTCATTAAATGACCTGGCTCAAGGTCACAAGGATTGAATGACTATCAGAATGTCATATATCTCCTCCGAAACAACAGCGCCAATTGATGCCATATCTCATTTAGAACATCTATGCCTCACATGAACTTAAGATCATATAATTTTGGTCATATATGACCAAGATGGGTGCCATGCTCATATAAGGTAAAAACCCTTTAAACCTCTTCTTTTCAAGAACCATAAGTCAGGTGACCGTGAAACTTGGCAAACTACAAAGGGACTCGAGGCCAATAAAAGTTATATAAATGATGACCCTGAGTTAACCTTGACCTTATTAACAGCAAGGTCATATTTGGTCCCTATGGTGTTTTAATGAAAAAATGTTAAATAATGCTTGTTTCTAATAAAATCATAGTTTTTGAAAAGAAAATATGCCTTATATGAATGTCAAAGGTTATGGTCTTCTCCATCTTCACATCTTCTCCTCAAAAACTACAAGCTAATTTAAGTCATAATTTATATGGAGCCTCTATGCCTCATGGGAACTAAAGTTTATATAATTGGTCCCAGTCACTTGATCAAGATGGCCGCCATGCCCTTATAAAGTAAAAACTCTTTATAAATCCTCTTCTCCAGAATCATAAGTCAGTTGGCCTTGAAACTTGGCAGAAAGCAAAAGGAATTATACAACTGATGACCCTGGGTTGATCTTGACCTATTTTACGGCAAGGTCAACTTTGGTCCCTTAGGCTTTTGAATGGGAAAAAGGGAAAATAGTGTTTTTATCCAAAACAATTGTAGTTTATGAAAAGAAAATACATGTACGTCTTATATTTTGTTTTGAACCTCTATGAATGTAAAATGTTAGGGTCATACAATGACCTTGGCTCAAGGTCGCAAGGATTGAATGACCATCAGAATTTATTTTACGCAAGGTCAAATTTGTTCCCATAGGCTTATGAATGGAAAAAAGGTGATACAGTGCATTTATCCAAAACCATTGTAGTTTATAAATGAAAATAGGTCTTGTATGAGTGTCAAAGGTCAAGGCCATTTTGATTTTGGCACTATGTCACTGGGACTGAATGTCTGTCAACATTCAAAAGTACTTAATCTTCTGAAAATGCTTTGCCAATTTTTATTAAATTTGGTGTGCAGCTTTCATGGAAGTGGGCAACGAAACTTTTGTTTGAATGACCAAGATGGCTGTCACTCATGTATGGTATAAACCTGAAGAGTTTTTTTTCCTCCAGTACCCGCAGTATGGGAGCGGAAGTAAACGGTCATTTGCGATTGAACTGGACTTGCGATTTGTACAGTGGACGATCAGTCACTTGTGATATAACATTATCACGTGGTATCTCAAATATGTAAACACAGAAGCCATTGGCGTGAGGTTTTAGCCATTGCTTTTATTTGTGTAAGTTGTCAATATATGTATCACTTGAATGATAATAATTTCGTTGGCATCATTGATCCTATCGGTGGACTTAACGATGGTGATCAGTTGGCATGTGTTTCTCTGTTGCTGGCATACGTTACTAAAAGTGTCTTAAATGACGGATAAATATTTAGAAGCCATTTCTATTAGTTTTAACTGACATCTTTAATAAACTATAAAGCCTACTGAACAAAAGGATGTATACACTAATGTAAAATATTACAGCTAAATCTTAACTTGTATTCCCATCACTTTTGATCATCTGAACGGTCACTTGACATTGGATTGAACGGTCCCTTACAATCTGTAATCATTTGAGTTGAACAGCCAGTTGCCAAGTTGATCATTGAAACCGAACAGTCGCCTGCGATGGTGATTTCACAAATAACATTTTTTGTGTGTGTGATTTAGAGATTGAAATAAGAATGAGTTTTTATGAAAACGAATCAGGTAGTTCAATCTGCATTCCCAAAGTATACCTAGTGAAAATATAGCTTTTTCAATTGTGCATTATATTTCACAAATGTTGATTTATATTTCAATAAAAGTAATGATATTTATGTCTCAGATTTGTGGGAATTATGTAAGACAAGTATAGCTTTTATAAAAAGCTAGGTCTACGCTTAGCTGATATTAACTGTGAATATCTAGAATTATATCCCAGAAATGTGTTTTATACAATTTGCTGTCTTTGCAATATTCTAATTGGCAGTCTGCACCCAGGATTCTGTCGAGTGAAGTATAATGACTGAAATGCCAAAGTTGCAAATGCTGCAAAAAATACTTTTTCATCTTTAAAATGGCACAAGTGAAGCTTCAATATGCTTATCAAATGGAATGCTTGAAAACTGTTGGAGAAATTAGGCAGACAACTTTCCTACACTTTATAGAAGACTAATTGAAAAGTAACCCAAACATTTTGCTAACGGAGAGGCAAGTTTTTTTAGCTCACCAGAGCCGAAGGCTCTTGGGAAGCTTATAGGATAGGCAGTGGTCCATCGTGGTCGAGAGTTTGTTGATGTACGAGGGATGTTCGAAAAGAATTGCTTATTGTCCTCTAGCTCGATATTCCCGTGGGGCTCGATAAAAACCAATACATATCTGAAAAGGGTTATTCAATACCTACACAACGGTGTATAAATGTACATGTTAGATTAAGTATAAGACATAAAATTTGCCTTTTTAATACACGCAACCATTGACCACTACAGTAAAAATGGTTGGTAGAAGCGTAGACAAGAAGATGGAATACGGGCTTACATCAAAGCTCGCTCAAAACTTGGTTGTTCTTTGAAGCAGCTGATGACTGAAATTTCTACTGCTTATGGACATTCTTGTGTGTCTTATGACACAGTTCGGCGGTGGAAAAATAAATTTGAGTCTGGTGTAGAGGCCATCAAAAATGCACCGAAATCAGGTAGGCCAAAATCTGCATCTCTTAAGGAAATCTGTTCCAAAATAAAGAACTCATTGAAGGAGAAGCCAGATTTACAGTTCGTAATATTGCACGAAAGGTAAGCATATCACTATCAACGGTTCACATTATTTGGAAGAGGCATTTGAAAGTTAGAAAGATTTTCTGCTAGATGGGTGCCACATCTGTTGACTGATGAGCAAAAGAGGCAACGGGTTAAAGTGGCCAAAAAGCTGAAATAAATGTTTCCAAAATATAACAAAAAGCAGTTTGCCAAGGACGTCACAGGTGATCTAACCTGGGTCCATTATTTTGAGCCCGCCAGAAAGGTTAGCAATAAGATCTGGGCCACTTAACACAGCAAACGCGCAATAATTGCCAAAAGTTCTTTGAGTACACAGAAGGTTTTGTGTGCAATCTTCTTCTCTGGTGAAGGAGTCGCAATAAAAGTGCTGGTGCAAAAGCATCACCGGAAAGTACAACAAAGACGTAGTACTGAAGAAACTAAAAAAGTATTATCAGAAACTACGCCCTGCCACTGGTTTTAAACATGGCCGTCTTCTACATGACGATGTTCCGCTCATTCATCCGCAATGGTTACGGCGTTTTTGAAGAAAGAAAAAGTAACTGTTTTGCCTCACCCCCGTATTCCCCAGACCTAGCCCCATGTGATTGCTTTTTGTTTCCGAAATTGAAATCATTGCTTGCTGGGCGGAAATACCAGTCCCGACAAGCGCTTGAATCTGCCATTCATCAGTACCTTATTACTGTGCCCAAATCAGCGTACCGTGACGCCTTCAAGAAGTGGATACATCGGCTGAAACTTTGCATTTCTAGCCACGGGCAGTACTTCGAGGGCATGAAATGAGTACTTTTGGGCTAACTTGACATTTTAAGTCTCAGCATACTTTTCGACCATCCCTCACACAGTTTGTATGGCCTGTACAAATATGACAGTAAATATGGCCTTATACAAATGTGATAGCAGTTCTGTGCCAGAGCTCTGCACATGAGCCTCTTTTTGTATGACAGCTTATACTTTTTATGAGCCTCTTATTTCTTTTTGTGAAAGCTTTTACCTGTTGTTGCATAAATATAAAGGTCAATCTGCATTGTGAGTAACTAAAGCCGTGTCCAGAAATCAGACCACACTCACATTGTCGTTTGTGCCGGAGCTACACTGCATTGTGCAGGCCAAGAGGCAAAATAGCCATAAGAAGCGATGGCAAATCCCCCGACCAAACGCCAATATGGCCTTTAGAAGATTGTTCACAAATAGAAAGTGCACAAGAATTAAAATACACCAGTAAGCGCACAGTATTTGACTGCAACATCCGCAGGATTTTGTATATGTAATGTTTATTGAAAGTATATTAACCTAATGATACTACGGGTCGCTTCTAAAAATGATGAAGATCCAAGATTCCCATTGCACAAAGTACTGGTATAATGAGTTGTGGTTCTTGCACATGAAATGCCTTTTCAACCTTGTGTACAATTGTGGCAGGTACCAGCAATAAGTTGGAGGGGTCAGCCTGCGGCTCTTTATAAGCTTAATAATTAGAAGAAGTACAGTTGGCGGTCATAAGTAGGCATCAGATGTTTCACTGGGGATGCGTCATGTGACATTCTTTCACCAGGAAGATAAAATATCGAGTGATCTATCAAGTGATCGATCAGAGTCTGTTGCTGCTGCTGATGATGTGATGATGGTGAGTGATCGGTGTTGGGAGCGATATTGGTGGATGATTCGTCAAACAACATTCATTTGCCAGGCTGATAATTAGAATTGAATTGTTACTGGTGACACGTCAAACGACATTAATATACCAGGATGATGATGATGGTGGTGGTGATGATTGGTGAATGAGGATGATAATAATGATGATGATAATGATTTGTGAATGATGATGATGATTATGATAATGATGATGATGACTGGTGAATGATGATTATGACGATGATGATTACTGTTGGTGATCGATGACGACTGATGATGGGTGATCACAGGCTGTCAAGATCGAGTTGTACACCAAAAAGACATTCACCAACTGGCCATCAAAGTCTCCAAACGTACCACGAAAACGCATGACGACAGAAACTTCGACTCAGAACAAGCCAACTACGACGGATACGATAATTTCACCTGTTTGACTGATTAATCTATTACCGACAGTGATAGAAAGTTTTAATAACGACTGGTGTCACGGCTCGAACAAGGAGTAAACTTGACAGAAATTTTGACATCTTTTCGCGAACTTTTCCTTGTGCTTTTAGTACTAGCTGCATGGACAGAGCCGAGTTGAGCCGAATGGACAGAATGACTGCGCAGGCGTCCTTATGTTTATGGCTCTTCCAATGGCTGTTCCTTGAACTTGACGCGCTTGCGGCAATGCGATGGGATGAGCGACTGAGCTTGCGAATTCTATGATTTCGTCAGATAGATTGATCAGATGAAAGTTTGTTTCTATTACAGATAGTCTCTAACAGGAAATAAGTTTTAGGTGTATCGATCGGGGGGAATCTTAGTACACCCGACCCTAGTATTGCCGTCTCTCTGCAAATTAGCCACGATTTCAACCCGAACCGCCAAGATCTCCACCAAATCCGCACAACGCTGTCGGTCCTGGCCCATATATAAAGAAGATCGTATCATTTTCTCTGGCATTCTGTGCGCCGATCCTCTGAGAAGCAGCAGAAGCCGTATATTATATTATTCACCAAGTTTTGACTTGTATAGATACAGACAGTTGAAGAAGTTCGGATGTCTGGTTACCGTTACAGTTATGAAGAGTTCTGGGTTTGAATTTACAATTCGTTGTTGATTTAATATTGTTTTGTTGAATTTCCAAATGTCTTAGACTTGCAGGCTCGTTCCAGTACCCCATTCGACGACAGCGACCTTGTGACCTTAGTGCTATTAATAGATACATGTATACAGTGCAAAGGGTTTCCCTCAGCGATGCCAGAATGAGTCTGCGCTATATTTAGATACGTCAGTCAAGATACCGTATTTACAGCCTTGAAAGGCAAGAGCCTGGGAGAACTAAAGATAATGTTTTCTTTTTCTTACTACTGTTAAAGTTTAACCTTTTGGATTTTCTTCGGAACTTAATTTGGTTTTATTTTCTTAAACCAATTCATAGCTTTTCTAATATTGTATCAGATATTAGATTACTTATGCATTGATGATTTTTCATTAAATCAGAAGTTCTTAATTGGCTATTAAGCATTTCTTAATTAAAGTATAACATTCCGGAACATGCGCCAGTTATGCTGATGCTCTCTGGAGAAGTGTCAGTTATGCTAGCACCTTAAGTCTCTATATAAGTCAATTAATTACGTTAATTTGCATAGTTAACGGACTGTTAATTGGGGCGTATGCATCAGTTATGCTGTGCCTTTTCTTGTCTAAATTTCAATACTTAGGATTACGTATGTATTTAATAATAAGACTTATGCCGCTGTCCAGGATGTAAAGGGGAGATAGCTGTTCTTTATTGTTGGGTCATGCCCTTCACTTAGGATCAGTTTGTCTCACTGATGTAACCTTGACCTTAATTCCTATGACCTGAGATGACCTTAACCTAGATACAGACTAACCTGGTAGAAAAAAGAGGTACTAGTGAGAGAAACCGTAGCTAATCTATGAGAGGGTTACAGCACAGATCTAACGAGAGAAAGACAAGATTGCCTTTTGAAATTAAGTGTTTTATACCAGATTATACTATATTTTATTCAGCTGAAATCTGCCTTAACTGTCCTCCCTCCTCTTCAGTCTCTCTCCATTTTAAGTAGCATAATTAATTACACTCTATGTGAGAGGTCTATTTAATGTCTTAAGTTTTAAGGGTGTGTCGCTCCGCCTATCTGTCGGCCAATGCGTATTTCCGGTCCTGCTTGGTTGAAAGCGGCCAGGGTTTAGTGACCTTGACCCCTTTGACCCTGCAATAACTCTAAGGGTAATGGAGTTATGGCCATCACAGATAATATTGTCAGGGGAGATAACTAAGAAAACCAGGCCACTCAGTATTGTGGTTCTTACGCATGACACACTTGCACAACCTCATGTACATCTGTACCAAGTACCATCAAATATATCTCAAAAGCTATTGGTGATATGGTGATCAGAAGGTGGTCATACTGTTATATTAGAAGGGGAGTTAACTCAAATACCAAAACACCAAGAGTTGTGTTTATTGCTCATAACATGCCTTCTATACCTTGTACACAATACTATCAAGTTCCATCAATATATCTCTAAGGGTTACGGCCATCATAATGTTTTATTGTTAGGGGAGATTACTAAAAAAAATCAATGAACCCAGAGTTGTAATTCTTGCGCATGACACGCCCGCATAACCTCATGTATATCTGTACCAAATACCATCAATATGTCTCAAAGGGTATTGGAGATATGTGATTACAAGGCGGTCATACTGTTATATTGGAAGGGGAGACAACTCAAATACCATAGCATCCAGAGGTGTGGTTCTTAGGCATGACACGCCGTTTCAACCTTGTATAAAATTGTGCCAAGTACCATCAATATATCTCAAAGGGTATTGGAGTTACGACCATCAAAAGTTTATATTGTCAGGGGAGTTAACTCAAAATCCAGGTCAGGCAAAGTCGTGGTTCTTGCAGATAGATGCCTACTTAACCTCATGTACAACTGTACCAAATACCATCAATATATCTCAAAGTGTATTGGAGCTATGGCCATCACAAGGTAGCGTTTCTATTTTGTTGGAAGGGGAGTTAACTAAAAAACATGGCAACCAAAGTTGTGGTTCTTATGCATGACACGCCTTCTCAGTCTTGTGAACAATTGTGCTAGGTACTATCAATATATCTCAAAGGGTATTGGAGTTATGACCATAACAAGGTAGTCAGTCTATTTTATTGGAAGGGGCGATAGCTAAAAAACATGGTACCCAGCTTTGTGGTCCTTGCTCATGACACGCCGTCTCAGCCTAGTGAACAATTGTGTCAGGTACCATCAATATGTCTCAAAGGGTTTTTGGATTATGGCCATTACAAGGTAGACCTTCTGTTTCATTGGAAGGGGAGATAACTTAACAACTATGGCAACCAGAGTTGTGGTTCTTGTGCTTGGCACCCCGTCTCAGCCTTGTGAACAATTGTGCCAAGTACTTTCAATGAATCTCAAAGGGTATTGGAGTTATTGCCATCACAAGTTTTTGCCATCACAACCTATTCGGTCTGGGGATAATAAAAAAGACCGTTTGATCATCGGATAAGCCTTCCAGTGACGCCAGCAACAACATGATGAACCAACGCCGGAGATGCCAAGGTAAGCCTGCATTTTGCCGGAACTCTGGGCTTTTTAAAGATCACCTGGTCAGATATTCTGACTGGCACTGGTTATGGAACACGATTTGCAGGTCGGTATTGACTACCTTCCATAGCCGCGATGTGCACCCTACTTTTTTTCCGACCGATTATCGAAATGTCTGTAATTTTCAGACCACTTTCGTTTTGTTGCACCATGCCTGAGGCGAGAGAGGTGCATCTGCCCCGATGTATCATTCCCTGCAGAAACCTTTTAGAAAGTGTGACAACTAATCCTGGGCATGTCTTAGGTGTAACCCATATGTGCTTATTGCGCCCGGTTACCTTAAAAACCTGTCTGCGTCAACGTGGGTGACGAATGGCTGTACTTCCCTGTTACACCCTACGTGTATGTCTACTATGACGAGTACTTGAGTCCATCAGTTACAGGAACGTCTAGAAGGCGTTTTCTTGCAAGTAATCTAAGCTGTCTGGATTTGTGGATAAGAGCACTGACTCTTAATCATTAGGTCTATCAAATAAATGGTTCGAAGCTCGATCGGGTTATATGTGAGATGCCAATTTTGCAACGAAGATTTTTCTTCGGGTACCCTGGTTTTCTTGTAAGGGCCGTTTAAGAGCAACACACACACACGCACACGCACACACACACACACACACACACACAGTAGTGTATGTGCGTGTGCGCGCGCGCTTTTCGTGGTAGTGGTCAAAATGATTATCCTTTAGGTGGGGGAATCGCTTAGTAAGTCAGACAAACCTAGTACTAACTGTTCTGTTGGTGGTAGCGCAGCCCTTGAAGCAGACCAAATTCAAAGTTTACCCCTAGGTCAAATCGCATAAAATGTCTGATCTGCATCGTCTTCGGTTCGAATAAGACATAGAACATTCTCATCAAGCAACACCACAAGCGGAAGACCACCACGAAAAACAAACTTCTGTTAAAGTGGGGCTATAGGCAGGAATTTATTTCAAATCTAGTCTCGCATTTGACAATGAAGAGTTATAAAGTCGTCGTTTCTCTAAAACGAAAAGAGTACCTGTTTTTTTACCTTATTTGCCGGAAAAGAGGAGACACTATGATACGTAAATACAGTAGGAGTGAGTAGGGTGGAGATTGGAAATATAGGTGCCAGTAAGCGAATGACTTCAGCATCTTCAGAATATCACCTAGCAAGTGACCGTTCAACCCAATCGCAATTGACCTGTACAATCCAAATACTTACAAAAGCAAGTGACCTATACAGTTTGTTTTTTCTTTTACTTTTAACAGTCCTTCGGTGTGATTCAAATTTTTGAAGATGTCTTTGATTTCTATACAGTCAGTGATAATATTAGAAGACTAAAATGCTAAATAACAAAGGAAATGCTTTTTGACACACGTTTTATGCTTATTTACAATTGTGTCAACCTATCATGGCATAACGATAAACAAAGTGATCAACAGTCCAGTCTTCTTATGCCTTCCAAAAATAATATGTTTTTGCGGTTGGAATATGATAAAACATCCATCTTACCAACAAGAAATATGAATTGCATATAAGTGTTATGTTCGCGGAACAAAAATGAAATTCCTTATGCCGTGTCGGCGAAAATATCATACCGCAAGTGACTGATCGTCCACTGTACAAATCGCAAATCCTGTTCAATCGCAAATGGCCGTTCACTTCCGCTCCCATACTGTGGTTCCACTGGGCCATTTGTATCAGTGATTCAGGTGAGCGATCGTTGCTCTTGGGCTACTTGTTTCTGTTTTTCATGAGTTTTATGCCATGAATGCATGTATTTTAAAAATGATGTGGGGAAATTTACCGGAAATATCCAGACAAGGAGAAATGCAATGCAGCAAGCCATTTCTGCTTTGAAATTGTAAGCTTTTAATCCACATTTCATAAGGCTATAAAGGATTTCTCATTTATAAAACGGGATAGAGATGTATAACAGGTTGTACCCGACTTTGAGAGACCCGTAGAGAAACATGTTGGGCTGCACGGTGCTTCCTCGCAGAGCTGAAACCGACCGAACTTGAGTCATTGTAAACTGCTTAGGCCTAAGCCTGCCCAGGAACAGTGGTTCGAGTCATTACACCATAGCAGTTTCTTTGGGTGGCAGGGTTTGAGATGTCATTTCATCTCAGTGTCGGTTAACGTCCCGCAAAATCGGAAGCAACGTCTCCAAAATGACCTCAGTATTGTTGACGGGAGCGTAAAACCGCAACACAAACAAACCAATCTTTTTACTGTAAGCTGGCTTCTTTGTCTATGTTGTGAGTGGGGGGGGGGGGGGGGGGGGGGGGGTCAGTTTGTTGAGGCACAGTTACCTTTGCCTTTTTACCCATTAAAATATGCAAAAATATTCCACTTAACTCTTTTGGACACAATGTCCATTTCCATTATAAGTTGGGCGTTACTTGTAGTATGTTTAATAGTTTTGCAACAAAAAAATCTTACCTGTAAGCAAACAGTGTTGATCCTGATCAGACGCCGCGTTCTGATCTGGATCTACACAGTGTCCCATTTCTGAAACGCTAGGCACATATGGGTCAAATTACTACATACTAACTATGCATTGTTAACATACAATAAGATATTTTTCTCCTTTCGGATTAAACAATAATCTTTTTAGAAATGAAAAAAACTTCCAATGTGTCGAAACGTCTGATACCTGTCATTTCATTGAAATTTTGACGTTTGAACACTATTTTAACAAAGAAGTCTTGGGCTGCAAGACTGAATACTAAAATAAATTTCAAACTTTTGACCTAAAACAAAAAGAAACCATTAGACCATTATCCCGCTTCTCATGCAAACAAGTCTCGAAAGGGACGAGATTTGAAAATGTTAAGCTTGTTGTAGTTTTCGATTGACTTTTATTTTGGGATTAAGAAAAGTTTAATTGGTCAAGTAAGTATGACTTGTGAATAAAAGTGTGTGTGTGTGTGTGTGTGTGTGTGTGTGTGTGTGTGTGTGTGTGTGTGTGTGTGTGAATTCGGGTTTAACGTCGCTTTCAACAATTTTTCAGTCATATCACGACGGTGTTTGGTTGCGACAGGGAGCTCAATGCTCACTTTTATAGTGCTGCCTCACTGAAGTATCATGTCCCAGACACATTACATGATACCACACCCAGTCACATTATCCTGACACTGGGTCGACCAGTCCTAGCTCTACCCCGTAAATCTGAGTGCCAAGCGAGGAGCAGCTAGTACCATTTTTAACGACTTTGGTATGTCGCGGCCCGGGATCGAACCCGTGACCTCCCGTTCCCCGGAGCGGACACTCTACCAACTGAGCTATCGAGGCCGGTGTGAATAAAAGTATTTTCAGTTTGTATGTTGATGATATGTGTGTTGTGTTGTGGTTTTACGGCCCATTCAACAGCTAAGGTTATGTCGTACCGGCGGTACTTAGATGCGGTTTACCAATACGGTAATGATCATAAGTATTGGGACAGACAGGCCTCAGCAAACAGTGCAGACCCAGATCAGACTGCTGCCATTCCGTCGTTTTGGACTCCTTAGTGGATTCTGAAACAAATTTGTTAAAATTTTAGGAGAATTACAGCAAGTCATCAAGATGTCCGAATTTTTAGGATTTTACGGTACTTAGTGAGACGCCACCCCCCCCCCCCCGACAGTTACTGACAACAACCGGTGGGTCAACGGCAGAGTCCTCAAGCTATCGTCCATCTCAAGCGGTCTCTCAAGAGATGAGGCATTAGAAAAGGAAAGACAGGATACTGAAGATGAAAAGAAATTTAAATAAACAGCCCCATCGCGCACCTTCTGCAAGTATAACGGGCAGTCAGGTGCTTATCTTACTCGGCCTCCGCCCATCGGGGCTTGAAGAAATAAATTGGCTGCATGATGCTTAACCGAGTATACTGTTAAACCACTTAGAGGATAAGCCTGTCCAGGCAAAGCGGTGCGAGTCTGTACTGTAAGCAAATGGTGAACACCTTACAATGGCGAAAAGTTGTGAGATTTTGAAGGAAACAACAGCTAGTCTGTGATTTGTTGAGTAATAAATCACAGTTTGTCGGTCAGTTGTAAGTAGACAAATCACGCGCGCTACGCGCTTGTGATTTGTCTACTTTACAACTGACCTCCAAACTGTGATTTATTACTCAACAAATCACAGTTAGAGCTGATCTATTTCTTAAACAACAGTTTCACTTAGTGACGTAATAACGTTTAACGACGACGTCCTATGCAATTATCGGAAATAGATCCATTTTAAGTTAATAACCCGCCTGTGTATGTCGAGGAAAATCAAAGATTGTAAAATCTGGTGTGCAAGAAACATAAATTGAAGTCTTTCCTGACTTACTTATTGATAACAATAGAATTTTAGATTTGTCGTTCTAAATATATACCCTTCTTGATTTATATTTATATTCAGAACTTTTCAAAACAGCTGATCGCGACTGAATTTGGTGCCCTCAACCAAGGTTAAACATGTATGACCATTTGTATTGCTTTTAATGCTATTAAAATATTATGAGATTTGTCGCTGCGTCAATTTCATGCAAATCTATTTTAATTTGATCTGGACTGTTTTCAAACATTCGACTAACTGATTTTTTCTACAATTCAAAGGACCTTTAAACTGTCTGTTGCATGCTTTGGATTTACAGAATCAGCGATAGTAAATACTGAAACTTTCTTCTTCTTCTTCTTCTTCTTCTTCTTCTTCTTCTTCTTGCCGTTGTGTTTGTTTCGCGATATCAAGTCCATGCAGTGGACACGCATATACCAGGGAAATGTGGGAAGTATTTTCTTATTTCAGCTCCAAACATAGATCTTGGGTACTCGTAAGAGCTGCCTATTTGAACGAAACGAGCACCCACAACCTGTGTTTGGGGTAACCCCCACCTCCCCCCCCCCCCCCCCAAAAAAAAACATCACAAATTTTCATCAAAAACATGACCAATTTTAAGAAATGAAAGGCTGTATTATGTCATACGGATCTTTTATCAGTACATGTTGTTTTCTTATTTCTGATCCAAATACAGATTGTAGGTGCTTGTTAGAACCGCAACGTTTACGTTTTTGAGCAGTAAACGAAGATATTTCCCAGCAGGCACATGACGTAATTATGACGTCATGTCAACGTCGGTGCGACGTCATGACGTGTATGGAACGTCACATCCACGTCGGTGCAACGTCATGACGTTGCACCGACGTTGATTTGACGTTGCCATAGCGACTTGTGCCTGCTGGGTTGGCGGACGTTCAGTCAGCAAAATATCTTCGTTTACTGCTCTAAAACTCACTGTTACAAATTTGGATATGTAGGATCTGGTGTGAAGTTTGGGATTTGTCATGGTTAAACTTTATCTGCAAATCAGCCCCCCTCCCCCCACCCCAGGTCTTTAAGACTGTCAACTTCTGGAAGGTCAGTCTGATTAGTCTTCGCCTGTTTACCCTGGGGATGTCCTTCGACCCGACGGTTTATCATGCTGACATGGAATTTAACCCTTTAGCTTCCAGCCCCCGCCCATCGGGGCTTGGAGAAATAGATGGGCTGCATTATGCTTCCACGCAGAGCTGAAACCGACTGCACATGAGTACTGGTAAACCGCTTAGAGGATCTAAGCCTGCCCAGACAAAGCGGTGCGAGTCGGACCGTCCATGCTTATAAACCATATTGGTTTCATTTGGCGACAGGGCTTGAGATGTCATTTCATCTCAAGGTCGGGTAAAAGCCCCACAAAAATGGAAGCAACGTCTCCAAAATAACCTTTACAGTGTTGACGGGGACGTTAAACCTCAAATTAAACAAACAAACAAACAATGTCCTTCGACCCGACGCTATACCATGCTGACATGGAATTTAACCCTTTAGCTTCCAAGAAAAGCTGCGTCTTAAAATGTCGTCTGTTTATGTTGTCTGCTGAATGTTCTTGCAACTTTTCAAAAATAGTTTTGCATACAGGCAAACAGTGTGGACCCTGATCAAACTGCTCCTAGAGGAGCAGTCTGATCTGGGTCCACACTGTTTGCAACAATAACTTTAAAAGTAGACGGCGGATGACAAAGCAGACGACAATTGTCGTGACTGGCATCTAAGGGTTAAGACTCATTTAATGTGAGTTAATACGCATGCTCATTCATGTCGACGCACAATGCAGATGTATATATACACTCCGGTGCCAAAAATTGACTTCCGTAAAAGTTTTAAAAAATCGGACATTTTAACGACTTGTTATATTTCTCATGACATTTTCAAAAAGATGACAAAGCAGGCTCCAATTGTCGTGATTGGCACCTTAAGTGAGTTAATACGCAGGCTTATTTTAGTTTTCGCTGCATGTCTACGCACAATGTTGATCTATACATACACTCCGGTGCCAAAAATTAGTCACTTCAGTGCATTGACTAATGTAAAGATAAACAAAAATCGGATGCTATGTTTCTTATAACATTCTAAAATCAAAGCACTGAGAGTACTGGTGGGTCGATCGTCTCTGAGTGTAGGTTGGGAAAATAGTCCTCAGCTTAGAATCGAACTGTTCGTTTAACTTTAAGCAAGCACAGTAGAGCTGATCAGACATCGTGTTATGTGGCGTCTGATTATGTCGATTCTGTTTGCCAATGCCAAAGTGTACGAGCACAGTCAACCCGCCCCCGCCCATCGGGGCTTGAATAAGTAGATGGGCTGCATGATGCTTCCACGCAGAGCTGAAAGTCCCGTAACATTGGAAGTAACGTCTCCAAATGACCTTCACAGTGTTGACGAGGACGTTAAACCTTAAATCAAACAAACGAGCACAGTCCAGAATTTTCTTCTTACGCTGCGCTCGGACATCTTAGGGTAGTACTTGGATTTTGTTCAACAGAGTGGGGAGGGTGCAAACGCAGCCTCCTCCCATCTTTTGGAAATTATTTCAGATTCATACAGTTTTTCACCCTCTGCAAAATACCTGAAATTCGCATCCTCAACCCGCCCCTTTTCAGAGTCTGCGTAGGGCCCTGAATCATGTTCAAAACTGTTGTTGCATAAATATGGCGAACAGTGCCGACCTGATCAGAAGCAATGTACTCTACATCCGATCTTGGTATACGCTGTATGTCTAATAACGGTACCACCTATAAAGTCTGGGCTACTCATTTTTGCCCTTAAACATTTCAGGGTTCTAAAATTAAGTTCTTAGCAGGAGTGTGAAAAGTCTATTTTTACTCGACTTGGCATACATTTGTGTGACAGTTTTATAAATAGAATGTTCCGAAAGACGCCACGTGACATCGTGGCCTGGTTTAAGATATTGTTTTTCTTTCATTACGTGAGCAACCTGAATTCTTAAAGTATTTCGTTTAACCCTCAAATGCCACTATTTAAGCAAACAGTGAAGTTCCTGTGCAACCTGCTGATCATGAAGACGCCACATTCCGCGGCGTCTGATCTGGGTATTATCCAGCACACGATTCCTGCCAAGACTCCATAGAAAGCTCTTGTTGTCGCATCGATAAAAATAGTGCAACGTTTCAAGTTCTAATAATAAAACATAATATTGGTTTTCACAAATTAGTGATGGTCACGTGGACAACTGCATGAATTCCGTTTGGCCATTTAGTAAATTTGGGTCGATCGTAACCCAATCGACCCAAAAATTGTTTCATGATCCAGCAAGGAGTTCAAAAGTTGCAAACGGAATGGCAAACAGTATATATCCTGATCAGACTGCTCCGGGGCAGTCTGTTCTGGGTCTGCACTGTTTGCTTAAGCTATCTGATCATTATGGTAACGTGTATATTGAGTCACCATGGTCACGGGAAAACTTTTTCCCGAACCGATTCCAATACAAAGTACAACAGCAATAGAATTATTTAACCTATTTTTTGTGGCCCCGCCCATCGGGGCTTGGAGAAAAAGATGGGCTGTATGATGCTTCCACGCAGAGCTGAAATCGACCCGCACACGAGTACTGGTAACCCGCTTAGAGGATCTAAGTCTGCCCAGGCAAAGCGGTGCGAGTCGGTCCGTCCATGCTTATAAACCCTATTGGTTTCATTGGGCGGCAGGGATTGAGATGTCATTTCATCTTAATGTCGGGTAAAAACTCCACAAAATTGTAAGCAACGTCTCCAAAATGACCTATACAGTGTTGACGGGGACGTTAAACCTCAAATCAAACAAACAACCCCTATTTTTGCGACCGTCACCAACGGTGTCAGTCTCACGCAAATCATGTGTCCCATCATCTATAACAGCTTGGAATTCTCTCAATATTGACCTACGCAACTCACCATCTCTTGCAAGTTTTAAATACAATTTGAAAAAAACAACAACATAATGCTCCTAAAGTCCCAAGTTATTTCAGAGACGGTAGTCGATATCTTTCACTTTTACATGCTAGACTTCGGAACAACTGCAGCAACCTGTCTTTTGATCTGTTTAGAAACCATTTATCTCCTAATCCTACATGTAGTTGCTCTGAAGATATCGAGGATGCTGAACACTACTTCCTAAAGTGTACAAATTATACTAATGAAAGAGTCACACTGTTTCGATCGACCAGACAATTTCATCCAATGAACTTTCATACCCTTCTTTTGGAAAACGAAAATCTATCAACAGATGAAAATAACATCATTTTTAAAGCTGTGCAAACATTCATCAAGGATACGCGAAGATTTACTAATTAGTGAACTAGCCGCTATTGAGTCACAACCAGCCAGACAGCATTTATTTTACTCCACCTTTTTTTCTTATAGTAATTTACATTGTTTCATCATATTCTGTCATCTACCCATCACGTATTAGTTGATTTTTGGAAACAATATTCAAATACTACATATTTGCCATTACTGCATGTCTATTGCTGTAAGTATCTATAGGGGGAGGGCCGTAACTAATGTTGTGAGAACTTGTGTCAATGGAATAAAATTTTCAGAATTTTACAAGATGTTCATTACCTGCTTAGAGACCAGGGCTTGTTGAGAAAATTATTTTCTTTCACGTGCATGGCAGTAAAGAAGCATGGAAGCTCAGTGGTTAGTGCACTTGCCTCTGATGATAGAGGCTCCCGGTTCGACCCCGGGCAGATGTGATTAAATTTCGGCGTCCAAACACACTCCGTTGACGTCATTTGTAGGGATGAATGTCATATTTAAAGTGTGTCGTCCTTCGGGTCGCTACGTTAATGAAAGATTCCCTGTGCAGGGAATGTTATTAGGTGATTACTCTTGCAAATATAATGTATATTATGTACACAGTCTGTGTCCCCTCCTGGGGTTAATTCGAAATTGGAAGAAAGAAGATAGAAAGCGACAAAAAATAATATTTAACCTTTTTTGTACCAAATGGAATCCCTCACCTTATATATGGCAGGAGTCCATTTCGAAATTTAGGGGTGTCAGGTTGCGCTTTTTTCAAAATTTATTCGGGAAATGGCTTAACTTTCTGCAAACAGTGTAGGCCCTGATCAGACGCCGCGTTCTGTGGCGTCTGATCTGGGCCTGCAGTGTTTGCCAAGGTACCCCTTTAGGGGTTTCTGGTACTAAATGGGTTAAACAACACATGAAGTATATTATGACCCCACCGGGGCTTGGAGAAATAGATTGCATTGTGCCTTTACGCAGAGCTGAAACCGCCTTTACGCAGAGCTGAACCAACCGAACATGAGTACTGGTTTTGTTTGATTTGAGGTTTTATGTCCCCGTCAACACTGTAGAGGTCATTTTGGAGACGTTGCTTCCAATTTTGTGGGACTTGTACCCGACATTGAGATGAAATGACAGCTCAAGCCCTGTCGCCCAATAAGACCAATAGAGTGTATAAGCATGGACGGTCCTACTCGCACCGTTTTGCCTGGGCAAGCTTAGATCTTCTAAGCGGTTTACCAGTACTTGTGTGCGGTCGGTTTCAGCTCTGCGTGGAAGCATCGTGCAGCCCAATTATTTCTTTAAGCCCCGATGGGGGGTAAACCGCGTATAAAGTGAGGTTTGCCCAGGCAGGTGATGCGAGTCGTCCAGGTATATAAACTCTAGCAGCTTGTTTTGGCGGTAGGGCTTGAGATGTCATTTCATCTCAGTGTCGGGTAAAAGTCCCAAGAAATTGGAAGCAACGTCTCCAAAATGAACTAAATAAAGTTGACGGGTACTAAAACCTCAATTCTGTCAAGCAAACAAAATATATTATGACTCGGACACATCAATAGGCTATTCGAGATTATGACGCGCCCGAGCGCTAAATTTTCGTCTTTCATACTCTCTAGCAAATGCTCCCAATGCGATCAGAAGAAACACTACAAGGACACCCTCAAAGCCTCCCTCAGGGACTTCAACATTCCAACAGAGTCGTGGGAACAAATTGCACGGGACAGAGCAAAGTGTCGAGGTCTCATCAAAGGGGGTGTCAATGAATATGAGGCAAAAAGAATCAGTGAAGCTGAGCAGAAACGCACAGCGCAAAGCCAGAGCTAAGGCATCACCAACAGAGCTGTCTTCCTCTAGCCTCTGTCGCTCTATTTGCAGCTAGAATCGGTCTCATCAACCATCTTAGAACACACAAATAGTAACATTTCTTAAATATGTGACGGACTTATTATTATAGATAACATATATCGTCGGGTGCCCTAAGTTCGTTACTGCCTTAACTCCGTGACGTCATCATTTTCTGTGCTCCTCGCGCTGACCTCGTTCTCACGTGACTTTCATATGCGGTTATTTTTAGCTGTCGACCAGAAGTTTTCCCGAACAAAGTTTTGTCAAGAATGGCTTTCATACAAATGGGTTAACATCTATATTTTATTTTTCTTTTGTAAGAAAGTGATTTTCACTATTCCCAAATTCGTCATCTGGAAAAATACTAATAAAAATTGTTTTTCAATCCGATGTGCCGCAACGATCTGTCGTCTGTTTTGTTTACCATTTCAGGGTTAAGGTCACACGTCTTGTCAATAAGAATTAGGCCAAGATAAAGAAATTAATCGTTTCCGAAATTCTGTTGGTTCTTAGAGTACAGGGTGATGGGTTCAGAAACAGGTACACATGTAAACAATGGGTGCATTTGAAATATTGCACTGATGTCTTAGTCTTTAGGCGCCACATAGTTTTCCTGTGTCCTCGTTGCATAGTTGCCCCATATAGGGATTAAATCTGATATCAACTACAAGTTATGTTTCCAAGTTGTATTTTTACTGTCTTTCATGTTGAAAAAATAAAACTTTCTGTTTTAGCATTTTCTAAAAGTCATTACTTCATACTGATCAGTTTGCTGTTTAAACTTTGTACTGGTCATCTTTTAAAATACTGAATATATATACCGAAAACCTAAGAATTACTTACTGTAGCCTAGCAGAGGAGCATAAAAAATGATGACGTCATGGGGTCACGAACTTAGGACCAGAAAATGTAGCAGTGGCCAAATTTATTTACATTTGAACTTATTTGTTATTTAATTGTACGGGAAAAGAAAATAGGGAAAGTGCTTTGTTATCAGAAATACGACATGATAAGTTAGTGAAATGGGTGAATTGATTTGATTTGTGCTGCTTTATATTATTATGTGTAGATCACTTTGGCTTAGTGTAACGAACTTTGGGCACTCTAGGATATAGAGGATATTAGATTTTTTCAGCGTCAGATCGATTTTTATTTCACCGAATGAGTGGCGAAGCCACGAGTGAAAATACATTGGTGTTCATGGGTGAAATAAAAGAGCGAAAATACTTCTTTTAGTGTTCATTAGTGAAATAAAAAGTGATCTTACGCTGAAAAAAATCAAGGCTCTAATCCGAGTAGTGGACACCCCCTAATCTAAGGGGTATAACTGCAACAAGCACTTGCTTTCAGTGTCGTATGAGTTACGTTTTCCCGATTTTTTTTCTTGACTGGTTTTCGATATCAAGAAATAGTTTTGAAATCCACATGGCAAAATTTTGAAACCAGTCACTGTCATATTTTTTGTTTACCAGTGAGACAAAATGGAGGCCCAGGACGAGGACACGTCTCCAAAAATACAAATTAAATACATCAGACCGTCGGATAGGTCTCCAGAAAAAGATTTTCATTCAAAGAACGAATTGTCCAAGATAAATACTTGTATGCTGAGGTCATCAGTTCAAAAGGCGCGTCAGAAAATGAACAATTTACGAGATGAAGTGGAAGAAAGGTGCAAGTTGATTCTTGTTTGATGCTCATGATTCAATTAAATCCTACTGAATAAGTTAATTTAGCCCCACCCTTTTTTGATGATCCACCGGTCAAATTATCTGATTTAATTTATTGTTTCAATTCACAAACTGCACGACAAACATGTTTGATTTGAGGTTTAACGTCCCCATCAACACTGTATAGGTCATTTTGGAGACGTCGCTTCCAATTTAGTCGGACTTTTACCTCAAGCCCTGCTGTCCAATTAAACCAATAGAGTTTATATGCATGGACGGTCCAACTTGCATTACTTTTCCTGGGTATGCTTAGAACCTTAAAGCGGTTTAACAGTACTCGTGTGCGGTTAGTTTCAGCTCTGCTTTGAAGCATCATGCAACCCAATCTTTTTCTTCATGCCCCGGTGGGCATGGGCCGTCAGTCTTAATAGAAGACACCTAATCTCCAGCTACAATATGTTGGCAAATGTACAGGTTGTCTTGTTCTGCAGGATAAGGGAATAATTCTCATATGTTTGTGAACCCTAGAACCTACCAGAGTACTATATGCAGCTGCTGATTCATTCCCTGCAACAACACTTATCCTGCCCTTTATTAAATTTCATTGTTTATATCAAAATTACATGTAAGTTGCGGTTTCTACCCACTGGTCACGGCACAATCCCAGCCCAATATGTATGTTCCAGCAATGTTGCGTTATTGTCATTGGCAGGGCTAGGAGAAATAGATTGGGCTACATGGTGCTCCTACGCAGAGTTGAAACCGACTGCACATGAGTATAATGGTATTGGTAGACTGCTTAGAAGGTCTAAGCCTGTCCAGTAAAAGAGATGTGAGTTGGACTGTCCAGGCATATTAACCCTTTAAGGTTTCATTTGATGGCAGGGCTTAAGATGTCATTTTATCTCAGTGTTGGGTAAAAGTCCCACGAAAGTGGAAGCAACGTCTCCAAAATGACCTATATAGTGTTGACTGGGATGTTAAACCTCAATTCAAACAAACAAGTCATTGTTGCGGCTTCATGAAATTGCATCAACTGTCCAGGAAAAGAGATGCGAGTTGGACTGTCCAGGCATATTAACCCTTTAAGGTTTAATTTGGTGGCAGGGCTTGAGATGTCATTTTATCTCAGTGTTGGGTAAAAGTCCCATGAAAGTGGAAGCAACATCTCCAAAATGACCTATATAGTGTTGACTGGGATGTTAAACCTCAATTCAAACAAACAAGTCATTGTTGCGGCTTCATGAAATTGCATCAACTTTGATACAATGTTGCTGAGTACATTCTGTTTATAAAGCACCTTGCTCAAGGACATAAATTATGATGCCTGGCATAAGACACGAACCCCTAGTCCAACAAGTTAGATGTATGCATGCACCCAATAACAGATTTCCTTTTTTTAGTTTTGCATGCATTCTGAAGAATAACAAAAACATAGATACATGTATCAGCATATAATTGTAAAAAATGAACATCTGGAACACGGAACTCTCATGTATGGGAGTATCAAATCCCTTGAACATGAGTCAATGCAGATCACCATCAGGTCTGGCATATTTAATCCTTCTATTGCTGAATATTCAGTTAAGCCACACCCATTTCTGACTTTGAACCAATTAGATTTCTTCATGTAATTTTTTCCTACAAATTTATAAATTGAATGTCAAACAGTGTAGATCCTGATCAGATGGCTTCTTCAGAAGCCATCTGATCTGGATCTACACTGTTTCCAAAGATAGGGGTTGTCATGAACAGCATGATAAGGTTTAAAATTTCATGATCAGTCTCATTGATGGAGTGTTGCCTGAGTCTTGCAACAGGAAGAAATTTGCAAGTCTGGCAACATGATGATCAGTCATGAAATCATTTGTATGGTCTCTTTAGAACTTCTCTCTAGCTCTTTTAGCAGCCTCCATTGTGTAGTGGTTATGCTACTCTCCTTGTAAACCACGGGTTGCAGGATCGATCCTAGACTTCTTCAGACTTTCGGATGAGTCTTTAAACCAAGGTCCCATCTCCTTATGACCTTAGCTGTTGGTGAGACGTAAAACTCAAACACTCACTCCAGCTTTTCTTCTGATTCAAGAAGGGTTGTTGGCGGTTGACAGGTTCTGGCAAAGAATGCACTGAACATACTGGTAAAGGACCAGGTAAACTGACTGGCTCAATATGACATTTATAGTGTTGACTGTGCTATTAACTCAAAACCAACCAAGCCAGGCAGTAACATAGGTCAGGAAGGAGCAATTGGTTGGTGAGAGATGCCTTTAAACGGAGCTACAATAAAGTTTGCATGGATGATCAGAGTCCTTGAACTTGCATGCTAATTAGATGAGCTGGCCCCCGCCCATTAGGGCTTGAAGAAATAAATAGGCTGCATGATGCTTCCACGCAGAGCTGAATCTGAACGCACATGAGTACTGGTAAACCGCTTAGAGGATCTAGGCCAGCCCAGGCAAAGCAGTGCAAGTCAGCCCATCTGTGCTTAGAAACCCTATTGGTTTCATTGAGCGACAGGACTTGAGATGTCATTTCATCTCAATGTCGGGTAAAAGTCCCACAAAATTGGAAACAACATCTCCAAAATGACCTATGCAGTGTTGACAGGGACGCTAAACCTCAAATCAAACAATGTATAGACATAAAGAAGTACACCGTTATAGTGCATGGGTGTGTTACCCTTTCATGTACACAAGCTCAAATGACGTCTGTCAGGAGATAACAGGATACAATTGTACATGTATAGGGCTTGAGATGTCAGATTTATCTAAGCATCTGGTAGAAGTTCCACAAAATTGGAAGCAACATCTCCAAAATTACCTAAATATTGTTGACAGGGA